>OX031008.1:47652076-48398743 GCA_943735925.1 Pollenia amentaria | reverse complement strand
CAATGTAAACAAAACAAATAATATGGCCCACGTTTTATTCCCACAAAAACTCGTCAAAAAAATCATAACACCTTCAAAATTAATGTACTATTTTAACTTCTTACTGAATTTTAATTAATATGTTGTTCTTTTGGTTAAAACCAATTGACTGCAACGTATTAATGCGCTGGACGTACCGCTTAAGGCTAGTTTACACGGTAATACAATGTATTACGACATGTCAAAAAATTATGTAGAATGAGAAAAATCTTATCATGTAAAAGCAATATGCATTCAGAAAGAGAGAATACTGATACAAACTTTGACAAGCGGTCGGTAAATGCTCATTTTCAAAATCATTTTAGAAACTTATGTACTCTCATCACACCAGAGGTGTATTTTAACAGTATAACTTGAAGGTGGTAGAATTTTTATACAATTACAAAAACAACTAAAATAAACTCAGGAAATTTTCATGTTGTTTTTGTAAGTATTGTTAAATTGTAACCATCTGATTTTTCGTTATTAACTCAGCTGTTTAATATATTTGCTTTACCATCCGTGTAAACATGACAAATACTTACACCAGATTTTTATTTTTTTTATTTTAAACACGGAGAGCATTTCATAATATTTTGATTCTACAAAGTAATACATTGTATTACCGTGTAAACTAGCCTTTAGTGGCTGTAATGCTATTTTAGCTTTCTGAAAGCTAGATTTATCATTTTGATTTCACAAGATGCATTTTTATTTGTTTAGCGCACAATTTTTTTAGTAGGAAAATTTTATTTTACAGAAAAAATAATGATAATGGTGATAAGTGTAATAGTTGTAAATAAAAGCAGTTAATTTTGTTGTATTGAAGTTGAACAACATGTAACACATCGAGTGATTATAGGCAATATTAGAATTTGTTACATGTATATATTGTAACATATTTTTCTCAGAAAAGAAATCGCCATAAGTTTTAAATAATCAGAATGTTGATTAAGCAATTAATTAATTTCGACACTTATGATTAATCAAAGTTTTGATTAATTGAAAATTTAAAATTAATAAAGTTTAAATAACTTTATTCATATATTGTATTTATAACCATTAAACTGTTTTTGCATCCTTGTGCAATTATAGTTTGCTATTTGAAATAGCTTAAATTATTTATGTATGACACCCAATTTTCACGATGATCAAATATCTTTTTTTCTTTTGATAATTTTTTATTTTTCTTGGTTTCTTATTCGTTTAAAAATATTTAAGAATTTGAAAAACACGTTGTTCAAATGTTTTTATTTTTCTATATTTTAATAAGAACTAGTCACTTTGAAATAAGAATAAAAGATACTTTTTTAACCTAAAAAAAGTGCAAAGAGGAATGTAAAAAAAAAAATTTGTGCATATTATTTGCAACATATTTATTGCTAATCATGTCTTTTTCTTCCATGCTTTCTTCTCTACCCCGCTCGCTTTTAAACAAAAAAATACGTGATTTAAAAATAGGGGAAAATCATCGTGAAAATTGGGTAAAATAATTCTCTTATTTGCATACCTATTATGAAACGTTTTGCAATTTTTTTATTTTGCAAGTGTGGACACGGACTTAGCGATATTATTCCAAACTTACACTATGGACATTTCGTGCTGGACAGACGAAGTTTGATGGCGAGCGAGGCAAAGAGTAAAATGTGTCATGCATACAGCGTCGCCCCCTAACCAACAAACTTCGTCTGTCCGGCAAGAAATATCCATAGTGTAAATTGGGACTTCTTTAAGCACTGAATATTAGTCCCCGCCCAGACTATGAAAAGTTTGCGAAACACGGGTTTGCGGGTAAAAGGGCATTAACGTAGGAAAAAGTATGGCAGACCATGTAAAGCGTTTAAATTATATTGCAATTGCCCAACAAAAGTCGACAATTTTCATTCCTTCACTTTTTGGAAAACTCAGCACGCAATATTCGTATCTAACCGCTGTGAAAATAACATGCTATTTTGTCTACTTTCTGGTAATGAAATCGTTGGTTTAAAAATTATTTTCATATGCCTTCAATGTAAAATTAAAAATTCTTTTGCTTCAACTAAAAATTTTTAAATTTTGTGTTAATACAGTATTGTTGAACAAGTACGATATACATATAAAAACATGTATAATATATTAGCTGGCTTGGAATACCAAGTTAAAGTTTGTTGAATTCAAAATACAGGTTTCATTTTAAAAAAAATTATTGAAGATTTTTTTTGATTATGAAGCACATGTGCATTTTAACGCCCTTGCAATTAAACTATCAAAAATTGTATGAGAATTCATTAACACAAACTTCGTGAATTGCCTAATGTTAGTAAACTAATACACTAAACCTGTGTAAAGTGTATGAGCTAAGAGTATTGTTTTTACGCATTCTAACTTATATAATTATATATACTAGTTTGCCTAGTGTTCGAAATTCGACCATAATTACTTATGCAAATATGAAGAAAATATTTATAAAAGTATAAGTCTTAGTGGCTCGATTTTTTGAGGGACCAATTTCCAGTCCATATCTTATCTTCCACTCAAAAAAATCAGAAAGTACCAATTGAAGAAAAGTACCAAGAAGCGTCCTCGTATACTTTCTAATCTCTCCGGACTCTGCATGTTGAATTTTATCTTTCTAGGTTTAGTATTAACAAAATTTCAAAAGTACTAGTTAAAGAACGAAAAAGTTTGAAAAAGATCCCTCTTACAGATTCTCGTTTACTCAGGACCTCGAATGTTTTTTTTTATGTTTCAAGTGCTATTACTAACGGCAATTCAAAAAGTACCAGGTTGAAGAACGAAAAAGTATCAAAATAGATTCTCACCCGTTCAGGACATTTTGCATGTTTAGTTTTATGTTTGTAGGTTTAATATTAACGAAAATCAAAAAAAGTACCAGTTTTTGAACGAAAAAGTACCAAAATTTCCCCTTACAGATCCTTATTCACTCAGAACTATGCATGTTTAATTTTATGTTTCTAGTCACAATATTAACGACAATTCAAGAAATACCAGTTGAAGCACAAATAATTACGAACAGTTTTCATCTTATAGGTTCTCATTCCCTCAGTTCAATATTATAGAAAATTGTAAAACTGCCAAATGCAGTACGACAAAAAGTAAAAGAAAGAAATTCAATTTCCCGTATTTCCCGTTTGCTATTTTTTTTCGAAATTTCAATTTCGTATTTGGAGCCCATAAATAAATACGTATATGTCAATACATTCAGAAAAATGTTTTGAAAAATACGATTTTCTCCCTTTAAACGTTCGAATTTCGAAAAAGTGCAATATGTATATTTGTTACGAATTTATATTTTTTGTTTATTTGGTATAATTTCCTATAAAGATTAATCAAATTCTTGATTAATCTAATAAGTTTTAGTTTGATTAATTAACACGATTTTTAATTAATTAATCAGAAATACGAATAATTTAAACTTTCAGAACTTTTAAATTTTGTTTGTAATATACACTTAGTTTACATACATAAAGTGTACAATATGAACCTTATATCAGGGGCCTGATTCTGGCAGTCGTGATTGAGTACTTTCACGTTTCGAAAGCAATTTAATATCTAATTATTTTAGTCAATACTGAACGAATCGGAACTATTTTTTCAGTGTTGTAAAGCATTAATTTGAGTCTCACAATACTGAAAAAATAATTTCGATTCGTTCAGTATCGACTAAAGGAATAAGAAATACAATTGCTTTCGAATTGAGAAAGTACTCGATCACGACTGCCAGAATTAGGCCCCAGATTCTAATGACGGAGCTGCGGAATGAGGCCCAAAAAAGCAAATTAAAAATTACCCGAAATTTAGGGCTATTTTTCATTATGCAATATAAACCAATTATTTTAATTAAATATCACACAAAATAATGAAAAATATCATTAAAAATAAAATGAAATAAGCCCCTAAATTTGGGGTAATTCTTTTTCATGGAAAATGACATTAAATTTTTTTATGGATACTTACCCCAAAAAGTTAAAATTAAAAAAAATTAGATTGTATCAAAAGCTGAACTTTATAATCCCGATATCAAATACCGAATTAAGAACATTTAATTAGCGAAGCCAGTGGGGCCTTAGTTACCGTACCGGCTTGTTATACCAAAGAGAAAAACAGCATTGAGCACGGCAGAAGGCCGGCTATACAGCGAAGAAAGCGTTGTTTGTTATATCATAAAGGAAAAATATTTGCCCAAAGTCTTTTTACTCTATGGTATCACAAACACCGTCTTCGTACATTAATATATTTACATTTAATTTATTTTGAACATAAATTGTTTGATAAAGTAGAAAATATAGACTGAAAAAAATAATAAAGTTTAAAAACATAAGTTTTTTGCATTCTACCAAATTTACTCGAGTTTTTAATTTTATTTTTAAAGTATTTTTCAAATGAAAATAAACATAAATTACATTGTTTGATAAATTAAAAATAATTTTGTACATTGTTTTTTAATAATTCACATTTATACAAACGTGCATTAATATTTTTACATTTAAATATATATATTTTACATGAAATATATATCCTGATAAAGGGGTTATAATTTAGTTTTCTATTCCATATAAAAGTAACTCTTAAATTAAATATACCTTACATATGTATGTCAATATTTTGTTCTTGTTTAAATTAAATTCACACAAAAAAAAACATGTTTGACTAGTTTTGAACATACATAAATTACACTGGGTTATAAGGTATTATACAAAATAAAGAATGCACATTTTTGAAATGACCTTAAGTAGATCGTATTGTATTTTTGTGGGTTTGTAAGTTTTGTATTAACCATTTGATGAGAGATACGCCAGATAAAACCAATTGTTTTTATTATACCAAGATGTTGTGTAAAAGTGCAGCTACGATAAAAGAAACAATGTTGAAGGTCACGAAAAATCAAAGATATTTTATATTTCCAATATTTTATGGTCCTCGGGAAAAAAGTTTAAAATCAAAAACTGAAAAATTTTCAATCTGAGTTTTATTAAAAGGTTTAGGAATGGGAACAGCTCCGTTTTCAATCTAGTATAAGGAAATAGTTCATATTAAAAAATCATTTTTCAAAATATCTATGAAGACAAAACTCACCAAATATCTTAATACAACTTGTGCGGTTGTCTTTTTACATTTACTGCCAATTGCTTTAACTTTTCTTAGCTGGTTCCGGTCTACCCAAAGGACAATAGGCGGTCACTACAATGCTGTTTTTTGCATAAGGCAATCAAGGGTTTTGATTTAAGCCTAGATTGCATTCAATTTGATTGTGTATGGGCTTAATCTTACAATTGGCCACCAAACGTGTTAATTTTTCGGAATTTAAATTAGAAATACCAATACTTTTAACCAAACCCTTCTCCACCAAAGCTTTCATGGCTTTCCAAGTGTCCATATAATCAACATCACTTTCATAGAGTTCAAATAAACAAAGTTGAAATACCCTAATTCAACTTCTCCATTGGCATTGGTAGGCATCATCACCTATGTGGACATACAAGTATTGCCAGTGCATTAAATTAAAGTCAACAAAATCGAGGCCAAAGTTGGCTAAACTTTTGTGACAGGCGTATTTAACACGTTCGGGTTCATGAAAGTGACACCACAACTAAAAAATTAATTATTTTATATTTTAACTCTTATAATTTTTATTCTGCAGTCACAAAAAAAATGTATGTATCTATCAAGGTATTTGTTCAACTACAGTTTAAATTCGCCTTGGTTGAAGAGTTGCATTTACCCTTTTTAAATTCGCCTTGGCGAAGATCTTAATCAAGGCGAATTCAGTAATCGCATTGTTCAGCGTAGCCAGAATCATGATTTTATTATCTATTTGATATTTTGTTGACCAATGTTTGTTCTATAATAATTCAATAATTTTATTTCAAAAAGGGTGGTTTTTAGAGATTAATAGCTAAATTCACCTATTATTTAAAAAATTTAGCTATTTTTTATTGTTTGTTTTATAATATTTCAATAATTTTATTTTAAAAAGGGTGGTTTTTAGCGATTAATAGCTAAATTCACCTATTATTAAAAAATTTTTGCTATTTTTTATTGTTTGTTTTAAAATATTTCAATAATTTTATTTCAAAAAGGGTGGTTTTTAGAGATTAATAGCTAAATTCACCTATTATTTAAAAAATTTAGCTATTTTTTATTGTTTGTTTTATAATATTTCAATAATTTTATTTCAAAAAGGGTGGTTTTTAGAGATTAATAGCTAAATTCACCTATTATTTAAAAAATTTAGCTATTTTTTATTGTTTGTTTTATAATATTTCAATAATTTTATTTCAAAAAGGGTGGTTTTTAGAGATTAATAGCTAAATTCACCTATTATTTAAAAAATTTAGCTATTTTTTATTGTTTGTTTTATAATATTTCAATAACTTTATTTTAAAAAGGGTGGTTTTTAGCGATTAATAGATAAATTCACCTATTATTTAAAAAATTTAGCGATTTTTTATTGTTTTTTCATTATCTTTCAATAATTTTATTTAAAAAAGGGTGGTTTTTGGCGATTTATTTCAATTATTATTTAAAAAATTTATCGATTTTTTATTGTTTTTTCATTATCTTTTAATAATTTTATTTAAAAAAGGGTGGTTTTAGCGATTTATAGCTAAATTCAATTAATATTTAAAAAATTTATCGATTTTTTATTGTTTTTTCATTATATTTCAATAATTTTATTTAAAAAAGGGTGGTTTTTGGCGATTTATTTCAATTATTATTTAAAAAATTTATCGATTTTTTATTGTTTTTTCATTATCTTTTAATAATTTTATTTAAAAAAGGGCGGTTTTAGCGATTTATAGCTAAATTCAATTAATATTTAAAAAATTTATCGATTTTTTATTGTTTTTTCATTATATTTCAATAATTTTATTTAAAAAAGGGTGGTTTTTGGCGATTTATTTCAATTATTATTTAAAAAATTTATCGATTTTTTATTGTTTTTTCATTATCTTTTAATAATTTTATTTAAAAAAGGGTGGGTTTAGCGATTTATAGCTAAATTCAATTAATATTTAAAAAATTTATCGATTTTTTATTGTTTTTTCATTATATTTCAATAATTTTATTTAAAAAAGGGTGGTTTTTGGCGATTTATTTCAATTATTATTTAAAAAATTTATCGATTTTTTATTGTTTTTTCATTATCTTTTAATAATTTTATTTAAAAAAGGGTGGTTTTAGCGATTTATAGCTAAATTCAATTATTATTTAAAAAATTTAGCGATTTTCATTATATTTCAATAATTTTATTCATAAAAGGGTGGTTTTTTTTTGGCGATTTATAGCTAAATTCAATTATTATTTAAAAAATTCAGCGATTTTTTATTGTTTTTTCATTATATTTCAATAATTTTATTTAAAAAAGGGTGGTTTTTGGCGATTTATTGCTAAATTAATTTGTTATTTAAAAACTTTAGCGATTTTTTATTGTTTTTTCATTATCTTTCAATAATTTTATTTAAAAAAGGGTGGTTTTTACGATTTATAGCTAAATTCAATTAATATTTAAAAAATTCAGCGATTTTTTATTGTTTTTTCATTATATTTCAATAATTTTATTTAAAAATGGGTGGTTTTTGGCGATTTATTTCAATTATTATTTAAAAAATGTATCGATTTTTATTGTTTTTTCATTATCTTTCAATAATTTTATTTAAAAAAGGGTGGTTTTAGCGATTTATAGCTAAATTCAATTAATATTTAAAAAATTTATAGATTTTTTATTGTTTTTTCATTATATTTCAATAATTTTATTTAAAAAAGGGTGGTTTTTGGCGATTTATTTCAATTATTATTTAAAAAATTTATCGATTTTTTATTGTTTTTTCATTATCTTTTAATAATTTTATTTAAAAAAGGGTGGTTTTAGCGATTTATAGCTAAATTCAATTAATATTGAAAAAATTTATCGATTTTTTATTGTTTTTTCATTATATTTCAATAATTTTATTTAAAAAAGGGTGGTTTTTGGCGATTTATTTCAATTATTATTTAAAAAATTTATCGATTTTTTATTGTTTTTTCATTATCTTTTAATAATTTTATTTAAAAAGGGTGGTTTTAGCGATTTATAGCTAACTTCAATTATTATTTAAAAAATTTAGCGATTTTTTATTGTTTTTTCATTATCTTTCAATAATTTTATTTAAAAAAGGGTGGTTTTAGCGATTTATAGCTAAATTCAATTATTATTTAAAAAATTTAGCGATTTTCATTATACTTCAATAATTTTATTCAAAAAAGGGTGGTTTTTTGGCGATTTATAGCTAAATTTAATTATTATTTAAACAATTCAGCGATTTTTTATTGTTTTTTCATTATCTTTCAATAATTTTATTTAAAAAAGGGTGGTTTTAGCGATTTATAGCTAAATTCAATTATTATTTAAAAAATTTAGCGATTTTCATTATACTTCAATAATTTTATTCAAAAAAGGGTGGTTTTTTGGCGATTTATAGCTAAATTTAATTATTATTTAAAAAATTCAGCGATTTTTTATTGTTTTTTCATTATATTTCAATAATTTTATTTAAAAAAGGGTGGTTTTTGGTGATTTATAGCTAAATTCAATTATTATTTAAAAAATTTAGCGATTTTCATTATATTTCAATAATTTTATTCAAAAAAGGGTGGTTTTTTTTGGCGATTTATAGCTAAATTCAATTATTATTTAAAAAATTCAGCGATTTTTTATTTAAAAAAGGGTGGTTTTTGGCGATTTATAGCTAAATTCATTTATTATTTAAAAAGTTTAGCGATTTATTGAAAAAACAATAAAAAATCGCTAAATTTTTTAAATAACAAATTAATTTAGCAATAAATCGCCAAAAACCACCCTTTTTTAAATAAAATTATTGAAATATAATGAAAAAACAATAAAAAATCGCTGAATTTTTTAAATATTAATTGAATTTAGCTATAAATCGCTAAAACCACCCTTTTTTAAATAAAATTATTGAAAGATAATGAAAAAACAATAAAAAATCGCTAAAGTTTTTAAATAACAAATTAATTTAGCAATAAATCGCCAAAAACCACCCTTTTTTAAATAAAATTATTGAAATATAATGAAAAAAAAATAAAAAATCGCTGAATTTTTTAAATAATAATTGAATTTAGCTATAAATCGCCAAAAAAAACCACCCTTTTTTGAATAAAATTATTGAAATATAATGAAAATCGCTAAATTTTTTAAATAATAATTGAATTTAGCTATAAATCGCTAAAACCACCCTTTTTTAAATAAAATTATTGAAAGATAATGAAAAAACAATAAAAAATTGCTAAATTTTTTAAATAATAATTGAAATAAATCGCTAAAACCACCCTTTTTTAAATAAAATTATTGAAAGATAATGAAAAAACAATAAAAAATCGATAAATTTTTTAAATAATAATTGAAATAAATCGCCAAAAACCACCTTTTTTTAAATAAAATTATTGAAATATAATGAAAAAACAATAAAAAATCTATAAATTTTTTAAATATTAATTGAATTTAGCTATAAATCGCTAAAACCACCCTTTTTTAAATAAAATTATTGAAAGATAATGAAAAAACAATAAAAATCGATACATTTTTTAAATAATAATTGAAATAAATCGCCAAAAACCACCCATTTTTAAATAAAATTATTGAAATATAATGAAAAAACAATAAAAAATCGCTGAATTTTTTAAATATTAATTGAATTTAGCTATAAATCGTAAAAACCACCCTTTTTTAAATAAAATTATTGAAAGATAATGAAAAAACAATAAAAAATCGCTAAAGTTTTTAAATAACAAATTAATTTAGCAATAAATCGCCAAAAACCACCCTTTTTTAAATAAAATTATTGAAATATAATGAAAAAACAATAAAAAATCGCTGAATTTTTTAAATAATTGAATTTAGCTATAAATCGCCAAAAAAAAACCACCCTTTTTTGAATAAAATTATTGAAATATAATGAAAATCGCTAAATTTTTTAAATAATAATTGAATTTAGCTATAAATCGCTAAAACCACCCTTTTTTAAATAAAATTATTAAAAGATAATGAAAAAACAATAAAAAATCGATAAATTTTTTAAATAATAATTGAAATAAATCGCCAAAAACCACCCTTTTTTAAATAAAATTATTGAAATATAATGAAAAAACAATAAAAAATCGATAAATTTTTTAAATATTAATTGAATTTAGCTATAAATCGCTAAAACCACCCTTTTTTAAATAAAATTATTAAAAGATAATGAAAAAACAATAAAAAAATGATAAATTTTTTAAATAATAATTGAAATAAATCGCCAAAAACCACCCTTTTTTAAATAAAATTATTGAAATATAATGAAAAAACAATAAAAAATCGATAAATTTTTTAAATATTAATTGAATTTAGCTATAATTCGCTAAAACCACCCTTTTTTAAATAAAATTATTAAAAGATAATGAAAAAACAATAAAAAATCGATAAATTTTTTAAATAATGATTGAAATAAATCGCCAAAAACCACCCTTTTTTAAATAAAATTATTGAAAGATAATGAAAAAACAATAAAAAATCGCTAAATTTTTTAAATAATAGGTGAATTTATCTATTAATCGCTAAAAACCACCCTTTTTAAAATAAAGTTATTGAAATATTATAAAACAAACAATAAAAAATAGCTAAATTTTTTAAATAATAGGTGAATTTAGCTATTAATCTCTAAAAACCACCCTTTTTGAAATAAAATTATTGAAATATTATAAAACAAACAATAAAAAATAGCTAAATTTTTTAAATAATAGGTGAATTTAGCTATTAATCTCTAAAAACCACCCTTTTTGAAATAAAATTATTGAAATATTATAAAACAAACAATAAAAAATAGCTAAATTTTTTAAATAATAGGTGAAGGTGAATAGGTGAATAGGTGAAAAATAGCTAAATTTTTTAAATAATAGGTGAATTTAGCTATTAATCTCTAAAAACCACCCTTTTTGAAATAAAATTATTGAAATATTATAAAACAAACAATAAAAAATAGCTAAATTTTTTAAATAATAGGTGAATTTAGCTTTTAATCTCTGAAAACCACCCTTTTTGTAATAAAATTATTGAAATATTTTAAAACAAACAATAAAAAATAGCAAAAATTTTTTAATAATAGGTGAATTTAGCTATTAATCGCTAAAAACCACCCTTTTTAAAATAAAATTATTGAAATATTATAAAACAAACAATAAAAAATAGCTAAATTTTTTAAATAATAGGTGAATTTAGCTATTAATCTCTAAAAACTACCCTTTTTGAAATAAAATTATTGAATTATTATAGAACAAACATTGGTCAACAAAATATCAAATAGATAATAAAATCATGATTTTGGCTACGCTGAACAATGCGATTACTGAATTCGCCTTGATTAAGATCTTCGCCAAGGCGAATTTAAAAAGGGTAAATGCAACTCTTCAACCAAGGCGAATTTAAACTGTAGTTGAACAAATACCTTGATAGATACCAACATTTTTTTTGTGACTGCAGAATAAAAATTATAAGAGTTAAAATATAAAATAATTAATTTTTTAGTTGTGGTGTCACTTTCATGAACCCGAACGTGTTAAATACGCCTGTCACAAAAGTTTAGCCAACTTTGGCCTCGATTTTGTTGACTTTAATTTAATGCACTGGCAATACTTGTATGTCCACATAGGTGATGATGCCTACCAATGCCAATGGAGAAGTTGAATTAGGGTATTTCAACTTTGTTTATTTGAACTCTATGAAAGTGATGTTGATTATATGGACACTTGGAAAGCCATGAAAGCTTTGGTGGAGAAGGGTTTGGTTAAAAGTATTGGTATTTCTAATTTAAATTCCGAAAAATTAACACGTTTGGTGGCCAATTGTAAGATTAAGCCCATACACAATCAAATTGAATGCAATCTAGGCTTAAATCAAAACCCTTGATTGCCTTATGCAAAAAACAGCATTGTAGTGACCGCCCATTGTCCTTTGGGTAGACCGGAACCAGCTAAGAAAAGTTAAAGCAATTGGCAGTAAATGTAAAAAGACAACCGCACAAGTTGTATTAAGATATTTGGTGAGTTTTGTCTTCATAGATATTTTGAAAAATGATTTTTTAATATGAACTATTTCCTTATACTAGATTGAAAACGGAGCTGTTCCCATTCCTAAACCTTTTAATAAAACTCAGATTGAAAATTTTTCAGTTTTTGATTTTAAACTTTTTTCCCGAGGACCATAAAATATTGGAAATATAAAATATCTTTGATTTTTCGTGACCTTCAACATTGTTTCTTTTATCGTAGCTGCACTTTTACACAACATCTTGGTATAATAAAAACAATTGGTTTTATCTGGCGTATCTCTCATCAAATGGTTAATACAAAACTTACAAACCCACAAAAATACAATACGATCTACTTAAGGTCATTTCAAAAATGTGCATTCTTTATTTTGTATAATACCTTATAACCCAGTGTAATTTATGTATGTTCAAAACTAGTCAAACATGTTTTTTTTTGTGTGAATTTAATTTAAACAAGAACAAAATATTGACATACATACATATGTAAGGTATATTTAATTTAAGAGTTACTTTTATATGGAATAGAAAACTAAATTATAACCCCTTTATCAGGATATATATTTCATGTAAAATATATATATTTAAATGTAAAAATATTAATGCACGTTTGTATAAATGTGAATTATTAAAAAACAATGTACAAAATTATTTTTAATTTATCAAACAATGTAATTTATGTTTATTTTCATTTGAAAAATACTTTAAAAATAAAATTAAAAACTCGAGTAAATTTGGTAGAATGCAAAAAACTTATGTTTTTAAACTTTATTATTTTTTTCAGTCTATATTTTCTACTTTATCAAACAATTTATGTTCAAAATAAATTAAATGTAAATATATTAATGTACGAAGACGGTGTTTGTGATACCATAGAGTAAAAAGACTTTGGGCAAATATTTTTCCTTTATGATATAACAAACAACGCTTTCTTCGCTGTATAGCCGGCCTTCTGCCGTGCTCAATGCTGTTTTTCTCTTTGGTATAACAAGCCGGTACGGTAACTAAGGCCCCACTGGCTTCGCTAATTAAAGGTTCTTAATTCGGTATTTGATATCGGGATTATAAAGTTCAGCTTTTGATACAATCTAATTTTTTTTAATTTTAACTTTTTGGGGTAAGTATCCATAAAAAAATTTAATGTCATTTTCCATGAAAAAGAATTACCCCAAATTTAGGGGCTTGTTTCATTTTATTTTTAATGATATTTTTCATTATTTTGTGTGATATTTAATTAAAATAATTGGTTTATATTGCATAATGAAAAATAGCCCTAAATTTCGGGTAATTTTTAATTTGCTTTTTTGGGCCTCATTCCGCAGCTCCGTCATTAGAATCTGGGGCCTAATTCTGGCAGTCGTGATCGAGTACTTTCTCAATTCGAAAGCAATTGTATTTCTTATTCCTTTAGTCGATACTGAACGAATCGAAATTATTTTTTCAGTATTGTGAGACTCAAATTAATGCTTTACAACACTGAAAAAATAGTTCCGATTCGTTCAGTATTGACTAAAATAATTAGATATTAAATTGCTTTCGAAACGTGAAAGTACTCAATCACGACTGCCAGAATCAGGCCCCTGATATAAGGTTCATATTGTACACTTTATGTATGTAAACTAAGTGTATATTACAAACAAAATTTAAAAGTTCTGAAAGTTTAAATTATTCGTATTTCTGATTAATTAATTAAAAATCGTGTTAATTAATCAAACTAAAACTTATTAGATAAATCAAGAATTTGATTAATCTTTATAGGAAATTATACCAAATAAACAAAAAATATAAATTCGTAACAAATATACATATTGCACTTTTTCGAAATTCGAACGTTTAAAGGCAGAAAATCGTATTTTTTCAAAACATTTTTCTGAATGTATTGACATATACGTATTTAATTATGGGCTCCAACTACGAAATTGAAATTTTTGATACTTCAATGGGGGGGGGGAAAAAATAGCAAACGGGAAATACGGGAAATTGAATTTCTTTCTTTTACTTTTTGTGGTTTTACACTTTTCTACAATATTGAACTGAGGGAATGAGAACCTATAAGATGAAAACTGTTCGTAATTTTTCGTGCGTCAACTGGTACTTCATGAATTGTCGTTAATATTGTGACTAGAAACCAAAAATTAAACATGCATGGTTTTGAGTGAACATATTTGCAAAGTAATGAAGTAGCACTATATTTAGAAGAAAATTTACAACAATCGACCCTAAGGATTTGAAGATATAAGCAAAAATTGCGCTGCCGTGATGTTACAAAAAATAGAAGTTGCATAAGCTCGTTTAAAGCACATATGGGAATATCTAGCGAAAATTCTCCTTTTTGTAATGTAACGCCAGAAAGCAAATAAGCTTGTATTTTAGGACCATGTTGTTCAAATGTTACCCCTTTTGTAACTTGATGTAGAGCTTGTTGCGCTTTACACCAAAATGTAAAAAAGTAAATTATACATATACAATTTTTTGAGAAACAATTTAAATTACTTCTGGCGTTACGTTAGAAAAAGGAGACTTTCCGCTGGAACTGCCCATATATATCTTCATATCGAACTTGATCATAAAGTGGGTATTAACTGAAAATTTAAAAAGTTTCAGTAAAAGCAAAACAAGTTTTAATTTAACATTGAAAGCATATGAAACGGAATTTTTAAACCAACCGATATTTTTACAGCGGGTAGATATGAATATTACGTGTCGATTTTTTCCAACAAGCGAAAAATTTTGACTTAATACCCCCTTTATGATCAAGTGCAATATATTAGAATCCGTATTCACTCGAAAGTGGATATCAGCATTTTTGGTGTTCTGCAATTCACATCCAAATGTTTCTATTCGTTTTCATTTAGAGTAGTAGGGGGTTGCTGATAGTAAAACGCATCTTTTATTCTTATTTGTGATAACATTTTAAAGAAAAACCAACATTTGGAAAAATAAAACTAAATTTCAAAGTCTTGATTTGTTAATTTCAAACGGCGTTCAACCAATCATAGTGTCAACGGCGTCAGATTATTCATCACTTAAAAAACGCCTAAATAAAAAAAAGTATGGCAATGCCGAAAACCAAAAAAAATAATTAAAATGCGAAATTTAAGGTTTTAAGTGTTATATATAAGTAAATGTTTATCTAATTATTATAAAATAAAAGGTCCAAAATCTAAAAAACATTAAATTAAAAAATCCAAAAAAATGCATTCAAACTCTCATGCAACCAAACTTTACGCAAGGCACACGAAATATTTGGATGCAGCATTCAAAGAGGTCAAATGCATCCAAAAATTGCAATATATCAAAAAACTGCATTCAAACATACCGCTGTACATATATATATATATATATATATATATATAATATAGAATTATTAATATTTTTAATAAGTTGTAAATGAAATCTTAATGTGGAAAGATGCAGGTTATTGAAGCTTTTCTACAAGAATTTGTAAGTGTAATCTTTGAAGAACATTTGGAATTATTATGTACATTCAAAAGAGAATATACAAATTTTAATGTATATAATATGCCTTGCTCTCACGAAAGTCCAAGTGGAGATGTCGTGGGCTTGTGTGGATGCTACTTTTTCTATGAGAGGAAAAAGGAGGTTATAAGAATTATAGAAAATTATAAAAAGATATTAAAATATTTTAGAAGTCTAAATTTATGTACAAGAAAACAAAAATAATTACAGTTAATATATATAAAAAAAAAAAAAAAAAAAAAAAGATAAAAGCATTTTTTTTTCTTTAAATAGAGATTTTCAAAGCAAGAATATTATTAGTTTACATTTAAAATTCATCGAGAATGTTCAATCTTGTAAGAAACCCGAAAATACACGACTGTGTATTTGAGTTCGAATATTTTATAAATTTAAAATTAAAGATATCCTGCGGATTTTCCACAGCTCTTGGTTTTAAGCCTATTGTCTGGTTGCATTATAAGGATAGGAACTTCATTGGATTGGACCGGGATGAATGGATAAACCTTATGAGCTATAAGGAATATATTAAGGCAACAATAAATCAATGTGAATTCCTAGATTGTATGAATCTAATTTATAAGGATGATAAGAGGGATGTTCAATATACATTTCAGTATAAGAATAGTATTTGCTATCTCATCCTACAACAGGGAAACCATAAAATTAAAATTGATCCTGAGACTTGGAAATCGCTAACCCAAGTCGGAATATTCTTGACAACATTTTTAAGCTGGAATACAATTCTTCGCAAGCAAATTTTATATTTTTATTATGAACATTATATTCCAAATTGCTCTATTTTAAATAAAACAAATGTACAATATTATGAAATTAAAGGTATAAATGAAAGAGATATAGAAATTGATTTAACCAGACTTTGTTATGAGTTTGGAAAAAAAATGCAAAATAAGATTAAAACAGATGTGAAAATCTATAGATTATTATTAAGAATGGATAATAAATAAAACAAACAAACAAAAAAAAAATAATAAAAAAATATATAAAAACAAAAACAAAATATTTGAGTTTTTTTATTAATTCTTTATTTTGAAATTTATTAAAAATTTAAACATAAATGACCACAAATAAAAGTATTAAATTTTTGATATCTTAAATAGTTATATTTAATGTTTTTACCCAAGTATCTTAAATCTTCTATAGCTGGTTGGAGATTACCAAAACTATCAAAGTATTCTACATTATCATTATTTTTATAAAATGCTACCCAATGGAACATCCTCTATTTGAGTCCAAGTTTATAATTCCATTCTCTATTCGGTGTGGAGTTTTAGGAAGTTTATCCCTCATATATACTCCTCTAAAATAAGGAATATACTTCTTCCCAAATGTTCTCAAGTCCACATCTGTTAGCGGTCTATTAGGTAGCTGCTTTAATAGTTTTTTGACGAGGTATAAAATATTCCATAGCCTTTTTTATAGGGTTTAAGATATAGACCTTTACCCATAGCTATTGCCTCTAATGTTTTGTTATGACGCTTACTTTCTTGGAGCTGTTGTCTACCATTTTTAGCTAAAGTAATAGTTTTAGCGATTGCTGACCCACCAGAAGCTATTGCTCCTAATGCTCCAAGTGCTGTTAGAATAGGAACAAGTGGAAGAAAACCGCCAAGTTTAGGTATGTTGATAATTCTAGGAATTTTTACTATAGATTTTTTTCCAAGAAATGAATGTCGGATAGCTTTTCGTGCAGTTTTAATAGCGGTTTTGATGTCATTTGGTTTTTCCTTTTTTAAAATATCGGTTGCTGATTTAACGGCATTCTTAAAAATATTTCGTCTACACTTTTTCTTTTGATTGTCAGTTTTTACTTCCAAGCCCAATTTAACTTTTGACTTCATTGCGTTAGTGACAAGGTATGCGTTGAGTTTTTCTCCAAATGTACTATCTTTAGCTTTAACTCTACTCCAAGCTTTTTCTGCTAGTTCTTTATCTGCGTAATGTCGTTTATGAATATCAGTGTTCTGGGCATTAGCAATATCATGAATTTTACAAGCTGCATCCAACGGATTGATACCTTTATCACCCCTTTGTAATCGTTTTTCCAATTTAGCTCCTGGTCCACAAAATTGATAACCCGGTAAATGAAGTTCAAGTGGTAGTGAATTAATTAAGCTATTTACAAGTCCTTTTCCAAGGACGAAATGTTTTCTACTAAATTCTTTATTTTTATACACAATCATTTATATATAAAAAAGTGCTTTTCTGAAAATAAAAAAAAAAAAAAATCTGAATGTAAATAAAACGCAATATTAAGCAAACGTATGCTTTCAGTTATAAAGATGCGTTTGGTAAAACAACAATCGAATATTTCAGTGAGAAACTTGGATTTAACGGAAAACAGAAATGGTTTTAAACATAGCTGTCTTTTACCTAATTCTATCAGAGCACTAATAGTTGGTTCCTCAAACTGTGGCAAAACAAATATAATGCTTAGTTTAATTGAAAGTCCGAATGGTTTAAAATTTAAAAATATTTATATATACTCAAAATCATTAAATCAACCGAAATATAAATATCTGTCAAGATTAATTTCATCAGTAAAGGGTATGGGACTTTATTAGTGTTTGGGAATTCCCGGACTTTTTCATTTCCCGGGAAACGGGAAAAAAAGTTTTTATTTCCCGGGAATCCCGGGAATCCCGGGAAATTTTTATTATCAAAAATAATCATAAATAAGTCATTAAAATGTAACAACATTTATGTTTAAAACAGTTTTATTAAAAAGGAACAATATGTGTATTACAAATTTGCTTGTGTAAAACTAATTAAATATACAAAACACAAAAAACACAATTAAAAATTAAAAAAATAGAGATCTTCATTACCAAACTTTAAAAAAGATAACATACATATATGTATATCTATATAAGTTTTTAGTTTTTTAAAAATGTGGTTTTTAAAACCACTATTGCGTTGAGTAAGTCAATGGACATTCTATTTCTCCACTTCGTTCCAAAGTGACCAGCAAGAGAAAAAACCCTTTCACTTTCCACCGAAGTTGGTTTTATAGTGTCATTGTTGTGAGGTAACTCCTTATTTGTTTCTTGGTCAACTGTTGTTGGAGTATCTAGTTTTATTTTGTGAGCCATTCTAAGGTGTCGGATAAAGCCACTGGTGCTGCCTCCTTTGTGCATAAGCCTTTTGGGACAAAGTTTGCATTGACCTGCGTTGTCTACTTTCGTAAAATATTTCCATACTTCAGACATGTTTACCTTTTAAGAGTACAATTAATCAAAAATCTAAAAATTCTTTAACAAATACTTACTTCCAATGCTTTAAAATTGATTTGAAGTTGGTAAGGTCGCTTTATTTTATGTTTTTTGTCAATTTTATGCAGAATTGGATTGTTTGAATTACACACGGCGAATTCATGTAAATGGTCGTGGCAATAATACAACAAGTAGAACAATAATAACACAACATTGTATTTTTGTTCTTGTTTTAGTTGGTCGATTCATGAAAAACAAAAGCAACTTTACTTTTGACATTTCTCTCTCTAAGTAAAAGAAAAGTAGCACAGCTGTGTTTCCAACACCACCTGTAAAATGAATTCGCCTTGGAATTACATTTAAAAATATTTGATGTTTGTTAAACTGCTGTTTTTTGTCTTTATACAGTAATGTCAACAATTTTAATTTAAAAGCGCTTATCAAAGCAAAAATCTATTTCTACGGGCAAAAAAAATAAGACAAATCACTTTGAGCAACTGAAGTTTTGTTTAAAATATTTTTTATAAATAAAAAAAAAACAAAATTAAATTAATATTAACGTTTTTTATGTAAAATTGCTTATATTATGAAATTCCCGGATTTCCCGGGAAAAATAAAAAAAAATTCCCGGGATTTCCCGTCAGAAATTTTCCGGGAATTCCCGGGAAATCCCGGACCCCAAACACTAGACTTTATACATTTTCAGACAATGAACATGTCATACCACCCTAAAAGTGGTAAATTCTATTATGATATTTGACGATGTTGCTTGTGAAAAACAAAATAATATAAGATCATATTTCTGTATGGGGAGACATAAGGATATTGATTCTTTTTATTTTGTCAGACTTATACACATATTCCAAAACATTTAGTACGTGATAATGCAAATATGATTATTTTATTCAAGCAAGATGAATTAAATTTTAAGCACATCTACAATGATCATGTTGGCAGTGACATGAGTTTAAATATGTTTCGTTACATTTGCGGAGAATGTTGGAAGGATAAATATGGATTTCTTATAATAAGTAAAGATGATGAAATGAAGCAAGGGCGTTATAGAAAAGGCTTTGATCTATTCATTCAGATTTAGTCATATAAATACTACTAACTACATCAGACGTATACCTATTAATATTAAATACGTTTTTTTTTTATACTTGGAGAACTGTCAAAATTATTCCACGAAGCTGTTTAGCTGTTTAAAGAAGCTGTTTAGCTGTTTAGCTGTTTTAAGAAGCTGTTTATCTGTTTTAATTACCTGTTTAGCTGTTTTAAAAAGCTGTTTAGCTGTTTTAAAAAGCTGTTTAGCTGTTTTAAAAAGCTGTTTAGCTGTTTTAATTACCTGTTTAGTTGTTTTTAAAAAGCTGTTTAGCTGTTTTAAAAAGCTGTTTAGCTGTTTTAAAAAGCTGTTTAGCTGCTTTAATTACCTGTTTAGCTGTTTTTAAAAAGCTGTTTAGCTGTTTTAAGAAGCTGTTGAGCTGTTATAAAAAGCTGTTAAAAGTATACTACGAGTTATTCCAGGATCTAAAGTTGGTGACGACGCTAGTTTAAAGTTATAATCATGGAAGAAAATATTTTAAAAGAGTTGGTAAAATCCAAAAAAATTTCAAAGCATAAGACTGGGAGAATTGGAAAAATTTAATAATTTAGAAAGAACGTTTAAACCTTTAACAGAACCTCTAAAGAAACTAGTCAAATTGTCAGATTCGTCAAATCTAACAATACCCACAGACGAAAAATATAAATGTAAGCACAATACTAAAATAAAAACGGAAAATAATACTATATTCACCAGAACTCCTAAGAAAAATTTATTGAACGAGAAAAACATTAATTCAGCACCTAATAAAATAAAAAGGGATAAAGAAGAAGAAGAAGAAGACTATAATAGTAATAGTGAAGATGAAGTAAATGATAAATCGAAAAATGAACAATTTTATTCTCAATCATCCGATTGGGAGTTTGATTTATCAACCCTAAATGGAAATAAAAAGCTTGACACTATATTTGGACCTCATAAAATGGAAAATGGAGACTGGAAATTTGAAAATTCTATTTTAAAGCTTACTGATGATAAAATAATTATAGGTCAAAAATCTTGGGCACTAACCCCAGGGTTATACTCATTGCTTTTTCATAAAAATCCAAAACAATTTGATTCGTCAGAGTTAGCAATATATAAACATATTTTACTTGATACAAACGCACATCGAAGGAACTATGATCCTAATAATCAAATTAATGGAAACAGAGGTTATAAATATAAAAAAATAATAAATAAATTGTTTACTACAACTACTCACGTTGGCAAGGGTTTAATGGAGGTTAATCTTAATAAGCCAAACTATATATACTGGGATAATCCTAATGAAATTGTTGACCGATTGAGGCTGTTAATAGCATCACAAAATGCTGGTAACAATAATCATTCTAATGAAATAATATCTATAATCGAAGAACTAAGGGAAGCAAATATAATTGAATAACTTTTTAATACAATAATAATAAGAAAATTATGACTGTTGACAAATTTGGTCATTACTATAATCAAAAATATATAGGAGATGTAACAAGAAACAACATTTCAAAAAAATTCGGTATCAAACTCAACGTAAATAATATTGATATAGAGAATAAAAGAATTTTAAATTTGTCACCTCCAATGAATGGGACAGATGCTGTTAACAAAAATTATGTGAATACACAAATGACCCATATGCAAGAACATTTAAAAAGGGGTATAAACAAAGAAGTTTTAATTGTAAGAAATGAAATAAAGGATTTAAATAAGAAAATTTCTGACATATATAGTGTAATGATTACGCTTTCATCACAACAACAACAACAACAACATAATGGAAAAAAGAACGATAATAAATGAACTACATTCCCAAGCGCGGAAGAATTTCTTAAGGCGGAAAGTAATAACAAAGGGAATTGGTGATCTTTGGCAAGCAGATTTAGTAGAAATGGGTAACTATTCCATTATAAACAACGGATACAAATATATGCTA
This sequence comes from Pollenia amentaria, assembly GCA_943735925.1. Taxonomy (NCBI): domain Eukaryota; kingdom Metazoa; phylum Arthropoda; class Insecta; order Diptera; family Polleniidae; genus Pollenia; species Pollenia amentaria. Next base: position 48,376,915 of record OX031008.1, on the reverse strand, counting down.
ACAGTCATTGATACATTTTCAAAATATGCTTGGGCTGCAGCAATTAAAGCAAAAACCGCAAATGAAGTTTCCAAAGCTTTTCAGGAAATACTAAGTAAGGGGCGAAAACCTAAAAATTTACAAACAGATGACGGAAAAGAATTTTTTAATAAGGAGTTTGGTTTACTAATGCGTAAATATTCAATTAATCATTACTCTACTTATAGTGTAATGAAAGCTTCAATTGTTGAACGCTTTAATCGAACACTAAAAGGTATGATGTGGAGAGAATTTAGTTATAATGGAACATTTCACTGGATTGATAATTATAAAAATCTTGTTAAACAATATAATAGAAAAACTCACAGTACAATAAAAATGGCACATATGGATGTAAAACCTGAACATGAACAATATTTACTGAATACTGTATATAATAATTTAAAAATGTTTAAATCATCAAGGTTTAAGGTTGGGGACTATGTTCGCATAAGTAAATATAAACATATATTTGAAAAAGGTTATACACCGAACTGGACTACAGAAATATTTAAAATAAAAACGATACAGAACACCTACCCAATCACATTTTTACTTGAAGACTATCAAGGATATCCTATAAAAGGCGCATTTTACAAGGAAGAAATACGTCGTGCACGTTATCCTAATACATTTCTGGTGGAAAAAATTTTAAAAGAAAAAGGTGATAAAGCGTATGTTAAATGGTTAGGTTTTCCAAACCAACATAATTCTTGGATAAGTAAAAATGAAATATTATAAGAAAACAAATAAAAAAAAAAAAAAAAAAAAATTTTTCTAATAAATGTATAAATTTAATAAAACAAAAAACTCAAGCATTATCATTTCATTTATAATTTAGCATTCAGGATGTCAATTACTTTAGCTTTAAGTGGAAATTCATCAATTCTAACGGCAAATTATTTCCCACCAATAGATCTAAAAGATGACTATGAATGTTCTCTAGTTGATTTTCATTCATATAACTCTATTCCTAATGTAGATTATGATAATAATTTATTTCATATAGGAGATAAAATAATTGAAATTCCTATTGGATCATACGAGTTACAAGATATTGTTGATTATATAGTTGGGCAGTATAAAGCAGAAAATTATAATAAATCTATTCTCATTAAAGCTAATAATAATACTTTACAAATTGAAATAACTTCATCCCACGATGCAATTTTATTTAATCGAAAACGATCCATTGGTACGCTGTTAGGTTTTAGTGAAGAAATTTTAAAGGCTGGTATGAAACATATATCAAATCAACCTGTAAATATATTAAAAGTGAATGCTATACAAATTCAGTGTAACATCATAACAGGAGCATATATGAATAATTCTCCCGCACATATACTACACGAGTTCGCATTAGACGTACCACCAGGCTATAAATTAGATGTTATTGCTAATAACCTAATTTATTTACCAGTAAACGTCAAAGAAATAACATATCTCAAAATTTGGATTGTTGACCAAGAAAATCGTGCAGTTAATTTCAGAGGTGAAGAAATAACACTTATATTACATCTAAGTCCCAGGAAAAAATGATAATTTACAATAAAACTAAGCACATTAAAGTTAATAGGGGCATTCCTACTAATCATATTAAAGCTATAAGACCATCATTATCGAAAGAAAACACGACCTTTTTAAAATTGCTTAAGTTAAAAATAAAGAAAAATGTCTGATATACTCAATGTCATTGAAAAACCGTATTCTGATGAAAATATAATAAAAAAAGATTATCACAGCTATGTGCCCTATATTCAATCATTTAAAAACAATGATGAAATTCGAATTACACTACAAAATCAAGACTTATATGTTCTTCCGTCTGAAAGCTACTTATATATAGAAGGAAACATTAAAAACACTAAAGGTGAAGAAGCGTCAGAAAATACTAGATTGAGGAATAATTGTGTTGCATACTTATTTGATGAAATACGGTATGAGATTAATGGTGTTGAAATTGATCGTACTCGATACTTGGGAATATCCAGTACAATTAAGAATTATGTCTCACTAAATGAATTTGAAAGCAATATAATGAGAAATGCAGGGTGGAATATTTCTGAAGACCTGTCAATGCGAAAATTTAATTTTTATATTCCCCTTAAACTACTATTGGGATTTGCTGAGGATTTCAATAAAATAATTTTAAATAGTAAACATGAACTTATTCTTTTACGAAGTTCAAATGATGATAAGGCGTATTACTCTACAGATGCTAATGAAAAATTAAGTTTATCGATTAGAAACATAACATGGAGTATACCACATATTCACCTATCAGATACACGAAAAATACAAATAATGAAGATTATAAAGGAGGGTGTTTCATTACCCATAGCATTTCGCAGTTGGGACTGTTATTTTAATCCAACATTTTCCGGAGGCAGAAATCACAACTGGAATATTAAACTATCAGTGAATAGAGAAAGGCCAAGATTTCTTTTATTCGTATTAGAAAACGATAATAAATATATACATTCAGATTTGAAAAATGTTAAAGTGCATTTAAATTCAGAATCGTATCCATATGATGATTTAAATTTAAAATTTGAGGAGAATCGATACGCTATTTTGTATGATATGTATGCTAAGTTTCAACAAAATTACTATATGAGAGAAGCACAACCTCTTCTTTCATGTGAGAAATTTAAAAATATTCCAATTGCAGTAGTTGATGTTAGTTATCAAAATGAAATTGTTAAAAATGGGCCTATCGATGTGAAAATTGAGTTCGAGACAAGTAGTCCAGTACCAAAAAATACAAATGCCTATTGTTTAATCCTACACGATCGTATGATGGAGTACACACCTTTAACTGGAATTGTTCGAAAAGTTATATAATCTATTTTAAAATACATTCTAATACTTTCTATTAATAATAATTTCTATTAAATAAAGAATAAAACTGTTGGTTTTTTTTTTTAAATAAATTTTGGTTTTTTTTTTTATTTTATGTGTATATAGTAGACCGTCTCACTTTTTATACTTTTTTCGAAATTCCTTCATGAACATCGATTTTCTATATCTACTATAAAAACCAAGAATTTTGGTGTATAGCACTTAAATATTGATGAATGGGAAGTGGTCTCTCAAATCGTTTTTTCATTTTTTTAGGCAAAATACCTTTTTTTCAAAAAATGGAAAAATCTTGATTTAGTAATTTGCCTCAAACTCAAGCAGTTCTGAATGGATTTGAACATCATTTCATGCATTAGAAAGCTTATTAAATTTCCTAAATGTTCCTTAAAGCAACATTGCCATTTTGTTCGATGGTTTTTTATTCATAGCACCACAAATTCAGATTTTCAAATACAAACTTAACATTTTTTTTAATTTTTGCTTACCTTTTCATATATAAAAATTGAACGAGGCAAAACTTTTATATTCTGTAAATGCAGTATGGTAGGAAATTTTAAAATAAAGATTTTGGTGTAAATAACAGTCGTATTCTGTTAAGAAAAACTGCAGTTTTAGTTGAAATGTGTAAAGTTGTTTATTTCTAAATATAAAAAAAAAATTATATTTTGGTAATAACTTTTTTGTATCTGAACCGATTTTTCCGAGTTTTTCAGCAAATATGTTTTACTAAAGATTTCCGATCTTTTGATATATTAGGCGTATCCATATGTCATATAACAGCTCTAAAATTTTAGTTTTTATAAAAATGTTGATGCTTTTTAGCCCATTTTTGGAGTATTTTGCTAATAACTTAACCATTGCTTAACCGATTTGGCAGATTTATATACCCACGTCTTAAGGAAGAAATTTACCATATACTTAGATTATAACGCTTGGACTCGGAAAGATCTATTGTTTCCGAAAATGGGTATGTTTAAATAAAAAATTTTATTTTAGGTATTACTCTTCCATTTTTGGGAAAAAACTTGCAGGGTTTTCAGGAAATATATGCTGCTAAAAATTTCTGATATTTTGATATATAAAACGTGTTGATATGTCATACTAGAGCACTAAAATTTAAAATTTTGAGTATTTTCAATAATATCTTTGTACGGGAGGTACCATGCCCACTTTTCCAATCCCGCCCATATTTTGAGGGATGCTGTGTATTGATAACCGATATGTTTGTACCTAATTTGGGAACTTTAGCTCGCTTCGTTCTCCAGATATACAGAAATGTATAACGTCTTTGTATGGGAAGTGCCACACCCAAAATGATTTAATTCAATTCATCGAGAATTTTCACAAAACGCATCCAAACTCCAACAAAAGCATAATTTTACCAAATTTGAAAAAATAAAAAAACCAATATGTTCTTACTTTATAATATATTTATGCAATAGAAGAAAATTTAGAAATAAACAACTTTACACATTTCAACTAAAACTGCAGTTTTTCTTAACAGAATACGACTGTTATTTACACCAAAATCTTTATTTTAAAATTTCCTACCATACTGCATTTACAGAATATAAAAGTTTTGCCTCGTTCAATTTTTATATATGAAAAGGTAAGCAAAAATTAAAAAAAATGTTAAGTTTGTATTTGAAAATCTGAATTTGTGGTGCTATGAATAAAAAACCATCGAACAAAATGGCAATGTTGCTTTAAGGAACATTTAGGAAATTTAATAAGCTTTCTAATGCATGAAATGATGTTCAAATCCATTCAGAACTGCTTGAGTTTGAGGCAAATTACTAAATCAAGATTTTTCCATTTTTTGAAAAAAAGGTATTTTGCCTAAAAAAATGAAAAAACGATTTGAGAGACCACTTCCCATTCATCAATATTTAAGTGTTATACACCAAAATTCTTGGTTTTTATAGTAGATATAGAAAATCGATGTTCATGAAGGAATTTCGAAAAAAAATGAAAGGTGAGACGGTCTAGTATATAGGTGTATATATTTACATATATTTACATTTACATATTCTATACTAATTATTTAGTGACTCAATATCACTAATTAACCTACTTAATTCTAAATCACCATTATCAGTATCTAACTGATAATGGTGCCATGCAAGTGTATAAATCTCATCATTTCTTATTTTACGTTTACTATCAATAAAATTTAAGGCTATTTTATTAACTCTATTTGTAAGTATTGTGTGTAACTTAGATGTGAATGTGTACATACATGCCCCTACTGATTTCTTATTAAATAAGACATGTTTATAATGATCTATAGTATAATTGTCTACCACGCATTTTTTAACCCCCTTAGCTTTTTTAACATCTTTATCATCTTCAACTGTGAAACAATAAACTTTGGGTCCTAAGCCTACATATTCAGTGATGAATTTACCTTCAGTTTCATCTTTCATCATTCCAAGTACTTTTTTATTTAATTGAGGAAAGTTAAATGGATTATTTTGTGAATATGCTGATGTGTCAAAGAGTGTTTTTAAATCTCCTCTTATATCATCATAGAAATCATCAGTTTTAATTGAGTAAATAAAAGAGTCAGTGTCCATATAATTGAGATTTATATTATCTCCGAATTTAGGTTTCATATACTCATAATGGAAATCATACATTTTCCATTTTGATAGATCAAGTACACAAAAGCCTAAATAAATGGGTTTATTGTAATATGTCAAAGTTTTGTTCATTTGTACAGCCCATAATTTATCAGTAAACTGTGAAATACAGTGAAAATTTGGTTTTGCTATAAGTTCACCTACACCCAATCGGTTACGGCTGGTACGTTCCCACTCACTAACCAACCGAACGTCTTTTCTCTTATCGACATTTTCCATGGTTTTACCATACACAGCATTATTGAGCAATTTATAGAAATCTTTTTCAAATTGATTCTTAGCTTCTGTTCTATGTGTCGTATTTAAATCTATGTATGTCTTTAACCACGGCTTTTGATTAAATTTCAGAATTCGGTGAACTTTTTCCAAAACCAATCCATTATTTAAACATTGCTCTAATGTTTTATAATGTATGACATATTTCTTTTTGTTAGATAGATCAGCAATTAATTTTTCATATTTACTCCCACCAATTATTTTGTTTTTCCACACAGAATGGCAGGTCATTATGATAATCATGACAGCTAGACGGGTATGATAAATCGACTTCATAAATATAACCAACATCTGAGTTATATGGAATATTTTTGGGGTGAATGAAGTCATTTGTCCAACTGAAGCCTCCATATGGTAGTGACTCTGACATTGCCGAACCATAAAGATTATTTGCGTCTAAATATAGAATGTATTCGGACGGTTTTGTAGGATCATAATCATTAAGATATTTATGATTCGCCTTACTATACCTCTTACTACATTGTGAAAGACCACCACGAATTCCTCGTTTAATAAAATTATACATTTCTAGATCTGTTAATAATTCTAGCTCAATTCTTGTATATTTTAACATTGCATCCCAAGAAAGACATGGGATGGTATAATAATGTGGAGGATCTAGGTTATAAATCTTCTTACAGAGCTTTCTGAAGTTTTCAAATATATCTGTAAGTAACAACACGTCAGTTTTTAAATACAGCTCCATGTAATCCTTAATAGTCTTACAATCAAATTTTGTCCATATATTTTGTGCTAGCAAATAATCTTCTTCTGAACATTTTTTATCATTTAACCTACTATAAAATGCTTCAATTGGTGGGAGTTTCTTTTCATTTAATTTTTCAAATGAATTTAAATATTCATAAGGAAAAACACCCTTTCGCTTCATAAGAGAAAACTTCTCAGCATCTGGAAAATATTTTCTAACTGCATTTAAATCTTGATCATTGAGGTTACTAGCTAATGATTCCAAACCAGATGCCATAAATCTTAAAGAGTCTAAAAATCTAAGCTCAATTTTTTTTCCAGTTTTATAATCCCGCACCTTTTCAAGTTGTTTTGAAATAATATGCTGAGGAATATTTTGCTTCACTTTTCTTATATACAACTCATTTATATAATCATCAATTTCTTCATCAGTATATACCCGAACAGTATGCGACAAAGAAATGTATAATTCTTTATTTATTGGAATTACATTTGTCTCCCCTCTAATACTAAGTAATTCTTTAATAAATAAGTGACAGTCATATTTCGAAAAATTATGGAAAAATATAGGAATAAAATTTGGAATTTTAAAATTTAAGTTAGACGAATTATGTGCAGCCCCTCTATATTTTCCTGATAAGTGGCAGTGATCTCTCACAGCTAGTTCATCGCCTAGTGCTAAACCGCAAATATGACAGTTAATAGAGTTTAAAAATTGTTCTTCTTCTAAGGGGGTTAATGAATGCATGGGGACAATTTTTTCATAATACTTCTTATAAATTTGTCTACATTCATTTATTAAATTATTTACAAAATGTTGCCCTACATTAACACTACAACTACTACTACTACTACTAAACATTTTAAACTTATCTAAATTTTCATTAAAATTACACTTAATATTAAAACCATATGCACATGGAACATGTTTTTTTGTATATCTACTATTTTCATTAATACTACTTACATCTACTTCCTCGAGAACGCATTCAAAATCCGCATACACAGTGAACGGGAGATCCATTTGTCGCTCATGATGGGAAAACTTTATGATGGATTTGTCTCCCTCCGGCATCTTGGGAATGCACTCTCCTCATTCTTTTTCTTTGTGAAAAATCATTTTTTCCGGTATATCTGTGTGGTAAAGGCATGCGTTGCAAAATATAATTCTTCCATTATGCGCAGATATTTGACTTGAAAGTAGTCTAAAAAAGAAATAAATTTATTAAATTGAATAGATTTTTTTTAAAAAATTTTATATAAGTTTATGCTAATTACCTAGAAATATTCTTTATTAAAATATAGTGCATTTTACTCCCACATTCACTTTCCAACAGCAACAAATTTATATGCACTTCCTTCTCTTTTTTTGTGATGTAGTAGGGACCAACAACCGTTTTCAATTTTCTGTCGAACCCGAACACATTTACACTTATTTCTGTATTATTTTTTTCAAAATACTTAATATCCTTCACATCAGTGGGAAATTGCATTGAAGTGAAGTTAAGTATTGTACCGGAATCAAGCGTAATAATTTGCTCAGAAATATTATTAATTTTATAAATTGTCTGTCTGTGTACATGACTGTCATCACCATTATAAAATGCTGCTATAATACTCCATTTAAAGCAGAAGACGTCATTATTTTGAACGTTAACGCAAGCATGTTTTCGTATTAGCTCTACAGGTGTTGGTATGTACTGGGATCAGGATAATGGTGATGCTTTGTTAATATTAATTTCTAGACATTTAATTTGGATAAGCGTCCAACCAGAATCTCTTTCTTGAAACTCAGACATCTTCGCCTTAATCTTTTCAAATTGAAGTGTGAGAGCTGAGCCAATATTGTCTGCCCTTGATAAGCGTATCATTTCCGTATTGTGGAACATATCAGTTTCTGGTTTAAGAGGATGTGCTGGTAGCTTATATCGAGCTGTCAATTCCAAATTAAATTTCACAATTATGTGCTCAGCCAGACAATTATTTAATAATTTCTGAACATACATTTGGCCCTCATTCAAATATTCATTTACATTCAAATTCAGATCTCCTTTCGGAAAACGATACGTCAAAAGTCGAGATTTAAATGAATTTTTTATTAATTGAATCCGGTTTCCAATTCTCTCCTGTACATCTTGTGTTCGGGTTGGGAGCAATGAATAAACCACTGTTGTGGTTGAATTTTAACATTACAATCCTCACACATAATAAAAGATTCTGAACATGACTCAGGCTTTAATTGTTTAAATGGTATATTTGATTGTAACATCGATAGACGCTTCCTAGATGCATCCGATGTTGAAGGATGTTCATCCATTTCTTCTACTTGTTGTTGTTGCTCTTGTTGGTGTTGTTGTTGTTGCTGTTGTTGTTGTTGTTGTTGCTGTTTTTGCTGCTGCTGCTGTTGTTGTTGTTGCTGTTGTTGTTGCTGTTGAAGGAAATCTAGATGGATTTCCATATGTTTTTTCCTCTCCATTGATGTCAGGGATAAATGATTGCACACATCACATGGCACATGAATTTGAATATGTTTTTTTAATTTTTCTTTCTTTTTATATTGGTTTTGGCAAATTTCACAAATTAGTACACTAGCCATTATTATTATTTTAAATATTAATTTCTTTTTTTATTTTCACAAAAAAAAACACAAACTTTCTTTAGCAAGTCTACTTTAGAAACTAATGAATAGAATATATTTAAAACCTTATATATACTTCCAAATATCTATACAATCGTAAATTTACTTATCAACAAATAAAATGCCAGACTGTCTGTATATCTGTCTGTCTGACTAACTTTCCTTTTCCCCCTTTTTTTCTTCTCTTTTCTTTTAAAAATCAAACCTTTTCCCCCTTTTTTTCTTCTCTTTTCTTTTAAAAATCAAAAATAAATACTTTGAATTTTTTCTTCCACCCAAATAAAAATTTTAAAAACCATTTGCTTTTACAAAACCGGTCGGTCTGTCTGTCTGTCTGACTAACTTTCCATGACATACACTTTCTTATCCGAAAATATTTATGTAGGTCATAAATTATTTATTATTAAGTAACCGAATTTTAAACATCAATTACATATACATACAATTTTTTTTTTTTAATAACTTAATAAATTCACAATTTAATTAGTTTTTTCCCCCTTTTTTTCTGTCCATCCAATAATTTTTTTTTCATCACCTAATTCAAGAAAAAAAAAGCCTTATCAAAAATATTTTCCAATTGCTTCTACAAGTTGTTTCGAATACACTCGATCATTACAACAAGCAAAACAACAACAACCACAACATCCCTGCATCTGGCTCTCCATAATCACACATAAAAAAAAAATAAAAAAAATGCGCTTATCAGCTTTGTGTGTTTCCCCAACAAAAATTTTTTCTTCACATAATTCAAAATAAAAAGATAGAATTATCAACAATATTTTCCAATTGCTTCTACAAGGTCTGTATGTCTATCTATCTACATATCTCTAAGTCTGTCTGGCTGTCTGTCTATCGATCACAACAAAAGAAAGGCTTCAACAATGCACCCAACACTTGTGCATTGCTATCCTATAAAATTTAACGACTTTTTTTTATTACTTTGTTTTTGAAATTTTTTAAAAGAATGGTTTCATATTTCCCTATCCACTCCAAAATAAAAATAGAAACACCAATTGCATTTATACAATCTTTTTTAATAACTAAATAAAATCATAATTTATAGATACTTTGAATTTATTCTTCAACCCCAAATAAAATTGAAAAACCATTTGCTGTTACGAAGCCAGTCTGTCTGTATGTCTGTCTGTCTCACTAACTTTCCTTTTCCCCCTTTTTTTCTGTCCATCCAATAATTTATTTTTTTATCACCTAATTCAAAACAAAAAAACTAAAGAAAGGCTTCAACAATGCACCCAACACTTGTGCATTGCTCCCCCAACATTTTTCTAAATCTCAGCTATAAAAATTAACGACTTTTTTTTATTACTTTGTTTTTGAAATTTTTTTTTTTTTTTTAAAATTTGACCTACTTTAACACGTGTTCATTTTAATGGCTTTTGGGGGATTTTAATGGCTTTTTAATGGCTTTGGAAAAATTTTAATGGCTTTTGGGGCATTTTAATGGCTTTTGGGTGATTTTAATGGCTTTTTAATGGCTTTTGGGTGATTTTAATGGCTTTTTGGATGAAGTGGCGGTAAACTCTCATTACCCATATACTCATGGTTTCAATTTTCTTATTCTCAGCACAAAATGGTAAATCATTATGAAAGTCATGTAATGTAGATGGATATTCTAGATCTACTTCTAATATATATCGTAATGGAGAATCTTCTGCTGTATTAATAACGTTGAAATGTTTACAATTTTCAACCCATTATTAAAATTTTTTATAGGGGGAGGTATTGTTACATTGCATAACCATACAAGTTATTAACATCTAAATATATTAAGTAATTTGATTCTTTGTTAGAATCGTAATCACTAATATATTTATTATTAGCAATTGAATGTCGATTAGAACATTGAACAATACCTCCCCTAATACCTCGAAGAACAAAATTATATATATTAATATCAGTCAACAAATCCAATTCTATTGCAGTTGTTTTTAACATTGCATCACAGGATAAACCTGGGGTAGTATAATACTGACATGGATCTAAATTATAAATGCTTGCACAAACTTTTCGGAAATTTTCAAATATATCACAAGTAAACGAATATCTACTTTTAAATATAAAAGTAAATAATCCTTTAATGTTGTACATTTTAAATGTTTTCCATACGTTTGTGCATGTTCATAATCCTCTACACTACACGACTCATTATTTAATTTATTGAAAAAAAAAAAAAAAAAAAAAACTGAACGAGGTGGTAATTGAATTTCTTCAAGACGATTCATTGAATCTAAATAGTCATACGGAAAGACACCTTTACGTTTCTTCAAATTGAATTCTTCATCATTTGGATAGCTTGATTTTACTACCGTTAAATCACTGACGGACAAATAACCTGCTAATTTTGCTATACTCGATGGCATAAACCTAAATGAATCGAGAAAACGTGACTCAATTGTATCTTTTTCATTTACAGAAACTCTTTTTGATATAGACACAGTAAGCTCCTTATTTAAATGTATAATATTTATATCGCCGTCAATTGTTGAAAGCTCTCTTACAAAACAGATGACAATTATATGCCGAAAGATTATTAAAAAAATATAGGGATGAAATTTTAATTTGATATTCTAAATTACACTGATTATGAGCAGCACCCTATATTGACCAGTTAGATGACAATGGCCAGCTACTTTATCTTCATTAGATAAAGATTTGGTACAAATATGGCAAGTCTTGCTTTCATAATGATGTATCTGTTGAAGGGGTGTTAAGGAATTCATTGGCTTAATAACGCTTAGATGACAAGTGTAAATAGTTAAAATGTCGTCAACTAAACTTTAAAAAAAAAAAAATGTTGTGGCGCATCAATACCATTGTAAATTCTAAAATATCTAAATGTGAGTTATAGGAACATTTAATATAATAACTAAAAGCAAATGGAATATGCTTTTTTGTACTGATTGAACATTAACTGAATTTTGAATAGTAACTGATTCGAGTATACACTCAAAAATCAGCATTAACTACAAAAGACACATCCATTTGCTTTTTAAAATTTTTAAAACTAAGCTTACTTTTATCTATAATATAATATAATAAAATAAATATAATAAAATATAAAATGTATTAAACAGATATTGCATACATATATTTTATGTCCATCTTTTGTTAATTGATTACTTATTAATTTCGATATATTTTTTATCCATACATAATGGGACCTTTCTCCATTCTCTAGCAGCATTAATTTGATGTGTTTGGACTTTTCTTCTTTGATGAAGTAATATGGCCCCACTACGATATCACCTTCTAGTCCAAACACATTCACACTAATTTCAGGATTCATTTGTTCAAAATCTCTTATTTTGTTAACTGCTAGAGGGAAATTTAAATTGATGAAATTTAATTTAATTCCATTATCCATCACTATTACATCGTCTTTTATATTTTTAATGTTATACGATGAGCATCTGTTGCTATTTAGATCAACTGGATACAGTGCTGATATTATAGCCCATTTAAAACAATACTCGTCATTGTTTTGAACATTGATACATGCAAACTTTCTCTGTATTTTGCGTGGTAATGGAATGTATTGAGAACCTTTGATGCACTTTTATTGATTAATATTCATCTCCAAACGTGTTATTTCAATTAATGTCCAACCACTATCACGTTTCTGAAATTCGCTCATCTTTTTAATTATAACATTACATAGCTCGTTGTACATATTAAGAATATATGAATTAAGAAGTTATAATTATGTAAATAGTCCATTTATATATATTTAAATAATATCATACATACATATTATTGTGAAAATGTTTATTCACAATCCTTTAACATTTGTCGATGTCAAACACTTTATGAACATTTGTTATCATTTAAGCTTTTTAATCGTTATAAACGTATTTTTAATTTTAAATCTGTAAAAACTGAAAAAAAAAGAAATATCTAATAATATTTTCAAAAATAAAAAACAATTTTTTTTATTATTTTTTTTATCTTTTTTTTTAATTTAATAAATCAGCATCATCATCATCATCATCATCATCATCATCAACATCATTATCACTTCCCATTTCAATATATATATATTCCATTTCCTATGTATCCTCTAGATATTGTTCAAACGTTCGGTAAAACAGAGTGGAAACCCTATCCTCTTTTGTAGTCGCCGGTGTGATTGATGATGGCCCTGGTGTTGGGGATGATGTTGGTGAAGGAAGGTGTTGGGATAGTGATGGTGGTGTTGGTGATGATGGTAGTTGTTGTCCATTAACTGGAAACAACTGTGTTTCCTCATCATCATCAATTACGAATAAGTTGACTTATATAGGAAAATCCATGCAAACTAGTTTAGTCTGTCTGATTGTTCACCTAATAAATTTTTTCTTCACATAATTCAAAATAAAAGATAGAATTATCAAGAATGGTTTCATATTTCCCTATCCACTACAAATAAAATTGAAACATCAATTGCATCTATAAAATTTTTAATAACTAAATAAATTCATAATTTATATATAGAAAAATGTTGACCTACATTTACAAGCGTTTTTAACACATGTCAATCGCTCAATTAATATTTGTTTAACACCCAATTCAGAACAATAAACAAAAGAAAGGCTCATCAAAAATATTTTCATTTTCCACTCGATCGCTACTACAGACATATATTTTTTTTCTTCTCTTTTCTTTTATCAATCAAAACAAATACTTTGAATTTTTCTTCCACCCAAATAAAATTGAAAAACCATTTGCTTTTACAAAACCGGTCTGTCTGTATGTCTGTCTGTCTGACTAACTTTCCATAACATACACTTTCTTATCTGAAAATATTTAGGTATATGTATGTCATAAATTATTTATTATTAAGTAACCGAATTTTAAACATCAATTACATCTACATACAAATTTTTTTTTTAATATTCACAATTTAATTAGTTATTTTTTCCCCCTTTTTTCTGTCCATCCAATATTTTTTTTTTTCATCACCTAATTCGAAAAAAAAGCATTATCAAAAATATTTTCCAATGGGTTCTACAAAATTTTTCTTCACATAATTCAAAATAAAAAGATAGAATTATCAACAATGGTTTCATATTTCCCTATCCACTCCAAATAAAATAGAAACACCAATTGCATCTATATCATTTTTAATAACTAAATAAACTCATAATTTATAGATAGAAAAAAAAAACCTTATGAACAATATTTTCCAATTGCTTCTACAAGGTCTGTATGTCTATCTATCTATCTCTATGTCTGTCCGTCTGTCTGGCTGTCTGTCTATCGATCACAACAAAAGAAAGGCTTCAACAATGCACCCAACACTTGTGCATTGCTATCGTATAAAATTTAACAACTTTTTTTTTTTACTTTGTTTTTGAAATTTTTTTAAAAAATTTTCAAGAATGGTTTCATATTTCTCTATCCACTCCAAATAAAATAGAAACACCAATTGCATCTATACAATTTTTTTTAATAACTAAAGAAAAATCATAATTTATAGATACTTTGAATTTATTCTTCAACCCCAAATAAAATTGAAAAACCATTTGCTGTTACGAAGCCAGTCTGTCTGTATGTCTGTCTGTCTGACTAACTTTCCTTTTACCCCTTTTTTTCTGTCCATCCAATAATTTATTTTTTCATCACCTAATTCAAAATAAAAAAACTAAAGAAAGGCGTCAACAATGCACCCTTGTGCATTGCTCTCCAAACATTTTTCTAAATCTCAGCTATAAAATTTAACGACTTTTTTTTATTACTTTGTTTTTGAATTTTTTTTTTTTTTTTTTAAATTTGACCTACTTTAACACGTGTTCATTTGACCTACTTTAACACGTGTTCATTTTAATGGCTTTTGGGGGATTTTAATGGCTTTTGAAAAATTTTAATGGCTTTTGGGGCATTTTAATGGCTTTTGGGGGATTTTAATGGCTTTTTAATGGCTTTTGGGGGATTTTAATGGCTTTTGAATGGCTTGTGGGTGATTTTAATGGCTTTTTGGGCAAAGTGAACTTAAACTCTCATTACCCATATACTTATATGTGAACAGAAACCGCGATGACGAAATCTTTTTTGTCAGGCACGGGCAGGACATAAAGTAAATATTAGAATTTTATTAATTATTGTTAGTTCATATTTAATATATGAAGATTCAATAAATAAATACTGAAGAAATGTAAGCTTGCTTAGTCTGGGTTAACACTATGAAAGTTTTCGTTCCGATAGTCTAATTTTATTGTTGAAAGTGGAGAGAAGAATAGCACCAACAATAAACTCAGACTTTCTGAGAAAAACAGACTTACAAATATATTACCCTGCCCTTACATATGCAAGTTATTACTTGCAAGTAGAGTTTACGTACTCGTATTAAAATTAAAAATCACGAAAAAATTGCCGAATCTCATACAAGTTACACAGTCAAGTGGAAGTTCTGTGAGGAACCTCCTCTTATCCGGGTTTGAAGCTGGCTCAGCTCGCCAGGGTTCTTACATAAATTTTTCTTAATGACAACACTTTCTTGTTTTATTCGTAACTCCAATGTTTATTCACTTTATTTATTTATTTTTATATTATTATTGCTCTATCTAGTACCAGCGACCTCTACCTCTGGACCCTAAGCCAGTGCCCTAGTTATGCCTACCCAGCTAGATGTAATGCTGCTGAGTCAGGATGGATGTAATCCGTCCTGGTATGCCCAAATCCCTCCTCTTCAGCTAGATGTAATCCCGCTGAGTCAAGATGGATGTAATCCGTCTTGTTATGCCCTGTCACTATACCGTTGTTCCCTAGCACTGTACTTTTATATTTGCCTTTAGCCTTACCGGTTGTCCGTACTTGTTATCCGATCGCCGTCACACAGAAAAAAGAGAGACCGTATTGATTACTGCTGCGCCTTTTATACTACTCACTACAAGTTTTGCAGTCGTCACTTCGCTTGCACTGCTATTGGTGAGTGTATGCATTCCTCTCATCGGTTTATTTCTCTCTTCGAACATATTGTGATCTGCTTACTGTGGTGGTAAATCTTCTTACTTCTTCTCATCGGTTTATATCTCTCTTCTCTCATGTTGCCCTCGGCTTACTTTAGTGGTGACTATTTACTTTCTCTCATGGGCTGCCCCTTTTTTGGTTGTTAACTCTTAGACCCTCTCGCATGTTGTTTTTGCTGCTTGCTGTCGGCTCGGTATGTTGTGCCCTCTCACGTATTGGAACTTTACCATTGGAAGAACTGAAATGAAATAAACAAAGTGGAACCTGCGCCATCCCTACAAATAAAACACCATTTTCCCCACATTCTTTAAGATTAACATATCGTCGGCTGATTATTTAATTGTCGTATGTGGATTCCGATAGTTTCAAGTAAATTGAGCTTGAACACATTTAATTTGAAAATTGCTCAGCAAATACCACATACGACAATCTCAACACTCCATATCTCGAAAATCGTATGAGATAACGAAAAACTGATAACGCAAAATAAAAGCTCAGGTCGAAAAAGCTAAGGAATCGATCTTAACTCAAAACCGCAAAAAATCCACATACGACATTTAAATTATCAACCGACGATATATAATTTGTGTTCCCAGGACTTTTGTCCTCACACTTTTCCCTTTCCTCCGGCAAAGAGCGCACCGTCACGTGCCCTGAAATTTATGTTGGTATATGGCTCTCCGCTTTTACTACGTTCTCTCTATTGCACGTGCTGTGATGGTTAGAGGGTGATTATTACATTGTTGCCAGTGTTGTTGATGTTCTATTGTTGTTGTTGCTGCTGTTCTTGGTGATGATGACGTCGTTGCAATTCAGCTTCGGTTTTGTCTTCTCTTGTTGTGAATACCTTCAGATCACTAATATGGGCTGTGCGCGTTCTCTTTTGACCTTCCCTGCGTACCTCGACTATAACCCGTGATACTATTCGACTGATGCGGTAAGGGCTGTCAAATTTGGGTGCAAGTTTTGCAGCAAAGTAATTTGCGGCGTTTGACAAATGGTGTTCTCTTACCCAAACTAGCTCCCCTTCCTTCGGCTTCCACTTAATTCGGCGTAGGTAATAGTAGCGGGCTTGGTCCTTGCCTGATTTGACGAGGATCTTCCTCACGCTGGCAAATATGTCTTTTAGCATCTCGCTCTTCTCCTGGGGCTTTCTGTTCTCTGTACCGGTCCCTGGCGTGACTTCGTCGTATAGGGCGGCTGGGAGCCTCGGCTCTCTGCCCTGTACAAGAAATGCTGCGCTGTATTTGGTAGTGTCGGACTTAGCAGAGTTTAGGGCTAGCTGCAGCTCGTCCCATGTCTTCTGATTGCAGCCTACGTACTGTGCAATCATGGTCTTGACTGTCCGGTTGACCCGTTCCGTGGGGTTTTCCTGGGGTGTATACGGAGCTGCAAATTGCTGATGCACTCCTACCTCTGTCAGATAGTCCCTGAACGCCTTGCTTGTAAATTGGGTATTATTGTTGGTAATAATCATCTTAGGTACCTCATAGTTCGCAAGAATTCTCTCTCGTAAACTTCTCCTCAGCGATTCCACGGTTGCCCTTCTCAATGGTATTAGCTCTGACCACTTAGAAAACTTGTCGGTAAACAGGAAGAGGCCTTATAAAATCGGCACATACGACAGCCCATGGCTCCTCCGCAATACGTGACAACATCTGTCCTGCGGGAAGTTGTTGGCTGGGCTTGTACTGCTGAAACACCGTACACCTTTGGACATAATTTCTTATGTCTCGAAACATACCTGGCCAATAGTAGCTGTAGCTGGCAGGGGCAAACGTTTTCCTAACTCCCATGTGACCTGCTGTTGGTGCGTCATGGCTCTCATATAACACACGCCGCCTCCGGGACGGCGGTACACATAGTTTCCAGTGCGCAGACTCCTCGTCTTTATCGGAAGATGGTAGATAGCGATACAATTTGCCACCCAGGATAGTGTTATCCGGGTACTTCTCGGGCTCCTTCTCGACGGCTTCGCACCTCTTCCGCCACCAGTTGCACTCCTCTTGTTTCTCCTGCAAGGCCTGACACACATCTAATGGATCTCGCGACAAGGCATCGGCTATCACATTCAACTTGCCCCGGCGATATTGGACATCAAAGCTATATTTCAGCAGCTCAAGGGCCCAGCGCGCAATTCTCCCGGACGGACTCTCGATTGAGTTGAGCCATTTAAGGGCGAGGTGGTCTGTTATTACCGTGAAATGTTAACCTTCCAAATATGGACTTACCTTTCTAATCGCCCACACTATTGCCAAGCATTCCTTCTCGGTTGCGGAGTAATTAATTTCCGCTGGGTTCAACCGCCGCACAGTGGGTTGAACTGCAATCAAAGTGACGCTTAACTCAGGCAATAATGTTAGATATTTTTTTTAATTTTTTTTTAAGATTATGCCTTACTAAGTTGAAAAAAAGTAAAAATATTAAATATAAAATTTTAGAAAAATAATTTTTGGTAAAAGAAAAAATTTATTCATATTTAGTAAACACGTGTGTAAAATATCAACACTAAATATTAATTAGAATCACTATCAGTCTCTTCATCACTATCATCATGAACATCATTATCATCACCAAAATTATCATCATCGTTAGTATCATTATCATTATTATCATCATCATTATCACCATCATTATCAGCATCAACACTATCATCTTCATTGTTAGAATTAGCGAAAACTAAATCTCGAGCTAACTGCGGTAAAATGGTTTGTCTTTTCTCATATTTCCTGCCCATGTGTGATATAATTGGGTCCGAGCTAAGAAGAAACCTATTAAATATATCTTCATTAGACTTTTCTCGACTACATTTACGTGAAAAATGTTCTCTGTAGTTCTTAAAGTCCTTGTTTCGGGCATCCTGTGCTTCCTCAGATAGCTGTCCAATCGGCAAGAGTGCGTTTTCTATTATTTCAGGACCGTGAATTAAAAATTTGTGTAACGTAGGCGGCATGTAATACCATGGATATTTTTCTACAAAATACATAGCAGTATTTTTGGTGAAGCTTCGGAAACGTTCAGTATTGATTTTCTGACTGCAGGATACAACAATCAGTGTTGTGCGCAACATGTTTATTAGATCAAAGTCTATTTTTGTTATTTCCGCAGAAAGTTGTGCGTGTTTAAAAAAACGCCTGGCTGTATTACCATCATTGGAATTACCAAAGCCAGGTTTTCGTTGGTCAATAATCAGGCCGGTTTTTTCTTTAAACTCCTTTTGAATGCGCGATTTTGTTTCAGCTACAACATTTTTTTCAAATTCTGTCATTGCTCTGTACTTTTTAATTGGGAGTTTGTATGCTAGATGGAGAATGCACTCAAAAAACCTAATCCATCCATGAAGAATAGATAGCCCAAACTGTAAGTTTTCTGTGTTTACAGGTCTTTCAATCATTTCTTGTACTAAATTAAACTGTTTAGTGGTTGCATTACAAATGTAACACCTTTGGGTGGATAAAGTTTCCGTAATTGCATTGCATACTTTCCCGTCAATCATCACCAACATTAGAATGTGGCTAACTTTTACTGATCTTTCTCCAACTGACACAAATGAATCTAATAAACACTTTTGTTCTTCTAATACTCTTTCTTTTTCACGCTTACAGAGTGAAGCAGTTTCTTTAGTGAACTCAATTTTAAGTGGTCTGCAAAATCTAGTAGAAGATGGTCGAGGGTTTTGCCATATTATTTTATTCTTGCAAACCATTTTAAGTGGTACAAGGGAAGTAATAAAAACTGAACAATCATTTGCATCTGGCCCAAGAAATGCTTGCTTATATGGACTGTGCCCGGAGCTTCCATCAAAGCCCCACTTACAATACAAAACGATTTGAGATATCTCTGTATTGTCTAAGGAATCAATAATAGATTTCTGCAGTAAAATAAGACGTTGAACGGTATGGCTTAGAAGAGCTTGCAGACTAACTTGGGCAGAAATTTCGCTAATTTTTATGTATTCTTTTCTAGGATAGCATTCTGCTTGAGCCTTTTGAATAATGGTGTACGAAGGAAACTTTTCTGGCGCAGCTTTTCGAATGACGTTATATGCATGTCTTGATAGCTTTCCTTCTACCAAGACACCTAGAGCTTCTTCAGCACTCAGTTTTTTTGGTTTTTCCTCTTTGAGCATGTTTCTGTACGTTATAGCTTTAGTTGGCGATGTTATAAGTTCTTTTATTATTTTGGATGCTGCAGCTTGACCAGACTTTCTAAATGACATTTGTGTAGCATGAGCTAACACCGATAAACTTGTGTTCTGCCCTAATTTCTTACATTTCTTAGCTTTTGTTTTTTCGCTGCTCTCTTCAAAAGAAAGTTTTCTTCGCCCGCCTAATGTACATGGTGGAGGAACAAATGATGTCGATGAATCCAACCAATTATTATTTTGCTGTAAAAAGCGCTCCTTATGCCTGTTACTTTTTTGCCATCGGGTTTCAAACGATTGGATAAAACTATTGAATCTTGAACTAAAATCTGTCATATCAGAAGGACAAATGCGTTGAATAATTTCTTTCTTTAGAAAACTAATTTTAGCTTTATGACTTTTAATGTCTGCATTTATAATAATATTACAAAGCTCTCGATGTGATATGAAAATTGTTGCACGACTAGTCCCTGAAACATTTTAAACAGTCTTAATGGAATTTCCTTTTAATTAAAACCGATTACCGAATACAACGAACATCACTTATAACAACAGAAATTTTTGCTAAAACATCAAAATACATACTGAAACGTAAAACAACACCACAACTAAAATAAAAATAAATCTACTAGGTCGAATTTCAAATAATCTAATCAGCATTAATATTAATAATCTCTTAAATTTATATATATGCAAACAAAACGTATTATAAAAAAAACAATATTTAAAATAATGTTTGTAGGGTATACATAATAAAAAATTACCACAGTAATGAAAATTAACATGTCTTATTAAAAAATTTAAGTGCATATACGTGACTTCATCATACTCACGCGTACATCTCTAATTAAACAAAACAGATTGTCAATAACAATAATAACAAAAATAATAAACAATAAAGAATAACAAAATAAAAAAAATGTAATAACAAAATATATGTATATTCATTTTATTTCAAACAGCGCGAGTCTTTTCATAAAATCTTATTTTAAAGAAAGGCGCGCCAGTATGCGCAAAATTTTTTTTGTTAAAATAAGAGCCTAAATATTTTACTTTTGTTATTATAAAGCTTAAAAACAAACAACTACAAACATTTTTAGTTATTATCCATCAAAAGTAGAAAATACTCCAAATTTGGAACATTACAAAATATAACAACAAAAACACTTGGACAAAAATAATAAAAAAAATTTTTTTTATCCATATACTTAAATACCTGAAGTTGAAGGTTCCATCATTAAATTTTAGCTTTTAAAAGTTTTGAGCAAAAAATAAATTACTTTAATTGTGTTTAATTTTAACTTTTTTCACTTTATCCAAAATTAGAAAAAATGCATCCACTTTAACAGTATACTGCTGAAAAAGTATTCAACTTAGAATAACGATTTTAGTACTAGTGAGGTAGAATTTTGTCTTCTTTTACCCGGTACCAAATTTAATAAAAAATAATTATTCTAAAAAATCAATTAAGCGCCACTTTGAACACGATTCAACCCAACGTGCGCCGGCTAGCGTATGAGATAACTTTCTCCTGCCCCTCATGCTCTTGGGTCAGAACTGCGCCTACGCCATAATCGCACGCATCTGTTTGGAGGGTGAATCTTTTTGAAAAATCCGGGCATGCTAATACGGGGGCATATGTTAACTGTTTCTTCAGCATCTCAAACGCATCCTGCTGTTCGGCGTTCCAGCGGAAGTGCTTTCCCTTTTTATATATTCCATTTCCTATGTATTCTCTAGATATTGTTCAAACGTTCGGTAAAACAGAGTGGAAACCCTATCCTCTTTTGTAGTCGCAGGTGTGATTGATGGTGGCGCTGGTGTTGGGGATGATGCTGGTGAAGGAAGGTGTTGGGATAGTGATGGTGGTGTTGGTGATGATGGTAGTTGTTGTCCATTAACTGGAAACAACTGTGTTTCCTCATCATCATCAATTACGAATAAGTTGACTTATATAGGAAAATCCATGCAAACTAGTTTAGTCTGTCTGATTGTTCACCTTATAAATTTTTTCTTCACATAATTCAAAATAAAGGTAGAATTATCCAGAATGGTTTCATATTTCCCTATCCACTACAAATAAAATTGAAACATCAATTGCATCTATAAAATTTTTAATAACTAAATAAATTCATAATTTATATATAGAAAAATGTTGACCTACATTTACAAGCGTTTTTAACACATGTCAATCGCTCAATTAATATTTGTTTAACACCCAATTCAGAACAATAAACAAAAGAAAGGCTCATCAAAAATATTTTCATTTTCCACTCGATCGCTACTACAGACATATATTTTTTTTCTTCTCTTTTCTTTTATCAATCAAAACAAATACTTTGAATTTTTCTTCCACCCAAATAAAATTGAAAAACCATTTGCTTTTACAAAACCGGTCTGTCTGTATGTCTGTCTGTCTGACTAACTTTCCATAACATACACTTTCTTATCTGAAAATATTTAGGTATATGTATGTCATAAATTATTTATTATTAAGTAACCGAATTTTAAACATCAATTACATCTACATACAAATTTTTTTAATATCCACAATTTAATTAGTTATTTTTTCCCTTTTTTTTCTGTCCATCCAATATTTTTTTTTTTTCATCACCTAATTCGAAAAAAGCATTATCAAAAATATTTTCCAATGGATTCTACAAAATTTTTCTTCACATAATTCAAAATAAAAAGATAGAATTATCAACAATGTTTTCATATTTCCCTATCCACTCCAAATAAAATAGAAACACCAATTGCATCTATATCATTTTTAATAACTAAATAAACTCATAATTTATAGATAGAAAAAAAAAAGCCTTATGAACAATATTTTCCAATTGCTTCTACAAGGTCTGTATGTCTATCTATCTATCTCTATGTCTGTCCGTCTGTCTGGCTGTCTGTCTATCGATCACTACAAAAGAAAGGCTTCAACAATGCACCCAACACTTGTGCATTGCTATCGTATAAAATTTAACGACTTTTTTTTTATTACTTTGTTTTTGAAATTTTTTTAAAAAATTTTCAAGAATGGTTTCATATTTCTCTATCCACTCCAAATAAAATAGAAACACCAATTGCATCTATACAATTTTTTTTAATAACTAAAGAAAAATCATAATTTATAGATACTTTGAATTTATTCTTCAACCCCAAATAAAATTGAAAAACCATTTGCTGTTACGAAGCCAGTCTGTCTGTATGTCTGTCTGTCTGACTAACTTTCCTTTTACCCCTTTTTTTCTGTCCATCCAATAATTTATTTTTTCATCACCTAATTCAAAATAAAAAAACTAAAGAAAGGCTTCAACAATGCACCCAACACTTGTGCATTGCTCTCCCAACATTTTTCTAAATCTCAGCTATAAAATTTAACGACTTTTTTTTATTACTTTGTTTCTTTTTTTTTTTTTTTTTTTTTCATTATTTATTTATTGAATCTTCATATATTAAATATGAACTAACAATAATTAATCAAATCTTATACTAATACTTTATTTTTGTCCTGCCAATGCTAGACGAAAATTTTTCTCTTCACGGTTTCTGTTCACATATGTAGATGTTTAGCGCTCTTCTTGTCTGATGAGTCCTGCTGTATCTCTTCTCCTTAATCTAGAGTGGCCGCTGTAATTTAAAATATTTCGAGCAAGTGGATTTGGGTGCGACTCAAGTCTTTTTAAATATTTTACTGCATAGTTCGTAATAATAGTTTTTACTAACGGCACATTGAGATCCTTGTGAATATTTGAGTTTTTAACATACCAGGGAGCGGCTGTGATTATTCGAAGAAGTTTATTTTGTCGCCTTTGAATTTTTTCGATATTAGAAGCCGAGGCAGTGCCCCATAACTGAATACCGTAGCACCAAATTGGTTTTAAGATAGAGTTGTAAAGTAGAAGTTTACAATCGAGACTAAGAACAGAGTTTCTTCCAA
Organism: Pollenia amentaria; assembly: GCA_943735925.1. Classification (NCBI taxonomy): domain Eukaryota; kingdom Metazoa; phylum Arthropoda; class Insecta; order Diptera; family Polleniidae; genus Pollenia; species Pollenia amentaria. The sequence continues at coordinate 48,352,724 of OX031008.1, read as the reverse complement.
TAAGCCAATTAAGTTGAATTGCTTTTAGTTTCATTTGTGTTAGTTTTGCTTCTATATGGCATTTCCATGTTAAACGCCGATCTAGATGAATTCCGAGATATTTTACATGCGATTGTTGGGGCACTAATTGATTATTGATTTTAATAGGGGAACATGACTCCCGACGCAAGGTGAATGTTATATGTACGCATTTTTGCTCATTAACCTTTATTCTCCATTGTTTTAACCACTTTTCCAGTTCAAATATATGATCCTGCAAGTAGCGAGAAGCTTCATGACAGTTTTCGTGCACGCTTAAAAAAGCTGTATCATCAGCAAATGTTGAAGTTAGGGTGTGGTTGTTTGTTGGCATGTCTGAGGTATATATTAGGTATAACAGTGGGCCCATGATGCTTCCCTGAGGGACTCCAGCGTCAATTGGCTGAGGAGAACTTATAAAAGCACCTTCTTTAATAATAAACTTTCGACCGACTAAGTAGCTTTCTAACAGCTTGTGTGTGTTTACTGGTAAATTTAGCTTCAATTTATGTAATAAGCCTTCATGCCAGACTTTATCAAAAGCTTGAGAAACATCGATGAAGAGGGCGGAACAATATTTTTTTTCTTCAAAGGTTTTTCTTATGGCGTTTACTATACGATGGGTTTGTTCAATTGTGCTATGTTCTCTTCTAAAGCCGAATTGATGGTTTGGAATACATCTATTTACATTTAAAATTGGGGTTAATTTTGACACTAACAGCTTCTCAAACAGCTTTGATATATTAGACAATAAGCTTATAGGTCTATATGACTCAACTTTTGTAGGATCCTTTCCTGATTTAGGTATCATGGTAACTAATGATAGTTTCCATTCCTGAGGGTAGTATTCAAGGCGTAAAATAGCATTAAAAATAAAGAGAATAATTTTCTTTGCTATGCTGGGTAGCTCCAAAAGCATTTTGTTACTGATCTTATCAAAACCAGGGGCTTTCTTCGGGTTTAAATCATGAATAGCCTTTTCGATTTCTCTTATCTCAAATCTTAGTGGAACAGCTGCTCTAACAGCAACAGGTGGTAACTCGACCGCCATATCGAGAGATGTGTGAGCGGTAAATACGGTTTTCAAATGATTAACAAAAAGATTTCCTTTTTCTATATCATTTCTTGCCCAACTTCCGTTTAAGTTTCTTAATGGTGGTTTAGTGATAACTGGTCTTTTAAGATTTCTAGCTGCACGCCATAATGAGTAGTCTGATTGTGGAGTTGCATCAAGTTCCTTAAGATATTTTTCAAAGGACGCAGTTTTTTGGGACTGCAGTAACTTTCTTAGCCTTTTTGTGCAGTCTTTTAATAAAGTCTTAAGTTGGGGGGATCTGTGCAATTGCCACTCTCTTCGAACTCTCCTTTTTTCAGTCAATAGACGCTCGACATCTACAGAATATATGATATTGTTTTTGGTTTTTTTGAGGGTTGTGCTGGAATGTTGAACAGCTAGTTTGAGATAACTGTCAAAATTAACAATAGCGAGATCCACGCTCTCCGGTGTGCTAAGCGGAATATTTTCTGTGCAATGGGCACTAAGATATTTTTTATATTTTAACCAATTTATTTGTGAGGGTGATTTGGATAAGTACCCAGACGGCGATACGATTCTATTTGGAATCATTATAGTAACAATTGTAGGTGTGTGGTCGGAAGATAATTCTAAGGAAGCCTCAACATAAATCGTTTCTGCGGGGATGTTTTTAACCACTCCAAAATCTATGACATCTGGAACTTTTTGCTGATCAGTAGGCCAATATGTTGGTTCACCGCTCGCGATCACATTTAGATCCATTTTACGAATTGTGTTAAACAAAACACGACCCTTAGGCGTAATAAGTCGTGACCCCCAGAAAGTATGTTTAGCGTTATAATCGCCAGCAGCCAGGAAGCAGGGTCCTAATGCTTTGAAGTATTTATTATATTGGCTTTCTGATATTGAAAATCTAGGTGGTGAATATATTGATGAAATAACTAGGTTTCGATTTAATTCCTCGACGCAAATGGTCGTTGCTTGGAGATAATCTTCACGATGATCACACATTAAGTAGTGTTTTACTCGGTTTTTTATCAAAATGGCAGAACCTCCACAAGCTCTACCTCGAGGGTCCTTGGTATCATATAATATATAACCATTGATTTTAAACGTATTTCTCGAGGTCAGATGAGTTTCAGAAACCATCATAACATCGATTTGTTTATTTTTAAGGAAGTATTCTAGTTCATTTTTATGTTGGCGGATGCCGTTTGCGTTCCAAAAGCAAATTTTTAGACAGTTCATGGCTTATTTAGTACAGCTTGCAATAACATCGATTGCATTCTTAACATTTCTTGCATCATGTTACCCATTGTGTTGGTAAAATTGTTAACGGTTTGCACTAATGTTTCCATGGTTTTTTCTAGCCGAGTTAAATTAGAAGTGGGAATTTCGTCATTATTTGGTAAATCACCTTGCAATGGCATATGATTAGATTTTAAGACATTAGCGTACGAGGTTCTGTTATTATTTGGCTGCGGTATTTGAATGCCGTTAGTGTTTTCTTGATAAGTTGCCTGCGTTTGAGGGGGATTAAGTTTCTGTCCAACAGAACGCTTGACAATAGAATATACCGGACATCCTCTATAGTTGGCAGTGTGATTACCACCACAGTTGCTACATTTTTTTACATTAGGGTCATTTTTTGACTTATCACACTGAACGGTACCATGTAGTTCTCCACATACGACACAAACAGGGGGTAAATAGCAGTATGCCCTAGTATGACCAAATTCTTGGCAGTTTAAACACTGAACAGGCCCATTTCTTTTGTGCGGCTCTTCTATCGTTATTTTCCTGTACAGGATGTATTTTAAGCTGTAAATGGGATGTGTTTCATTTTTTTTTAGCTTAACGTCGCCGGGCTCTAACTCCACTCGAAATAGTGGTTGGGGATTTTTTTCCCTATTTTTAATATTTGTAACATTTTTAATTTTGAAACCCTTTTCTTCTAAAAATGTTTTTATTTCGTCTGGGTCCACGCATGAGTCAATGCCCTTTATCACAACCTGCAGACCTTTGCTGCTTTTCAGCTGGTAAGTATAGAAGCTTTTTTTAAGTGCTTCAAACTTATTAATTAATTTACGAAAATCATTCTCATTATTAATCTGTATTTTTGTTTCGTTAATATTACCACGCTTGATTGCAGCTACGTAAAACGAATTTTCACCTATCACCGATATTAAACTTTTTATTAGCTCACTTGAGTTTTGCTCTCTAAGATATATCGGGGGTGGCTTTGTTTCTGAATTTTTTTTTTTTTTTTTTAAATTTGACCTACTTTAACACGTGTTCATTTTAATGGCTTTTGGGGGATTTTAATGGCTTTTTAATGGCTTTTGAAAAATTTTAATGGCTTTTGGGGCATTTAAATGGCTTTTGGGGGATTTTAATGGCTTTTGGGTGATTTTAATGGCTTTTTGGGCAATGTGAACTTAAACTCTCATTACCCATATACTTATATGTGAACAGAAACCGCGATGACGAAATCTTTTTTGTCAGGCACGGGCAGGACATAAAGTAAATATTAGAATTTTATTAATTATTGTTAGTTCATATTTAATATATGAAGATTCAATAAATAAATACTGAAGAAATGTAAGCTTGCTTAGTCTGGGTTAACACTATGAAAGTTTTCATTCCGATAGTCTAATTTTATTGTTGAAAGTGGAGAGAAGAATAGCACCAACAATAAACTCAGACTTTCTGAGAAAAACAGACTTACAAATATATTACCCTGCCCTTACATATGCAAGTTATTACTTGCAAGTAGAGTTTACGTACTCGTATTAAAATTAAAAATCACGAACAAATTGCCGAATCTCATACAAGTTACACAGTCAAGTGGAAGTTCTGTGAGGAACCTCCGGTTATCCGGGTTTGAAGCTGGCTCAGCTCGCCAGGGTTCTTACATAAATTTTTCTTAATGACAACACTTTCTTGTTTTATTCGTAACTCCAATGTTTATTCACTTTATTTTTATATTATTATTGCTCTATCTAGTACCAGCGACCTCTACCTCTGGACCCTAAGCCAGTGCCCTAGTTATGCCTACCCAGCTAGATGTAATGCTGCTGAGTCAGGATGGATGTAATCCGTCCTTTTATGCCCAAATCCCTCCTCTTCAGGTAGATGTAATCCCGCTGAGTCAAGATGGATGTAATCCGTCTTGTTATGCCCTGTCACTATACCGTTGTTCCCTAGCACTGTACTTTTATATTTGCCTTTAGCCCTACCGGTTGTCCGTACTTGTTATCCGATCGCCGTCACACAGAAAAAAGAGAGACCGTATTGATTACTGCTGCGCCTTTTATACTACTCACTACAAGTTTTGCAGTCGTTATAAGTTCTTTTATTATTTTGGATGCTGCAGCTTGACCAGACTTTCTAAATGACATTTGTGTAGCATGAGCTAACACCGATAAACTTGTGTTCTGCCCTAATTTCTTACATTTCTTAGCTTTTGTTTTTTCGCTGCTCTCTTCAAAAGAAAGTTTTCTTCGCCCGCCTAATGTACATGGTGGAGGAACAAATGATGTCGATGAATCCAACCAATTATTATTTTGCTGTAAAAAGCGCTCCTTATGCCTGTTACTTTTTTGCCATCGGGTTTCAAACGATTGGATAAAACTATTGAATCTTGAACTAAAATCTGTCATATCAGAAGGACAAATGCGTTGAATAATTTCTTTCTTTAGAAAACTAATTTTAGCTTTATGACTTTTAATGTCTGCATTTATAATAATATTACAAAGCTCTCGATGTGATATGAAAATTGTTGCACGACTAGTCCCTGAAACATTTTAAACAGTCTTAATGGAATTTCCTTTTAATTAAAACCGATTACCGAATACAACGAACATCACTTATAACAACAGAAATTTTTGCTAAAACATCAAAATACATACTGAAACGTAAAACAACACCACAACTAAAATAAAAATAAATCTACTAGGTCGAATTTCAAATAATCTAATCAGCATTAATATTAATAATCTCTTAAATTTATATATATGCAAACAAAACGTATTATAAAAAAAACAATATTTAAAATAATGTTTGTAGGGTATACATAATAAAAAATTACCACAGTAATGAAAATTAACATGTCTTATTAAAAAATTTAAGTGCATATACGTGACTTCATCATACTCACGCGTACATCTCTAATTAAACAAAACAGATTGTCAATAACAATAATAACAAAAATAATAAACAATAAAGAATAACAAAATAAAAAAAATGTAATAACAAAATATATGTATATTCATTTTATTTCAAACAGCGCGAGTCTTTTCATAAAATCTTATTTTAAAGAAAGGCGCGCCAGTATGCGCAAAATTTTTTTTGTTAAAATAAGAGCCTAAATATTTTACTTTTGTTATTATAAAGCTTAAAAACAAACAACTACAAACATTTTTAGTTATTATCCATCAAAAGTAGAAAATACTCCAAATTTGGAACATTACAAAATATAACAACAAAAACACTTGGACAAAAATAATAAAAAAAAATTTTTTTATCCATATACTTAAATACCTGAAGTTGAAGGTTCCATCATTAAATTTTAGCTTTTAAAAGTTTTGAGCAAAAAATAAATTACTTTAATTGTGTTTAATTTTAACTTTTTTCACTTTATCCAAAATTAGAAAAAATGCATCCACTTTAACAGTATACTGCTGAAAAAGTATTCAACTTAGAATAACGATTTTAGTACTTGTGAGGTAGAATTTTGTCTTCTTTTACCCGGTACCAAATTTAATAAAAAATAATTATTCTAAAAAATCAATTAAGCGCCACTTTGAACACGATTCAACCCAACGTGCGCCGGCTAGCGTATGAGATAACTTTCTCCTGCCCCTCATGCTCTTGGGTCAGAACTGCGCCTACGCCATAATCGCACGCATCTGTTTGGAGGGTGAATCTTTTTGAAAAATCCGGGCATGCTAATACGGGGGCATATGTTAACTGTTTCTTCAGCATCTCAAACGCATCCTGCTGTTCGGCGTTCCAGCGGAAGTGCTTTCCCTTTTTATATATTCCATTTCCTATGTATTCTCTAGATATTGTTCAAACGTTCGGTAAAACAGAGTGAAAACCCTATCCTCTTTTGTAGTCGCAGGTGTGATTGATGGTGGCGCTGGTGTTGGGGATGATGCTGGTGAAGGAAGGTGTTGGGATAGTGATGGTGGTGTTGGTGATGATGGTAGTTGTTGTCCATTAACTGGAAACAACTGTGTTTCCTCATCATCATCAATTACGAATAAGTTGACTTATATAGGAAAATCCATGCAAACTAGTTTAGTCTGTCTGATTGTTCACCTTATAAATTTTTTCTTCACATAATTCAAAATAAAGGTAGAATTATCCAGAATGGTTTCATATTTCCCTATCCACTACAAATAAAATTGAAACATCAATTGCATCTATAAAATTTTTAATAACTAAATAAATTCATAATTTATATATAGAAAAATGTTGACCTACATTTACAAGCGTTTTTAACACATGTCAATCGCTCAATTAATATTTGTTTAACACCCAATTCAGAACAATAAACAAAAGAAAGGCTCATCAAAAATATTTTCATTTTCCACTCGATCGCTACTACAGACATATATTTTTTTTCTTCTCTTTTCTTTTATCAATCAAAACAAATACTTTGAATTTTTCTTCCACCCAAATAAAATTGAAAAACCATTTGCTTTTACAAAACCGGTCTGTCTGTATGTCTGTCTGTCTGACTAACTTTCCATAACATACACTTTCTTATCTGAAAATATTTAGGTATATGTATGTCATAAATTATTTATTATTAAGTAACCGAATTTTAAACATCAATTACATCTACATACAAATTTTTTTAATATCCACAATTTAATTAGTTATTTTTTCCCTTTTTTTTCTGTCCATCCAATATTTTTTTTTTCATCACCTAATTCGAAAAAAGCATTATCAAAAATATTTTCCAATGGATTCTACAAAATTTTTCTTCACATAATTCAAAATAAAAAGATAGAATTATCAACAATGTTTTCATATTTCCCTATCCACTCCAAATAAAATAGAAACACCAATTGCATCTATATCATTTTTAATAACTAAATAAACTCATAATTTATAGATAGAAAAAAAAAAGCCTTATGAACAATATTTTCCAATTGCTTCTACAAGGTCTGTATGTCTATCTATCTATCTCTATGTCTGTCCGTCTGTCTGGCTGTCTGTCTATCGATCACTACAAAAGAAAGGCTTCAACAATGCACCCAACACTTGTGCATTGCTATCGTATAAAATTTAACGACTTTTTTTTTATTACTTTGTTTTTGAAATTTTTTTAAAAAATTTTCAAGAATGGTTTCATATTTCTCTATCCACTCCAAATAAAATAGAAACACCAATTGCATCTATACAATTTTTTTTAATAACTAAAGAAAAATCATAATTTATAGATACTTTGAATTTATTCTTCAACCCCAAATAAAATTGAAAAACCATTTGCTGTTACGAAGCCAGTCTGTCTGTATGTCTGTCTGTCTGACTAACTTTCCTTTTACCCCTTTTTTTCTGTCCATCCAATAATTTATTTTTTCATCACCTAATTCAAAATAAAAAAACTAAAGAAAGGCTTCAACAATGCACCCAACACTTGTGCATTGCTCTCCCAACATTTTTCTAAATCTCAGCTATAAAATTTAACGACTTTTTTTTATTACTTTGTTTCTGAATTTTTTTTTTTTTTTTTTAAATTTGACCTACTTTAACACGTGTTCATTTTAATGGCTTTTGGGGGATTTTAATGGCTTTTGAAAAATTTTAATGGCTTTTGGGGCATTTTAATGGCTTTTGGGGGATTTTAATGGCTTTTGGGTGATTTTAATGGCTTTTTGGGCAATGTGAACTTAAACTCTCATTACCCATATACTTATATGTGAACAGAAACCGCGATGACGAAATCTTTTTTGTCAGGCACGGGCAGGACATAAAGTAAATATTAGAATTTTATTAATTATTGTTAGTTCATATTTAATATATGAAGATTCAATAAATAAATACTGAAGAAATGTAAGCTTGCTTAGTCTGGGTTAACACTATGAAAGTTTTCATTCCGATAGTCTAATTTTATTGTTGAAAGTGGAGAGAAGAATAGCACCAACAATAAACTCAGACTTTCTGAGAAAAACAGACTTACAAATATATTACCCTGCCCTTACATATGCAAGTTATTACTTGCAAGTAGAGTTTACGTACTCGTATTAAAATTAAAAATCACGAAAAAATTGCCGAATCTCATACAAGTTACACAGTCAAGTGGAAGTTCTGTGAGGAACCTCCGGTTATCCGGGTTTGAAGCTGGCTCAGCTCGCCAGGGTTCTTACATAAATTTTTCTTAATGACAACACTTTCTTGTTTTATTCGTAACTCCAATGTTTATTCACTTTATTTATTTATTTTTATATTATTATTGCTCTATCTAGTACCAGCGACCTCTACCTCTGGACCCTAAGCCAGTGCCCTAGTTATGCCTACCCAGCTAGATGTAATGCTGCTGAGTCAGGATGGATGTAATCCGTCCTTTTATGCCCAAATCCCTCCTCTTCAGGTAGATGTAATCCCGCTGAGTCAAGATGGATGTAATCCGTCTTGTTATGCCCTGTCACTATACCGTTGTTCCCTAGCACTGTACTTTTATATTTGCCTTTAGCCCTACCGGTTGTCCGTACTTGTTATCCGATCGCCGTCACACAGAAAAAAGAGAGACCGTATTGATTACTGCTGCGCCTTTTATACTACTCACTACAAGTTTTGCAGTCGTCACTTCGCTTGCACTGCTTTTGGTGAGTGTATGCATTCCTCTCATCGGTTTATTTCTCTCTTCGAACATATTGTGATCTGCTTACTGTGGTGGTAAATCTTCTTACTTCTTCTCATCGGTTTATATCTCTCTTCTCTCATGTTGCCCTCGGCTTACTTTAGTGGTGACTATTTACTTTCTCTCATGGGCTGCCCCTTTTTTGGTTGTTAACTCTTAGACCCTCTCGCATGTTGTTTTTGCTGCTTGCTGTCGGCTCGGTATGTTGTGCCCTCTCACGTATTGGAACTTTACCATTGGAAGAACTGAAATGAAATAAACAAAGTCGAACCTGCGCCATCCCTACAAATAAAACACCATTTTCCCCACATTCTTTAAGATTAACATATCGTCGGCTGATTATTTAATTGTCGTATGTGGATTCCGATAGTTTCAAGTAAATTGAGCTTGAACACATTTAATTTGAAAATTGCTCAGCAAATACCACATACGACAATCTCAACACTCCATATCTCGAAAATCGTATGAGATAACGAAAAACTGATAACGCAAAATAAAAGCTCAGGTCGAAAAAGCTAAGGAATCGATCTTAACTCAAAACCGCAAAAAATCCACATACGACATTTAAATTATCAACCGACGATATATAATTTGTGTTCCCAGGACTTTTGTCCTCACACTTTTCCCTTTCCTCCGGCAAAGAGCGCACCGTCACGTGCCCTGAAATTTATGTTGGTATATTGCTCTCCGCTTTTACTACGTTCTCTCTATTGTACGTGCTGTGATGGTTAGAGGGTGATTATTACATTGTTGCCAGTGTTGTTGATGTTCTATTGTTGTTGTTGCTGCTGTTCTTGGTGATGATGACGTCGTTGCAATTCAGCTTCGGTTTTGTCTTCTCTTGTTGTGAATACCTTCAGATCACTAATATGGGCTGTGCGCGTTCTCTTTTGACCTTCCCTGCGTACCTCGACTATAACCCGTGATACTATTCGACTGATGCGGTAAGGGCTGTCAAATTTGGGTGCAAGTTTTGCAGCAAAGTAATCTGCGGCGTTTGACAAATGGTATTCTCTTACCCAAACTAGCTCCCCTTCCTTCGGCTTCCACTTTATTCGGCGTAGGTAATAGTAGCGGGCTTGGTCCTTGGCTGATTTGACGAGGATCTTCCTCACGCTGGCAAATATGTCTTTTAGCATCTCGCTCTTCTCCTGGGGCTTTCTGTTCTCTGTACCGGTCCCTGGCGTGACTTCGTCGTATAGGGCGGCTGGGAGCCTCGGCTCTCTGCCCTGTACAAGAAATGCTGCGCTGTATTTGGTAGTGTCGGACTTAGCAGAGTTTAGGGCTAGCTGCAGCTCGTCCCATGTCTTCTGATTGCAGCCTACGTACTGTGCAATCGTGGTCTTGACTGTCCGGTTGACCCGTTCCGTGGGGTTTACCTGGGGTGTATACGGAGCTGCAAATTGCTGATGCACTCCTACCTCTGTCAGATAGTCCCTGAACGCCTTGCTTGTAAATTGGGTATTATTGTTGGTAATAATCATCTTAGGTACCTCATAGTTCGCCAGAATTCTCTCTCGTAAGCTTCTCCTCAGCGATTCCACGGTTGCCCTTCTCAATGGTATTAGCTCTGACCACTTAGAAAACTTGTCGGTAAACAGGAAGAGGCCTTATAAAATCGGCACATACGACAGCCCATGGCTCCTCCGCAATACGTGACAACATCTGTCCTGCGGGAAGTTGTTGGCTGGGCTTGTACTGCTGAAACACCGTACACCTTTGGACATAATTTCTTATGTCTCGAAACATACCTGGCCAATAGTAGCTGTAGCTGGCAGGGGCAAACGTTTTCCTAACTCCCATGTGACCTGCTGTTGGTGCGTCATGGCTCTCATATAACACACGCCGCCTCCGGGACGGCGGTACACATAGTTTCCAGTGCGCAGACTCCTCGTCTCTATCGGAAGATAGGTAGATAGCGATACAATTTGCCACCCAGGATAGTGTTATCCGGGTACTTCTCGGGCTCCTTCTCGACGGCTTCGCACCTCTTCCGCCACCAGTTGCACTCCTCTTGTTTCTCCTGCAAGGCCTGACACACATCTAATGGATCTCGCGACAAGGCATCGGCTATCACATTCAACTTGCCCCGGCGATATTGGACATCAAAGCTATATTTCAGCAGCTCGAGGGCCCAGCGCGCAATTCTCCCGGACGGACTCTCGATTGAGTTAAGCCATTTGAGGGCGAGGTGGTCTGTTATTACCGTGAAATGTTAACCTTCCAAATATGGACTTACCTTTCTAATCGCCCACACTATTGCCAAGCATTCCTTCTCGGTTGCGGAGTAATTAATTTCCGCTGGGTTCAACCGCCGGCTAGCGTATGAGATAACTTTCTCCTGCCCCTCATGCTCTTGGGTCAGAACTGCGCCTACGCCATAATCGCACGCATCTGTTTGGAGGGTGAATCTTTTTGAAAAATTCGGGCATGCTAATACGGGGGCATCTGTTAACTGTTTCTTCAGCATCTCAAACGCATCCTGCTGTTCGGCGTTCCAGCGGAAGTGCTTTCCCTTTTTCAGCAACATTGTCAGGAGATGCACAATCCGCGCATAGTCGGGTACAAACCGTCTATACCAGGATGCAATTCCCAGACACCTACGCAACTCCTTTACGTTTCGGGAGGGTTGGAGCCCCTTTATTGCCGCTATTTTGTCCGGGTCGGTTTTTATACCCTGTTCGTTGACCACATGCCCCAGGTATTTTAACTCCTTCTGAAAAATTTTGCACTTCTCTTTGTTACGTGTACTTCTTACTATCTTCTGCCATAGGTATCTGCCAGTACCCATTTTTGAGATCTATGCTACTTATGTAGCGGTCTAGCTATCCTGGACCGCTATCCAGTAAGCGGTCCAGGATAACGTTTATTCGCGGTAGTGGATATGCATCGGTCACCGTTTTAGCGTTGAGCTGTTGTCCGTTCCCTCATTTATGCGCTTCTGTAACCCAGGGTTGCGCTGCGCATATCTTTGCGGCACTGGACAGCCGTCTTTTATGGTGATTTGGTTCTCGGTTAATGGCGTCGGGCCGCTCATATCATCCAATTGTCTAAGCTCTTCTCTTGGGACTACCGCAATTACATCGTTCTCACCCCTTGTAGCCTTCTTCTCTCCTGCCGTAAGTTGTTCATGCACCGCCACCATCACTTGGTGTGAAACGGGCGTAAGTTTTATCACCTGGCTTCCACATCACAACTCGCACTCTACTGCCCTGAGAAAATCTAACCCCAATAAAACATCATCGACCATTGTTGGCATTTCACCCATCTTTATCATGCTACTTCTCTCCCCTAATCGCACCTCCTTCTTGATAATCTCCTTGACCTCTAGCATCGCCCCATCTGCTAGTCGGACCCTGTTGTGTACCGGAATCACCCCCGCTTCCACCCAATTCGCTAGCCAGCCGCTGACTGATGTAGCTTCTTGAAGCTCCTGTGTCAATCGTGGCTTCTCTATGCTGCTCCCCGACCTGTACATGGGCTAGCAGCCGTAACTCTGTTTGTCTAAAACTACTTATTGGTGTGGGATTAGTTCTGACTGGGCCGTCGCCTCCCCTTGATTCTGGCGCGGCCCTCCGGCATTTCCCGGATTTCTTCGGCAGCAGTCTATTGTTCTAACACCTCTTCTGCCGCATTGCCAACAAAAGAATACGCGCTATTTTGGCAGAACCGGTAGCCATGACCATCCCGTCCACATCTTCGGCACGCGGTGGACGGGTTTGTCGGTGTATTTTCCTCTGAGGAAATCACTTGGCGAGTCCGGTCTTCTCTACGCGGCCCCTGTCGACTCTCCCAGTTTACTTCTGTGTGATTTTCTCTGATGACTTCCAAGTCTTGCGCTATTTGGATAAGCTCGTCCAGCTAGTTAAAATCTCTCCTCCGAATGTACAACTGGTAGTCTACCAAGCAGTGTTTGAAGATACGTTCTATCTGTTGCGGCTGGCTGTACCCGGCGTGTCTCATCATATTTTGTAGCACTACGATGAAATACTTAAACGATTCCCGGGTTTTTTGCTGCCTCTTCGTATCTCATCCTCCAACCTTTCAAAATACCTCGAGGATAGGAAATGCCTAAGGAAATCGTCTCTGAACGTCTTCCATGTCGGCCACTGTCGATTATTGTTCCTGAACCACATAAGTGCCATATCCTTTAACAGCCCGTATACCTTGGCTAGTTCTTCCACGCGTTCTAACTATATCTATCACCGCTGGGTAAGATAAACTTGTCTTACTGGCGCTGTACTCACTCTGGGTTGCATCTCCAGCTTGGTTTGAGGTGTGGTTTTCCAGTGGTACTCGTAACAAGTGGCTGGGGACCAGCCGTTGTTCCTCCCTAGGTAACGTACTTGGTATGGTAAGAACCTCCCGCCGCACAGGCGCATTCGGCGTCATAGGACCACGTGCGTGTTGTTGCTCCAGATCTTCGAGCTGTTACACGGGTTGGTGTCAATAGAAGCTAATCAGCCAAGATAGGTTTATCAACACAAATCCGAGACTGTAAAAGGAATATGGGCTCAAATCCCAGAGTTATATGACAGCATGTGGCAACAGGCCGACGATCCATCAAGAATGGGACTACACCAAGGCAATACTAGCAGACAAATGCCATGACGGCAGACCGGTTGCGCCACAAGTCGGAAGTAACATGACAATACACAGTTCGCTGCCACTCCCAAAGGTCTCCATTCCTCAATTTAACGGTGACTGTTTACAGTGGCGTCAATTCTATGAACTGTTCTTAGAGATGGTCGATAAGCAGTCTCTTCCAAACGTACAAAAGATGTGGTATCTCAAAACCAACATATCGGGGGAGGCTGGCAAACTCATAAACCATCTAGCTCTAACAGAAGAAAAATACAAATCAGCATGGACACTTCTTCAGGAGCGTTGCAACAACAAAAGGATTCTGGTAGCCACGCTTGTAGAAAGGATCCTGAATCAACCAAAGGGCACGTCATCAACTACCTCACTTAATGCTCTGCATGATACAACAAAAGAGTGCATGGTAGCACTTAAACAATCTAAATATCGACACATCCACTTGGGATGCCATTCTCATTCAGATACTCCTGAAAAAATTGGAGCACACTCCTTACATTCGGTTCATGCAATCACTATTGAACCCTAAAGAGAGACAATTTGAACCGATGGAGTCAATTGGTAAAACATCAAGCACTCTTCAAAATTCGAGCAGGACTATTTTTTCCATAGCAACAGTAGAGAATAATAGCCACTGTAAGTTATGTCACAATGGTAAACACCGCATTTAACATTGCAAGCAACTCCTAGCAATGACAGAACCTGAACGACTCAAATGGGTACAACAGCAGCACCTACGTGTGAACTACTTCAAGTCGGATCATCTAGGCAAAAGTTGTACTTACGGCAACTGCAAGAAGTAAAACAACAAGCACAACACGTTACTACATATACAAAACAGATCCGACTGTACCTCAATACCATCAAGGAATTCGCCTGGTCAAAAACACGTTGGAGCTCCAACCAATACAACTGCAGCCTCGTCAGCCTCAGCAGAATCAGAAACAAACAAACAGAACTATGAGTTCAACCGAATTCAGGGCCTTAATAGATTCCGGTTCTCAAGCCAACATAGCGACTGAACGGCTGATACAAAGACTGTCGCTATCAACGACAGAAGCATCGCTGTGCATTGACGGTATCGGAAGGACCCAAAAGAGGGCACACCGCCGTGTAAACCTGCAACTGATATTCCGGAGTCATGGCTGCTCAACTTGGAAGCCTTTATATTACCAACCATAATCCCTGTACAGCCTAGTCGTATCATCGATGTCTCTACTTGGGAAATCCCAAAGGACATTATCCTGGCGGACCCCAACTTCCACCTCCCGGAAAAAATGGACATCCGTCTGGGCGCCGAATTTAACTTTAGCCTGGTAAGACCGGGAATAATAAAATTAAACAACAGCGGTCCTGTACTCCAAAATACGTCACTCCTCAAGAAGGAGTCTTCACTGGAAGAAGCGATTGAACAGCTGTGGAGACTCGATGAAATAGACTCAACTGAAAGGACCATGTCTTCAGAAGAAAACCTTTGTGAGGCCCATTTCAATCAGTACGTTTAAATTGATCCTAGCGGACGTTTCATTGTCAGGATTCCCTTTAAGGAAAATCCTACTGGATTAGGACAATCGCATCAGACAACGTCCAACAGGTTCATCATTTTGGAGAAGCGACTTCAGAAAATTGAAAAATGCGAGATGAGTACACTAAGTTCATGAGAGAATATGAACAATTGGGTCACATGAAAAAGGTCAATATCAGTGAGATCCCTAACCCAAGGTACTTCATTCCACATCATTGTATTCTGATGCCAGACAGCACCTCAGCAAAGCTTCGCGTAGTATTTGATGCATCATCAAAGACGTCAACAGGGTACTCGCTAAATGACATAATGCATACCGGTCCAACTGTACAAAGCAAATTATTTTCCATCTTGCTCCGTTTTCGAATGCCAAAATTTGTTTTTACCACCGACATCAAAAAAATGTACAGACAATTAACTACTACAAACTGAACACTGTGACGTACGGCATACGATTAGCTCCATACTTGGCCACCAGATGCTTAAAACAGATAGCAGAAGAAAATAACGAAAGGTTCCCTCTTGGAGCAAAACTGTTAAGACAAAATTTCTATGTCGATGATGGGCTAGGTGGTTCAGGCAGTCTAAATTTATTAAACCTCACTGAGCGCCCAACAGCTTCAAAACGTACGGTAACCTCAGAGATTGCAAAACTATTTGACTCTCTTCGTCTCCTAGCACCTGTCGTTGTCCAAGCAAAGATCTTCATTCAACAACTGTGGCAGAATACCTTAGACTGGGATGAACCATTGTCTCAGGAGCTTTGTATGAAGTGGAACGACTTCCGCAGTAGCTTGAAGACATTAGAAGATTTCAAAATAAAAAGACACATGTTTTATGATGAAATTCCCGAAAGACATTCGGCGCAGCGGCATACATCCGTGCAACGCTAAAAGATGGAAGAGTGTGTGTCCACTTGCTATGTGCAAAATCACGAGTGGCTCCCCTAAAACAAAAAACTCTACCTCGGTTAGAGTTATGTTCCAGAGAACTGCAACAATACATAATACTTGCGAGCGCACTCGCTGTTTACTAAATCATTTTTAGTCTCGAATACTTTTAAGCGCTCGCTTTTACTTATTATGTTGGCTCGTTCTTCATACTAAGCGAGCTGATTGCATTAAAATATTATACAATAACTTTTTACTTGTACATGTGTTAACTACATAAAGAAGTAAGAGCCCAGAAAAAAGTATGAACAATATCACAACCACTTAAAGCAAAGTTTCGTGTTTTTTCTATTTTTTGCGACCAGCTCGTAACAACAACATTCACGGCATATTCATTTAGTATATGTTCGTGTATTTTAAATTTAACATTAAGTGAAAACGTGGCTGCCAGGTTTTATGATTTGTCGTAGGTTAGACGATTTTAGACGTTTAAAAGATTTAGTGTTATGTGCATCTTTATCATCATAGAATATAATTGTGTGTTTGTTGTAAAATTTGTTGTCAAAAATGCACAAATATATAAAAAGTAAATTCTGTGTCTACGTCGCGCAATAAAATAACGGACTGCGATGCGTTGCCATTGGTCAATATTTTTGTAAGAATATTTACATATATATGAAATTGACGTATAAAAAAATTGTCATTCATAAGCCTGTCGCATTCGTTATATATTTTAATTAAAATTTTCCACAAAAATTTTTCTTATAATAACTTTTAAATTCACTTTATTTCATAATGATTTTAGCCCTACATGTTTACTTAACTATACGATCATTGATTTTTCCTAAACCATCTGGCAACGCTGCTTTAAGTAATACTACGAATGACGAATGCTGCGAGTAACCAGCGCCCACCGCTGCTCTACGTAATAATGTACAAGTGTGTTTTCCAATTCCTGCACAAACATTTCTTGTGTTGTTAATCAGAAGTACGAATGCTATTGCCGAATGTTGAAAAAATATATTTACGAAACAATACAAAACCGAACTCAAATAAATTTCATTGCGTTTGCTAAAGGCTCGTATGTTGCAAACACAATTTCTTACGAGCCAGGCGAGCACATACAAAAGCAATAGGCTGTATTAACTACACCACAACTCGTTTTCAGGCGAGTATTATAAATCATAAAAACGGGTGCTCGTTGCAGTTCTCTGTTATGTGCTGCATTTGTCGCAGTGCAACTCGCCCATAAGGTCAATGTTGATTAGAATCGTAACAATCAACCGATATTCCTATGGACTGACTCCGAAATTGTCCTATCTTGGATCAACTCACAGTCATCTTCATATAAAACATTTGTTGCAAACAGAGTATCTACAATACAATACCTTACACTAGCAGGACAGTGGCGTCATGTAAGGTCAAACAATACCCCAGCTAACATATTATCCCGCGGACTTCAGCAATCCAAGCTGCTAACAAGCGCATTATGGTTCCACGGGCCAATGTTTCTTCATGGAAGCGAGTCTTTGGGGCCATCATGCTTCTCACCTCAGCCACTTAAGGCAGATCACCCTAAACTAAAAAAGATCGTTATGGCTGCAACGACAACACAGAAATACGATCGCATATATACAATTAATCATAAAAATTCGTTTGGAACCTTGCAAAGAATTATGGCATATGTTCTACGATTCACAAGAAACTTGAGAATACCTGCTCGAGATAGACCAACGCATATCTCACTTACCCCGAAGGAGCTAGATGATTCTCTGCATCTTATTGTGCGCGCAATACAAATTTCGGACTTTGCAGAAGACATAAGGCAACTACAAAGAAATCAGACAATTGACAAAAAAAAAGAAGCCCACTTAATAGTCTCTCACCAATCTTGGATAAGGAAGGTGTGGTTCGAGTAGGAGGACGATTAAACAATTCGGAGTTATCGCCGGACACAATGCATACCATTATCTTACCTTATAAAGATTCTTTGGCAAGGCTATTATTTATCATGATACATAGAAACAATAAACACTGCGGTCCACAATCAAAGGGAAGATCACAGCGCGCTCAGTGGTCCAAAAATGTATCAGATTCACTCGAGCGCGACCACAACGCGACTGCATAAACAAATCATGGCAACTTACCACAACCTAGAGTAGTGCCTTCCCGGCCCTTTATCAACTCCGGTGAAGACTATTGTGGTCCATTCTGGATACACTACAAGATCAGGGCCAACATCAAAGCCAACGAAGGCTTACATAGCCGCATTCTGCTGTTTTGTCACCAAAGCAGTTCATCTAGAATTGGCGTCTGATTTGTCAACAGAGTCATTCATCGGGGCTCTGAATCGCTTAATAGCTCGCGACAAATTTCGTCGGTGCAAAAAACCTGCTGGAACTATCTTAAAGTATATACTCAGGAAAAGCGCAAGAAGCCATCATCACTGCTTCCAGCGCTAAAGGAATACATTTTAGAGTCATCCCACCAAGAGCACCACACTTCGGAGGCTTATGGGAGGCCGCCGTAAAGCAAAACATTTACTGGTACGCAGTGTGTCAACCGAATCACTAACTTACGAAAAGTTGGAAACCATCATCATAGAAATTGAAGCCATATTAAACTCACGTCCGTTGTCTCCACTATCAAACGACCCAACTTGTCTAGAAGCGTTTACTCCTGGCCATTTTCTTATCGTTGAAGCTCTTACCTCACAAGTCGATAGCAGAGCCAAAAACCTTAAGGTATCAGGCGATATGCCTGATTACGCCTTGAGTACTACCCCCAAGAATGGAAGGCTTCCTTAGTAACCATGATACCAAAACCAGGAAACGATCACACAAAAGTTGAGGCATATAGGCCTATTAGCTTATTATCAAATATTGCAAATCTATTTGAGAAACTACTAGTATCAAAATTAACACCGATTTTAAATGAAAATAGATTTATTCCAAACCATCAATTCGGTTTTAGAAGAAAGCACAGCACAATTGAACAAACTCATCGAATAATTAATGTCATAAGAAAAACCTTTGAAGAAAAAAAAAATATTACTCTGCACTCTTCATCGATGTCTTCCAAGCTATTGTTAAGGTCTGGCATAAAGGCTTATTACATAAATTACGCAAAACCTACCAGAAAACACACGCAAGCTATTAGAAAGCTACTTAGTCAGCCAATTTACGCTGGAGTCCAACAAGACAGCATCCTGCGCTCTCTATTTTACTTAATTTGTACTTCGGACATGCCAACAAAGAACTACACCCAAATGTCAACATTTGCGGATGATACAGATTTTCTAAGTGTAAACGAAAACTGTCATCAAGCATCTCGTTACTTGGAGGATCATATATTTGAAGTGGAAAAGTGGTTGAAACAATGGAGGATAAAGGTCAACGAGAAAAAATGGGTAGATATATCATTCACATTGCGTCGGGAAACATGCCCACCTTATGAAATCAAAAATCAAATAATACCTCAACACACGCATGTAAAATACCTTGGTATACATCTAGATCGGCGTTTAACATGGAAATTACATATAGAAGCAAAATTAACACAAATGAAACTAAAAGCAATTTAAATTAATCGGGTTATTGGAAGACATTCTGTTCTTAGTCTCGATTGCAAACTTCTACTTTACAACTCTATGTTGAAGCCAATTTGGTTCTAAGTTATTCAGTTATGGGGCACTGCCTCGGCATCTAATATCGATAAAATTCAAAGGCGCCAAAATAATTTTCTTCGAATAGTCACTACCGCTACCAGGTTAAAAACCCAAATCCATTATCTCGAAATATTTTAAATTATGGCGACTACCCTCGCACACTGCAGCACTCACCCAATTAGATGAGCGTTAAAAACCTATATATGTGATGACGAAATTTTTTTGTCTGTAAATATTAGGATTTTCTTAATTATTGTTAGTTCATATTCAGTATATGAAGATTCAATAAATAAATACTGAAAAAAATGTAAGCTTGCTTAGTCTGGGTTCACACTATGAAAGTTTTCTTTCCAAAAGTCTAATTTTATTGTTGAAAGTGGCAAGCAGCACTCACCCAATCAGATGAGCGATAAAAACCTATATATGTGAACAGAAACCGCGATGACGAAATCTTTTTTTGTCAGGCACGGGCAGGACATAAAGTAAATATTAGAATTTTATTAATTATTGTTAGTTCATATTTAATATATAAAGATTCAATAAATAAATACTGAAAAAAATGTAAGCTTGCTTAGTCTGGGTAGCAATTGAAAAAGAAGAGTATGAAGTTAGAATGAAGCAGATTCTCGGGGATATGATGACATATCGAAGATCCACTAAAGAATAATATTTTCACGGAGATAGAGAAATACATATTAAAGACGGAAACAGCTACAGCTCCCAGGATATATGGTATTCCTTAGATCCAGAAAGAGGGATAACCGCTTAGACCTATTTTTTTGGCTTTAACTCTCCCTCCCTCCGACTTTGCTGGTACATGACTGCTATTTTAAAGAGAATCACTGAGGATTCAAAATACAACGTTAAAGGCTCCATGCAGGTTTAAGAAAAACTATTCAACGTGAACTTAGAAGAGGAGGAAAAATAAGTATCTCTTTTCCCGAGTATTCCGGTTGAAATAGCCTTAAAAATTATAGAAGATAGATGGGAAGAAATAGCAAAACACACCAAGATTCCAAAGGGCTTGTTTTTAAGAATTATGAAATTTTTTATCAAGGACAATCGTTATTTACTTATATAACGATAAAATATACACGCAGAGGAAAGGTCTACCGACGGGGTCACCTGCATGTATTTAAGTCAAATTGGAAATTATATTTATTGATTACTTCATCTTAAGGCTAGAAGATTCCCTGAAAATTTCATCAAAATCGGCCCAGCCGTTTTGGAGTCCATACGTTACATACACACATACACACATCTTTTTTATATATTGTATATAGATCATTTAAAATGTTGTTCATATACATATGTTTGATTTACATTTGATTTGAAAATACATATGGCTGTATATATATATATATATGCTGTGAATCTTACGAAAAAAGTGAGCGTAAAAGTGGGCGGAGCAACATTTTCTTTCCGCAAAACCTAAGTTAGACCATGGCGATCATTTAAAAAAAAAATCGTTCAAATCGGACAAGCCGAAATCAGAACAGTGTCACACGCCTGAATATTCTGAAGATTCCCTGAAAATTTCAACAAAATCGGCCCAGCCGTTTTGGAGCCCATACGTTACATACATACATACACACATCCTATTTTATATATATAGATATTTAAGGACAGTGCAATGATGAGGTTTTGACGAAGTTTAATAGTTTAAGCCAGAATGTTAAATTCACAGTGGAGAAAGAGAACTCAAGATTACCATATTTGGATACTATGATAATAAGAGGCATAACGGTTTAAAGACGGACTGGTACTAGAAACCAACATCTTCTGGCCGAATAGTGAATTTCTTTTCCAAACACCCGAAAAGAATCATAATTAAAACGGCGTAGAATCTTAGAAACAAAATTTTGAACTTAAACGATTGAATTTCTCATAAATAACTTAGGAAAAATAAGAAACATATTATCAGACAACAATTTCCCAATCAAACTTACAAATAAGCTTATCCGAGACTGTCAAAACCACAAAGAAAAATGATTTAGAATATCTGAGACACCCCTTATTTACAAAACCCTAACATATATACCAGGGATATCTGAGAGATTTAAAAACTTAAAGTTATTAAATCTTCAAAATATCCAAATTGGACACAAAACTAATAATAATCTGACGAATATATATAGTAAAATTAAAGACAATATACCTAAAATGGAAAAGTTAAATGTTATATATTAATTGTGATAAAATGTATTTTAGAACGACGAAGAACAAACTAAAAACAAGAATTGCCGCACATAAATCTGACCAAAAATTAAAACTAAGCAAATTTAAGCAAAATACTGCGTTGCCAAACCATTGTGTGCAATGATCCGAGGTACCAAGAGGTGTTAGAACTTCAAATTCGTACTTTTGATGGTGCGAAGAGAGGAAGCGAACGGTATTGTGTTTGGCATTTTTGCAGCTAAATTTAGCATTACAAATTTTTATTTATCTGCAAAACTTTCATTAAGCACTTGGTATTTTATTTAGCATGGTTAGAAAATGTTTTTAGCTTTTTTAGCATTATCTATTTAAAAAATTTGGACGAAGAGTTCTATTGATTTTCCTTAAATTTTTTTATAAATTATAATAAATTTTGACTAAAAATAGCTGTACCTAAATTAAAATTTCGTATGAAAAGGTATAATTCTTATTAAATGCCGTTATCCC
The DNA here is from genome assembly GCA_943735925.1 of Pollenia amentaria. Taxonomy (NCBI): domain Eukaryota; kingdom Metazoa; phylum Arthropoda; class Insecta; order Diptera; family Polleniidae; genus Pollenia; species Pollenia amentaria. The sequence continues at coordinate 48,330,449 of OX031008.1, read as the reverse complement.
ACAAAGTCTTAAGTATTTTTTGATCTAATTATTGTTTGAAAATTTTCAAAAGACAATAACCACTAATCATGACAGGTTTTTATTTTTTTCAAAATACTTAAGACTTGTGTGATAGTGTAAAGCAGCTATAAGAAACATCTTACTTGTCTTGTTAAAAAAATAGAGTATTAGAAATACCCTTATCAGGTTGATTGTAGATATTATTTGTAAATGTGTGATAAAAATTATTTGCTGTTAACTGCTGAAAAAGTAATAATTCTAAAGCTTCAACTTTTCTTAAACTTTAAAAAATTAAATGATCTAAAAAAAATTTGTATATCATAAATATACATCGTTTCAATTTTGCATGTATCAGAGGTTTGCGGGCCCCTACATTTCAAATTTAATATCAACTACCTGTGCTTCATATATATATATAAACATTTATTTCAATTTCGTTTAAAAATAAGTCACTAAAATGTATTTGCTTGGAATAAAATTTCATACTGATAATATATTTTTAAAAAAATCTTTAAAAAAAATGTTAGCATTATTTTTAGCATTTTTTTAAAATCATTTTCAGCATTTTTTTTTGCCATGTCTAATGCCAGATTTAGCTGTAAAAATTTTTTAGATCTGGTTGGTGCCCATCAACACATGGCATATGTGTTGGTTCATTCACCAGTTTCACGAGGTGGTTGTGTGCAGCAAATAGCTAAACATACTGGCCTTCATAGGTTGTACGGCTCGAGTGGTGAAGCCAAGAAGAATTGGCCACATTGAAATCACTAGCAACAACGATTTCACTGTCCGGACAATTCTTAAGAATCTTCGATATTGAGGCGGAACGGGAGTTGAAGCGCGATAAAGTGATATACATTCCCGCATTTGGACTTTTGTAAAGAAACCCGAAATGCAGATAGTGTGTATTGATTTTGAATTTAACCCAAAGACAGTTAAATTCTGCATCAAACATGCCCATTGGTTGACGGCAGTGATACACAGTTTCATTGCGTATATTTAGGGTGTTCAATTAATCGGCTTTTTTTGTTCGATTAAACGATTAATCGATATTTGGCATTTTTGTCTTATTCGATTAAACGAATAACATTTTAAAATTAATCGTATAATTCAAAATCCAGAAATTTTATAATGTAAGATATTTCTTCGATAATTTTTGAAAAAATTGGTACTTGAATAAATAAACATTAATTACAAGTATTTTAATATTTTATAAAATAAAAAAGAAAAACAAACGTAAAAATTCATACTAATTGATAAAACGAAAAAAAAACATGTATTGAGATCGTATAATTTTATATGTTAAAACAATTTAAAATATCTTTTAACATAATCTTTTAAAAATAATATGTTGCTTAAATTTTTTGCTTTACTTGGAAGCCACACGATCAAGTTTTGTCTTTCCTTTTATTTTGACATACTATCTCACTTCTTTAACTGACGCACTCACTCAATTTTACGTGCTATTTAACAACTGAACACAATTTCACTTTGGCGCTTTCTTTATAAAAATGTAAATAAATGTGCTTTATTAAAAAAAAAATTGTGTTTTAAAAAATTCTTGTGCTTTTTTACAAAATACTTTGAGTTCAAGAGGCTTCGCCAAATAATGATGAAACTCCAGTTTCTAATTTAAGCCGTCTAGAAAAAACCATAGAAACACTATTTTGAGTTGTTTCTTCGTCGGGGGCATTTTCAAAATGAAATTGATTATCAAATTGAGTGCAGCCTGTGACACAGCTGTCAATTACAACAAGTTTTGACAACCAGTTTTTGTGAACTACTTGAAAATGATTTATTGAACATGTGGCTCCAGGGTTAAAAATATTTGTTTGCAGTTGTTTCAAAGGCATTCTGCCATTTACCCCCTGTTTGCGTTGTATGCGGTGAATTACATGGTACAGTTCTTTGCGATAAGTCTAAAAACAACCCCAATGAAAAAAATGTGGCAACTGTGGCGGCGGTTAACTTCCAGATATAGAGGATGCCCTGTATGCTCTATCGTCAAGCGTTCGGTTGGCTCGAAACCTTATCTTCCTCAAATACAGGTAACAAATCAAGTAAGCACTAATAACATTCAGGTACCGCACTCTAATAATAACAGAACCTCCTACGCTAACGTCCTAAAATCAAACCATATACCAATTCAAGAGGCTTCGCCAAATAATGATGAAACTCCAGTTTCTAATTTAAGCCGTCTAGAAAAAACCATAGAAACACTAGTGCAAACAGTAAATAATTTCACGAATAGAATGGGTAATATGATGCAGGAAATGCGAAGAATGCAATCTATGTTATTGCAAGCTGTACTTAACAGGCCATGACCTGTTTAAAAATTTGTTTTTGCAACGCAAACGGCATCCGCCAACATAAAAATGAACTAGAATACTTTCTAAAAAATAAACAAATTGATGCTATGATGGTTTCTGAAACTCATCTGGCCTCAAGAAATACGTTTAAAATCAATGGGTGTATATTATACGATACCAAGGACCCTCGAGATAGAGCTTGTGCAGGTTCTGCCATTTTGATAAAAGCCCGAGTCAAACATGTTAAAAACGTAAAATTATTTCATGCACATTAACAACACTTTTTTATCCTAGACATATTATATTAAATATGGCAACCCTACGATTAGTGAATTGGCATTTTTCTGTTTAGTGGTTTGCCAGACCTTTTTGGGCCAATGATAATGGCCATTGAGAGTAGCAACATCAAAGTTACAGCCGATACCATAAAAACAAAACTTCTGCAAGATTTTGACAACTACAACAGCTTTGCATCAGCGTCAGAATCAACATAGTAGAAAGGAAAGCCATATAGCAAAATATTTCAAAGAGCCAAAGAACAAACAAAATTGCTGCAATTACGAAAAAACACTAGCAGCAAGTTTTGCAGCGAAGTTTGATACGGCTGAAAATTTGTGGCTTATAGTCTCTGTGCTACTTCCCACATGGTAAATTGTAAAGATGTATTTGTTGAATTTAATAAATATGAAGAAGATGTCAATGTCACGGGGCCTAACAACAACACACTTAAAGTAACTGGTATCGGCAATATTCGTATACAACAACAACTGAACAATAATATTGAATTTATTACAATAAATTATGTTTACTTGCGGCAGATATTTGTGCCAATTTGATTTCGGTAAGCCAACTCATAAAAAAGGGTTTTGATGTTAAATTTGCCGGGTATAAATGTGTGATTCAAAAAGACAACCAAGTATTTTCAGTTGCTTTCTTAGAAAAAGTTATTTTTAAACTAAGTGTAACATCAGAGAATTATATGGCTGTTGGCAAAGAAACATGGCGCATGAGGTTAGGTTATACAGCAGATATTATTGTTAAAAAATTACTCTCTGAGTTGTCAATAGATTGGACAAAAACGTGGAATGAAAAATAAACAGAGTTACGTATTTGCACTTCATGGTTAAAGAAACAAAAATCGATCGGTGGTGCAGCGTATTACGTTTTGTTTCTTGATAATTTCCCCAATAAACTATTTGTATATATGATGAAGCACAACTCAGAGGTTTCAAAGTTGTTTAGTGAGTTTGTCTAATAACAAAGTCAATGCGTTTCGTTTGAGGTTAGAGTTTTTTTATTCCCGCACTTTTTGGATTCCCGGGAAAGCGGGAAATAAATATCAAATTCCCGGGTTCTAGGGATTCCCGCCCAAATTTTTTATTTATTTATTTACTTATTTCTATTTATATTTCTTACTGGCTATTACGCTTAAAATAATTGAATCTAGTATCTATTATATAATAAAAACGAAAAAATTTAAGATTTAAGTAATTTTAAGACACTTAAGAGGTTATTTTGATGCCAATAGGATCATAGAAATCAATATACGTATATACATTGTCAAATTCAGAGCTCATTTGCATAATTAGAATGAAAGTATTGAAGTCTTAGTGGAATAACATTTCTGAAAGGGCGATTAGGAACTGAAAGCACAAATTACGAAATAGGAATTCTGAAACAATTTTACCGTTTAACAAATTCAGCAGGAAGGAGAAATGTTATTTACTACATATATTTAATAACATATTTTTTACAATGTTATAACCCTTAATCAGCAGTGGTGTATGTAGGTATACTAAGTTTGTCGATTTAGTCATATGGGTGTCAAATCGTTTCTAGATCTTCTATGCTGTTTGGGGGGTGAATTCCAGTAGAATCGCTTGAGTAGGGAAAGAGTTATGCACCCAAATGTGGAACTACCTCCCCAAAAACTAACATTAATATGGAGGTGCATACCTGTTGTCATTAAATTTCCACAAATTCGTTTTATAAGGCACCAAATTTCGTGAATGTCGGTCCATAATTTACCTACGGCTCCATGTTTAGACCAGTTTTGTAAATCATGTAAGTATGGCTAAAAGCGAAACGAATACTGCTTTTGTGGTGGAATTTAGCATATTCTACTTTCATAAGGCTCAAAATTACTTGAAATGTCGCATTTAAAGCACAATCTAGGAAAACATTTTACTACGCGCTTAGCCGCAAAGCCTTATAATATTATTAAAGGTATTCACGTCAAAAATTGTACTCTTGCGAAAAAAGCATAAGTGCAAAAGCATAACAACAACCACATAGACAACTATTTAGCCCAAAAGATGAAAAATTTTTAGGGTTTAAGTAAGTGCAAAATTATCAGAGCAAAAGCATAAAAATGCTGCAACTTTTTTTGGTATTGCCAAGTTGAAAAAATGTTAAAAAGTGCTCATAAAATCAATTCTACACCAAACAACAACGCAGAAATTCCATTTTGACGTACGTTTTTGCTTTGAATTGAAAACTATTATAAATTGTAGTGTTTAAAGATGAACTTTGTAAAAAATATGACAATTAAAAAATAAAAAGCGTAAAAAAATTGAAGAAGCAGAAATAAAAAAAAAAATTAAATACTTATTTGAAAAAATGTTGAGGTAGACAAGTTATAAATTTGACTTGTAAATTAATAAAATCAATGATTTTGTGTGAGCTGAAAATTTAAAATGCAACCAAAATGGGTTGTTACGTCAAATAAGTGCAACTTTTCTATTTTGCACAGTTGCAAGGGTAACAAATATTGACGTGAATACGTTTATTGTAAAATTTACACTTCAGTGTGCTAATACAAGAAATAAAATTTCGTGAAGATAGGCCTTTAATTATCATAGGCCCTATATAAAGCCCATTCTTAAAAATGAGCTTAATACGCCTTAAACTGTAGTAAAGTTAAATATTGTGTTGAAATTAAGTTGGCTTAAACTACTAAAGACACTAGTCCGACATAGATTTTCTAAAGTTTTAAAAAAAGATTTACTTCACAATTTCCCGCGATTCCCGAAACTAATTCCCGGGAAAGGGGGAATTGAAAACCATTGAAAATTCCCGGGACGGGAAATCCCGGGAACGAACTCTATTTGAGGTTTATTTATAGACTAATTTATTTATAACAAAAGAACTTCTTAAAAACTATTATTCACATTTAAGCATTTAGTATGAAATATCGAATGATTCTACCGTTACTTTAATATGGAAAGAAAAACAAAAGTATGTAAAACAGAATAAGAAACAAATAAATAAATGTACGAGGGAAGTTTAAAAATTACTAAGGCAAACAATATTTTTTATGAACATTTCCGCCAGCCTTGAACGACGTTCAACATTCCTTTGGCAATGGGTGAAGTTTAGCAATAGGCCTTTTGAAAGTTGAATTTTGTGTCTTGACAGTAACCACTCTTACAAGACCGTCGGACCCAGCATGAGTTTCAATGATACGACCCAGCTTCCAGGAAGCGGGGGGTTGATTGTCCTCACGTAGCAAGACGATGTCGCCAACACATAAGTTAGACTTTTTTTTTAGCCATTTAGATTTCGGTTGAAGTGAGAGTAGATACTCAGTTGACCAACGAGACCAAAAATATTGAGTAAGTTGTTGTACTAGTCGCCATTTGGATAATGAAGAAATATTTAAATGAGTGACATCTATTTCTGGCAAAGCATTAAGAGGTCTTCCCACTAAGAAATGTCCAGGCGATATGTATGGAATGTCATCCGAGTCAGCTTGGACTAAAGGCCGAGAATTTAATATGGATTTAATTCTAGTTAGGAGAGTTGTCAACTCTTCGAAAGTAAGAGTAGCTTGACCCATAGTTCTTCGTAAATGAAACTTCATCGACTTGACTGTCGATTCCCATGATCCACCAAAATGTGCACTAGGCGGAATAAAGTGCCCCTGTATACCTTTGGAAGACAAAACATTCGAAATTTTATTGTTAGATTTAAAAGAAGTTACCATCTGATGAATTTCATAAAGCTTCCTGGCAGCTCCACGGAAGTTGGTGCCGTTATCACTATGAATATGCGCACATAGTCATCTTCTAGCAACAAATCGGTCAAAGGCAGCTAAAAAGGCATCAGTACTTAAGTCGGAAACGAGTTCCAAGTGCACTGCTTTGGTCACCAGGCAAATAAAAACAGCAATATATGCTTTAACAATTGGAGACTTTCGTCCAGATCTTTGTTTATATAATATTGGTCCAGCATAATCACATCCAACTTCGTAAAATGGAAAAGCAGCGTTGACTCTAAACTTGGGCAAGTCGCCCATAAGTTGCTATTGGACCCGTGAACTGTAGCGAAGACAAATTCCACACTGCTGAGTAATGACTTTTACAATTTCTCGTGCACCAATTATCCAATATTTTTGGCGCTGTGTAGCAATTAACAACGTTATTCCAGCATGAAGATTTTGTATGTGTAAATCATGTACAATTTTGCGTACAATAGGACTGTCTTTATGTAGAATTATTTGATGTTGGCTGTCGTATGATATATCGGCTTTAGTTAATCTTCCGTAGCAGCATATCCGAATCTTGAAACGGTTTTGGACTTAAGATTACTAAGATATCTGAAGCAGTAAGCAAGTACTCTCACCATTTTAGGCCAACGGGAAATTCTTTCGTTTATTCTACCAATAACATCTGGGTTGTATGTGGTTGAAGCAAGAGCTACTTGATTATTAGGACGAAGTTCTTCACTGGTAGTATTTTTCGCGGAGCCTTGGACTGGCCAGTAAATATCTTCTTTAGGCAGCCATGACGGCCCGTCACTTATTAAATAACTGGATCTAATGCCTCTGCTAGCAGCATCGGCCGGATTCTGTTTACTGGGAACATATCGCCAGTTTAATCTTGGAATTGTTTCCAAAATATAAGATGTTCGATGGCTTATAAAAGTTTTCCACTTTGATGGGTGTGAAGAAAGCCATGCCAGCACCGTTTTGCTATCAGACCAGCAAACTACATCCTCCAAGGATACGCTGATAACAGAAGATAGATATTCAAATAGTTGCGTTAGCAGATGTGCTGCACAAAGTTCCAGCCGGGGAATTGAATACGATGCAATTGGAGCCACCTTCGTTTTAGAGATGACGAGGTTGGTAGATACTTTACCATCCGCTGATACCTTGCGACAGTAAATCACAGCAGCATAAGCGCCGCTAGAAGCATCGCAAAATCCATGAAAGGTTATATTTTTCTATGTAGAGAAAATAAGTCGGGGGATATTGATATTATTAAGTAAATGAAATTCTAAAAATAGTAATTTGTAATATGTCATTAGGCAACGGCTCGTGCCAATCCAGATTTGATATCCACAAACGTTGAATAATTATTTTTACTGAAATAATTGCAGGTGAGATCCAGCCAAGGTTAGGTTCCATGGGCAGCCATCGAGAGACAGCTCACTTGGGTCCTTTAGCGGTTCCTTTGTGATACCCAGCGCCAATGCCCATCCCGAAGAGCAGTTATTCAGATGGCGTCACTGCAAGGTTGAGCCAATTCGTCTTCCTAATGAAGAGAAGAAGCAATCTTAGTCCTATTTTTGATAGATCCTCCAAACAGGAAAACACCGGATCTCCCAGGTATTTTTCCCTAATGCCCCGAAGCCCAGGGCATTGACAGAGAAAGTGAATCACAGTTTCCTCTTCCTCCTCATCACGACAACTTCTACAGTAGTCATTGAATACCAGACCCATTCTTCTAGCATGAGTCCCAACAGGCCAGTGTCTATATGACCGACACCACGGTCCTGATTTGGTTCCTATTGAACCTAAGTAGAGATTTGGTTCTCCGTTCATTATATCCAGGCCAAAGTGCCCTGAATGTGGAGCAGGTGGACTCACGGGTCCATCCCTCTTGCGCAATTCTATAGTTCTCGCGCCGCATGAGTGACTTACAGTGAGCCATTGGAAGGCCAATGAATTGATCAATGAATGTTTCATCGAAGTTCTTCACTGGTAGTATTTTTCGCGGAGCCTTGGACTGGCCAGTAAATATCTTCTTTAGGCAGCCATGACGGCCCGTCACTTATTAAATAACTGGATCTAATGCCTCTGCTAGCAGCATCGGCCGGATTCTGTTTACTGGGAACATATCGCCAGTTTAATCTTGGAATTGTTTCCAAAATATAAGATGTTCGATGGCTTATAAAAGTTTTCCACTTTGATGGGTGTGAAGAAAGCCATGCCAGCACCGTTTTGCTATCAGACCAGCAAACTACATCCTCCAAGGATACGCTGATAACAGAAGATAGATATTCAAATAGTTGCGTTAGCAGATGTGCTGCACAAAGTTCCAGCCGGGGAATTGAATACGATGCAATTGGAGCCACCTTCGTTTTAGAGATGACGAGGTTGGTAGATACTTTACCATCCGCTGATACCTTGCGACAGTAAATCACAGCAGCATAAGCGCCGCTAGAAGCATCGCAAAATCCATGAAAGGTTATATTTTTCTATGTAGAGAAAATAAGTCGGGGGATATTGATATTATTAAGTAAATGAAATTCTAAAAATAGTAATTTGTAATATGTCATTAGGCAACGGCTCGTGCCAATCCAGATTTGATATCCACAAACGTTGAATAATTATTTTTACTGAAATAATTGCAGGTGAGATCCAGCCAAGGTTAGGTTCCATGGGCAGCCATCGAGAGACAGCTCACTTGGGTCCTTTAGCGGTTCCTTTGTGATACCCAGCGCCAATGCCCATCCCGAAGAGCAGTTATTCAGATGGCGTCACTGCAAGGTTGAGCCAATTCGTCTTCCTAATGAAGAGAAGAAGCAATCTTAGTTCTATTTTTGATAGATCCTCCAAACAGGAAAACACCGGATCTCCCAGGTATTTTTCCCTAATGCCCCGAAGCCCAGGGCATTGACAGAGAAAGTGAATCACAGTTTCCTCTTCCTCCTCATCACGACAACTTCTACAGTAGTCATTGAATACCAGACCCATTCTTCTAGCATGAGTCCCAACAGGCCAGTGTCTATATGACCGACACCACGGTCCTGATTTGGTTCCTATTGAACCTAAGTAGAGATTTGGTTCTCCGTTCATTATATCCAGGCCAAAGTGCCCTGAATGTGGAGCAGGTGGACTCACGGGTCCATCCCTCTTGCGCAATTCTATAGTTCTCGCGCCGCATGAGTGACTTACAGTGAGCCATTGGAAGGCCAATGAATTGATCAATGAATGTTTCATCCATACGACCACCTCATGTCGTCATTTTTCGTCAACATGGTGTTCATAGTCAGGTTCCACAATAGTGGGGATAGTACTCTCCCTTAGGGAGTACCCCTGTTAACCAGTCTCTGAACGCTGGTCGCACCTATCGTGGAACAGATGACCCTATTCCTGAGTAGATTATCCACAAATCTACATATGCCGTCATCAACCTCCAGACTCCTCATAGATGCAACAATAGAATCCGGGTTGACATTGTTAAAGGCCCCTTCAATGTCGAGAAAGACCACCAGAGCACACTCCTTGAATTCGAGTGATCTCTCAATAGTTCCAACTAATGAGTGAAGAGCCGTCTCAACAGACCTACCCTTTGTGTAGGCATGCTGAGAGGTCGAGAGTAAACACTTGGGGATGGTCATCCGATAACTCTTTCAAGAGTCTTGAGAAGAAAGGATGCAAGACTAATCGGTCTGTAATCCTTCGCTTCGGTGTGAGAAGTCTTCCCTCCCTTGAGGATGAAGACCACTCTACACAAGGTCCAGCTCATAGGTACATACGAACATCTAATGCATCCCCTATATATAGCCATCAGCCAGGGTATAATCATAGTCGAATTCCTCTGCAAGTCCGCCGGAGTTATACGATCCATACCCGGAGATTTGTACGGGTCAAAGCTGTCGACAGCCCACTTAATCCTATCGTAGTCCATTGGGATGGAAAAAGGACCGGGCATCGACTTACAAACCTGATCCCGCAAGCTCCCTTGGAAGTTTCCAGGAGAGTGAGTGTCAATTAACACCTCGAGTGTTTCCTGACTAGTCGTAGTCCAGCAACCATCCGGTTTACGGATATAGGTCGGGACAACAGGGCTCGAAGCAATTATCTTACGTAAACGGTTTGTCTCAGAGGATCCTTCCACGCCGCTACATAAGTTCCTCCAAGCACTCCTTTTCGCCGATCGAACCAAGTTCCTGAATCTATTCAGTGAAGACTTGTACTCCGCCCAATTACCATGACGCTTAGCCATATTGAACAACCTACGACAGTCTCTTCTTGCCTGCGCAATATCAGGATCCCACCACGGTGGACGATCCCTGCCCCTATGCACCATTGGCTTGCACGCTAACTGCAGTGAGTCTGTAAGCAGACCCACTGCCGCATCAATCCCCCCTATATCATCAACCCGGGGAGGATCAGATAGAGACCAAACCAGAGAGGAGGAATGAATCCCCCAATTCGTTCGTTTCCTATTCAACATAGCACTCGATCCTACAGATCTAAGTACCAGACTAAATTCCACATATCTATGATCAGAAAATGAACAATCATTAGAAACCATCCAGTTTTTGATCATGTCAATGTGGTCAATGCTGACTAGCGGACATCAAGAACTTCACACCTATTTGCTACAACAAACGTTGGCGCACGGCCCCTATTTACTATTCCTAAATTATAATTCATAATAAAGGAGAATAGTGACTCACCTCTAAGATTCGTGTTCGTGCTACCCCATATAGTGTGGTGCGCATTAGCATCGGCACAGATTATGATAGGTGTTCCAGTGCCTGCTGCCCTCGTTACTGCATCACGGATGAGCCGATTGGGTGGGTCCTGTCCGTGATCAGAAGTACGTCCTCATCAACCATATCACCCAGGTGCCCAAAGATAGACATCAATCCGGAGATAGATTGGGTGTCCTCTTTGTCACCTGAACTTACGGCATCGTCACCAGACAAGCCTTCTTCAGGCTGCTTGGCCTCACTAACCGAAGGAGCCGGATTGCCCTTGTTATCACTTCGGTAGACACGGAGCAAGACCATACTAAAACCATAGTAGATCTTGCCCTGTCTCTCCCTCAGTGGTTCCTAGGATTGCTGGTTTAACACCACAATCGCCGTCCTTGAGGACCCTTCAGTATCCGAAACCTTCACAACTTTCCAGTCCTGTGTGGGAAGTTGAGGGTTGCAGCACTGAATGATCTTCAAGATCTCCTCAGGTTCTGATGGTTCGGCAGGGATGATGACAATCGATCTATGTAAGGACTTATTAATCGATTTCGGCGCAATCTTAGGACGTTTCGTCCCTGGTTGCTGTTTCACGGCTGCAGCTTACTCCTCCGAACGTTGCCGTTTAGGCATTGTCACCTTCGCAGGGACTGAAGGAGTAGCACTTGGCAGCCCAGCTATGTGGGCTCTTGCCCATGCCGGTGAAGCCTTTTGTTCACTGGAAAGCTCTTCAGCTTTTTTGGAGCCTAGAAGCTCAATGAAACGCAAGGCGGCACGCCTTGTGTTGGATGCCCTCTTTGTAGGGTTTTTGTGCCTTGGAGACTTTTCATGGTCGCCGAATTTGGCGTGGGGTGGTGCAACCTTGGGATTGGATGTTTTGATCGCCATCCCTCCTTGCACAATGGGCACATGGGAAACTGCTATGTTGGACGACTTTGTCATTCCCAACTTAGCAGCACCCGAAGCAGGGGTTTTTTCCGTTCCAATGACGGAAAGGGCTGAAGCGGTTTTGGAGGTGCTTGGATTGAAGCACAGAGGCACCCCGCCGCAATCTTTAGAGCAGCCGCCTTCTGGTCGAGCTGCCTTGCCACTTCCAATCAGCCTAGGCCGATCTTCTTTGGTCGCCGGGACTGTTACAGTCCCTGGCTTTGCCGTATTACTGTCTATCGTTGTCCTCATTCTCGCCTGTCCGTCATGAGTTTCCGTTAATTGTTTTTGTTGTTGTTTTTTGTCTTTTTGAGTGTTCATTTGAATTCTGGTCCCACAAGTGTAGGGGAGTTGAAAGGTCCGCCACGTCATAGCCCCCAATAACGTGGTAAGTGCGTGGTCTATTGCTGAGGTGCCCAGGTATCAGCAAAGCTCCGTGATAATGCAGTCGGTAACCCCTGACTGCAAACCAGACCGATAGGCACGGGTCGCATGACACCTCGGTTTAGGGGTGGATAACCTTTCGTCGTCAAGGCTTTTAGGTTCCGTATCTCAAACCCAGGCGCCGCTTGTGACGTTACCTGTACTTGAAATACAAACCACAGCCTAGACTCAGCCACCACATCGCTGCAAGATCGTTATCCAAGGTGGTGGAGATCCAGCCAAGGGGATCTAAAATTTTAGATATCTCAGAAAGCAAGTTCCTTTTGGTGTCAAGACAATAGTCTTTTTCTTTTACCTTATACGAAAAGCAGTCCTTAACAGGATCCCAAATAATACCAAGGAGACAAACTGGTATGTCTGAAGGGATATCTACTATGCTTTCAATTTTATTACAATCTGGAATTTTTTGAAGAATTCTGCTATTATTAGTAGCCCACTTTCTTAGATGAAAACCGCCAGCCATGAGCAAGTTGTTTAACTGATCAGCTAGTTCTTGAGCCTCCTCTATTGTATTAGAGCCTGCCATGCAGTCGTCGACGTAAAATTAGTTTTTGACGGCCGCACTACCCATGGGATAGTGATTCTTTTCGTCATCACTCAGTTGCAGAAGAGTGCGAAGTGAAAGATAGGGCGCAGGTCGAGTGCCATATGTTACGGTAGTAAGCCGATAGTGTTGAACCAGATCATTAGGTGAATCACGCCATAATATACGCTGATAGTCTTGGTCACACTCATGAACGTTAATCATTCTAAACATCTGTTTAATGTCTGCAGAAAAACAATATTTCTTGCACCTATAACTTAAAATTACTGCCACTAGGTCTTGTTGTAATATTGGGCCTAATATTGGGTAAGTTATCATTAAGTGATTTTCCATTAAAAGATTTAGCGGAACCATCAAACACCACTCTGAGTTAGGTGGTCAGACTACACAGCATGGTGCAGCAGATAATAAACTTGTTTAGATGGATCATTTATTTCATTATGGGGCACAAGTTTCATATGAAAGGTATTCATTCATAAATTCTGAATAAGCTAGCATTTAATCCGGATTTGATTTATTTTGAACTCCCCATAACTTTTGCTCCTATCAGTCGAATTTTACGTTTTATAGCGCAAATTAAAGCCTAATATCGCACCTATCAAGCATAAAAAAATACCGATCCAGTCAAAAGTTATGGAATTTTGACCGCCTTCTCGTAAAATTTCCCACTGTGCGCCGAGGGCTCATCATAAGTTCTACAACAATAAGTTTGCTAAATTCTACATCAACTTGGAACCACCCACTCGCCATAACCTAGAAAAATGTTCAACAACTTCAACCACCAATTCATCATTATAACATCTACAACTCCAGCAACAGTATCAGCAATCCCGGCATCTACTATCACAACGGTCTTAAGATCCACAGAAAAGTTTTTTTATATCCACCAACGAAGCGTAAAGGAAAAATTGGATTAAACACAGGTAAAACAGTAGTGACAGTTAGAACTTTAATTTTGAGCGGGAGACGAATCATATTTACACGTTTTTTTTTGTTGAGATTTAATAAAAATTCGTTAAAGGAAACGAACGAGAATTTATTAGGAGAATTAACTAATTGTTTAGTTAAATTAAATACATAATGTTAAGGGAAAGAAAGGATAGAAGCAAATTGTAGTGTACCTCATAAGTCGCCACCGCATACCCTTAAACTACTCTTAAACCTACACTTACCAACTTATATAGAGTAGGGTATTTTAAATATCAAATAACGGTATAGACAAATGATAACAATCGGAAGGTAAGTGAATGACACCACATTGAGTGAGAATTGAGTGCATTCCAACTTCCAACATTCTGATTGGCGAGAATAGTCACGAGGGCTTGTTATTGTTACAATTTATTGATATCTCCATATGACTGACAAAGACAAACAGAATAATGTAAATAATTAAAATAAGTTAGAACGGTTGAGTTAAAAATTCATGTATAGTATATAAGCACTTGTAAATTTAAAATAAATCATACTTGAAATTATCAATCAAAATCGGCAATAACTTGCCTTGTGTTTTTAGTTACAAGCCTCAAATAATTCGGCAGTTCTATTGAACGCCTTGTAAATCAGCTGGTACCCTAACAGCTATTAAAAATAAATTTGGGCTATAGGGATTATACACTTCCAACACTACACATCCTACACTACATGGCAATCCTGCCATTACACAACTAACCCTACAAAATATTATTTGAAAATACTTTCGGTTCAAAAAAAATCTAGTAATTGAATAAAAAAAAAATTAAAATTAATTTCCTCTGCTTAAATAAAACAAGTTAGAAATTATAGTAATTACATTAAATAAAGGCTAACCTTATCATGAATTAAAATTATGAAACTTGTTAACGACATGAATAAGCAAATGTATATTTGGTGAATCTACTAGGTGTAGAGGCAAACTTTACCTAATTAATTAGGAAATCTTTAATTCTCACAATTCGTAATTCTTTTTATTCGTACAACTCCTAATAAATGACCAATCTAAGATCTAGAATAAGAACCCTTGCGAAAAACGGAAATGAAAAACTAAGGATATCTTCAATAGAATGTGTAGGAGCATTAAAAATAAAATTCCAAATATTTAACTTATTAAATTTTTTTTGTTTGATTATTGAATCAAAAAGGTTTTAACAATCTACTTAGACAAATTAAACTTACTTGATTGGATGATTTCCTTACTAACTAATCGATACACTTTTGAAACAAAGAAAAAATTATACAATTAAATAATTTCTTATTTTTTTTAATATACCAACGTTTGACTCCTTATTAATAACTTCTTAATTATCTAATTGAACTTATTTAATTATTTCTTAAATAAGTAATTCAATCAATTTTAATTACATTTAAATTAATTATTAATGCCCTAAATAATTAAGAGCTGAAGTGCTTAAATTAAAAACTTGATTATTAAATTAAATTTATTTAACAATTTCTTAAATATCCAATTAAGAAAATTTTAATTAAATTAAAAAAAAAACTTTTAATGCGCGGAATAATTAAAAGTTTTAATACCCAGAATCATAAGTTTATTATCTAATTAAATTTATTTAACAATTTCTTGAATACCTAATTAAATAAATTCAAATTATATAATTAAATAAATTATTAATACCTAAATTAATAATTTAATTATCTAGTTAAACTTATTTAATAATTTCTTAAACATCTAATTAATAAAATTTTAATTACTGAATTAAAAAAAAAATTATTATTAAATTAAAGGTTTGCTAATTATCTAGCTAGTATTAGTAATTTCCTAAATTCCTAAATAACTAATTAAATAAATTTTGATTACATAATTAAATTAATTATTCTTGCCGTAAATAATTAAAAACGTAGGTATATAAATTAATAATATAATTATCCGATTAAATTTATCTAAAAATCTCTTAAATATCTAATTAAGGGAATTTTAATTACATAATTAAATAAATTATTAATGCCCTGAATAATCAAAAGTTTAAGTACATAAATTAATAATATAATAATCAAATTAAACTGATTTAATGATTTCTTAAATATACAATTAAGAAAATTCTGGTTGCTAATTTGCTAATTAGCTAATTAAATTTATTTGATACCTTCTTAAAGTCCTAATAAAATAAATTTTAATTACATTTTGGAATAACTTGTTATTTTTCTAATTGATTAAATACCTAAATTCGTAATTTCCTAATTATCTAATTAAAATTGTTTAATAATTTCTTTAATATAGAGCAATTCCATATGAAAGCGATCACCTTTTGGACGACCCCTCTCCGATTTTAAAATAAATAGTCTCAATCGATTGAACAGCAAAAAATAATGTACCTACATATTTTTTTTTTTTTTATAGTGACTGGTTTAGTGGTGGTGTACACCACTGTCATGTGACAAAATTGAAGAATTCTTCATAAGGGACCTCATTGAAAGTTGTTTTAAAAAAAACTACTAAAGCGATCGCAACGAGTGATAGCTCGTTGGAAAGGTATTGAATCAGGCTTTAATTGGAAAATAATTTTCCTAATTTTTCTTAGAAATTTACCTTTAAATTTTCCCAAGAAAATTAAATTTTCCGATTTTCCACAGAAGCTCCTAAATTTTCCGGCTAATTTTTTTTTTGGATTCCTCATAATTTTTGCTTTAAGAATCAGCCATAAAAAATGGGCCCCGACTCCTTGTTTGGACAGGAGAAGAGCATTTAAGAGACCACCTTGTTAAAAATACATTTTAAAAATTATTTTACAGTTAAAAATACATTTATGAAGAAAAAATCAATTATTTTTAAGAGCCCCAAGTTGAGTGTGTAGTGAATATGGTCTGCCTGCCTTCACAAGATCGGCCATAAATCCATGGATAATAGCAGCAGTGGCATGTAATGGCACACCAAACCCGACTGAGGCTACAGGTCATAAAATGTTTTGTAAATTTTTTAAATTACCAGGTAATAAATATTTCGCCTAAAATGACACGTGCAGAAACAAGTCATAAAACACGGATTTTCCATAAATATGGCGAAATATTTATTACCTGGTAATTTAAAAAATTTGCAAAACATTTTATGACCTGTGGTCGGCTTATTGGCAGTAACCAATTAAGTCCCTTTTAAAAAACATTTTATGACCAGTAGTTCACGCGAATTTTCCTATTAAAGAAAAGCAAATATCGCTTATTTTTTTTACCTATTTTTTACCAAAAAATAAATATAAATACTTCACACACTCTGAGTCAAATTTCAGTTGAATACTATGTAAAGGTTACGGGTGTGTCTGTTTAGTATTGTTGTAGATTCACCGGCGCTAATCAACGCCACTGGTGATAAGTTGAAAGGGGCAGTTTGATATGCCCTAATGCTTTTGCCGATCTCAACTTAATGAGGGCAGAAGGAGATTCTTAAGCAAATGAAACTCAAGGCAGTTAATGTCGATTTGAAGTTCTTTGTTTAATCTGATTTATTTTGGGCAGTGAGCCCCTTTTTATACAAAATTTTCTTATACATAAATTTTTATTCTAATTCCCCTCAAAAATCATTGACCAATCAAAATAAGTTAAGTAAATTGAGTTAAACAACAAAATCGTCACTCAATTTACCAAACTGTTTATCTTGCATTTTTGATGGATCAATGTTCTCTACTAAATGCATGTGCCTTAATATTATTGTTTTTATTTTTAAGTCGGGTGTCAAATTCATATTAATGCACACTTATTAGGGTGCCCCACATGCATTTGGTAAAATGTATTAGGGTACACCACACCCTCACTCTTAAGAGAAAAATTAGGGGAAAATATTGCATAATTATAAGTTATGTTTTGACTTAATTTTTCTAAAAAATATATATTGCATAATTATAAGTTATGTTTTGACATTACTTTTAATGGTGTATAATTTTGTTTTATATAAAAGTTGTGTATAGTAATTTTTCTTAAATTATTTATTATTATATACATATAGTGTTCTTAAGATTTATATATAATTAAATGTCAAATTAAATATTAGTTATTCTAAAATTATAGAGATTTATATGGTTTTAAATTGTCATTGTGGAATTCCTTTGTCTGTCCGTTATAATCTATTAGAGTATTTACTCCATTTTTACCTATAACCCTATATGGTCCTTTATATGGACTTTGGTTTTTTTTTCTATTTTCTACTCTTAGTAATACTAGGTCACCTATTTCTATGTTTAAGCTGTTCCTATATTTAGTGTTCAATGTTCTTTTTTTCTTTACCTTATTTGTAATTTCTTTTGCTCTGTTTAGAGCAAATTGTAGTCTGACTCGTAATTCTTTAACATAGTCTTCATAGTTATATATGACTGTGTTGTCATTCATAGCGGTGTCTGATGGTAAGCATGGTAACTTTCCATATACTAATTCATATGGTGTATAGCCAGTGTCAATGTGCGGAGCTGTGTTGTAAGCAAAAGTAAAATATGGGATCCAAGTGTCCCATTCATCATTATTTGCTGTCGTTAACAGAAACTCATTAAGAACCCTGTGGTTTCTCTCTATAGCACCTAATGTTTCATGATGGTATGGGGTTGAGAAAATTTGTTTTATTTTTAATAGTTCGCATATGTTGCGCATTGTTTCATTTGTAAATTCTGTACCCCTGTCTGATTTAAGTACCTTGAATTGTCCGTATCTCAAAATTACTTGTTCCACTAGTGTTTTAGCTGTCGTCAAGGCGTCTTTTGTTTGCATTGGATGTGCGATGACAAATTTTGTCAGTTCGCATTGCATCGTTAGTATGTAGCGGTAATTGTTTGATATGCGTAGTGGACCTACAGTGTCGATTGAAATTACTTCAAAACTGTTGTTGGGTGTAGATGTTTGTATGAGTGGTTCCTTAATGTGTTTTATCTGTTTGTTTCTATTGCATTTGTCACAGTATGATACAAATTGTTTTACCATTTTGGTCATATTTTTCCAAATATATTTCTGTTTTAACTTAATGATTGTTTTTCTAATTCCTAAGTGTCCGGAACTCAAGGAACTGTGAAATTCATCAATCAGTTTGTATCTTATTATGTCGTCTTTTATTTTTATTGGAGGCTTAAATATCAATATTCTTAGTTGAGGATTTTTGTTGTTGATTATTATTTGTGCATATGCTTTTTTAAATTCTTCCTTTGTATACAAATTAAATATTTTATCTTGACTTGAAAGTGCTAATTCTCTTGTACTTTCTATATTCATTTTAGAAATCAGTTTCTTCAGTATCGAACCTAGGTTCGCTGATTTATCACTGAGTCTTGCTAGCTTATCATTTTCATTGTAGTGGGTACGAGATTTTTTCATATTCGAAACTTGTTTCGTTGAATTATCATCCCGACCTATGTGCACAATATTATTTTCCGTGTATATACTTAAGTTTTCTTTATACTGTATTTCATTAAATTGCAATTTTTTCATGTTTTTAATATCATTGATGGATGTACATTCCCATATATGAAGTTGATCAGACCTCTGGGATGTGCAATCCTCCAATCTATTTTTCGCGCGTCTATTTTTTAACTTATCGATATCCTCATTATTCAATTCCCCTATTTTATTTGCCTCATTTTCTTTATGTTTCATGGCTCTAGTTGTTATTAGAACTCTTTTTTGTTTTTCGTCATGTTCTTGTGGTATCATTTGTCTAAGTATGTCAGAGTCAATTTCTATCCTCGAGAGTGCGTCAGCATTTGTATTCATCTTTCCTTTCTTGTAAACAATTGAAAAATTATAGTCTGATAAATCAAGTCTTATCCTGGTCATCTTTGATGAAGGATTTTTGTGAGAGAACAATGAAATAAGTGGTCGATGGTCCGTGACTACTATGAACTCTCTCCCATACAAATATGGTTTGAAAAAATTTATACCCCAATGGATTGCCAATAGTTCTTTTTCTATGATTGGTTTGTTTATGTCATGTTTCTGCAAAGATTTGCTGGCGTAAGAAATTGGTAAGTCTTGTCCTATTTCACCTTGTGATAATACAGCACCTAGTGCAAAATTTGATGCATCTGTCGTGAGTATGAAGGGTTTATTAAAATCTGGATACTGTAATATAGGTGGATTAATTAATTTTTCTTTGAGTTTATCAAAAGCTTTTTGGCATTCGTCTTTCCATTCAAATTTAACAGATTTCTTTAGTAAAGCGTTTAAATTTTTTGCTATTTCTGCGAAGTTCGGTATGAATTTTCTGTAATAGTTGCAAAATGCAACGAATCTTCTAACGTCATCCGTGTTTTTTGGTACCGGGTAGTTCTCTATTATTTTATATTTTGCAGGGTCAGTTCTGACTCCGTCCTTTGTAATTAAGTGTCCTAGGTAGACAACTTCTGGTCGTAAGAAACAACATTTCTTCGGATTAAGTTTCAAATTATACTGTTGTAATCTGTCCAGTACTTTAATGAGATTTTGATTGTGATGGTTTAGACTACAACCATAAACAATAATGTCATCGACATATAGAAAGGCTTCTGAGTCCAAACCAGAGAGTGCTATTGTCAGCATTCTTTGAAAACTATTTGAAGATATCTTTAAACCGAAGGGTAATCTTTTGAATTGGTAATGTCCAATTGTTGTTGAAAAAGCTGTCAACGGTCTGGAGTCTTTGTTAAGTTTTATTTGATGGAAAGAGCTGGTCATATCCAAGGTTGAAAACCATTTGGCTCTTCCCAATTTGTCTAAAATGTCCTCTAGTCTCGTCAATGGGAATTTGTCATTTACAATTTTGTCATTGAGTTTTCTAAAGTCTACCACCAGTCTCCATTTCTTTTTGTCTTCAGTGCCTATTTTTGGTATTAACAATAGTGGTGCATTGTATGGACTGATTGAAGGCTCTATAATGTCATCTTTAAGCATTTTCTGTACTTGTTCGTTTATCGTGTCAGTGTGTGAATGTGGTAGTCTGTAATTTTTAATGTATACTGGTGTGTTGTCTGAGGTTATGATTTCCTGATTGTAAAAATTGTTGCTAGTTAATTTTTCGTTGTCCAAGTGAAATACGTTTTGGTATTTTTTAAAAATATTAATTAGTGATGATTTTGCATTTTTGTCATTGATGTTAATTTGTAGCTCATTCATTATTTTTTCAAAACGTTCGTCATTATTTATGTTATTGTAACTTAATATGTCATAATTTTTAAGTGGGTCAGTTTGTAGTTTAATGCCCTTTAGAATTACTGTTGCGTTTGTTGTATTTAAGATTTTTATGTGTGTCATACCACTTTTTGGAGCGATTGAATTACTTAAAAAAATTCCGTCTTCCAATTCATTGTTGAATATGACGCAATCTTCTTTAATGTTTAACTTAACTGGCTGTATTATTTCAGTTCGTGGTGGTACTGTAATTTTCAACTCATTGTATGCTTTTGTTTGCATGGGTAAGACTATTGACTCATCGTTTACAATTAGTGATAATGTAAATGTTTCGTAATCAATTTTACAGAAGTATTTTCTTAAAAAATCCCGTCCAATAATTCCGTTTGTCTCAATTGGAAAATCTGCGTTTACTAATTGGAAAGTATGTTCTAAGGCTATGTCATCCATGTTTAACTTTAGGTCAATTGTTCCTAACGAATTAATTTCTTGACTCGTGATACCTGTCAGTTTACATTTCTCATCTGGATAGTAATTTTCATTTTGTAAATGTTTTGTCATACGACATAGTGAAATGTCCGCTCCTGTGTCGACTAAGAATGTTAAATTATGGTTTTTGTATTTTGTTGTTATGAAGTTCGTGTTGTTTTCTGATATTTTGTAGATTTTAGTATTTTGCAAAACTAGATTTGGCCTTCCGGAATATTGTCGTATTCCGAGCCTTCTGCGTTTCCCGTCTCGTTTATAGTACGTATATGTCTTCTGTCATTATTATGATATCTATTGTTCTGAAAATTGTTATTGTTTCTATTGTTCTGAAAATTGTTGTTGTTTCTTGTGTTTGTGTTGTTACTACGAGTATTGTTGTAGTTATTGTTATATCTTTGGTAGTTGTTTCTACCTTTGAATCTGTTGTGATTGTTTTGATTTTTATTGAAATGAAGTATAGAATTTTGGGTTCCAGTGACTTCGGTGCAGCTATTGACAAATTTGCTAACTGCATCATTCATGGTGCTGAATTGTCCAGCTTGCATTATTAGCTTAACTCTGTCTAATGTACAGTTTGTGGTCATTGCCTTAACGGCGGCTTGAGTAGAATATTTACTAGCAAGTTCGCTTGGAAGTCCGTCCGATATGTAGGTGTTTTCTAGGGCTTTTGTAAGAGTTTCTATTTCAGAACAGTATGTGTTAGCTGTTTTGTTGTTTTGTTTTATATTCATTAGTTTTGCTGTCAACACTTCTACTGATTCACCTTTGACAGAGGCTTGTAATTTTGTTATAATTTGAATTATTGTATTCACATTATTTATAAGGTTTCTTGCGTTTCCTTTTAATTTAGTTTTTATGAGGGTTACTGCAAGGGATTCGTGGGTTTCTTTTATTGAATCAACTAATGCTAGGGAGTCTAAGAAGGAACGCAAGTTCTCGGACTTACCATCAAAATCCGTGATGAGCTTAGAAGCGGTGTTTAAGAATTCAATGGCTGTTTGCGGCATTGTGTTATGTCTATCTATATTTCCTGTCTGAAGTGTGGTTTTTATGTCTATCCTTTCTTGGATAGTTCCTGGTACCTGTATCTCAATGTTTTTCTTGGCTGCAATCTGTATTATTTTATTTCTTATATTGTGGAAAAAGTCTTCTGCTGCTATTTTATGTGAAGGTGTTAGCCTTTGATAGTTTACGTTTAGTATTGTTCTTATCTTTTCTAAACAGTCTAGCAGGATTTCTGTGTGTTTGTTTACTGTTTCTTGTCCTGTTTGTCTATCTTTATTCAGACATTTGTATGATTTGTCGAATGTTTCTTTTATTGCTCTACACTGTTCAAGAATTTGTTGCCATGACATTTGGATATACTTAGATGGTATTAAGGTCATTGGCTTTGCTGAGATACCGTTTTCTATATAATGATAAAGATTATTTTTAAATTATTTATTCATATTTTGTTTTTTAGTTTTTTTTTTGTTTTGTGCCTTGTTCTAATTTCTGTTTTGATGATGTATATTCGCTCCCAAGTTGCCGAAGCTTTCACCCAGCTTATTGCAGGATCTTCTTGCTTCACTAACCTCAGCAGTTCAGCTAATTCTTTCTTTAGTTTTGTTAATTGGCCTCCTCTTCTCTTTTTTGGCTGAATGTTTATTTTAGGGATTGCCGTGAGGCGTTCCTCCGCCAGGCGGTGCTGCCTACGCCTGTATTCTTCAATTCAAATAGCCTTCGGTCCTATACGTAAAGGTTTGTATGGCGGGGGTGTTTCGGTTTGTTTCCCTATGCACTTTGGAACGTACTCTTCCATGTAACAGGTAAAGAAAAACAACAAAAGGAATATAAATTGGCTCTGTATCCTTGAAGAATTATTTTCCCTATTCGTGGTCCGATAAGGGCAGGATCGCCATGTAAAGGTTACGGGTGTGTCTGTTTAGTATTGTTGTAGATTCACCGGCGCTAATCAACGCCACTGGTGATAAGTTGAAAGGGGCAGTTTGATATGCCCTAATGCTTTTGCCGATCTCAACTTAATGAGGGCAGAAGGAGATTCTTAAGCAAATGAAACTCAAGGCAGTTAATGCCGATTTGAAGTTCTTTGTTTAATCTGATTTATTTTGGGCAGTGAGCCCCTTTTTATACAAAATTTTCTTATACATAAATTCTTATTCTAATTCCCCTCAAAAATCATTGACCAATCAAAATTAGTTAAGTAAATTGAGTTAAACAACAAAATCGTCACTCAATTTACCAAACTGTTTATCTTGCATTTTTGATGGATCAATGTTCTCTACTAAATGCATGTGCCTTAATATTATTGTTTTTATTTTTAAGTCGGGTGTCAAATTCATATTAATGCACACTTATTAGGGTGCCCCACATGCATTTGGTAAAATGTATTAGGGTACACCACAACTAAACGTGAAAGTGTTAAAGTGTTTTTTTTTTTGTAAAGTAAAGAGTGAAGCTGTAAAGACAATTTAAAGTAAAATAAATAAATTTTGCTGCAATCCGTTTAACAAGAGTGGACATCGTTCGAAAAAGATAAAAGTATTAAAATTAACTGGTGTTTCGAAGCGATACATGAATGAATTAAATATACAATACGGTGAAGAAGCAGAATTCATTTGCCCCAAGTGTAAAATCGATTTGTCTCAACAAGCAAATGCATTGAAACAAATGCAGCCACAATCCGAGAGTGAAATGACAAGTGAACAAAATGTTTCATCTGATAGTGAGGCAGACATTCCGATGGTCAATATGTCTTTGAGTCCTTTGAATGAGGCTATTACCACTTTAGGTGAAACGCCTATTAGAAAAAGAAAGTTGCGAAGTGAAACATACAGGAAAGAGAAAAAAGGCAAGGTTATGAGTGCAATCGCGACAATATTTGATGAAGGCTCTGATAACGAATGCAGTCAAGCAGATGACGTTGATGACGGCAAACAAATGATTGAGCAGTTGAAAAGAAAATTCAATTTAGCGACCACTTTTCCGGAGAAATATCTCATTTTATCTGTGCTGCCACAATCATGGTCTATACGCAAGATTTCTGAACAGTTTCAAACATCTTTTTACATCGCGAGAAGAAGCAAAGAATTAGTTCAACAGAAGGGCAAATTGGCGACTCCCACCAAGAAATTTGGCTCAAGGACCCTCAGCGAAGCAACGGTGAAATTGATTCAAGATTTTTACTGCAATGATGACAACAGCCGCGCCTGCCCAGGTACACGTGACTATGTTATCACACGTGAAGATGGAGAAAAAGTACACAAGCAGCGCAGATTATTATTATGTAATCTATCCGAAGCATACCATCAGTTCAATGAGAAATACCCAGCAGAAAAAGTGGGATTTTCTAAGTTTGCCATCCTACGACCAAAAGAATGCGTGCTGGCATTAGACAGGCACGGAACGCATTCAGTCTGCGTTTGCACGTTTCATCAAAACATCAAATTAATTTTCTTTCCATGCAAGAAATTGAAAGTATTTCACGGTGAAATTGAAACATATAGGGACCTCCTGTCGAAGTCGTTGTGCGCATACCCCACGGAAAATTGTCATCTGTCCAAATGCGACAATTGTCCGAAGATTGACGAGCTAGAGCAATATTTGGCGGAAAAGTTTGAACAGCTGTTAATTCAGGAGGTGCATTTCAAACAGTGGATAATTAGCAGCGGCAGATGTTCCCTTGAGACCGTGGTAAAGCAGATTCCGGAATTCATCGAGGAATTCGGATTCAAGTTGAATGAACTGAAGGCGCACCATTTCATATCCGAGTTGCAATCGAAATTTCTAAAGGAAAGTAAGGAGAAATTAGCCCAAAATGAATTCATTGTGATAAGCGACTTTGCCGAGAATTACACTTTTCTCGTTCAGGATGAAATTCAGGCTTATCACTGGGCAAACGACCAGTGCACGGTGCATCCTTTTTGCATTTATTTCAAAAACGAAGATAACGAACTACAGACCGTAAGCTTTGTTGTTGTCGCGGAGAGCTTAGCTCATAATTATGTGTCCGTTTATTTATTTCAAATGAAACTGTTTGAATTCTTAAGATCAAAATTCGATGCAATCGACAAAGTAACGTTTTTCTCAGACGGCGCGGCTTCTCAGTACAAGAATAAAAAAAATTTTTACAATCTTTGCATAATTGAAGAAGAACAAAACTGCAAGGTCGAGTGGCACTTTTTCGCGACGTCCCACGATAAGGGCCCATGCGATGCGTTAGGGGGAACCCTAAAACGCATGGCGACTAAGGCAAGTTTGCAAAGGCCATATACTGACCAGATCTTAAATGTACAACATTTGTTTTCGTGGATTCAAAGCAAGGAAATTGCCATTAACACAGTTTTATGCACTCAAAAAGAACACGATGCCATGGAGCGACGAATTCAAAACAGATATAATAATGTCAAAACTATAACTGGAACGCAAAAGTTTCATTGCTTCAAACCAAATATTTCTGATATGTCAATTAATGTAAAGCGGTACTCTTCGTCTGCCGACGTGCTAAATTTAAAGTTACTTTAATTTTATAATGATGCCAAGACAATTGAAATTTTTAATAAATATTGTAATTAAGTATAAGCAGCAAAATAAGAAAGATTTTTTCTTCATAAATGTATTTTTAACTGTAAAATAATTTTTAAAATATATTTTTAAAAAGGTGGTCTCTTAAATGCTCTTCTCCTGTCCAAACAAGGAGTCGGGGCCCATTTTTTTACTGCTGATTCTTAAAGCAAAAATTATGAGGAATCCAAAAAAAAAAAAAATTAGCCGGAAAATTTAGGAGCTTCTGTGGTAAATCGGAAAATTTAATTTTCTTGGGAAAATTTAAAGGTAAATTTCTAAGAAAAATTAGGAAAATTTTATTTTTCAATTAAAGCCTGATTCAATACCTTTTCACTCGTTGCGATCGCTTTAGTAGTTTTTTTTAAAACAACTTTCAATGAGGTCCCTTATGAAGAATTCTTCAATTTTATCACATGACAGTGGTGTACACCACCACTAAACCAGTCACTATAAAAAAAAAAAAAATATGTAGGTACATTATTTTTTGCTGGGCAATCGATTGAGACTATTTATTTTAAAATCGGAGAGGGGTCGTCCAAAAATTTGCCAATTTTGATCGTTTTCATATGGAATTGCTCTATATAAAAACAGAGAAAACATTTTTAATTTACCCAAATGAATAAATTTCAATTACATAAGTAAATAAAATTTAATTACGTAATTAAAAAAATTATAATTACAAAGTTAAGTAACTTCTTCATTTCCTAAATGATTAAATATTTAATTTAGCACTTTCTTAGTTGCCTAATTAAAATAATTTGATAATTTCCTAAATATTTAATTGAAAAAATTCTTAATCACCTAGTCGATGCAATTTTAATTGCTCCGTTGAATAAATTGTTAAGTTCTTAATTATCTAATTTAATAACTTTTATATCACTTAGTTAATCGAGTTCTTAATTATTTCCTTAACGAATTCCTGATGTAAGAAAAAAATTATTTCTAGATTAACTAGTCGAATAAATTCTTAGTGACCTCATTCAATTAATAGGGTCGCCTGAATGAACTGGAACTTAGATATTAATTAATTTAATTAGGAAAAAATTGGCAGGAAAGGAAACAATCAGACCAACACGGGACATTTGTTATCCAATATCAGTATTTATTTCATAAAGGAATTCGCTAAATAAATTAATATCTTATTTAAATTAATATATGATCTAAAGTATAGCAGTTAAGAACGGTATTATAAATGTTAACAAGTAGTATTAATACAATCAATTGTAAATAAACAATTTATAAATATTGAATTTAGAAACAAATATGTGTTAATTTGATTAAGAAATGGCTGAAGGGTAACTAGCGTGAATCGATGTGGTGAGTTATGATTAGGGGCATTACTCTTACAACTTTCTTTTACAGGCAATGATTAGTGCCACGGATGGCAGTGAAATGTCATATGGGGTCGGACGCCTGTCCAGGACGTTACCATCTAGTCCTGAGGACTCGTGCAGTGGTCATGTAAGGAAATCTCTGCGACAAATAGTTTTCCATCGTCAATCGTCTGTCCGCCTGTTTTAGGTATGCCTACATATCGTTTTGGTTATTGTCCAATGTTTTAATGCTTCTTTAATTTCCACCGTTTCCATTTGGCACGAGCGAAGTGAATGTGAGTAACAATGATGGGCACGAGCCCCCTATTCCCGGCGAGCTACAGCCTGACCAACAAAGTGCCAAAGTCCATCAGGAAGCAACACATAAGAAGAAATTAAGATCTTTTCCAATTGTATACCTCAAACGTTTTTTTCTTTCGAATCTAAACATTTCGCGTACTTGAACATCACATATTATGGAAAAATGAAACAATAAAAAACACTTTAATTGAAAGTCTAAAAGAGGGATTTCAGTTGAAAGATCTTGCGATCACAAAATCTTTTTTGGAGTTAAACTTAATTACAACGTTGGAAAAACATAAAAAATTGACCAGAAATCTTACATCGAAAAAATTTTAAAACGTTTTGATATGGCTTCTTGTAACCCAGTTGCGACACCCATTGGTCCGAATGTAAAACTTAAAAACAACAAACAAATCGAAGAAAAGGAGGTTGATAGATTGGACCATCCATATCAGGAGCTTATTGGCAGTCTACTGTTTCTAGCACATGTAACTAGACCAGACTTAAGTTATGCTGTTAATTTACTAAGCCATTTCAACAACAACTTCGAGACACAACATTGGGTTGGAGCAAAGCGCGTTTTGGGGTATTTGAAAATTGCAATGAATTTTCAACTAACGTATCAGAAAGAAGCAAATTTTGAAACTGTATGTTTTTGTGATGTTGATTATGCAGCTGATCCAGAGGACCGAAAATCGATCAGTGGATACGTATTTATTATAAAGGGTGGAACTATAGCATGGGGCTCAAAAAAGCAGCAAGCTACCGCGCTTTCAACTTGTGAAGCCGAATATATGGCAATAGGCGTGAAAATACAAGAGATGCTCTGGTTAAGAAGTCTTGAAGGGGAGTTAATGAAAACACAAACATTGGCAACTTCTCTGTATTGCGACAACTAGAGTGAAATACAGCTTGCCTTAAACTAGTCTTATCACCCGAAAACCAAACAAATATATGTGAGACACTATTTTATAAGGGGCACTGTGCTTGAAAAAAGGGTGACCCTAACACCAACTTGTTCTGATAAGATGTATCTGAATAAATTTTAAGGGAGAATGTTATTTCGTACACACTAACAACACTTTTTTATCGTAGACATATTATATTATATATGGCAACACTAGAGTGGACCTTCAATGAAGGAAGAATTAAAAAAGTTATCTGTTTTAAAATCGTAGACCAGTTTTGTGTTAGGTAAGGGTAAAAATATGAGCTCGATCGGTTGAAAATTTCCGTGCCGCACGCGCATTGAAATCTGTGAGAATGAAATTCGGGCTAAATGGAGAGAAAAACGGCAGTAACTACTGAGGAGTCACCCCTACAGATGTAAAATGTATGAGCAGCCCCCATTATTTTTGGGTCCCCAATATTTCTCTAAAACAAACTAACTTATCCTCTATCTCCAACCCCTCATATGGTCCCAATACGAAAAATTTAATTTTTCTCGAAAACCGACTCTAGAACAGACGGTCGGACAACCAGACGGACATGAAGTCCAAGGTTAAAAAAACCGAACCAATTAGGATGTAATCCAATTCTAAGTGTTTCTAAGACCTTAAAAATAAAACTTATACACCGAAACTAGATAAATTAACCTTTCCGACGGTATGTAACATACCCAACTATCATTTTATACCTTTCGATACTGTAATGCGCACGTGATACTAAATGTGATTTTTGATGTCAAAATATCACATCTGCGAATTGGTTCTAAGAGCACTGTTCGAAGATAAAATGGGAAAAACTTTTGCGCCAGATGTGTCTTTATTTCGCCGCTTTCAGCAAAACTGGGGAAAAATAAATCAAGATGCATTCGAAACTGGAGTAAGCGATGAGATCGTTGCTTCGAAACTAATAACTTCCTCAGATGACACCATTACTTTTGCATTGCCCAACTACAGAAAAAACAACGCCGCAACGACTATAAGGAACTGTTGGAACTGGTTGTTACATTTATTGGCAGTGATTTGGGTGAATATAATTTCAAAGAACTCATACCAATTCACCACGCTCGATGGATGTCCAAGGCAATTTATTCTTTAAAAATATTTATGTTCAGAGGTCAATTTAAACTGGAAAAATCGCAATTGGGTGGAATTCGAAATGTCTGAGTGTTTATTGTTCGTCTATACGTAAAAGTTTGGTATGGCTGTACTGAAGCTGTCATAGCTCTGAAGCAGGTCTTAAACTTTTTGAAAGCACTTCACTCATACGCAGGCTTGGATAAGGATTTGTCGAAAACATTGGTGACAAAGTTTATCAGACATTTGTGGTATCTGGCGGATAAGGCTATAGCCCTCGCATTCTTTGACTCAGATGTTTCGTGTGACATAAAACGAAAAATGTTGGCTATTATTTGCGCAGATGATGGGGAAAAAGTCCTTGCAGAAAACTAAAAGCTATTCGTAGCAATACAAAAATACATGAAAATTATGGAGGAGTACAATAAAATATTGTGCAGGAACGAAGAGGAGAAGCAATACTAGATTCAAGTTGTCGCTGATTATCGAAAAAAATATCCGACTTTTGAAAAAAGCAATTTCATATTAATCATTGATAATAAGCCATTAATAACATCCATAAAGTATGAAGGGTTATTAATATGTACGTAACTTTATTATTTAGATATAATTCGCTAAGTATTGCCATGCTCGTTACTGCTGAAAGTTTAAATTTTTATTTTAAATGAGAAATAATAAAATATGTTTACGTTATTATGTTATGTACCAAAAATAATACAAATTGTAATTTAGTGTAAAGCCTAGTACTCTGTTCAAATCTGTGAAAAATGTTGAGCAACATCTATTATTTCATACGAAAAATTTGACATGTATCAATGTTACCTATTTCGAGAGTTTGCACAATTTGGAGTTTTTAATCTTTCAAAGTATGCAACATTGTTTTGCGTAAATAAACAAAACCTACATGAATTTTACTAAAAAGTATTTTTTTTTTTAATAAAAAATTAAATAAAATAGAAAGTAATTTTCAAAATACATTGCTGGTTGCTGATAATCTTGTTAATAAATTTTGTGAAAAATTTATTAAAACCTTTATTTACAGCTGTCCAAATTCCGTATGAAATAAACGGCATTCGCTTTATTTCACAGTTGTAAAAAAATGTTGGCAGAAACATTTCGCAACTTTTTCACAAAATAAACAGAGTAATACTCTATCAACATTATTTCATAGATATTCCATATAAGTTTTTTTTATATGAGTTTTGACAGCATTTCACGTGAAATGTTAAACAGATTACCAGGCTTAAGAGAGTTTAAATAAATAACACAGGCACCGGAAGACTTGATGCGTGATCTGCTTATGTCAAATTAACGTTAAGAGAGAATGTGAATAATAAGAGTATTAGTATGTTTGATAAGTTTTTGTAGGACTGTATTTATGTGTGTAAATGT
This sequence comes from Pollenia amentaria, assembly GCA_943735925.1. Classification (NCBI taxonomy): domain Eukaryota; kingdom Metazoa; phylum Arthropoda; class Insecta; order Diptera; family Polleniidae; genus Pollenia; species Pollenia amentaria. Next base: position 48,299,362 of record OX031008.1, on the reverse strand, counting down.
GTTCAAAGTGAATGAAAAGTGTTTATTAATTAATTCATTTAAATACGAATTGTAGTTGTAAGAGGATAGAAAAAAAAACAAAATTAAAAAAAACAAGTTGCTTAATAAAGCAGCTTGCCATTTCAGTTTTTTATTTGCCGGGCACATGCAAACTTATTATCAAAAATTATTTTCGGGAATGAAATATTTATTAATTAATTCATTTATTAATGATGTGCTAATAATCCCAATTTATGATAAAAAACACTGAAATTTATTGTTGTGGGAAAGCTAGTTTCTATGCGCATTTCGCTGGTTGCTTAGGCCAGCTCGTCAGGAAACTTTTTCCAAATACTTTAGAAAAGCTAAAAATATTATACAAGTAAGACCATAAAGTGAATACGAATTTTAAACACTCAGCTCTTACTTGTAACAATATCAAAGCTTCAACAAAGACACAACAATAAATAGTGAATTTTTTCTTTCTTACATTCCCCTACAATTGGCTGGGTTTTTACCAACACGAATTGTAGTTGTAAGAGGATAGAAAAAAAAAACAAAATTAAAAAAAACAAGTTGCTTAATAAAGCAGCTTGCCATTTCAGTTTTTTATTTGCCGGGCACATGCAAATTTATTATCAAAAATTATTTTCGGGAAAAGTGTTTATTTGTGGATAAGGTAAAAATTGTATTTTTATGTGGTATTAAAATATTTTTCTTTTTTATATGAAAATTCTAAATTAAGTGACCATTATAAGAACAAAATTAGAGCAAAAATTAAATGAATTTAAATTTAAATATGCATTGATATGCAAACAAACATATAATATTAGATTTTAAGTTAATTTAAGAATTAAATAAGAGAACATTTTAATTATTTTTGAATTTTAAAAATTGATTGAAAAAAAAAATTAATGAATTAATGAACAATAAATTAAATCTTGGTTTTAACCAAATAGGGTCCCCTACTTTGAGTAGGGGATGAGAATAAGTTGGTAAACCAATGTAAATGAACCCATGTTTAGGTGTTGACTCTACGTGAACTGAATGTTGTACAATTCTCAATGTACAATAATAAAACAATATTTCGATTCTCTCCAATGTGGTTACCGCTGGATAAATTTGGCGTGCTCAACTGACGAGCGATTACCAACGAAATGACCCTTAACAGCCAACAGGCTGCTTTCACTGGCCTCTTCCTATCAATGCAGATATGAATCCAACAATTTTGGTTTAATCTGCAATACACCATGAAATCCTAATGTATTTGCAATATAAAACCACACTTTTCTTTATATTCAATATATTTCTTTTAAAATTTTTCCACAAAGAAAAAATTGTTTCCAAACACAACCGACTCGTATATAAATTTTTTCACTTTTGTCATAATATATAAAAACCAAAAAATTAAGGCTAAAGCCTATAGTACACGGCATGTAAAAAGACACATGCACATGTAATTCTGACGAAATTTTGAAGTCAATGCGAAGCCACAATAAACATTGCGTGTTGTGTGATGACGTCAAAATTACGTCAGAACCACATGCGCATGTGTATTTTTACATGCCGTGTACTATAGGCTTAACATTACTGAAAATTCATATTTTTTTTTATCACAGCCATAGAAAATTGTTAGTAAATTATAAATCTACAATTCCTTACCAAACCCTCGCTAGCACAAAAGCAATTTAAATTTTTTGTAATAATTGTCTATTGTTTCTCTATTTTGGTAAATTTTCGTGAAAATTCCACTTTTTATATGGGGACCATATGAAGGGTTGGAGATGGAGGATAAGTTTGTTCTAGAAAAAAATATTGGGGATGTAAAAATAATAAATTGCTCATACATTTTACATCTCTAGGGGCGACTTCTCAGTAGTTACGGCCGTTTTCCATTCCATTTAGCGCGAATTTTATTCTCACAGATTTCAATGCGCGTGAGTTACGTATGTATATAGATAACAACAAAACTACAAATAAAGTCAACGAACTTGTAAATGCTGATACAGTTATAGACAAGTTCGACGTCTTCTTAAATAAAATAGGGCAGAACAAATAAATGGAATTGCGAAATCAATTTGTAAATTAAACATTTTTAATATTAATGCTGACACTTATTGATTTTGCAATGACACATTATAATAATTAAGTTAAATAATAAGAAATGAAATGTATTAGTTCAACTGTGATACATTAACAGTAATAAACTAGAATATTTAATCACTTTTTATTTTTATTTTAAAAACTTCGTGTTTTATGTTGTAAAACTTGTGTGTTTGTATTATAAAATGTAAATTTAACAAAGATTGAATATTTAATAAACTGAAAAATCCCAGATGAAGTTGGAAAATACCAACGAAACGTAGGATGAATATATAAATAAATAATCTTTTATTTAAATACAAATGACCTTGAAAGCCTGTTTAGATAAATTCTATAAAAATAATAACAAATTCTAGAAAAAGGTCGATTAATAAGTAATATTGAAATGTAAAAGAGTTAGTTCTGATTTTGATGTCAACGGTCAACGTTGTATAAATTAAGTAATTTTTAAAAACTGAATTTTGTGAATACCGACTGCTCCACTAAAGTCGGTAGGATACACGTAAAATCGTGTATCCAGTGAAAGGAGAAATTTTTTTTAAAAAAATAATCACTGAAAACAAAATTCTGCGAATCTCAAGGGACCCTCCAGGATTATAAATAAATAATTACATTGAACATAAATAAAAACTATAATTGTAAAAGATTTGTGCAGTGAAAACTAAAAAAGTCAATACCACAAATAAAAACTATAGATTTGTGCAGTGAAAACTAACAAAGTCAACAGCACAAATAAAAACTATAATAGAAAAAGAATTGTGCAGTGAAAACTAACAAAGTCAACACCACAAATGAAAACTATAATAGAAAAACAATTGTGCAGTGAAAACTAACGCAGTCAACACCACAAAAAAAACTATTATAGAAAAACAGTAAGTGCAGTGAAAGCTAATAAAGCCAACACCACAAGAAGAAGAAAAAAGCAAAATTCGGAAAAAAGACAACAAACGTTTGACGAAAGAAGGATGGCGCAAGATCAGGCTCAAATACCCTCAGTAGACTTAGTGGAGGAACTGTCGAAAAGAGAACATCAACTAGAACAACTTAGAACAGCATACATAGAATTACAGAAAAATCTTGAGAGAGACAACAATGCAATGCAAAATCTTACAAAAACAATCAACTACTTACCAACGCACATAGGGGCTTTTTGCCAATCTAGCCGGACATTACTTTTTTTTCTAGCTTATATTGGTTCTTAAAAGTTATTGAGTGACCCTAGATTGATGAAACTTGGCAGAAATATGTGTTATTGTCATAGGCAGGTAAAGATCAAAAATACTTAAAATCGGACCAAGGGGGAAAAAGTTCCCCATAGAAAAACTAGTCCTACCTCTGAAAAATTCAATTTTTTTAAAGTTTTCCTATACTTTTGTTTGGCAAATACAACTTTTAACATCGGCAAAAATTAAAAACCCTAAAATTGGACCCATGAGATCGTAAAATTTCACTTTTCGCCCGCCCTTTTTGTGGGCGGTTACATAAAATAATATTTAAAAAAAAATGTAAATATTAAAAGAAAAAGGTTACTAACGCCTTAATTCTATAAAAATTAAATTTTTGAACTTTTATGGGCAGGGGGAGGTATCCCTCCTAACCCACCCCCCGGAACGACCCTGTCAAAAAAAAATTTTTTTTTGCTAATTTCCAAAAAATATTCATTTTTAAGATTTTATGTGACTTTTATGTATTTCATAGTATTTAATTTATATGAAAAGAATTTATTTATTCGTAATTATAACTAATTTATAATAGTGACAACTAATTTTATTTAAAATAATAACTTATTTATTTACAATAACTTCTCTTTTGCACTAAGATGATGATGAGTGCCATGGTTCTTCTTCGTCTGTTTCTTCAAAATCCTCTTCCGAATCGGAATTCTCTTCAGAGCCAAGTACAGGTGGAAGCATAAAAGAAATTGCTTCTTTCGTAAAGGGTAATGACTTTTTTTTTGGAGTTGGTCTTATGCTAGTAATCAGTGGGTCAGAACTGAGCAAAAGTCTATTTATAATATCTTTGTTACACTGAACCCTCGAAAACTTTCTAGCAAAATTCTGCCTGTAAAGCCGAAAATGCTTATTTCGTGCCTCAGAAGCTTCTTCTGATAATAGCCCGATAGGCAACAATGCCTCGCTCATTACAGTTGTACCATGTATTAAAATCTTGTGCATTGTAGGTGTCATAGGATGCCAGGGATATAGAGTAACGTAAAGTTTTGCAGTGTCTAAGCAATAATCGGCAAACTCGTGCAAATAGATTTTGTGACCACTTGTAATTACTTCAATAATAACTTTGATTCGGTAGATGAAATCCAATGCAATTCCAGTTATTTCTGCAGCTAATTCAGGATTGGAAAAAAATCTTCTCGTTGCTGTTTCCAAAGCCAGTCTTCGGTACATCCACTATTAGCCCTAATTCACTTCTAAATTTTTCTTGGATAGTTTTTTTTCCTCTCTTTTACAATAGTTTTGTCCTCATCCGATCTTAATTGCCACTTTTGCACTGTGAGTTTATACGACAGGTGTAATATGCTCTCAAAAAGTCGAATTCTGGCATGCAAAGTAGATAATCCGAAAGAAAGTGCATCTACGTCTTCATCTCTTTTGATGTTCAAATTGTTAAATTCTTTTGAAGTAGCCCCACAAATATAGCACTTCATGGTGGACGTAATTTGTGTTGCGGCATTACATACTTTTGCATCTATCATTGTAAATACCATTGTATGTTTTATGGAATATAACTTTCCTTCCATTAAAAAATTAGTGTTTTGTAATGTACTAACAGCATCTTGTACATAGTTGATTTCTGCTTGGATTACATCTACAGTTTCTTTAACAAATCTAATGCGAATAGGTCTACAATATCGCGGCGATGAAGGAGTTGGATTTTGCCATAATATTTGCTCCTTTTTTGCACCATATATTAGTCGAAGCGGTACGAAACTGCTCTGAAAAATATGAGAATCAGAAGCATCATTTTCCATCTTTTGCTTAAATTGTGCCTGGTGTGAGCCAGCGCAGCCCCATTTGCTTATTAGCTCGAAGGGGTTGCATTCTTCTATTTGTAAACCACATAAAACATCTTTTAAATATGTAAGTAATCTACTTGCAGTATGATTAAGCAAATCCTGAAGATTTATTTGAGCACATGTTTCCGTTACTTCAAATGATTCTTTTGGAGGATAGCATTCACTTTTTTCTCTCTGCAGAATATTGTAGCAAGGATAAACCTTCTTATCGGCACTTCGGATAATTTCATATTGTTTTCGAGAAAGTTCAGCTTCTACAAATATTGAAAGAGCCTTTAGAGGGGTTAGCTGCTTTACTTTTTCTTCTTGTGCAGCTTTGTATGCTTTTTTTAACTTTGTAGCTCTTGTCGGAGAAGACACAATTTCTTTAAGCAGACCAGAGGCATCTCTTTTTCCACACGTTTGTAGTTGTGTTTGGGCAGCATGCATCAATAAATCAGCATCGCATTGAGTTCGCAAGATTTCAGTTTTTCTTCTCTTACTTCTTTCGGTCAATTCAACGAACGGCTTTTGCAGTCGATTTGAAGACGAACTCCCAAATATAGGTATTGTCACTGTTCCTTCCAGCCATTTGGAATGCATGCTTACAAATCGATCCTTTTTTCTTTGTGCTGAATGCCAAAATATTTTAAAAAAATATTTGAATTTCTTTAAGCATTGATTTACTACTGATATATCACTATCTCCCTGACATTTTGAAATTTCGCACAATTTTCTAACTAAAAATTGTAATTTCTCTTCAACGAGTTTAGCATTACATTCTTGTACTATTTGAAATAACTCTAATTTCGTATACACTTTTTCCATTTTACTCTCGAAGCTTCAAAATGATTCTGATAACAATTTTATGCAATAACCACAATATATAGTAAAAAACTAAGTACCTGGACCCCAGATTTGATTTTTTAAATATTATTTTTGTGGTTAATAATTTTAAAAGTTATGCAAAACAGGTACATTTATTTTGCTCCATAAAATAACGTCATTTAGCTGCCGCACAGGTGGTTAAAAACCGTTACGTACTGTTCGCACATTCCTTTTTTTACGCAGGTAATATTATTCTTAGATGTAATAATTTAAATAAAAAACATCTACGTACAACCAAAACATTTTATGACTGACGAAAGGGTCTCTTTTATTTTGCTCCATAAAATAACGCCATTTAGCTGCTGCACAGGTGGTTAAAAACCGTTACGTACTGTTCGCACATTCCTTTTTTTACACAGGTAATATTACTCTTAGATGTAATAATTTAAATAAAAAATATCTACGTACAACCAAAACATTTTATGACTGACGAAAGGGTTTATATCATATGTACCTATGCAAGATGAGCAAAAACAGAAAAAAGGTGAAATTTTCAAATCATTAAAAAAAATGGCGCAACAACGCGGAAGGTTTTTTTCTTGAATGTAAAAGTAGAGATCTTAAATTTTAACGTGATGTTTAACATTTTTATTGACTCTAAGGGTTGCACCTTCAAAAACCTTTAAATTTTTTTTTTTTTACAAAAAAGTGAACAAAAAAATCGTTTTTTTAATTTCGAACGAATTTTTTTACCATAAAAATTGCTAATAAAATTTTTCTAAAAATTTTTATAAGTAGCTGTTAATATAGTCTTTCAGAGAAAAAAAAAATCTTTATTCGTTTACCCACAAAAAAATATATTGTAAACCTCCCAAAACCGTAAAAAGTCAATAAACACGCATGCAATTTACTCAACTTTCTTGACTTTAACAGTGTCCCAAAACCACAAGTCTCAAGCAAATGACTTGAAAATTCACTATACGATGCAGAATTTTGTTGTCTGTCGAGCTGCGTACTTACATTTTTACATTTCTTAAATTTAATTTTTCGCCTAATGTCCGGCTAGATTTTTAAAGGAAACTTTAAAAAGAAGATTTAGACCCAGTGTGGAACCCCAACAAATTTATAAAATGATAACTAATCTAGAGGTTAATTCGGTAAGTGAGTTAATAATAGAAATACAGAATATAAAATATAAATCGGATGAGTTATGTGTATATTATAGAGGTGATCATTGTATTGACCTTTCGAACGTAGACAGCTTACTCGTTAAAACGCTTAAGGAAATGACTCAAGATACGCTTTTAGATAAAATTTACGAGGAAAGAAATATAAATGACATTTTGAAAATTTTAACTTAGAGAAGATTTGAAAATAGCTGTATTAGACCAGAATATAGAAGAACGAAATGGACAAATAGGACCCAAGATACAACCCAGAAATATAACAACCAAAATAGAAATAATCACGAAACAAATTCTAACAATAATAATTATAATAATAACTTCAATGGGAAAAACTATCAAGGTCAGAATAATGATAGAAATAATCGGCAGTATAACCAGGAACAAAGTCCTAGCAATAATAATAACATTTATTATAATAATTCAGAAAGATAGAGAAACCAATATAGGGATAATATTACTAATTCGGGTAATTTCCAGAGAGGCGCTCAGGTTGGAAACCCTAGGCCAAATTTCGTGAAAATCACTGGAATCATACTAGGCAAGACCAACACGAACCAATGGAAGTCGACAATTTGGAAATGAATAATTTACAAAGGTTCCCACAGGTAGGAAACCCCAGACCAAATGTCAGCCAATATCGCTTGACTCAACCTGGGCAAGACAAATTGACAACTGCGACAAATATACAACACGAAATCAGAACAACGACTGACGAACAAATTAACTCCAAACTACATATATAGATACCCACCACAACACGAGACAGAAGTAAGGCGACAGATAAAGGAAATGGAGGAACAAGGAATAATTAGGAAAATAAGCTCAGGATACTCGAGTCCTTTAATAGTAGTACCAAAGAAAGTAGATAATTCCGGACAACTAAAATACAGACTTGAAGTTTATTATAAAAAACTCAATGAGGTAACCATCGACGATAAATTTCCATTACCTAACATAGAATCAATTTTAGATTAATTAGGAAATTAGGAAGAGCACAGTATTTTACAACAATAGACTTGGCTAAAGGATATCACCAGATTTTAATTAGAGAACAGGATAAGGAAAAAACTGCTTTTGTAATCCCACACGGACTATACGAACTTAAAAGGATGTCATTTGGACTGAAAAACGCACCAGCGACATTCCAAAGACTAATGAACGAAACATTAAGAGACTTCATCAATAAAACATGTGTGGTATACTAAGACGATATTTTAGTATTCAGCACATCCCTAAAAGAACACGTAAAAGCAATTACGGACATTTTTACTGTACTAGAACGAGTTAACTTAAAGATTCAAAAAGGCAAATGCAACTTTATGAAAAAAGAAACAGAATTTTTAGGACACATTTTAACAAAAGACGGATTGAAGCCGAATCCAAATAAAATAAAGATCATCCAACAATTAGAAATACCTAAAACGGAACAACAAATTAAAAGCTTTTTAGGAATAACAGGGTACTACAGAAAGTTCGTAAAGGATTATGCTAAGGTAGCACAGCCTATTACAAAGTATTTGAAAAAAGGAGTTAAAATAAATTTAAATGACCCAACATACATGAAGCATTTGAAAAGCTAAGAGAATTAATCAGTTCCCACCCGATTTGAAGATATCGAAATTTTGAAATAAATTTTACACTGACGACAGATGCTTCAAATTATGCAATTGGAGCAGTCCTTTCACAAGAAGGCCATCTAGTTTGCTTTGCCTCCAGAACTCTAAACAATCATGAAAGAAATTACTCAGCAACAGATAAGGAATTTCTAGCCATATTGTGGAGTATGAATTACTTGAGACCTTATCTTTACGGCAGAAAGTTCAAAATTTTTACTGACCATCAACCCATTAAATTTTTACATACAAAATACAAAGGAAAAGATATGTCACCAAGAGATCAAGGATGGCTTTTAAAGTAAGGGGAGCATGATTTCGACATAGAATATATAAAAGGAAAGGAAAATAGAGTAGCCGGGTTTTTGAGCAGTATAGAAAATAAAGGAGATTTTAGGGAAAAAAGAGACGAACGTGAAAACTTTAACGTAATAAACAGCATAGAAGATGACAACATATCAACGGTAACAATTCATTCAGCGGTAGAAAACTTACATGACCATTTCTTTATAAAAGAAGAAATAGTAAATAAATACAAGCCACATATTATATTATACGAATAAAATAAAATGTATCCATGGAAAAGGAATAATTTTTATAGCAGAATCGGACTCCAACACAATGGGAGAAATATTTAGAAAGTAAATTACAAAAGGAAAAGTAGGAATATTTTCGGACCTATCTGAGCATAACTATAATATAGTCCAAGAAAAATTAATACAAATGTTTTCTAACGATAGGCAAATGTACAATAAGAGCTCAGGACATTGAGAAAGAAGTAGAGGCAGTTAAGCAAATTTCTTTCTACCACGTCAGGAAAAGTATCATTGAAACATACAATAAAATTAAATATAAGATATATTATCCAAAATTGATGGAGCTAAAAAAAGTTAATTATCAATCAATGCGAAATATGCCAAGAAGTAAAATATGAAAGAAACCCAGTTAAATTAAAATTTGCATATAAAGAGACACCATCGACGAAGAACGAAATAATACACATAGATACCTACGTAATGAAAGGATTTTATTTTTTGAAAATAATATATAAATTCTCCAAATTTGGAGCAGCCTATCCACTTAATGACAGAAACCATTTAACTATAATAGAACAATTAGAAGATCACTTCGCCAAAATAGGAAAGCCAAAGAAAATAATAGCAGATAATGAATTTAAAGCTGTTAGAATAAAAGAATTTCCAGACAATGAAAATATTGAATTACATTTGACTAAGCCTAAAGCTACGGTCACACTTATTAAATATTTTACCAAACAAGCAGAACCACTACTTTTGTTAATAGTTAATGGGCCTTAACGTGGTCTTAATATCACAAAATAAAATTAATTGTTCTGCTAGACAAAGCAAAAAACTGTTTTATGTAAGATGTGGTATTATAAACAAAATAAATATTGGAATTAAAGGAAATTATATCTTAATTTGCCTATTGGTCCCGTTTTTTTTCGTCAAATATTTGACAAGTTTACACAAAACAATTGCCGAGAAATTCAGAATAATGCATTAAACGAATAAAGAAGTACAAATAAAACAGTTAATTCAGAGAACAATCCGAAATTATAATGAGCGATATCATTCAGCAATTAGATATACGCCGAATGAAGTTCAAAAAGGAGAAATTAATGAGGAGAATTTTGGAAGACAGTAAAAGAAAAGTAATAGATAAATTAAATAATGATAGAGACCATAGAGATGAAAGAATAGAGGGATTTATAAAAAATTACAAAGCAGTCAGACATAAAGAACAGCTGAAATATAAAAAAGCATAACTAGAGTAAATACTAAAGAGCTGCACAAGCACAAGAAAAATTGCTTACAAGCAATTTCATTAAATGTAGATAGTATGTGTATATTACTCTCCCATTACAAAACTCATACTTCCAAAAACAATTGTTTTGCTTTACGATCAAAATATAGAAGAATAGAACAAAACTGCACAAGAACAATGCTGATATAAATTTTCAACAATTTTTAACAAATTTAACAATAACTGACAAATTAAAAAATTTTTTAATTAGAAATATTGGTTAAATAAACGTTTACAGTTTTATATAAAAATAAAAAAAGACATCAAGCTTGATAATTTAGTTATACCTAATATAATAATAAAGGTCGACTAAAATAAAATATACATTTAGGAAATAATTCAAAAAAATCAATTTTGCTTACATTTAATGCATCCATTTCTGTTATAAGCTAAGATCACTTTAAATTTTTTAAATTCCTAATTACGTGCACTCGATGCTTTTACTATAATTTACCGTTTCTTTATTTCATTGTCTGTTTTTGTGTTGATATTCTGTTTGTTTTAATAATACAAGCACTAACAAAGCAGAAGAGAAAAACTTTTCAAGTTATGCTTGTTTTGTTTTGGTGAGAGTAATGTGTTGTTATGTTTGTTTTGCTATGTATGTTTACAGTGAAATAATATGATTGATAGTTGTGTGAAGTAGAACACAGAACATTAAGAATATTTTGCGCAGCCCTTTAGTAAATACATCCTTCTAATATCAAACGACCTTCAACATTTTCAGATATGGACAACACTAATGTTGATACTAATATGGACACCGATAATTAGAGGAATGATGACTACAAAATTTTGACAGAACAAAGAAGATTTATAGCCATTTACATGAAAAATCAGGAAATTTTTAATAAATCAGACATAATATTACACGATGTTAACTTAAACGAAATATTATTTTAATGGAGGTGGAAAATAAAAAATTTTCTTCAGCTAGAACTAATGGACTCTAGAAATAAATTAATGACTTTAATACCTAAGGAGAACAGACAAAGACGTGGAGTCATAAATGGAATAGGCAGTATGTATAAATGGTTATTTGGAACAATGGACGAGAGGACAGACAAAACATACAAAACCATCTCTTAAAGATTAATGGAGTAATAGAAAATAGAATCAACAAATACTAATTTTAATAACACATTAAACCACTTAAAATTAGTTATAAGCAGTGATAGAAAGACAATAGAAAAGGAAATTAATTCTATAAGTAAACTTCTTGAGACGGAAAATAAGAATAATATATACTAGGAACAAATGACTAACATACAATTATTGAAAAATAAAATAGAACAGTTACAAGACAATGTAATTTCTGCACAACATAATATCGTAACTCCAAATACATTCACAAGTTATGAAATACAAAAAAATGAAATTGATTAGAATAAACTTAAATATATACAACTGGGAACAGCAGTCTTAAACAATTCGAATTTAATTTTTTGCATTAAAATACCCAAAACCTTTGAAATAGTAAAATTAAGATCAAGATTATAACGTTGAACAAATTTTTGAATGGGAGAATAAAATGTATAAATGTGAAGAAAACAAACATATGAAAGATTTAAAAATAAGCACACACTGCATAATTAAAAACGATTGTCAATTGATGAAACATAAAGATTTGGAAATATTAGAATTAAGTGTAGACACAATTATAATTAAAAATGCAGAAAATATTAATATTAATCAAACTTGTAATTCTGAGAAAATTGCCTTAAATGGAAAATATCTAATTAGTTATAGTAATTGTTCAATTAGAATAAAAAGATTATTATCTCTCGAATATTGTGGAAAAGGTAGAACAGAAACAAATAATTAATATCATTGAAATAATAAAGAACTTTACTAATAAAATAACGTTTGAACAAATTGAACAAGAACATCAGTATAATGTAAGAAATATCAAAGAATTAAATTACCACAAAACAATAACATATAGCTGTAACATTTTAATTATAATTGTAATAATTATTATCACTAATATAATCTTTATAAAACATAAATATATAACTGTTAAATTAAATAAACGAATTCAGGAGGATTCTTATCTAAAAGGGGGAGTAGTTACGTATATAGATAATAACAAAACTACAAATAAAGTCGACGAACTTGTAATTGCTGATACAGTTATAGACAAGTTCGACGAATTCTTAAATAAAATAGGGCAGAACAAATAAATGGAATTGCGAAATCAATTTGTAAATTAAGCAATTTTGTGCTGACACTTTGTAATTTCGAAATAAACTTATTAATTTGTAAATTAAACATTAATGCTGACACTTATTGATTTCGCAATGACACAGTATAATAATTAAGTTAAATAATAAGAAATGAACTGTAAAAGATTTTGTTGTCAACGGTCAACGTTGTATAAATAAAATCTTTTTTAAAAACTGAATTTTGTGAATATATTATTTTAGTCGTGTGGCACGGCAATTTTCAACCGATCGAGCTCATATTTTTACCAATTTTTTTTGCCCTAACCTAATACAAAACTGGACTACGATTTTGGAAAATCGAAAATAAAAAATTAAGGCAACAATGTACAATGTACGTACAATTTCGTACATATGTATATGTATATTTGTGTATTAAAAACAAACAAGGAAATTATATGATAAAACAAATTTTTTGTTCAACACATATTTTGTTTGGCTTTCATGTTTGTTTACAACATAAATGTCACATTAATTTCGAAAATTCGAAAACCAAAACGACTTAAACATAATGGAAACACTTTGACAAGTTTTGCTGAAAACCAGTTGTTTAGTATAAAAAAAACATGACTTAATGTGTGATCATTCTGAAGACTATCTGCAAGCAACAAACATTTGTGTTGAAGAGCTTAATCGAAACATAGTAATTTCATCTTTATACTCTTAACCAAGATTTTCAATATCAGAAAACCAATATTATAAATATTATAAATCATTAGGACCTTGCTTCCCAGCCGCTGGCGATTACAACGCTCAACATACCTTCTGGGGGTCGCGAGTGGGCAACCAACTTATTGGACTACTGAGCAGCAGAAAATTTCAGATGTCATCGATTTTGACGTGGTTACAAACATTCCTACCTAATTGTTACTATAATGAATCCAAATATAATTGTATCTCCGTCTGGTTACTTAGCGACGTCAGTTTTCTTAAACTAGCTATTCAGCGTTCCAGCATAACCCTCAAAATAAAAAAAATAACATATATTCTACAGATGTCGAGCGCCTCTTGACTGAAAAAGCAGATTTCGAAAAAAGTGGCATTTGTTGGCAATTGCACAGGTCCCCCAAACTTAAGACTTTATTAAAAGAGTGCACAAAAAGTCTAAGAAAGTTACTGTAGTCTCAGAAAATGGCTTCCGTGGAAAAATATATTAAGGAACTTGATGCAACTCCGCAATCAGACTACTCATTATGGCGTGCAGCTAGAAATCTCAAAAGACCAGTTATTTCTACACCACCATTAATAAACTTGAATGGAAGTTGTAAAAGAAACGATATTGAAAAAGGAAGCCTGCTTGTTAATCATTTGAAAAAATTATTTACCCCAAACATGTCCCACGATACAGCGGTCGAGTTACCACCTGTTATTGTTATATAAGCTATTCCCCTACGAATTGAGCTAAGGGAAATAGAAAAGGCTATTTGCGACTTAAGCACCAAGAAGGCACCTGGAACTATCTCGTATAGCATAGAAAATTAATAATTTTTTTTAATGCTATTTTACGCCTTGAAAACTACCCCCCAAGAATTGAAGGCTTCCTTGGTAACCATGATACCAAAACCAGGAAAGAATCACACAAAAGTTGAGTCATACAGGCCTATTAGCTTATTATTAAATATTTCAAAGCTATTTGAGAAACTTCTAGTATCAAAATGAACACCGTTTTTAAATAAAAATAGATGTATTCCAAGCCATCAATTCGGTTTTAAAAGAAAGCACAGCACAATTGAACAAACTCATCGAATAGTTAATTTCATCAGAAAAACCTTTGAAGAAAAAAATTTTGCTCTGCACTCTTCATCGAAGTCTCGCAAGCTTTTGATAAGGTCTGGCATGAAGGCTTATTACATAAATTGCGGCAAAACCTACCAGCAAACGCACGCAAGCTATTATAAAGCTACTTAGTCGGTCGTAAATTTATTATTAAAGAAGGCGATTTTTAAGCTCTCCTCAGCCAATTGGCGCTGGAGTCCCACAAGGCAGCATCATGGGCCCTCTATTTTACTTAATTTGTACTTCGGACATGCCAACGAACAACTGCACCCAAACTTCAACATTTGCGGATGATAAAGATTTTCTAAGTGTACACGAAAATTGTCATGAAGCATCTCGTTTCTTACAGGATCATATATTTGAACTGGCAAAGTGGTTAAAACAATGGAGGATAAAGGTCAACGAGCAAAAATGGGTACATATATCATTCACATTGCATCGGGAAACATTCCCACCTAACGAAATCAAAAATAAAATAATAATGGCCTGTTCAACGATCTAGATAGCAAATCGAAGCGATCGCAATCCATTCGCTCGATTTCGAATCAGATTGGGTTCAACCATTTCGACAGCTTTCGATCGCCTGCTCTTACGAGTGTCAATATTTGTTACTTACGTGGTAAAAAAATATAGTATTGCCATATGAGATATTTCTATAATTTTTTGCGTTTCTGTTCAAAAGTATCAAAATTAATACTAATTTGCTTTATAACAAATACAACTGTGTTTGAAACTTTATCAGCTGTATAGAAATGTCAGAAAATAAAAAAAAAATTTATTGATACCAAAACTTAAAAAAAAGAGTAAACAAAGGTTAAATGTAATAAAAAAAAAAATTAATAAGCAAAAAAATAAATAAATCATGCAAACAAATAAATAAACCAATTAAACAATTACAAAAGCAGCGACCCATTAATTTTCTGTACCAGAAAAGTTAAATAGGTTCCTTTTTAAATATCGCGACCAGTTTTTTGCAGGCTTTTGTTGTTTTTTTCTTTTTTTTTGTTTTTGTCCTGCATTTTAATAAATGTAAATATAAATATTATTTCAAAATCAATTCAAACCTATGGTTTTCTTCTGCCTTAAAATATAATGTCGTTTACCATATTCTACTCTGCAATAGAACGCGCAGGTGGCACAATGGCGTTTAGTTTTTGGCTTCTACTTTTCCGTTGCTCGTCCATCGAAAATTTATTTGCTCCAAGCACTGGTGCACCTGTTAAGATTTTTAACTTAAGATTTTCGTCCATGTATTCGACAAATGTTAGCAGTTGCTGCACTGTCGACTTTATATACCTACACCACAATAGTGGAGAGGGTATTATGCATTTGTGCTGATGTGTATAACACCCTAAAATATGGGTCCTAAAGTATACCGATCGACTCAGAATCATGCTAAGTGGATTCAACGATGTCCGTCCAACTGGCAGGCGGGCTGGCTGTCCATGTAACCTTGTGCGCAAAGTACAGGACCAAACTAATTTATTGCAATCAAAATCATCTTACCAAATTTTATTGGTATCGGTCTATATTGACCATAGCTCCCATACAAATAATACTCCCGAAAATGGCTTTTAATGCCATAACTTCCTTACAAATGTATTCACATACAAATTGGCGTAAATGAGTTTTACGATAGCTAATATGTCATAATAAAATGTTATCCTGGTAGGTCCAAAATAAACCATAGCTCTCATATAAGCCCCCATCCTAAAATCTCATATATTTAGATGAAGATACCTAAATAATATTCGGCACAAACAACTCTTAAATAAATCTTAACCTCATAACATAATTTTGTTTGCGGATTGTCCATGATTGCCCGTGGGTCCCAAATAGTCGGGCTTGTCCGACTATACTTTCTTACTTATTTAAACTATAATTTTACGTTTAAACAATAAATAAAATATTTTTATTTTACATATGTCCATATGTGACAAGTGGTAATGTGCTCCATTTTTATTTATTATTTATTTAAATTACTGTTAAATATTTCTTGTTTTTTTTTAAATTCAACGAGTCGACAACAAAACAACAAGTGAGTGGTTTTGACATTTGCGTTCGTTATCTTGACGATACCTTCGATATTGATAAACCGCTTTTTGTATGAAAGTTCTTACGTTTTCTTTCGAGTTGTATTTCGTTCGAATAATCGTACAGAATAGAGTTAGTTGAACCCAAATCAGTTTTCGATCGCTTAGAATGCGATCGAAGTTGTTCTTTCGAAATCGTTGAACAGGCCATAACTCAACACTCGCATGTAAAATACCTCGGTATACATCTAGATCGGCCTTTAACATGGAAATGACATATAGAAGCAAAACTAACTCAAATGAAACTAAAGGCAATTAAAATTAATCGGGTTAGGAAGAAATTCTGTTCTTAGTCTCGATTTCAAACTTCTACTTTACAACTCTATGTTGAAGCCAATTTGGTTCTAAGTTATTCAGTTATGGGGCACTGCCTCGGCTTCTAATATCAAAAAAATTCAAAGGCGCCAAAATAAACTTCTTCGAATAATCACTACCGCTCCCTGGTATGTCAAAAACTTAAATATCCACAATGATCTCAATGTGCCATTAGTAAAAACTATGATAACGAAATATGCAGTAAAATATTTAAAAAGGCTGGCACTGCACCCAAATACATTAGCTCGAAATATTTAAAATTATGGCGGCCACACTCGCTTAAGGAGAGGAGACACTGCAGCACTCACCCAATCAGGAGAGCGATAAACACCTACATATGTGAACAGAAACCGTGATGAAGATTTTTTTTGTCTGGCACTAGCAGGACATAAAATAAAGTATTAGGATAATATTTGACTAATTATTGTTAATTCATATTTAAAATATGAACATTCAAATAATAAAAATTGAGAAAAAAAATTTGGTACGTCACAGCTTTTAGGAATAAAAATCATACTTTAAAATTTCATGAAGATCGGTCTATAATTTACCATAGAACCCATACAAAGCCTACTCCCGGTAAATAGTTTAGTATGTTGAAAAACAGAATAAATAATGCTATTGTAATACCAATTGGTACGCCAAAGATTTATATGATTAAAAATCACACTATAAAATTTCGTGAAACTCGGTCTTTAATTAACCTTATAATTTCCAATATTATGCTCACTCTGGGAAATTATTTAAATACGCCTAAAGCAGTGGCATATAGATGTTGTGGTAAAATTTGTCCCAATTTTGATTCATATGGCCAGAAATAATATCATGCAATTTTCTGATTATCGGTCCATATTTACCTTAGATCCCATATTAAGCAGCCTTCTGAAAAGCCCTTTAAACACTAAAACATATTTCACTACAATTTTGAAATTTTGTTCCATTTCGATTTTTAATAACAGACATCACTCAGGATTTCGTGATGATAAATTCACTTCCTGAAAATTATTTTTTTTCGGCATGAACTGTTACGAATCATGATGTTTAATTCATGTTAGTTCAAAATGCTAGAAGTTGTTTTTAATGCAGCACCTTTAAAATGGTTTTATATAGCAAGAAAATGATTCTGTAAAAATTTCTAATCGGTATTTGAAATATTGCATCGCCAATTTCGAAGAATTTTTATTTTAGAAAATATTAGAAACATTTTTTTAATTTTTTATGCCGAAAAATAACACAGTACAACATTTTTCAGTTAATTGATTGCCAACTCAATTCTGTGAACTGTATGTGAAATTAGACCCAAAAAGAAGAATTTCTGCATCATTCGTTTTGTCTTCTTACCTGCGATTTGAAGTTAGTATCGATTTGAAGTTAGTACTATCGTATAGGGGAATTTATCACGTTTTAGGCCCTGTTGTTTGACATAGCTCGACAACCCCTAGCCCAATTTAGCAAATTTTTGAAATTCATACCTTTACTCAATTGCGAATAAAAGCGAAACGCGTGCATCGATTTTTATGATCTTTGTCTCATTTTGCTCATAGGTTATGTGACTTTGCGAAAAAATAACTAGACTTGAAACTTTTTTCCATTTTGGATTTTTTTTGTATTTTTAAAAAAAAAATTTAAATTTTTAGGCAAAAAATAATTTTTTCCCTTCATACATTCATTTTTAACTTCGAAAGTGTTACTTGTATAGGAAAACAATATATGAACAGATTAAGGGAATTGTAATTCTTAATTTTTTAAAATTTATTTCAACTAAATTGGGCTAGGGGTTGTCGAGCTATGTCAAACAACAGGGCCTAAAACGTGATAAATTCCCCTATACGATAGTACTAACTTCAAATCGATACTAACTTCAAATCGCAGGTAAGAAGACAAAACGAATGATGCAGAAATTCTTCTTTTTGGGTCTAATTTCACATACAGTTCACAGAATTGAGTTGGCAAATCATGTGTTGTACTGTGTAAGTGATAATAAAATAAAAAAAAAAAAATGTAAGAAACGCTTTTCTTTACCTTAACATATTGATCAGTTGTGAACACAAAATGAATATTAATACTAAAAAAATCGACTACAAGTAAAAAAAATAAAAACATTTCACACAACATAAACTTTTAAATCAAAGTGGAAAAAATCTCACACATCCCTTAAAGAAAAGCGTGAATTAAATGCATGGCTCGCATTGAAAGCAGTCATTAAAGGACTTTTTGGGTAAAGAACGCAAAGACAACTACAGGCAATATGTTGTAAACATGTTGGCAGCTTTCGATGAAATTGGGGTTAATTTGTCGTACAAAATTCATCTCATGCATCAGCATCTTGATCAACTCGCTCAGCAGTTGCCAACTGAATCTGATGAGCAAGGCGAACATTATCACCAAACTGCGCTTCCATTTGAAATAAGGTAACTATAGAGTGTGCATATTTTGAATTCCTAGATTTTTCTTATATCTTTGTCAGAGTGCACAACGATTGCAAACTATTTTCGTTTCAGGTACAGAGGAAAGAAATCTCCACATGCAATTCTCGTTGAAATTTGTTGGTGGTATAAAAACACCTTTGAAAAAGAGGAAGACGAGGGAAAAAAGGAAGAAGGGGAAGACAAAGATGAAATTCCAGAATATCTGTTGGACGAAATTATCGACCTTTCTGATGATGATGGCGATGACCAAGATATTAGAGAGAGCAGTGATGTTAATCCACAGCCGCCTGCTAAACGGCAACTGCCCAAATCATTAATTTAATTTTTTTTACTTAAATCTTTTCCTAACTAACTTTTAAAAATTATATTTTTTGTTGGACGAAATTATCGACCTTTCTGATGATGATGGCGATGACCAAGATATTAGAGAGAGCAGTGATGTTAATCCACAGCCGCCTGCTAAACGGCAACTGCCCAAATCATTAATTTAATTTTTTTTACTTAAATCTTTTCCTAACTAACTTTTAAAAATTATATTTTTTTCCATATTTTTATAATTTCTTTGTCAATGTTTCTTCAAAACCAACACTGAACAAAAATGGTACATAAAAAATGAGAAGTAAATTAATAGTAAGCTGGTAAACGCAAGTTTTGTATTATGATTGTTTTCTTTTCAAATGAAATTTATTGAAGAAACTGAGAAGCATATTATAGATTAAACAGAAAGGAAAAAAGACTTAGTTTTGTGGAAAATATTTTCAAAAAGCATGAAAAACAAAGAATTTTTCCAAAATGTTGCTTCATAAGCACCACAAAAATTTTCTAAATCAATTTTTTAAAATTTTTAATTGTTGCACAGGTCTGTAGCAATAATTTGGAATTTACAGAAAAATATCAATTAGTCGACAAGTTATAGGCAAAAAACCATATAAACAATATGCTGAAAATCGGCATTTGACTGCAAAGGTTGAAGGTCGATTAAAAAAAAATTTCGAACTAATATAAACAAACGCCGCGATACGGGTCCTCTAATTTAGCCTCTATTTTCACCCCACACTCTCAGAATCGACCTAACTTTTGCTAACCTGAATTTGTTCCACAGTGTTATGAAGGTGGTGTTTCCCGATGAGGACTAATTCCAGTACATTTCGCTTATAGTCCACTACTATAGTTGCACAACTTTTGTGGAGCAAATTTATACTATAACCGATTGGTTTTCATAAGCCATTTTATGGATAATATGTGAATCCTAGTATAAGCCATATTTTGGACTACATAAAAATTATTTTCTTCGATAAAACCACGCGTTTACTCATTTTTCTACTTTTATGAATTAACCAAAATTTGACATTTATAAAACTTGCCAGAATGGAAAATAAAAACATATTGCCAGTTTGTTTAACTACAAAAAATATAAAAAACTGAGTATTAGATACGCATGCAAAGAAAATGTGGCCTTTAAACAAAAATAGACTTCAAGCGAAATGGACCTTTAAAAAAATAATTTGTATGAAATTCGAAAAAATCTGCAAGGAAATATGACCGTTTTGGCTTTAATCCGTTTTTGGTCTTAAGCGGAATGGACTATAACCGAAAAGTTCTGTATAACCTTCATATCTGATTTATACCCAATGAGTTTGGTCTACTTCGAGTGGCTTAAATCAATTTATCTTGTTTTTTTAGAGTAGGAAGGAAAATTAAATTAGTACTAGGTGGTGCCATATCTAGAAAAGAAATGTCTTTTAAAAATTTGCTTAAACACTTTCAAATATTTTTTATTAATTTTACCCTTTAGAATGTAACACCAGGATTCTAACACTAACTGCTTTCCAAGTGGTGTTTTCCAGGATTCCGTGCACTCCACAATTATTATTGAATTTTTATAATACTTTTTTATTAAAAACTGGTACTGTTCCAAGGATTGAATTTATTATTTAAAAAAAATAGTTCTCATGTTGAGTTTTTTTTTATTATAAATTTTTATATTAATATTTTTATATTTCGAATGTGTATTCTAAGTCAAATTACAATTTAAAAAGCTGTTATTCTTTAATAGTCTTATTCCTTCAATATTTTCCAGAAATATGCACTATCACAATTTTGTTTGTTTGTATATTTCTACCTTAGCTATCCTTTGGCTAGCAATGAAGTAAATTGTACAGAAAATTTATACAACTATTATATACCAGCAGAATGTAATGCATTTTCTGGCCCTCTACGGCCTGCGTCAGCATTCTTTGTATTTTATAACTGGATAGTGCTTATTGGAAATTTGTTGTATTTAACTTAATTATTTTAAGAAATAGAATCTGGGAATTTTAGTTCTCATGTTGAGTTTCATTTTTATTATGAATTGTTATAATAATTCGAATGTGTATCCTCGAAAATATTGAAGGAATAAGACTATTAAAGTATAAAAGCTTTTTAAATTGTAGTTTGACTTAGAATACACATTCAAATTAATTTATAAAAAAAATGTATATGTAGATACGATTATCCGTTAAAGTGTCTGATTAGCTCTTCTTAAACTTCGAAGAAAAAAAAACGTGGTCTAAAATAAACTTTTTATATATGATGATTGATATAAACTCAGCTCAGAAAAAACCGGTTTGGATCAAATTCAACGCGAGTGCTAAGAATTATAGCTACTGCGTATGACCGGTATTAGATCTTGCATTTTGGCTAAAAACACGTTGGATATCTTCATTCTTTCTTATTTCAGTGATGAAGACACATCAGTGGCCCTGGCGATGGACGATAAGTCAATCTGGATCGTCTCGGGATACATGGCGCACGTAAATGGTGATGGACCACCCAATAGGCTCGTCCGTGGCGTAGTAGGTAAAGCTGGCTCCATGCGAACCTCGGCGATTATCTGTGCTGATGCGAGTCGCTGTTTTCTTTTATCTGCAATAGCAAATATAGGCGCGGAACCTACGTTCATTGTATCTTATAGGCAGGAGGTTGTCGATGTGACCTTGGTCAACTCGGAACACTCCGATTTAATAAGCAACTGTGCGGTCTCTAATGACTGCTCCTTTTCGAACCACAGATATGTTGAGTTTCAATTAGGCTTACGCCCCTTGGGGGGTGTGTACTTTTGTAAATAGGAGAAGAACGAAGTGGGACTTTCAGGCTAGTCTGCCCGCTAATTCTCTTGGCTGAGTCCCTTACATTAATGGCGTTACGGAGACTAAAATGGCGGTGGAATTCCTATCGGAGACACTGCGTCAGGCAACGGTACTGGCCTGGAGGAAATTCTGCAGCGCACAGTGGCTTAAAACCGTTTTTTATTGGCCAAAATTCTGTAACTTTTGAACCGAAGGATATATTTTAGTGACATTTTTTTTAATCGACGGATAGATTCTTAAACTTTTCTTCACTTTCAATTTCATTAGAATCGATTGAGTAGTTATTGGGGAATGTAAGGGCAAAGTGGAACTGTATATTTTTTTAACTTTAGCGTGAAATATGTTTTTTTTTATTTGTTTTTAATTATTTACAAATGTCATATTTGGATTTAAATAATAATCATTAACATTTTTTGTAATAATAGGACACCCAAAAAGATTTCATGTTTACACTAATAAAAATTTTTAGCATTAAAAAAAAATAGTTAAATCAACGGGAATTTTGCTATTATTAACTTTAGAAATATTATTTAAAATCTTGCTACTACTACAGAAGAATCTATTATTTTTAGCTGTAAAATTTGTTAATATTAGCAAAATAAGTCCGCTAAATTCTGATTTTGTTTTTAAATTTTGATACGAAAATATAGGTATTTATTTTTTGAATATTTCTTATTTATTAAAACATTTCATACATATGTGGATAACAAACCTTTTAAAAATAAAAGCAGCAATAGATTTTAATAGCTTTTGTAACAATTTGAGGTTCTGTTTATTATTATTTTTTACTAAAAGATTTTGTTTGTTGTGCTTAATTCCCTTTTTTTTTAATAATTGATAAAACATACTGGATAAGCTGTTTCTATACGCATTTCACTGGTTGCTTAGGCCAGATCATCAGGAAACGTTCTCCTAAATAATTTTAGAAAAGCCAAAGCTATCAGCAAACAATACTACAGAGGGAATGAGAATTACCTACAAACACTCAAAAAGTCTTTTTTGCAACGATATCAAAGCTTAAACAAAATACCAAACAATAAATCAGTGATGAGTTTATCTTACATTCCCCACTACAATTATTTGGAATTCTCCCAATTTTATTTTTCTCGCAAGAAATCAAAATAAAAACAATTTGCCAGTTTAGTTTTTCATGTACGTGCACATGCAAAAATTTATTATCATAGTTGTTTTTGGGAATACTATTATCTATTAAAAGATTTTGTTTGTTGTGCTTAATTCCCTTTTTTTAATAATTCATATATAATAGTATAATAAATAATAGTATTCCCAAAAACAATACAGCTATACGTTTTTCTGATTGTGTAACAATAATAAAAATTTTTATATGTACTACCTGTATTCTGTTCGATCAAGATCAATATTCTCTATATCATAAAAATTTTTTTAAAGGCAAAAGCACATTATTCCTGTTACTTCTGCAAACATTTTTGCAGAACAAAAAAATTGTAAAAAAAAATTATTTTTTTGGTGTAATTTCATTAAAATTTAAAAGTGTTAAACAAACGGGTTCCAATGGGTACAAGAGTATATACAGGGTTAAAGATAACACTTTCACTCAGTTATTTTACCTTCTTAATCCCTTTTGATCCGCAAAAGTTCTAGTCTACTAAAGTTGAAATTTGACAAAAATATAGTAGTTTAGAAAATATGTCTTAACATCTTAAATATGAATAACACAGGTCATTATCAATGATAGTTTTTGAGCAATGATAATTTCTTTCGGATTAAATATAAAAAAAAATCACTTTTTTCTAAGTTTTAATATGTTTACTTTTAAATAAAATTAAATTTTTGGAAATCGGTGACAAACAAAAATTGGACTTTTGGCCAATGAAATTAAATTTTCAGCCACTGTGCAGCGGCGTGGAAAGCTCCTCGGAGACCAACCGGTTGCGTAAAATAATGGCTTCTTGCCCGACTGTCCCTTGCTACATTCAGAAAGCTAATGGTAGCTGGACTACAAATAGTCAGGAGACGTTGGAGGTATTAATCAACACACACTTTCCTGGCAATTCCATTCCAACAGCACGGAATAACAATTGCCTGTCAGAGCCAGGACCTGTGTCCATCTTTCTGTGTAATGATGGGCTTAGTTGGGCGATAAGGAGCTTCGACTCCTTTAAGTCACCTGGTCTGGACGGTGTCATCCCGGCCGACCTTCAGAAGAATGCGGACCTTCTAGTTCCTTGGCTGTCCGCTATTTACACGGAATGCATTAGATTCTCGTACGTTCCTACTCGCTGGGTGGTTTTCATTCCAAAGGGGGGGGGGGGGGGGAGGGGCCAGCCCACACCTAGCCTAAGGACTATAGGCCAATCAGCCTGACGTCATTTTTTCTCAAGACCCTTGAGAGGGTCATTGATGATCACCTGAGGATGTCTATTCCCAGACATTTACTCTCAACCTCACGGCATGCCTACACTAAGGGCAAATCTGTGGATACGACGCTTCACTCACTGGTCGGCTTCATTGAGAAATTCCTTGAATTTCGGGAATACTCGCTTGTAGCCTTTCTGGACTTTGAGGTAGCTTTCAATAAGATCAGATCTGACTCCATCTTGGGATCAATGAGGGAGTTGGAGGTCCACGATATTATTTGTAGATTTATTGGGTGCCATTAATATTTGCAGATGAGTGAACAAGGGCACCCTGCAAGGTGGGGTGCTGTCCCCTCTATTATGGAACTTGAAAATAAACACTTTGTTGAGCCAGTTCGACAGATTAGGGGTAAAACTGTCGCGTATGCGGATGCCGTGCCGTTTGCGTTCATGGGTAAACACTTAGACACATTGAGCCGTCGTATGGAATCTGCATGGCGGATTCTAAGCTCCTGGAGTATCTCCTGTGGACTTAGTGTCAATCCACAGAAAACTGAGTTGGTACTCTTCACCAGGAAGTACAAGGTTGGTAACTTTAGGCTAAATGGCACGGAGCTGACAATGTCGGAGAGTGCTAGATATCTGGGCGTGATTCTCGATAGTCAACTATCTTGGGAATTTAACGTTCATTCGAGGGTTGATAAGGCCATTGTGGCCATATACACCTGTAGGAGATCGGTGGGCAGAAACTGGGGCCTTGGCCCCAGTGGCGTTGAATTGATCTTTGAGGCGGTGGTAAAATCGATCCTCTTCTATGGGATCATAGTGTGGTGGCCCGCCATAGGTAGGCGGTGGTACTGCATGTTGCTTGAGAATGTTTATAGGCTGGTCGCGTTGATGATCACGGGATCACTTCGGTCGACACCGACGAAGGCGTTATTTACTAAGCTGAACAGGCTGCCAGTCGACATTATGGCCGAACATTTGGCCATAACTGCCGCGATTAGGCTGGGGGCGGTTGGCCTATGGTCTACGCGGGACTATGGTCATGCCGGGTTCACGTTGCGCGCATCAGTTGACCTGGCGGGACTGGACTATTGTACTCCGGAACACATTTTCGGTGCTTTGTTCACAGTTTATCATGGCAATGGTAATGAGCTGTTTGATGGCACGCAATCTCTGGAACCGGCCCTAAGGGTCTATACTGATGGTTCCAAGATGGGTGGCAGAGTAGGTGGAGGTTTCTTCATCGAAGAATTGGCCAGAAGGGTCCCTTTTTTGGTTCCGGATGGCAGTAGCGTACTACAGGCGGAGGTACTATCGTATATCGACAGATATATGTATATTTACGTACAGAAAGGCTGCCATTGCAGCTCTGGCTGATGTCTTCACGACATCTATGTTGACAGTGGAATGCCGGAGGTATCTAAATGAGATCGCGGAACATTCCAGGGTAACGCTGGTATAGGTACGAGGGCACAGTGGATGCCCGGGCAACCATACTGCAGACGGTCTGGCCAAAATCGCCTGATCGGCATTTCAATTGCCCGCTGCAAGACTCATAGGGCGTGAGTCGTACAGAAGGGCTCAGGAGAGATGGCAGGGTGAGCATACCTGCTTGGTGGCCTTTATGTCCTTTATGGACTTTATGTCCTGGCTACGACGCGGCGAGAACTCGCGTGGTACTTGGTCTCGGCAGGGACCGGATAAGGACGGTGACATCGGTCATAACGGATCACTGGGCGATAGGGACTAATGCGCAGAGAATGGGTCTGGATTATAATGACTACTGTAGAAGTTGTAATGATGAAGAGGAGGAGGAGACGGTGCTTCACTTCCTTTGCTAATGCCCCGGTCTCGGGGATATTAGGCTTCTTATAACTTATTTTCCTTTCACTAACACAATGCAGTGCATTAGTAAAGGGCATCCCCTGAGTGTTGGATCAAAGAAAAAAACAAAATTCATAAATTCAGATACATATTAGTTAAAGTAACTCCATTATATGTGCAATTTTTAATAAATTATGAATTTATAAATGTTTCCGTTTGTCTAAAAATACATTTATAAATAGATATACATATATTAACTATTATATATATATGTATATATATTTATATATAATATGTTATATTATGTATATATTATGTTATGTGTCAAAAAATGGTTAAAGAAACTATTAAAATAAATTTTGTTAATATATAAAACTCTTCATATAAAGCTTAGGATCTCGGTGGTGTTATTAATTTACTAACTGGCGGAGACAGCTTACAAAAACCTGCTGCATCAAAAACAGGAAGTAGCTCACGCACACGACACGGGATGCTTCCATCAAACATCCTAAAATGAAATTTTAGTTAGTTACAAATGTTTATTTCAAACATTTTAATCAAATTGTTTACCTTCTTTTATATTCAATTTTAGCGCCTTTAACAGATATATTTGTTTCAGTTGGAAAAAAAGTGGCATCGTAAAAATTTAGACCATTTTGCAATAATATATTATATTCATCAAGAGAGGCAAGTGTTACTCGAACAACAGCTGGAGGAAATTCCTTTTTTTCACGATCCATTTTTTCACATCCGTCTGATTTTGGAGAAGATGATGCTAACATAAAAAAATATTAATTAACAAAATTTTATATTATATCAATTAACTTTAAAACAATTTCGTATTTCGATTTGAATTATTAAAAATTTAATTAAGTGAAGAATACATTAAGTTAAGAAGTATCGTCGTACCGATATTTTACTGTCGATACGACGATAATTCTAAACGCATTCGCTGCCATGGCTGTTTATGATTGTTTATGTTATTTTATGTACTACGAGATATCTCGTATATCGCCCACAAAAAAAATATTTTGTACCCCACGCCGCACTGTGGCTGAAAATTGAATTTCATCGGCCAAAAGTCCAATTTTTTGTCATCGCCGATTTCAAAAATTTTAATTCCATTCGATAGCAAACATATTAGAACTAAGGTATCAAAAAAACTAGATTAAAATATTCGTAATTGTGGCTGTGGCTGAAAACAAATATTTTATTTTGTTTTAGAAAAAAATTAATTAATTGTGCAACTGTTTGGAACTGTCTGTTGAACACTTTTCATTTTAATGAAATTACTCGCAACATTTTTTTTTGCTCTTTTTATTTAAGCTGCTCATATGACTGAAATATAACACAATGGTTTACGACCGTTTTGTTTTGAAAAATAATTTTGCTTCTTATGAACGGCTGAACATATTTGAATGAAATTTTAAACTGTCATGGCCGGGTAGCTTTTGTGTTAAATTGGAAGAACCCGGGTCCATGGAGGGTCGGGAGAGTGACTTGCGGACCTCTAAAATTGGTAACCTCGGAAATTCAAACTTTTCAAAAATTTACCAAAAATATATTTATGGATTGCAAAAAAAAAAAATTTAGCTTAAGCTGAGTTACAAAAAATATGCTAAAATGTTTAGGTTATCTCCTTTGCTTTTGGAGATATTTGGATAAAACGGATTTTTTGGCTTGATTTTTATTATGTTTTATGTCAAACTGTTATCAATAGTGGGTTCAACATTTTTTATATTGGTAGTAAATCAGTCTTTAAACAATGTTATGTTGTATTACTGTACCGCTGCTGTTTTATAAAATATTTTTTCAGGTTCTATATTTTAGTCAAATTGAAGTGCAGAAAAATAGAATTTATGAGGTCAAAAAGGGTTAAAGAAATTTTACTAGCTGTAGGTAGGTGAAAGTATCCACTTTAAACCCAAATGCACTTTTGTACCTGTTTGGACCAGCCTATAGAACACTTTTTTAGTTTGTGTAAAATTATTCGCAACACTTCTTTTGCTCTTTTAATTTTACCTATTCGTATGACTGAAATATAAGTGTACCAAGCCAAGTATTTTATATTATATAATTACCAATACCTGTGGGACTTTAAGCGTATCCTACTTAAGCCCATCTTAGTTCTTTATTTTGCTATCTAGGAACACAGTAATCTAAAAAGTATTCCAGTGGAACTGGTTCCAGTTGAACCTGTTGTAGAGTTGATAATGTAAAAACCTATTCACAAAATGATTATAGGTATTATTACATGCCTATGCATTTTTTAAAGGTATAATGGTATATACGAGGCGAATGTCTATGCATATAAAGGTAATACGAATACTCATTTGTTCTTTCGCTGATAAAAAAAATATTTTCTCCAGAAATAAATAAAAATGTTTATATTTTTCGAAAGAAAACATTATGAGTATGCTTGTAGAAGCAATTTTTAGTCAGTTTAACATCTTTACTCCCATATGCCCTATTCCAAATCAAATTTTTCAAACAAAAAAAAAAAATAATTTGAGTAAAAAATTCTAATAATTCAACACACCGATTTTTATACAATTAGAACAGTAATGTTTTCTAATATGTCCATTATTTTCTAGAAAATTCTGATCAATATCGAGTGGTAAATTGTATTGCCTTTTTTGAACAAAAAAAAAAATTTAAAGCCGTTTTCCGGGATTGGGAATTTGGGTATTTCTTAATCAAAAATGGAGATGTTTTTCAGTCCACTGTTTTAAGAACTTTTAAATCTACATAACTGCCAAAATTCATTATGATACCCTTATTCATGTTAGATTTATAGAATGTCAAACATTAAAATTATTATTGATATAGTGTAAATGAATAAAAGGGCTTTCAACATGAGTAAAAAATATTAATTTTAAGGTTTGACATTCTATTAATCTGACATGAACAAAGATATATTTATGAAATTTGGCAGTTATGTAGATTAAAAAGTTCTTAAAACGGTGGGCAGAAAAACATTCATATATTATTTTAATTTTGGAGATAAATTCTAAAACAGGCATCCAGACAAAGAGCTGGCCTTTCTTGACAGACGCGCATATTTGTCTAGACTCGTTTCTTTGCCTTATTGCAAACTCGACATGGCTTAGTTGCAAATTTGTTCATTTCAGTGAAGCTTCCAGGAAGTTAAATTTATTGGTATTATCAGATACTGTACAAGGTTGTGCATTTCCATCAGCTAAATTTTCAACCACCTTTTCTCTGAATTGCACCATCGTCAAGTTTGGAAGTGACTAATATTTTTCTGTATAAAGCAAATTGGCGTTATTAGACCTCGGATTTTGCATAAGAATATTTACATATTTTTAAAGGATTAAGATACATAGGTAAATTCCGATGACAACAAGTTTGGTTTCATTAAAAATAGAGTTGAAAACGATATGCATATTTTTTTTTCATTTTCATAATATTTACCAAAATATGCAAAGTATGCAAAATATGTGCATAATATGCAAAATATATACATAATATGGCTTAAAGTTTTCTTTGGAATCCATTTCAAAATCGACAGTTATGTTATAAAAAATATTTTGAGCTTCCTTAAATAATTGCATTGACTTTGCTAATGCAGACCCTTCGATTTTAAGGAAGTTATGACTTCGGCAACTCTCGAAATTCGACTTAATATATAAAATCACGTTTTAGTTGGGGATTTTTTATCAGCTCTCTTGCCAGTCTTATACATTTAGCATCTTCTGCGTTCAGTCCCAATAAAAAATGGAGCTTCCAACGAAGCAGGTTTGTAAGGCAGAAACGTAAAAGTTTCGCTTACCATATCGCTTACGGAAGACATGAATTTTATATAGCGAGTTCCGACTTTGAAGCAATACTTTATGCAGCGCATATAAAAATGGGTAAATATAACGATCACCTTGGCACACTGAATTTTTTGCTACCGTTGGTCTTTTATATTCTCCCTAACGAACCTGCTTCGTGGTAAGGGAATGTCGTGGCTCTTCAATTTTGTTTTAATTTATTAAGAACTCGTTCACTTACCTTACTGCATCTGTGTATGTCTTATTGCGTAGCGCATAAATGGGTGCTTACTTTTTAAAATGTACCATTAGTGCTTCGCAAAATAGGAAAATTTCTTATTGGGGTGTTTTAAGAACCTAAAATGCAAATTGAGAATTTTTTTCTTTACCAAGCTAAAGTAAATGCATAGTCGAAAAAATACGTTATCGGAGGTTCCATTATTTTGCAGGAGTAACAAAAGTGAGTCATACACCATATTATGCGCCAGAAAAAGCATATAGTTTCAACGGCATTATTAAAATTTAGATTTTTTTGGGAAACCTAATATTGATTTCTTTAATTTTAAAGAATATTCTGTAAGTTTACCCAGTCGTTCACTAATCACCGCCTAAATCAGTAAAAAATTTAAAACACCTTTTTCAGAGGAATAGTTGTGGAATAAAAAGATTATTTTTATGGAAGAAAAAAAGCGATGACCGATTGCCAATTTTTATGACAACGGTGCTATATTTAAAATTTTGTTTGTTGATAAAAATTATCTAACCTCTGTTATTCCCTCCATTATATCTGCATAAAATAATGCCGCCTTCAACCATGCACCCCATCTGGTTATGATCGGTTCTGGTGGTAACTCCTTATTTACTATTTTCTTGCAGCGTTGTACTCTTAGCGGAGCATTTACGAAAAAACATTTGTACACAAGATATGAACGAGCTAGCGACAGGAAACGATGTTCTTACTGTTTCAGCTATTAATTTTAAACCGTGTGCCAAACAAGTTATGTGTATGAGATTCGGATAAGAAAACTTTAAATTTTTATCAGCTTTGATCATATATGTCGCGGCATCTGTTAAAAACAACTTTTGACTCATTTCCGTGTGGCCACAATATACGAATGCTGTCGTTCACAAATCGAGAAACCGTTGCATCATTTATTTTCCAACACAGACAAAATTATTAAATTTCTCCAATCTCCAAATTTATTCCAAATTCATAATATCAAGCAAACAAGTTGTTGATTTTTCACCTATTACCAAAATGATTATATTGATTACTAAAAATTTTAAAATTTTGAAAAAATATTTTCAATAAATGATATTTTTAATTTTAATTAAAACAAGTGATCAAAAAACTTTGTCATTTCAAACAATGTGTCAATTTATTTAAATAAATATTGACCTATCCCAACAACAATCCTACATGTTTAAATTATTTTATTTTTAGCGAAAAAAGTCAATTAAGATTTTTTGTTATTTAGTTAAAATTTTAATTGAAAATTTCTTTCCAAACAACTAAAGTGTTAATTAAATCAAAATTAAATTTTTAATTTTCTTTCAACTAAAAAAATAATTGATTTAATTATCTTATTTAATTAATTAATTTAAACCATTTTTTAATTGATAAAACACTTTTTTCTGTGAAACCTGAGCTATATTTAATTAAATCGATTATACGATTGTTTGAAACGGCAAAGTTTTTTTGATAATTTTTTTAATTAAAATTAATAATATTATTTTTTGAAAAAAAATTCACAATTTTTAATTATTTTTAGTAACCAGTATAATCATTTTGGTAATAGGTGGAAAATCAACAAATTATTTGCATGCTTTTATGAATTTGGTTATTAGAGACAATGTTTAATTTTTTCTGTGAAATGTTGAAATTCTTAATTCTTGCATAAGCCTAAATATTTAAGTTTCACATTTTTTCACAAGTTGTATATTGTTTTCATTAATTTTCAAGCAGTTTTCGGGAAGGCTGTTAAACCATTCGTTTGCATATATTTGTCTGCATATTTTCTGCATATATTTTGCATATTTTCAATATGCACTTAAATTTGTTATATTTGAACAATAAATGTCTATTTTCGTACCAATGTGATGAAAAATAAAAAAAATATGCAATATCCGAGGTCCAGGCATTATGGATGAACATTTCGAAACGTTGGATATCCAATTTCTTATACCTTCAAAGAGACTGTCTTAAAGATGAACATTTCGAAGAATTGGAAATCCAATTTCTTAAGCCTATAGTACACGGCATGTAAAAAGCCAAATGCGCATGTGGTTCTGACGTAATTTTGACGTCAATGCAAAGCCACAATATGATGACGTCAAAATTACGTCAGAACCACATGCGCATGTGGCTTTTTACATGCCGTGTACTATAGGCTTTATACCATCGAAAAGACTGTCTTAAAGATGAGTAGTTCGAAATGTTCTGATATTTGTTAGAAATAATTGCATTGTTAAAGTAAAAGAAATGACGAGGTGTTCCACAATTTTCTGGAATATTTATTGACGGTGTCCCTACAAAATTAAATTGTGGAGGATCCTGTCGTATTTCATTCCAAATATGTAATGATTTGCTTGTGATTGCGATACACAAAGCCGTTTAGCTGGCACTGCTTCAATTTCATCTTCAGAACTACTTTCTTTATCACTTTTTTCATAGAGATATTCAGCTTCATCCGCAGAAAAATCCTCTTCATTATCATGAAACAAAGAAAACAAGATAATGCATTTACATTTAAAAAACATCATTTTTCTGCGCATGTCTATAGTAGTAAATGAGCACAAACACTATCACACAAACACGTGTATATGGTATGCTGAAAATTTGTTTACATATAAATTTTAATGAAAAAATTGATTTTTTTTTTTATTTTTTTTAAATAAATAAACAACAATTAGGTATTGTTTTTTGTTTATTGTAAAGGGATGAACTTTATAGAATACAATATAGTTAACTTTATATTTACTGTTAACTTCAAAAATATTTGTCAAATAAAAACTATGACAGTGTGCAAAAAATTTGTGTCTTAAACTCAATTTTTTGATACTTTTCTAAATTTAAATTAAAATCAAATTCGATTATACATATGTACATATCGATGGTCTCAAGTAGAAAGGCCCTAACTCGCGTTTTTTACGAAATTGAGTTTTCCAGTGATTCCAATAAATTTTACACAAATACACCTCGTCACAAAAATTCATTGCAATATTGTAAAGAATAGCGGCTTTACAAGCAGTTGTATGGGCACGTTTACATTATGATACATACAGTTTCAATTATGTTTTTACCTTCTCCTATACAGTTACAATTATTTGAGTTAGGGCCTTTCTACTTGAGACCAGCGATATGTATGTACATAAGTGCATTTGTTTAATAAAATAAATGGCAAA
This sequence comes from Pollenia amentaria, assembly GCA_943735925.1. Taxonomy (NCBI): domain Eukaryota; kingdom Metazoa; phylum Arthropoda; class Insecta; order Diptera; family Polleniidae; genus Pollenia; species Pollenia amentaria. The sequence continues at coordinate 48,265,502 of OX031008.1, read as the reverse complement.
ATTTTTTTAACAGAAAGAAAATATACTAGATTTTAATTCAAAGTTTTGTTCCATTTCCTTTTTTGTTTTGTTATACTTTCAATAATTTCTCGATTTAAACTTCTAATTTTGAAGTACATTCTGGCACGAAAGAATAATTTTTTAATTTTTTCACTGCGGTTTATGTTTTCTGATTGCTGGAGATGCATTTTTAAAAAATCTTTTGTCATGAGTAAGTTTTCTTCATTATTAGTTGTAAAAATTGCGTCTAAGGCTTTCATATAGGTCATTATTGCCTGCGTTGGCTTAGATAGTCTGCCTTCGCTAATATGGTCCACCCATGTATAGGAAGTAGGCTCTGTTTTCCAAGCAATATCTGGAACCACATCTTTTAATTTATGGCATATATAGCCGGCAAAGTTCTCCAAATCATCGTAGGGCAAGTCTTCAATTTCTTCTTCGTTTGATTGTGCCATGTCATCATTGACTTTAATGTTGGTAAATATAACGCCTGCAAGAGGTTCAAAGAATATAAATATAAATTTTTTTTTTTTATTTTAATTTACCAGTAAGAGGTTTTCCTGGTGTCTCAAGGTCAGGGGTGTCGTCGACCTCGACATTTGCTGCATTGGATAATACGCCATCATTGCGCCCAAGTAAATACGATCTTAAGCGGTACTTAAACTCCTGCTGATCAGGATGGTCATGTAGACCACCTTTAGCGCGAATAACTCCAAAAAAAATTTCTAATACGTCTTGATTAAGACGATATGTAAGAACGTATTTGAGATTATATCGCGCGTTTAAATCAGTAAATAGACCTTTCACGGCATTATTGGATTGGAAGATAGCTGTAAATATACGCTTTTTATGATATGAATAGCTTAATCTGGTATTCTAAAAACCTTACCTTTTTGAAACGGCAACAAACTTTTTCTTCCTACTGCTCTCATGCCCCTTATTAATGTTTTTCGTCTTAACGACCAAGACTCGCTGCTCGCGTGATAGCTTGCGCTACTGTGTGGGAAAAAAGCTTAGTAGCAAGTTTAACTTTCTGTCGCTTTGCTCCGGTGACAGTAAGATAATCGTTTGAAATTTTGTGTGTTATACTTAGATCACCTGACGTTTCTTCCAACAGTTTTAAAATAATATCCTTTTGCACATTCTTTCCATCAATACTGAAGCCTTCATCGATAAAATGATTTCTCAACAGCTTTATTAAGTGCGGAGCGTCCGCAAAAGAAAAAATTTTTTAATATATGTATGTACATAAATATGATTCTTCGGCATGATATTTTGTATAATACCATGGCTTTTCTTCCGTAATATTTAATTTTTTAATCAGAGATCTATTTGCGCCTCCTAAATCAGAAACCATTGCGACAACGGTGTATCCACAATTATCCACCTTGTGTAGTATACTGTGTATAATTTCGGTTGTCATCGGACAATCAAAATCGTAGTATATTGGTTGCTTCCATTTACTAACAAGTCCTGAAAGCGAATTTTAAATATGTAATTAATTGAAATATTACACTTAGCAAACATACAAATCATTTCCCTTAACATGCAAACTTGAACGTAGCTTACTGGTGCTAATGTTGTGTCTGTCTTCCTATCATAGCAGTACGAAGCCTTAATTTTCATTTCATCAAAGCTAAGCACACAAAGCTTTTCAATTTCAGTTGTATGGTGCGATGCTTGCAAAATTTTAAACACTGGTTTTATAAGCCCTTTATTAAGCTGCAACTTTTGGGCCCAGCTTTGAAGTGTACGAACAGCTAGAAGCGGAAATTGGTTTCTGTATAAAAGTCTATACATCTTAGGGCTTACAGCGTATAGGGTAATGGAGTGAGCTATATCATTTTCAGACCAGGTTTGGCGTTTAATACCATTTTTTAGTTTTCGTATTTGGCCTTTTGTAAAAATAACTTGAAGCTTTTCTTCAACACATTCAAGTTCGAACTTAGCTTTAGTTAAACACTTTTCTATTTCTTCCATTTCATATTTGTGAATTTTATCATTCTTTTCTATTTTATATTTCATCATTTTTAGTGCTCCGTCTTTTTTTTCATTTTCTTTCTTCAGAAAAAGGATTTCCTTTTCTAAGGTTTCCCTGCTAATAAAAAACGTTTTTATTAATTATTCATGGACTATAGCAAATAACGCTTACACTTTCAGATTTTGGAGTTTTCTCGCTTTGCTTTTCTGGCTGGTGCATTTCAATTTCATCAATATTTTCTTTTGCAATATCAATATTTTCAGGTGCAGTATTAATATTTTCAATTGCCTGCAAAACATCGTTTTCTTGAGAACGCATTAAACCAGAATTTAGGTTTTTTATGAGCAAATTAACAATTTTTTTATCAAAAATTATTTTTGGGAATGAAATATTTTATTAATTAATCAATTTTTTTATTTTCCCGTCGTTTGACTCTTCGTGCACGCTCATCATGCAACTGGTGTCTTTTGTTGCAGGCAATTTTAATAGTTGGAACTACGCCGTCCTTAAGTAATTTTCTTTTAGCGAAACCTGCATGTATGTATATTGAAGTTATAAAATATACATATAATATCTGTGCTAAAATAATTATTACCCATTTCATACTGCATGTTATTGTCGAAATCTTCTGCTTTAAAATGATGCATGCACACAAAAGAAGTATTTGGATTAAATTGCTTCCTACCACAGAAACTAATCCATTTCTTTTGAAGTGTGCCATCGGCCGGAAATCGAAAGAAACTGCATGTAGAAGCTTTTCCTTCGTTGCTATTATTGCAATTTACTATAGCGCACTTCATTTTTAATAAATTTATATTTTTTCAATATTTAAACTTTTACTTACTTTAAATGTTTTTAATTTTCAAACCACAAGCCACAATATATTTTTCAAACAATAAAATTATTTTCTACGATGACGACACGCACAATCAGCTGATTTTTATACAAATTTAACGGACCTGCGCAATGCATTATCTTGTTTTCTTTGTTTCATGCTTCATTATTACTTGATTAATCTATATCATCTAGATATTCTTCAATGGCTTTGTCATCCATTTCATTTTCTCGTATTAAACAAAACTAAGCTGAAAGACCTCACTTGTCAATCAACTGAACTGGAATGAAACATATTTCATATAATGTATGTATATATTCAACTTGCAGTGTACGGAATAAAAACAGAAAACAAAGATAAAATATGGAGATTATAACGGTACTTAATTGTCGGCAATAAAATAGTTACTACTACGAGTTATCTTGTAGTACTCTTTTCAATAGTTAAGTCAAACAATTCTTTATGCCAAAATAACTAAATGAAGTCAACTTGAAATGTCATGTTAAAAGTATATTATGTACAATAAAATTATTATTACTATGAGTTATCTCGTAGCCCTCCTCATCGATACGGAAGCGACTACGAGATAACGCATAGTTTCTTTTAAGTTTCCATTCCTATTTTTTGCATAAAAGAAATAACACATTAATTAAGTAGAGCATAAAATCAAAACAGAATAATGAAATTATATATTAATTATTGTTGCAGGAATACGAATTCAATTTAAGTCCCAATTTACATTATACGATTTTTGTCGTTGCGATTATTGTCGTTTCTTCTTTGAAGTCGGTCTTATGTTTACATTGTACGATTTTTGTCGTTACAACTTCTTGTGTATACATATTATTTGACACTACGAATGAATGAACAAAACGAATCGTAGAGTACACTCGCTTGTGTACCCCTTTTAATTCCTCTCTCCCCTCTCGCCGATAAGGTAAGAATCGCAACGACAAAAATCGTATAATGTAAATTGGGACTAACACAGACATAAATTACACAAAACAATTTTTGTGTTTCAAAAAAAGTATCGCTTTTTATTTGCGAACAAACATAGTATACATATATATATATATATATATATATAGTATACATATATATATATATATATATATATATATATATATATATATATATATATATATATATACTACTAAAATAAAAAAAAAACACTAGAATTTACAATAATTTTTTTTTTATTGTTCAATCATTTTTTTATTGAATAAATTATTTTATTTAAATGTATTAAAATGAGTATAAGGGTAATATCAGTTGTACGTTTTACCAGTTCAGCGCCACTTTTTCCATACAAAAAGTTGGAGCATGCCTGGAGGGGAGTATGTAATCATTAAAAGGATTTTTTTATGTAAATAAAACCACAAAAAAGCTAGAATAAGTTAAAACAGTGCTCCCATCCCTGGATGAACTTTTCAATTTGGCAGCTATGTTTTTTATTTTCTGTTTATCTAAGTCATAAGCCAAAACCTTTTTCGTTAATTTGTTATGGTTGTCTGTTTATGTAACAAGCTTTTTTATATGTTTTAGGAGTATACTTGTTTGTAATCTGTCAATTCTGTTTATCTTAGTCATAAACCAAAAGCTCTATTCTATAAGAATTTTGATTTAACAGCATTGATTAATGGTGAAACTTTTTAATCTGGCAACTCTGTTTTTATTTTCTGTTTATCTAACACTGCGGCCACACGATCAACTTTTTGTTGATAGTCTTTTACATATACTGTAGCCCGTTTCTGTATTTCTCGCATCGTAAAATTTCCCGCATGAAACAAGTGAATTATGACAAAAACAGTGCAATATGAAACAAAAAATGGTTTTTCTCACATAAGTGTTTCTGTACTTTTACTTTGCGAGAATTATCTGTCATTTAAATAATTTTCCAGCAATTATTGGAAGGATGTGAGAACAAGTGTTTCTGTAACAATATTTTGCAAAAAGTTTCTCACAAGAACTGTCAAAATAAGTCATATTTGAAATTGATGCGAGAAAACAAAATTTAAAAAAATGGAGCCCAAATTATGTATGTATGTACACAAGAATGTGTATTATTTTATTATAAAGAAAGAATTTAAATGTTGAAAATAAGTATATAAAACACAATTGTTATATATTGTTATTTAAATTTTTTTGGCCTTTCATTGTGTTTGTTTTATGCAGGGCTGCCAGATAATTTTTTGAAAAAAACGTCAATATCCTAAGAAAAAATAAAAAAATCGTCTATTTTTTTCGGACAATTTAAAATTAATTTTGACGAATTTGGTTCGATTTTTATCATATAATCACAAATTTTTATCATATAAACACATAATCAAAAAAAAAAAAAAAAAAAAAAAAAAAAAAAAACATTAAGTTCATGGGTAAAATACATACATATTTTATACATACATAAGCTTGAGGTCTATTTAAATAAAATTATTTATTTTATTTTCCTTAATCCGATAAGAGTTTAAAATTTCAGATTGTTATTTTTCCCTGCAGAAATCACACAAAGGAGTGACAAAATATCATATTGAAATAAAATAAACACCTTTGGACAAAGTAAAAGGCAAAAATTTCCTAAAGTGCATTGACTGAAAAATGGGGTAATAGTTTAATCTTTTGATCACACAAACAAATGTATTAAATAATCCAAGCAAATAAAAATTAAACAGTTTCCGTTCGAAATTTTGCTTTTGCCGATACATTTTTTAATCTGCCTTGTTTTTAAAGATATCGGTTTTCTGTGGTGCCTAATACACAAACATATAAAACTATTTAAAATTGTTTTATTTCAAAGACTGAATCGTCACTAGAAAAAAATCAGCAAATTGTCACTTTGCCAATTTTGGAACAAAAAAAATCGTCAAAATGTCGATAAATCTTTAAATCTGGCAGCCTTATTTTTATTATGTATATTTCTTTCGTTGACGTTTCGCTTGCATTTGACACTTAATGACTGAAAGTATTCCAGTTAAAACAGAATCTGTGTTGTCTGTTCTCGCATTTAAATACAGAAACACTTTTTTCTCACAAATCGAGAAACGATGGAATTTTTTGTTTCACACTTAATATGAGAAAATTTGCGATGCGAGAAATACAGAAACGAGCTACTGTTTGTCAAAATTTACATTAATTGAAAGCTGTGACGTAGGCTGCACGCAATTTTTAAGCAATTTACTTTCAAGATGTCATCAAGATAACAATTTATACTGACAAACGAAAAATTAGCTCACTAAACTTCTAATCAGCTGTTAAATTGAGCGTAAAATTGCCAAACAAATGGATAGTTAAAATTGAGAGCAATCTCGTGATCAATTTAAAAAGTGTGAGTGTGTTAGTGAAAAAAATGAGAGTGAGAGCAAATTGAAAGGAATTGAATGACAAAAATTGATCGTGTGGCCTCCAAGTAAGTCATAAGCCAAAAGTTTTATTCTATTCTATAAGAATTCTGATCTAACAGCACTGATTAAAAGTAAAACTTTTCCATCTGCTAGTTCCCATTTTATGTCCTATGACCGTCTGTTTATCTAAGTAATAAGCCACAAGCTCTATTCCATAAGCTTTTTGATTTTTTATTCATATATTCATATGTTTATCGAAGTCATAGTCCGCGAGCTGTGCTTTATATGTATGTAAGTATATATATATGAATTTTTGTATTGAAAATATTTGATAAATGTCAGACATAAACCTTCATAGTAACTTTTAAGTTTTAAAATGTAAAAAGTGAATTTGTCAATCTGATTAACTTATTTAAGAATAAAAAAGTTCAACCTGAAATTCAGATTACAAACTAATGTTAGTTTTTTTTCTAAGATTTCATCGCTAACATGTTTATGTGTATGTGTGTGTGTGTGTGTGTGTGTATGGGGTTATGAATTTGTGAATCTTTGTGATGATCAGATTATAATGTTTATTTTTTTTTTGTTTATATTTATTAAATAAAAAATAATTAAAAATCTAAAAAAGTTTTTACGATATATTGTTAATATGTTTATTCTTAGTGATGGACAATAAGTACATAAGTTTACCCCCTAAACTATAAAAAGTTCTCCCCCTGTAACCATCTCATTCTTGGTTAAGTATATTAATTCTGTGAATTATCTATAAATGTTATCCCTCTTGTTTTAAACATTCAACTGTTCAGTTAATTGTGTTCTGTGAAAAAAAAAAGAAAAATGCCAAACTTTAATTGTGAAACTTGTGGAAAAGTTTATACTAAAAATTTTAATTTAAATCGTCATATTAGATTACATCATGAAAGTCCGTACACATCTACAAAGTGTACAACTTGTAATTTACGATTTGCAAGTCGTAAAGAACTCCTTACACATACACATTCCAGAAAGCATAAAGAGAATGTGGGGGAATCTTATAATTATTGCAGTATATGTAAGGAACATATCTCAAAAACAAGGTGACATTATCATCTGAGAACTAATACTCACAAAATAAAGAACGCTACTCAAATTGATAATAATTTATTCTGTATAAACTTATCATTTAACAACCGTATGAAAACTTATGTTTTGCAAAAAAAATATGAAGAAAATCTTGTTCCTAGCTTTTTGAAACAGCTAAACAGCTTTTAAAAACAGCTAAACAGCTTTTTAAAACAGCTAAACAGCTTTTAAAAACAGCTAAACAGCTTTTTAAAACAGCTAAACAGCTTTTAAAAACAGCTAAACAGCTTTTTAAAACAGCTGTTCAGCTACAGCATAAATCAGCTTATTCATTTAAAAATAAATTGTCTGCTTATATTTTATACATGGTTATATTTTGCAACTATATTTTTACGCATAACTATTACTCAAAATATTTTATTTTCTTTTGTACAGTTTTGCTCTTTCTTTAAGTAAACTCTCATATCGTAATTTCCAAAATTAAGATTTATGTACTTATTTGTACTTATTAGTTAACTGAGAATTAACGGTTCTTTAAGCTCTTGTAATTTCATTTAAAAGAAGCTCAGCTTAAATTATTTTTATTATTCTTGTAAATATTCTTGTTGATAACTGGTTTGCTTAAGAAACATTTTAAACATTTGTTGTTGCAATAAACACATTTGTAATTGAATTTTAAGCAATTTGTTTTAATTGGCTTTTTATACAAATTATTTGGCCGTGTGTTTGATTTCACGGACATTATTGTTATTAAACAATTTTTCGTCGGATATTGCAAAATAAACGTGTGTTCGATTTCACGTCAAAACATTGGTGACCCCGACGTGATCCAAAATGACATCCTCCGGAGAGAATGGTGTACAAGAGTCGTTTTTAAAGCGCAAGTCATTGAATTTGAGAAGACGTTTGGCAAGTATTGAGCAGGAGCTTAAGTCGGATGATTTGGAAGAAATGGATGAGGCTACGTTAACAGTTCAGCTCGACATGGTTGAAAAACTATTTTGTAATTTCGAAGCTATTCATGAACAGCTTGAACAAGAAAACGTAAGCGAAATGGAAAGCAATGTTCCTGTGGAGGCATCAGCATCGTACGCATTTATTAAAACAATTTTAAAAAGAAAGCTCAAAGCTTGCCAAACAAATATTAACTTTGATCGGAATCCATTGGTAAGGCAATCAACAATTGATGAAAACCAGCATTCAATTGTGATACAACAACAACGCACTCGGCTGCCCGTTATTCAAATTCCTATGTTTAATGGTTCATATACGGAATGGCCTGATTTTTATTCGATGTTTTCAACGGTTGTTGGAAGTGATGATGAGTTAACAAAAATTGAGAAGTTTCAGCATTTACGATCTAGTTTGAGTGGTCCGGCTTTGGACTCGATTCGATCCTTGGAGATAAGTGATTTAAATTATGAAAAGGCACTAAGTATCTTAAAATTAAGGTTTGATAACAAACGTTTAAATTTTCAGGCTCATGTTAAAGACATAGTTGCATTGGACAGTGTTGAGGTAGGATCAGTGGCAAAGCTTAGAAATTTAAGTGACACCGTAAACTCACATCTTCGTGCTTTATTTTCAATGGGAACTAAGGATCAAATAGCAGATTGTTTGCTTATACAAATTGTTAGTCGTAAATTGGATATTGAAACTCAGAAAAAGTGGGAGGAATTGACGCCCGTAAATGAAATTCCAACCTGGGATGCCATGGACAAATTTCTTCAGCGACGGTGCCAGATGATGGAAAATGTGGAGTATGCCATGCCGGTTGTAATTAAAAATTCATCAAAACAGGTGGGCTATAACACGTATGTTAATACTAACAGTCGCAAAAAATCTTTTGTAATTTCAAACAACGCTATAAAATTTTGCCAAATGTGCAATGACCAAGCCCATACAATATACACTTGCCCTCATTTTATTTCCCAAACGCCTTTTGCTCGCTTTAAAGAAGCAAAACGTTTAGGTTTGTGTATTAATTGCCTAAGAAAAGGCCATGTTGCCAAGTCTTGTATGTCAAACGGCTGTCGAAACTGTTCGGCTAAGCATCATAGCTTGCTTCATATGGAAAATAATCCTTCCCAGATAAAACAGTTGCCTAATTTAGAGCAAGGTGTTAAAGAAATAAACAAATCTGCTAGTCTTGAAAATACATTTTCGTCTTCTGCTCAAATTTCAGAACAAGCCGCGTCTACCTCAAAACACTTGCCACAAACGTCTCTTGTCGTTTCAAATAACTTTTCTGAAAAAATTGAATTATCTGGCAACACAGTTTTGGCAACAGCAGTAATTTTTATAAAAAACAAAGCGAATTTTTTAATTCCATGCAGAGCAATTCTTGATTCTGCTTCTCAAATAAATTTTATAACCGCTGATTTAGCTAACAAACTTCAAGTTAAACAACATAAAAATACAACTTTCGTGTCTGGCATAGGGCATTCAGATTTGCGCACTGAAAGAATAGTGAACATCTTCGTAAAATCTCGTTTGAACAGAGAAACCGCTATTATGTCTACTGCTGTCGTGCCATCTATCGTTGATTATCAACCGCCCGTAACAATAAACATTTCCAAATGGAATATTCCAGATGAGGTTCAATTAGCAGATCCATTATTTTTTAAGCCCCAGCGCATTGATATGCTTATAAGAAGTGATCTATTTTTTGAATTTTTAAAGGCTGAAAAAATTAGAATTGGGCCCGGTTTACCTTTCTTACAAAATACTTCATTGGGTTGGATCGTAGCTGGTGGTGGAAATGTTGTGCAAAAATCAAATCACTGTCTTATAATTTCGCAAGCCAACCAATCTGAGATCATGAAAGAAAATTTAGATTTTTTAATTCGTATATTTTGGGAAATTGAGAACCACACAGAAGGTTTTCCTAAAAGATCGCAAGAAGAGCGCGATTGTGAAAAACACTTTGTTCAAAATTATCGTCGCTTGGGCTCTGGTGAATATTCGGTTCGCCTGCCATTTAAGAAACCTCCCAATTCACTAGGTGATTCGTATCAATCTGCGTTGCGTCGTTTTAAAAAATTAGAGTCTCGTCTCGATAAATGTCACGAACTTAAGGAACAATATTCATCCTTTATAAGGGAGTATGAGCACTTAGGCCATATGTCCCTAGTTAAAACTTTCCCCAGTGGTGTAACTACCTATTTTTTACCACATCACTGTGTGACTAAAATCGATAGCTCTACTACAAAATTACGTGTAGTTTTTGATGGGTCAGCCCGAACGTCAACTGGAGACTCTTTAAATGACATCCTTATGTGTGGCCCAACTATACAGGATAATCTTTTTAATATCATCCTTCGCTTTAGATCATTTAATATTGCTTTAACTGGCGACATATGTAAAATGTACCGTTGTGTAAAGGTTTCATATCCCGATAATTTTCTGCAATGTATTCTCTGGCGTGATCATCCTAATGAGGTTTTGAAAATTTATAAGCTTGATACAGTTACATACGGTACTAAGCCTGCATCGTTTCTTTCTATTCGCTCAATGCACCAGCTAGCAAAGGATGAACAAAATAATTATCTCCTTGGTTCAAAAATAGTTCTTCGAGACTTTTATGTTGATGATCTTATTTCTGGCGGGAATTCTTTTAAAGAAGTTGAAGCTATTCTCAAGGAAACAACAATGTTATTACAAAAAGGTGGCTTCAAAATTCGAAAGTGGTGTTCAAGCGATCCGCTAGTTTTAAAAGGATTGAAGGATGAAGAAAAGGAATCATTTTTAAAATTCCGAGACGGTACAGACGTCACTAAAACCTTGGGCCTTATATGGGAACCGAAAAGCGATAAATTTCTGTTCACAATTGCCCCTTTTCCAAATAATGATAAAATCACAAAAAGATTGATTTTATCTACTATCGCAAAGTTATATGACCCATTAGGACTTGTTGGGCCAATTGTTGTCAAGGCAAAGGTCTTCCTCCAGAAATTGTGGAAGGAAAAGGTTAACTGGGATGATGCTATTTCGCCGTGTCTTAAGAAAATTTGGTTAAGCTTGTGTGATGAATTTAATTTCATTGATGAATGTAAATTTTCAAGAAAGGTTATGATCCCCGAATCCCGCTACGAAATTCATGCTTTTTGCGACGCCAGTTTAACAGCATACGGAGTCTGTGTCTACATTTTGAGTGAAAAACTTGGTATTTATGAAGTACATTTACTTTGTTCAAAGTCGCGCGTTGCTCCAACGCAAGTTCTAACAGTACCACGCCTGGAGCTTTGTGCTGCATTATTGTTAGCAGAGCTTATGCATACTATTGCAGAAATGAAAATTTTTTCTGGAAATATTTTTTGTTGGTCGGATTCAACTATTGTGTTGTCATGGATTCGTGAGCAGTCGTCTAACTACCAAGTATTTGTTGCCAATCGTATAAGTCGCATTCAAACCTTGACTTCAACAATGTCCTGGAAATATGTTCCAACAACCATGAACCCTGCTGATATGCTATCAAGAGGCGCTTCTGCTCAAGAAATCTCATCATCAAATTTATGGTTATTTGGACCTGACTTTTTAAAAAATGATCCCAGTTTTTGGCCACAACAGCCACCTGCTTTAGAAAATTTACCTGAGAGAAGAAAACTCACTCTGTTAATTTCATCTGCCAATGAACACCATGACTTGTCTCTTGAATGTAAATACATTTCATCCTTTGGAAAAATATCTAGAATATATGGCTACATATATAAATTTGGAGCTGCAAACGTGGCATGCAGAAAGGCACCACTCACGTGTTTTGATGTTTACCGTGGTGTTCAGTTGCTTATTCGAATGGTGCAAAAGTCATGCTTTCCCGCTGAATACAAATCACTTGTAGAAAATAAAATAATAAATTTATCGAGCAAATTAAAATCGTTAAATCCATTTATGGATGAATTTGGCTTAATTAGAGTTGGTGGTCGCCTTCAAAAGTCAATCCTCGAGTTTAGTGCACAACATCCAATAATTATTCCGAAAAATCACCAGTTGACTGAATCTATCATCAGACATTTCCATTACAAAAATATGCACGCTGGTCCACAATCGTTGTTGGCAACCATCAGACTACAGTATTGGCCAATAGGTGGCCGAAAAGAAGTGAGCAGAATTTGCAGTAAATGCATTAAATGTTTTCGATTACGCCCTCAAGTCGTGGAACATATTATGGGAAATCTTCCAAAAGAAAGAGTTCAAGGCGTTCGCGCTTTTTTAGTCTCCGGTGTAGATTTTTGCGGCCCACTGTTTTATCGCTCTGAAATTCGAACCAGAGCACCTATAAAATGTTACATAAGTTTATTTGTTTGTTTTGCAACAAAGGCCGTGCACCTGGAATTAGTAAAGGATTTGTCAACTCAATCGTTTTTAGCCGCCCTAAAACGTTTCATCAGCATACGCGGGAAACCAAAGGAAATATGGTCTGATAATGCAACCAACTTTGTGGGTGCCAAAAATGAACTAATAGAGCTAAAAAGATTATTTTTAAGTCAACAACACAAAGACGCTGTGCACATGCAGTGTTTGGACGATGGAATCGATTGGAAGTTTATACCTCCGCGTTCCCCACACTTTGGTGGTCTTTGGGAGGCCGCAATTAAGGTGGCTAAATTACATATTTTGCGTACTACCGGCCTTTCTGTTCTGGATTTTGACGAGCTTCGTACTTTTATTTCTCAAATTTCAGCTAAAATGAACTCACGCCCTCTTTGTCCCATTTCAGAAAATCCCGAAGATCTTGAATTTTTGACACCATCCCACTTTTTAACTGGAGCCCCTCTGACTTCAGTTGTTGAACCAGACATATCAATGTTAAACATTCATCGCCTTGATCGTTGGCAAAAGGTGTGCTACATGCAACAGTTATTTTGGAAGAAGTGGAGCACCGAATATTTAACTATATTACAGCAGCGCACAAAATGGCAATTTAAATCAAATAACATTTTTGTTGGTGCACTTGTCTTACTAAAAGAAGAAAATCAACCACCTCTAAAATGGCAGATGGGAAGAGTTGTCGATGTTTTTAAAGGTGAAGATGGCGTTGTGCGAATTGTATCTTTGCGTACTGTAAATGGTATTATTCAACGAGCTGCAGCAAAGATTTGCGTGCTTCCTATTGATGAACTTGAAACCTGTGAGCTTTCAAAGAGGGGAGAATGTTCAGCTACAGCATAAATCAGCTTATTTATTTAAAAATAAATTGTCTGCTTATATTTTATACATGGTTATATTTTGCAACTATATTTTTACGCATAACTATTACTCAAAATATTTTATTTTCTTTTGTACAGTTTTGCTCTTTCTTTAAGTAAACTCTCATATCGTAATTTCCAAAATTAAGATTTATGTACTTATTTGTACTTATTAGTTAACTGAGAATTAACGGTTCTTTAAGCTCTTGTAATTTCATTTAAAAGAAGCTCAGCTTAAATTATTTTTATTATTCTTGTAAATATTCATGTTGATAACTGGTTTGCTTAAGAAAAATTTTAAACATTTGTTGTTGCAATAAACACATTTGTAATTGAATTTTAAGCAATTTGTTTTAATTGGCTTTTTATACAAATTATTTGGCCGTGTGTTTGATTTCACGGACATTATTGTTATTAAACAATTTTTCGTCGGATATTGCAAAATAAACGTGTGTTCGATTTCACGTCAAAACAACAGCTAAACAGCTTTTTAAAACACCTAAACAGCTCATTAAAACAGCTAAACAGCTTTTAAAAACTTTTTAAAACAGCTAAACAGCTTTTTAAAACAGCTAAACAGCTTTTTAAAACAGCTAAACAGCTAATTAAAACAGCTAAACAGCTTTTAAAAACAGCTAAACAGCTTATTAAAACAGCTAAACGGCTTTTTAAAACAGCTAAACAGCTAGTTAAAACAATTTCTTCCACCTTAGCGCAAAACTCCCATTACCCATATACAAATACATTTAATTATGATCACTTGTGTTTAAAATTTATATTTAATAAATATGGTTTGAAATAAAAAAAAACATTTTAAAGTTTGATTTCCTTCATAATTTTTTTTATTTTACAATTTTTTCTTATTATCTAAATTTACAATTTATCTTATCATTTAAAAAACATAAAATTAATTAAAAATCTATATTTACGTTGAGAAGATTGGCATTATCCTCTTCCATAAGTTCAGGATAGTTATTTATTCTAAAATGACCCCATGCAAAAGTATCAACGCCATTATCTCTAATAAATCTCTTATCATCTAAATAACTTAATGTTAGTTTACTTATATTTTGAGTGTAAATTTGATGTATCTTAGATCTAAATATATATATTGAATCATAATATAATTTTTTTTTCTAATAGACATTTTCTAAAGCCATTAATACTAAATTTACTAGTTACACAATGCTTAACCCCCTCAATTTTTTTAATTTCCTGACCTACCCTGTCAATTTTCACTGAATTCATTTTAGCCCTTAATCCAATGAATTCCTTAATAATTTTTCCATTACACTCATCCTTCATCATCCCTTAAACTTTTTTATTAAGAAGTGGGATATTGTAGACATTATCTATCGGATATGCAGATGTATCAAAATGAGTATTTATATCATTTTTAATATCTCTGTATAGATCATCTGTGTTAATGTCATAAATAAAGGAATCAGTATCCATATAATTGAGTTTAATGTTTTCACGATATTTAGGCTTTATGTAATCATAATAAAACCTATACATTTTCCATTTGGATATTTCTAAAACTGAAAATCCAATATAAATAGGTTTATTGTATTCAGTTTTAATTCTATTCATTTGGATAGCATGCATATTGTCATGAATTTGGAGTGAACTATGGAAATTTGGCTTAGCTATAAGAGCTCGAGCTCCTAAGCGTTTACCTCTATTCTCCCATTGACATACTATTTTAATGTCTTTCCTCTTATCAACATTTTCCATAGTTTTCCCGTATACTGCATTATTCAACAATTTGAAACAATTTTGTTCAAATGAATTTTTTAGCTAGTGTTCTGTGATGGTTATTTAAATCGATATATTTTTGTAACCAATTTGATTGATCAAATTGAAGAATTCTATGTATTTTCTTTAAAATTAAACCATGCTGAATACATTGCTAAAGATTTCGGTAATGTATTATGTAATTAGTTTTACTATTTAAATCAGTTATTAGTTTCTTTTGTTTCATGGTTTCAATTTTCTTATTCTCAGCACAAAATGGTGAATCATTATGAAAGTCATGTAATGTAGATGGATATTCTAGATCTATTTCTAATATATATCGTAATGGAGAATCTTCTGCTATATTAATAACGTTGAAATGTTTACACTTTTCAACCCATTTTAAAATTTTTTATAGGGGAGGTATTGTTACATTGCATAACCATCTAAACATCTAAATATATTAAGTAATTTGATTTTTTGTTAGAATCGTAATCACTAATATATTTATTATTAGCAATTGAATGTCGATTAGAACATTGAACAATACCTCCCCTAATACCTCGAAGAACAAAATTATATATATTAATATCAGTCAACAAATCCAATTCTATTTCAGTTGTTTTCAACATTGCATCCCAGGATAAACCTGGGGTAGTATAATACTGACATGGATCTAAATTATAAATGCTTGCACAAACTTTTCGGAAATTTTCAAATATATCACAAAGTAAAAGAATATCTACTTTTAAATATAAAAGTAAATAATCCTTTAATGTTGTACATTTAAATGTTTTCCATACTTTTGTGCATGTTCATAATCCTCTACATTACACGACTCATTATTTAATTTATTGAAAAAAAAAAAAAAATACTGAACGAGGTGGTAATTGAATTTCTTCAAGACGATTCAATGAATCTAAATAGTCATACGGAAAGACACCTTTACGTTTCATCAAATTGAATTCTTCATCATTTGGATAGCTTGATTTTACTACCGTTAAATCACTGACGGACAAATAACCTGCTAATTTTTGCTATACTCGATGGCATAAACCTAAATGAATCGAGAAAACGTAACTCAATTGTATCTTTTTCATTTACAGAAACTCTTTTTGATATAGACACATAAAGCTTCTTATTTAAATGTATAATATTTATATCGCCGTCAATTGTTGAAAGCTCTCTTACAAACAGATGACAATCATATGCCAAAAGATTATTAATAAAAATATAGGGATGAAATTTGCAATTTGATTTTCTAAATTACACTGATTATGAGCAGCACCCCTATATTGACCAGTTAGATGACAATGGTCAGCTACTTTATCTTCATTTGATAAAGATTTGGTACAAATATGACAAGTCTTGCTTTCATAATGATGTATCTGTTGAAGGGGTGTTAAAGAATTCATTGGTTTAATTACGCTTAGATGACAAGTGTAAATAGTTAAAATGTCGTCAACTAAACTTTAAAAAAAAAAAATGTTGTGGCGCATCAATACCATTGTAAATTCTAAAAATATCTAAATCTGAGTTATAGGAACATTTAATATAATAACTATAAGCAAATGGAATATGCTTTTGTACTGATTGAACATTAACAGAATTTTGATTCGAGTATACACTCAAAAATCAGAATAAACTACAAAAGACACATCCATTTGCTTTTTAAAATTTTTAAAAACTAAGCTTACTTTTATCTATACTAGGCATTTTGGTAACTATTGTATTACATTCCTTCTTATGTTGTTCCAACGATGTCTCCTTGTGAAAATGTATTAAACAGATATTGCATACATATATTTTATGTCCATCTTTTGTTAATTGATTACTTATTAATTTCGATATATTTTTTATCCATACATAATGGGACCTTTCTCCATTCTCTAGCAGCATTAATTTGATGTGTTTGGACTTTTCTTCTTTGATGAAGTAATATGGCCCCACTACGATATCACCTTCTAGTCCAAACACATTCACACTAATTTCTGGATTTATTTGTTCAAAATCTCTTATTTTGTTAACTGCTAGAGGGAAATTTAAATTGATGAAATTTAATTTAATTCCATTATCCATCACTATTACATCGTCTTTTATATTTTAATGTTATACGATGAGCATCTATTGCTATTTAGATCAACTGGATATAGTGCTGATATTATAGCCCATTTAAAACAATACTCGTCATTGTTTTGAACATTGATACATGCAAACTTTCTCTGTATTTTGCGTGATAATGGAATGCATTGAGAACCTTTGATGCACTTTTATTGATTAATATTCATCTCCAAACGTGTTATTTCAATTAATGTCCAACCACTATCACGCTCCTGAAATTCGCTCATCTTTTTAATTATAACATTACATTGCTCGTTGTAAATATTAAGAATATATGAATTAAGAAGTTATAATTATGTAAATAGTCCATTTATATATTTAAATAATATCATACATAAATATTATTGTGAAAATGTTTATTCACAATCCTTTAACATTTGTCGATGTCAAACACTTTATGAACAACATATGTTAGCATTTAAGCTTTTTAATCTTTATAAACGTATTTTTAATTTTAAATCTGTAAAAAACTGAAAAAAAGATATATCATATATATTATTTCTAAAGCACTTTTTTTTGTCGGTTGCAAATATCTCCCATACCACCGCATCAAATTTAATGAATGATATCTCATTTTAAAGCTTATTTCTAACACTAACGGCGAAAAATAATTAGAAATTGAAAAATTAATATTTTCATTGATGAAAATTATATTTTATATAGAACTGCATGATAATACTGTTGTCATTATGATTATATGTTTTTGTTCAAGCGTGGTAATACAGGGTCGCTTAATAGTACTGCAGTTCTATTAAAACTGCATGATAATACTGTTGTCATTATGATTATATGTTTTTGTTCAAGTGTGGTAATACAGGGTCGCTTAATAGTAATGTAGTTCTACATAATATAGTATGTATTAAAATTCATTCTGGCAATACCGCTATTTACTATAATGCCGTTTATTACTAAGTCAGTTATATATAATTGCGTACGTTTAAAGATATTTTTGTTTGTATTAAAAATTCGTACGGGCAAAAAGTTAACGATGATCATGTCATCACCTCTAACATTGTATTCAAAGAAGTATTATAAAAGCATTTAAACATATGTATGTATGTATGTAAATATGTATGATATATATTATAATTTCTAATATTTTTATACTTTTAACAAAATGTATTAAAGTTACTAAAATTTCTATTAATTATTTTCATTTTATGTTACAAAAATGACAACTAACGGTGCGAAATATTCGCATCTTCTAGTCTAATAATATTTTCAAAAATAAAAAACAATTTTTTTTATTATTTTGTTTTTATTTTTTTATTTTTATAAATCATCATCATCATCATCATCATTATCACTTCCCATTTCAATATATATATTCCATTTCCTGTGTATCCTCTGGATATTGTTCAAACGTTCGGTCAACAGAGTGGAAACCCTATCCTCTATTGTAGTCGCCGGTGTGATTGATGGTGGCGCTGGTGTTGGTGATGATGCTGGTGAAGGAAGGTGTTGGGATAGTGATGGTGGTGTTGGTGATGATGGTAGTTGTTGTCCATTAACTGGAAACAACTATGTTTCCTCATCATCATCAATTACGAATAAGTTGACTTCTTGGATTGACATTTTGTTTTGTTAATTTAAGAATTTTTAATGAAAAATGTTTATTCTAGCTACTCTTTTATACTAAATTTTTTATAAAATCATATTCCCATAATATGAACATAAAAACCTATACTTTTATATACCTATAATTTGTGATAATAAAACCTATACTTCACTAAGCCTTTTTTTACTTTTTAAACTTATATAGGAAAATCCATGCAAACTAGTTTAAATACTGTCTGTCTGATTGTTCATCTAATAAATTTTTTCTTCACATAATTCAAAATAAAAGATAGAATTATCAAGAATGTTTTCATATTTCCCTATCCATTACAAATAATATTGAAACACCAATTGCATCTATATAATTTTTAATAACTAAATAAATTCATAATTTATATATAGAAAAATGTTGACTTACATTTACTAGCATTTTTAACACATGTCAATCGCTCAATTCATTTGTTTAACACCCAATTCAGAACAATAAACAAAAGAAAGGCTCATCAAAAATACTTTCATTTTCCACTCGATCGCTACTTCAGATATATATATATTTTTTCTTCTCTTTTCTTTTATCAATCAAAACAAATACTTTGAATTTTTCTTCCACCCAAATAAAATTGAAAAACCATTTGCTTTTACAAAACCGGTCTGTCTATCTGTCTGACTAACTTTCCATAACATACACTTTCTTATCTGAAAATATTTAGGTATATGTATGTCATAAATTATTTATTATTAAGTAACCGAATTTTAAACATCAATTTCATCTACATACAAATTTTTTTAATATTCACAATTTAATTAGTTATTTTTTCCCCTTTTTTCTGTCCATCCAATATTTTTTTTTTCACCTAATTCAAAAAAAGCCTTATCAAAAATATTTTCCAATTGGTTCTACAAAATTTTTTCTTCACATAATTCAAAATAAAAAAGATAGAATTATCAACAATGGTTTCATATTTCCCTATCCACTCCAAATAAAATAGAAACACCAATTGCATCTATAAAATTTGTAATAACTAAATAAATTCATAATTTATAGATAGAAAAAAAAGCCTTATGAACAATATTTTCCAATTGCTTCTACAAGGTCTGTATGTCTATCTATCTCTATGTCTGTCTGGCTGTCTGTCTATCGATCACAACAAAAGAAAGGCTTCAACAATGCACCCATCACTTGTGCATTGCTCCCCCAACATTTTTTCTAAATCTCAGCTTTATTGCTATCCTATAAATGTAACGACTTTTTTCTAATTACTTTGTTTTTGAAATTTTTTTTAAAAAATTTCAAGAATAGTTTCATATTTCCCTATCCACTACAAAATAAAATTGAAACACCAATTGCATCTATACAATTTTTAAAAACTAAATAAAATAATAATTTATAGATAGAAAAATCTTTTTCTTTTATCAATCAAAACAAATACTTTGAATTTATTCTTCTACCCAAATAAAATTGAAAAACCATTTGCTGTTACAAAGCCAGTCTGTCTGTATGTCTGTCTGTCTGACGAACTTTCCTTTTCCCCCTTTTTTTTCTGTTCATCCAATAATTTATTTTTTCATCACCTAATTCAAAACAAAAATACTAAAGAAAGGCCTCAACAATGCACCCAACACTTGTGCATTGCTCCCCCAATATGTTTCTAAATCTCAGCTTTATTGCTATCCTATAAAAGTTAACGACTTTTTTTTATTACTTTTTTTTTGAAATTTTTTTTAAAAATTTGACCTTCTTTAACACGTGTTCATTTGACCTACTTTAACACGTGTTCATTTTAATGGCTTTTGAGGGATTTTAATGGCTTTTTAGGCATTTTTAATGGCTTTTGAGGCATTTTAATGGCTTTTTAGGCATTTTTAATGGCTTTTACACCAAAGTGAACTTAAACTCTCATTACCCATATACTTATATTCAAAAGTAAAAGCACAAAGACTTAGGAATTAAAATTCCAAGCTATTTTACATATTCTCATTGTGCGAATTAAAATTCGAAGCTGTATTTTTTCCATACCGCTATATCTTCTTTTGGCACATAAAAGAAGATATTATAGATTTACAGTCTATATTTTTTTAATGCGCTCTATTTTCTTCTGCACATGAAAGAAAATATAAGAGATTTGCAATCTATAATTTTTTTAAATCGCTCTTTACTTTCTCTTTTGTATAGAAAAGGAAACATTATAGATTTTAAATCTATATTTTGTAACACAAAAATATTTTGATACCGCTATATTTTCTTTGTCACATAGCAGAAAATATTTTAGATTTACAAACTACAAATTTTTTATACCTCTCGCTTAATTATTTTATTATATTTTCTTTGTCACATAGCCGAAAATATTTTAGATTTACAAGCTACAAATTTTTTATACCTCTCGCTTAATTATTTTATTATATTTTCTTTGCCACATAAAGGAAAATGTTATACAGTTGCTATATAATTTTCCTTTCGCCCTTTATTTCTTTTGACACATAAAAGAAAATATTATAGATTTTCAATCTATGATAACAAACCGCTAATTATTTTCTTTTCATGAAAATATTATGATTTCAATCTATATTTGTAAAAAGCTGTAATTAGTTTTTCTTTTCATACATCAAGGAAAATATTATAAATTCCAACTCTATATATATGTTATGCCGGAAAATCATTTCTTTTCAATAGAATAGAAGATTCTACATTTCAACCTCGGAAGCACAACCGAAACTTATCTGTTTTCAAAAATTTGTTTAAGATTATTACAAATGCGCTTTGTGACTTATTCAAGACTTGGAAATATTCGTCTTACCCCTGCAAATATATAATTAAAATTCAAATAATTTGAAGTATCTCAAACCGTGCTTTTCCTTGTTCAAAGTAAAATTTCCTCACTCAAAATGGCTTCACCTCAAGACAGAATTGCATTCGATTCGAAAAATTTAATTGCATTTTTTTTAGATTTCAAGATGAAAGATCTTGACGGTCGCTGGAATAAAGTAGAGAATTCATATGAGGATTTAATGATCTCCGATCAGAGCGAAGAAATTAAAACAACAGCCCAAGAACAATACGACGCATGTGTCGAGATGTATTAACTTACTGTCTCAAAGCTTCTTGATCTTATAAAGCCACTGAGGGAAAGCATTAACGATCGTGTAAGTACCGCTCCTATTATTCTCAATACTCCGGAAGCAACATTCAGCACGTGCCTTAAATTGCCTCCATGCGACAATCAAACCTTTTCGGGAAGTTATGAGGAATGGCCTGCTTCTCGTGACATGTTCACAGCAGTCTATATCAATCACCTAAGATTGATATATGCGGAAAAATTTTATCATTTCCGAAATAAGACAACAGGAACAGCTTGACAAAATTTAAATAGATTTCCCCTTACCGAAGATAATTTCAGTCTTCCGTGGCAAGCTATTAAGGGCAAATATGAAAACATAAGGGTGTTAGTAGATAACAAAATCAGAAATATTTTCAAAATTCCGGTTGCAATTATCGAAGACAGCGAACCTATACAAATAATCCATAGTTCTGTCTCTGACTGTTTATTCATGTTACAATCATTCGGAGTATCATCGGAGGGTTGGGATCCCATATTAGTAAGCTTAGTTTACTCAAAACTACCACAAGAAACCCTAGCTCAATGGGAACAGTCTCTAAATGCCAGCAGAGATTTGCCAAATGGTCCCTATTAAACAATTTTCTTCTCGAAAGGTGCGAGGTGGTAGAACAAATTTGAACAATTAAACAAACGAAAATTCTATTTCCGAATAATTTTGAATCTCAAACCCGAATTCACACCTATGCATCTCAAGAAAAACTAAGCTTAAGCTGTAAGCTTTGTAAAGAAGAACACAGTCTACGAGCATGTTCACAATTCCGCAATTTCTCGATACAAGAGCGTGTAGATTTCGTTTTTAAAAATAAAATCTGAAATGATGGCCTCTCAATGGCTCATACTAAAACCAGTTGCACAATCAAAAATACTTGTTAAAACTGTGGAAAACCACATCATACGTTGCTACACATGCGTCCAAATAATCACTCAAAAAAAACGTTAATACATCCGAAAATAACAATAGTCAAAGTTCACAAACTTAAAGTACACGTTACCAAGGTCAAATGACACAATGCGAGAACTCTCAATGCAACCTTCAACATCAAAGGCTGCAAATTTCTCCCAAGTATATGCTAATTATGCTGCAAACAATACAAATATTCTTTTGCGAACTGCCCTTGTAAAAATAGAAAGTAGAGGAGAACTGTTCACAGTTAGAGCTCTTATCGACCTAGGATCAAAAAGCTTATATCTTCCATTTAGAAGATCAAATTTTAAAATTTTTGGCAAAATCAGGATTTTCTCTTAACGATGTATTATACACAGGTCCCACTTTATAAGCCGGATTAATGACTGTCATTCTACATTGACGATTTTACAGATTTGTCTTTTGCGGTGACATTAAAAAAATGTGTAGGTAAATTTGGATAGATCCTTCTGACAGACCTTTCCAGAGAATTTTGTTCCAAAAGTCCCCCCGGGAGGCCGTCAAAGACTATCAAATGAAAACTGTGACATTTGGAATCAATTGCGCGCCCTTTCTGGCGATCCGATTCAATCCCTTGAGTCAGCATAATTCCTTTTAAGAAAATTAAGTCTAACGACTCTCCATTGTTAGAATCAATTCTAAAAGAGGATTTGTACGATTCGAATATGCTTAAATGCCATGATTCCAGTGCAA
Organism: Pollenia amentaria; assembly: GCA_943735925.1. Classification (NCBI taxonomy): domain Eukaryota; kingdom Metazoa; phylum Arthropoda; class Insecta; order Diptera; family Polleniidae; genus Pollenia; species Pollenia amentaria. The sequence continues at coordinate 48,241,949 of OX031008.1, read as the reverse complement.
CCAAAACTCTTGGTTTTTGTTGGAAGCGCTCACATTGCACTTCTCCTACTTGTTTGAACTTATCCCTGAGGTTACTTACATCAGTCATTAAACGTAAAATATTATCTTTCGTTGCCAAGCTATTTGATCCACCCGGCTGGCTTGCCCCTTTAGTGATCAAAGGTAAAATTCTAAAACAACAACTTTGGCTGGAAAAGGTAAATTGGGATGAGTCTGTAAGTGAAGATTCTGGAACGAACTCGTTAGAGATATGCCATATCCAGCGTTGGATTCAGTTCACTCACGTTGACCAAATCCAAGTGCACGGGTTCTGTGATGCCTCGAAAATGGCATACTGTGCAGCGGCATATATTCGTGTTCAAACATCTTCCAATGCCTTGCTGTTAGCTAAACTCAACGCTCATACGATAACTTCCTTAAATTTGCAAAATTATGAAACCATTCTATGGTGCGATTAGTTCATTGCATAGCCTTCAGCAACATGGAAAGAAGAATGTATCGCTAACCGTGTATCACAAATACATCAGCTTCTACCAAACGCTAAATGGCGTCACGTACCCACACATGTCAATCCCGCTGATTTAGGGTCAAGAGGTTGTCAACCTCAATACTTACCTGACAGAAGTCTTTGGTGGAATGGCCCTTCGTGGCTTACCAACCCCGCTTCTGAATGGCCAAAATGCAATACCCTAAATACTACCAAACTCTCCCGTATTTCCTCTCTTATTAACATACTATTTATACATACATTGAGGCTACTAGAGGCCTAGATTCTAACACTTCTATCGATATTCTTACCAGATTCTCTTCTTCCCTCCGCGCATTACGGGTCTTGGCTTAAGTTTTCCGCTACATACGACAGTTTAAGCCGTCTTTCGCTTAGCCTAACTTTCCCCCTCTACGAGACTATTGATCTTCGTCACACTGAAATCGATTCATTCAAAACAAGATTAATGTTTCTTGCCCAAAAGCAATGGTATACAATCGAGTATTCCGCCTTAACCAAATCCGAGCCTTTATCTAAAGACAGCCTTTTCACATTAAATCCTTTCTTGGATCAAAATTGTATACTATATTGTAAAAATGCCATTATCTACAAGCGAAAGGCTTGTTCGCAAATTATGGCAGCCCTGTCATCTGATCGATGTACCCTCTCGGCACCATTCCACAAAACCGGCGTCGATTTCGCTGGGCCTTTCGAACTGAAAAACCCCCGGACATTTTCTCAGAGGAGGTCCCATTATGGCACTTCCCGATCCTATGCAAGTATACCCCTAAATAAACATGAAAGAAACAAACTATTAATTGAAAAGGAATTACTAGAAATTTATTGGGGCATACGATTTTTCAGGCCATATTTATATGGAAGAACATTTACGTATTTGAGCACCCATTGCACAGAAAATATTCCGCTTGATACACCGGAAAATGTGGAAATCTGTATTGTGAATTTTGACAGTTAACTTAAACTATCTGTTAAACATTCCAGCAAAACCATCAAAATAATAAAAAAATAATAAAATATATTCTACAGATTCGAGCGGCTCTTGACTTGCAAACACACACGCATACAAATGGTTGCAAAGAGTCAATTTGTTGTTTTCTTAAAATGTGTGCGTTTTTGTTGCATAACGTTCTCTCGTTAAAGTAAGTAAACGTAAAAGTACTTTTTTTTTGCCTATGCTTTTCCCGCGAAGCTTTACGCTTGCCTGCAGGAGATTAGAGTCTCTGGCGGGAATCGAACCCGCAACCCCGGCACTGATAGACTAGCACATTACCAGCTAGCCTACGGGGGCACGCGTGGTCGAATTGCGGTCACCGGGCGAAACTTGTAGATATAAATAAACTAAACAAAAAAAATTCGCTTGAAAATTTTATAATTTTTGTTTTAAAAAAGTGTTAGAAAACAAAATTTGTTTATTTAATCAACTTATGTAAGTAAATTTTTAATTTAACCTCAGTTACCTTTTTTCTAGAAAGTTCCATTTGTTTTTTTTTTTTTGTTTCTTTTATAAATTTTTTAAAAAAACGAGAACTTTGACATTTATGATGAGCCAAATCGTTATATACTAACCAAAATTTGCAGCCTGGCCGTCTATGTCGACCACTATTGTACGTTTTAATTTTCAACAACTTACAACTGTTTTGCGGCCCACTAACTGTTTTCAGCACGACAAGTCGATCGACAATGCAAGTGACCGATAACGTTACAGTTTTCATACAAATTTGCGGCCCACTAAGAAATATTAGGCGACCACACATGTCATAATCAGTCACTTGTGTTGTAGTTGTCGACATAGACATTTTGTTAAAATATTTAACCCTTAAATGCATAGAGTCTCAGATCTTTGCGAAAAATATATATTATATGTAAACCGACAAAAAAATAATAACTGCGTTTAAATTAAAAAAAAAATTTTTTTTTGTTAATTTTATGAAAAAAAAATTAGTTGTATCTTTTAAGTACACTACACAGTGCAACATTTTTCCGGTGATTGATTCGGGACTCAATTCTGATAATTGTTTATGAAAGAAGACCCAAAAATAAAAACTCCTGCATCATTAGTTTGGTCAAGGTACATCAAATAATAATTTAAAAATTAATTTGAAGTTAGTAAGTATCGTATATGGGAATTTGTCACGTTTAAGGCTCTTTTTTTGTCATAACTCGAGAACCGCTTGTCCGAATAAGCTGAAACAAATTTAAAAATATTAAAAATTCCTTTAATCTGTTCATACAACGTTTCGCTACATAAGCAACTGTTTCGCAGTTATAAATAAATGTATGATGAAAAAAAATATTTTTTGCCCAAAAAATTTAAATTTTCTATTTTTAATTTATAAAAAATCCAAAACGGTAAAAAAGTGTCAAGTCCTATTACTTTCACGTAAAGTCGCATAATCTATGAACAAAATGAGACATAAATCATGAAAATCAATAAACGCGTTTCGCTTTTATTCACAATTAAGTAAAGGTTGAATTTCAAAAATTTCCTCGAGATATCCACAAAATTCTTTGGAAAAAACATTGATGACTTTTTTATGATTCTCAGAATTAAAAGTAATAGTAATAAGCGTTAATACATGTCAGTGGACAATTAAAAGGAAAAAAGGAAACTGCACTTTTTTAATTATTTGGGGTTTTCCGTTAGTTACCTGCATGATTTTTTACAGAAATTGCACCCACATTTATGAGTGCTCATGTTTTGAAAACATATTTCATAAGTACCTGCCAGTAAAATATTGAAATATTTGTAGTATTTATAGGTGCTCTTTCATCGATTTTTATCATTTAACAAGAGTCAACGAACGCGAGAAGTACAAGTGAATTTTTCTCCGGTTTTTAAAAGTGAATAACAACAAAACATATATTATATGGAAAATAACAAGTGCCCACAATTGGATAATTTTTTTTACGTTTTTGATCATATCACAGTGTGCAAAAATTGTTATAATACCCTTAGATTGTGGATACATGGAAATGGTGGACAGTTTTCTTTTATGAAGCCAGTAATTTGGGTGGAAGACCTAACTGGACGTGATGAATCCAGGTACTACGCATGCATAAATTCTCGTCATGGATTAAACAGAAAACAATTGAAAACAAAAGTATACATTGCTGCTTTTACTGCCACACTTCCAGTTAAACGCGCTGCTGGTACCGATACACCTAAACCTCCGAGTCTGGATACTGTGTCCCTGCAAGCCGAACTCGTTTTCACCAATCCGACCAATTTAAATGATGCTGACTAGACACCCGATATTGAAAATAATAGACCGCAACCGCTAACACAAATCGAAATGGATTACATTGTGGCTAAGATGGGACTATCACAACAAAACTCCGAAATGTTGACATCGTTTTTGAAGAGCAGAAAACTGACACAGCAAAATGTCAGCGCATCATCATACCGACAACGTAAAGCTGATTTTCAGAAATTGTATTCCGTTGACGAAGCAAATACGTTCATCTACTCCCATGATATCCCAGGTTTAGTGAAAAAATTGGGAATCGATGGTTCAGTTCCAAGTTTGAAGGCTGTGCTATTGCACAAAACGAACAAAAAACCGTCCATTCCATTGAGATTCAGCACAACTATGAAGGAAACGTATTAAACATTGTGCGAAATTTTGAAGAAAATCAACTTCAATGTACACAAATGGAAGATTTGTTGCGATCTAATGGTTGTCAACATAATACAAGGCATTGTATTAAAGGGCTGTTTTCCAAAATACTTCTGCTTCCTTTGTAATTGGGATTCACGATACACAGGAAATCAATATCAATGTAAAGATTGGAAAGCAAGAACTCCCAAGCTCGAGAAACAATTAAAATTACGGAATAAACCTTTGATAAAGGATCTAGATTATATAAAACTCAGTGAAGCTAAAATTAGAAAAGGTACGTATCGTTGTCAGTATTTTAATATTGTCATATCTAAATTTGTTCACTTCGATATATTCGCATTACCAATAATTTTTTCGTATATGTTTTTTTTTTTATATTTCAAACAGCTATTCTCAATGGACCGGATATACGAAAATTAATTAAAGGCGAATCTTTCACAAATAAGCTTTCGAACCATTATAACCACATATGTGCATGGGACGCAAGTCATCGAAGGCGTTTTAGGAAAGAACCGTGTACAGCGAGATGACATACAGACACGAGTGGACAACTTGTATTGTTTTGAAAAAATCAATGCATTTCCACCTTGAAACCTTTTTGGCAGAAATGCCTCAGAAATCGGACGAGCAAGGAGAGAGGTTCCACCACGTGACCATGCCAATGGAAAAGCGATTCAAAGGCAGAAAATTGGATGCATTGCTTGCGGAGGTTTGTTGGTGGAGTTCTAAGACTATGCAATTTGAAATTTGTGGACACACTGAACAAAACATGCCCTTGAATATTACGTCTATCTCGGATGATGATGCAGACTCAGAACATGAATATGAACAACCTACGAAGAAAATAAGGTCACCAGAACCACAAGCGGCAACTTCAACTAGGATGGAAAGTGACAATAATTGAAAATGTTCTAAATTTTGTTTCCATTCATAGATAACATATATAAATCGTATATTTTCTGTGTAAGAATAGCTGTAATATGAATAGGAATGTTAATTTTCTTGCAAAATAAAGAATAAAAAAAAATCATCAATGATTTTTCCAAATGATTTTTTATGAATTAAAAATAAAAAATTTGAATTTTTTGGGCAAAAAATATTTTTTTTCTTCATACATTTGTTTCAGCTTATTCGGACTAGTGGTTCTCGAGTTATGGCAAATCAAAGAGCCTAAAACTTGACAAATTCCCCTATACAATACTTACTAACTGAAAATTATTTATTAAATTATTAGTTGATGTACCTTGACCAAACTAATGATCCAAAACTTCTTCTTTTGGGTCTACTTTCATAAACAATTATCAGAATTGAGTCCCGAAATCATGTGTTGTTCTGTGCTGCACTCCCCGCATAGAGAAAAATTACACTGTACAACACAAAAAAAATACAAGTTCCGGCCTATAAATTTCGATAGTGGAGACAAAAAAAGATACGTGTATCGGCGCACAGTGGCGCCATTTGAGTTTTTTCGTTGCAAAAATCATATCTTTTGAACCGAATAAGATAATTGAACAGTTTAAACAGCATATGATAGATAACTGTTCAGCCTATGAAATGAGCGTTTGGAAAGGGTGCTACGCTTTGTAGGGGCCTACTTATGGGTTATCAAAGTTAAAATTAGTAGAAAAATCAATTTTATGGTAACTAAAAAAAATTATTTTTACATTTTTAGATTGTTTTTATTTTTTTTCTTAAGGGTTTTATGTTTTAAATTATTACCCAACAAATTAAAAAAAAAAATTATTTATTTTTTTAAATTTATTTTTTCAATTTTCTGTAAAATATTCATCACAATTCGTAAGAGAAGGTATATCTAAAAGACTAACAATTTCTAAACTATAATTATTTTGTAACTCTATTCGTGACTTCACATGCCGCAGGGAAGAAATAAGTGGATCGGAAGATGCTGCCAACATGTTGAAGAGGTCCTTATTTTGCCTTACCCTTGATGCTTTGAATGTGTTCTGCAATCTATATTTTTTATAAAATTTGTTAAGAGACTCCTGTGCTTCTTCAGAAAGCTCTCCAATTGGCAAAGACTGGTACTCAATTATATCTTTGCCATGCGCCAATATTTTATGGACGGTCGGGGTCAACTTCTTCTGTGGATACATTTCTGCTAAAAGAGATGCAGTTTTCGACGCATATTCTCCATATTTTGTAGAATTGACATTTTCTTTGCAGTTTAAAACATCCAAGATCGTTCCCAATCTTTTCACGATTTGATTGTCAATTCCAATGATTCTAGTTACTGCCTCATCATTTTCAAAAAATCTCCTAGAAGTGTTTCCATCGTTAGAGTTACCGTATCCGTGCTTGGGACAGTCTACTTTTAGTCCAACTTGTTTCAAAAAAACCATCCTGTATTTGCTTCTTTCTGATCTTTTCCTTATCCTTTATTGATGTATTTTCATCGAAGTTTTCCTCCTCTTGTGGTAGGGTATATGCCAGTTTTAGCAAGAATTCCATACACCTTATCCTTGCGTGCAATGGTGACATTCCATATTCGTAATTCTCCTCATTTGTAGAATCGTTTAAATTACCAAAGTTCTTCTGACAAATAATAATATAAAATCGATAAAAAAAATATAAAAATAATACGAAAAAAGGGGTTTAGATAGGTTTTTGCTAAATTTTTACCTCCAATATAATTCTGTCTATGATAACTAATTGAAATATATTATAATTAAGCAGAAAAAGATACTAATCTTAAACTCTTTACAACTAATTATATAAAATTGAGATGTAACATATTATATATGAAATAAATTGAATTGAATTGAAAAAAGTTCTTCTGACTCTTTTTGCAAATCGGGCATGACATTGTTGAGGTTGTTCCTGTCAGTTCGTTTACGACTTTTCCGTCAACCATGGTCAGGTGGAACTCGTAATTGCGTTCAATATATTTTCCTTCTCCAATTTGCAGCTTTGTAGGCTTAATCTTGCTTATTTGTTCTTCAATGTCCTTCACCGTAGTCCTTATGAGTTCTGCCGATTCCCTTGCAAACTGAAACATTATTGGTCGGCAATAATGCACTGATGACGGACGTGGATTTTTCCAGTGTAGGGAATCATCCGATTTTAGCCGCAAAGGAACAACAGATGCCATAAACATATTTCCGTCCGATATTGTAGCGTCATCGAAAGATATCCTTTGCTTATAAACGCTTTGTCCGGATGATCCATCGCAGCCCCATTTGCTGATCAATGTCAACTTCTCAGGAAGAATTTTCACTTCCGTGAAAAACTTTGGTGTGGTTGACTTTCTAAACAGTTCAAATAATTTTAAATTGTTCAACGCCATGTTTTCAGTACTTAAATTGTTTAATGGTTTCAGTAATTGTTGCGCCAACTTTCAGGCGTAGACTAATCCAGGCATTATGCTTATTTTGCAATATATAGGCTTATGCTACCATGCCTAAAAATTTACCTGTTCCCTGCATACATATGGATTTAGGCTAAATAATGCAATTTTGATATTATGCACGTGTCCAAATAAGATTTGTGCCTACCTGTAGGGACCATAAGTCAATATTGTTCCTGACCATTTGTACGCCAAAGTATTGTTTATGTGAGGTACGTACCTGCTAATTTCAATGAGTAGTTTTTTTCAAACTATTAGATCAAACTACTGTCAGTCAAAACATATAAGGGATGGACGCCATACAATTTCTGCAACCATGTCTTTTTGAACTTTTTTACCTCTAGAAGCCAAACGGGCACGTACGGGCAGATAAAACCTTTTGAATTATGTAAAGAAATAATCAAAGAACAGGTTTTGCACGTATGGCAAATATAGAAAAATATAGTTTTTTTTTATTTTCCGTCAAAGTTGAAAAATAGTGAAAAAACGGATAGTTTTTAAATAGTGATTTACCAGGAGAAACACAAAGCAAACAGTTAATTTTTTTTTTATCATTATACATTTAATAAATACATCAATCAATACAAATAAAAAATAAGGCGATTCGTTACCTATTTTTCGTGATATTACACCTGAAATCGCAACAAATTGACTAAAAATTGTGTGTTTTTTTGAAAACCGAAAGTCGGTCAACTTTGAACGGTTATATCTTCTAAACTAAAAATGTGATATTATTAAGAGTGGCATATTTGAAATCGTTGAAAAGTTTCCTACAACATGGGTTTATTCAAAACTTCGTCGGCACTCATGAAAATTTTGATTTTTGCAACATCGCTTGCTCTACGGGCGCCACTGTGCGGCGTTTTGAAAGTTTGCATCTGAATTTCATTTAAAATGGGGGTTAAAGTTTCGCAGGTCTGACACATTCTTATTGTTAATTGTTATTTTAGGTATAAAATGTGTTCAGCAAATTAATGTAGAATGCTACGGAGAACATTTTTGTTGAATATGTTAACCCTGTAACTCCTTAAAGTATGGGTCTTTTTTGCCTTCGTTTAAAAAAGAGCAAAAAACATAATTAAGACAGGGATTTAAGGGGTTAAAATGTTCCGCAAAAATATTATGCGTTATATTTTACTATAAGTCTCGGAAAAAAATAGTTAAAATTTAACTAAAAGCCACAAATATCTCTATTTACATTTAAATGGATTTTAATGTGGTCGCGAGTGGTCAACCAACTTATTGGACTACTGATCAGCAAAAAATTCCAGATGTCATCGATTTTGGCGTGGTTAAAAACATCCCCGCAGAAACGATTCATGTTGAAGCTTCTTTAGAATTATCTTCTGATCACACACCTACACTTCTAACTATAGCAAACCCTAATAGAATTGTATCTCCGTGTGGATACTTAGTGACGTCAGCAACACAAATAAATTGGTTAAAATATAAAAAATATCTCAGTACCCACTGCACTGAAAATATTCCGCTTAGAACACCGGAGAATGTGAATCTTTCTATTGTAAATTTTGACAATTATCTCAAACTAGCTGTTCAACATTCTAGCATAGCCCGCAAAAACATCAAAAATAGTAAAATATATTCTACAGATGTCGAGCGTCTCTTGACTGAAAAAAGGAGAGCTCGAAGGGAGTGGCAATTGCACAGATCCCCTCAACTTAAAAATTTACTAAAAGAGTGCACAAAAAGGCTAAGAATCTTACTGCAGTTTAAAAAAACGGCTTCTCTGGAAAAATATCTTAAGGAACTTGATGCAACTCCTCAATCTGATTACTCATTATGGCGTGCAGCTCGAAATCTAAAAAGACCAGTTATCACTAAACCGCCATTAAGAAACTTAAATGGAAGTTGGGCACGAAATGATATAGAAAAAGGAAATATTTTTGTAAATCATTTGAAAACCGTATTTACCCCTCATACATCTTTCGATACTGCGGTCGAGTTACCACCTGTTGTTGTTAGATCAGCTGTTCCACTAAGATTTGAGATAAGAGAAATCGAAAAGGCTATTCATGATTTAAACCCCAAGAAAGCCCCTGGTTTTGATAACATCAGTAACAAAATGCTTTTGGAGCTACCCCGCATAGCAAAGAAAATTATTCTACTAATTTTTAATGCTATTTTACGCCTTGTATACTACCCACAAGAGTGGAAAGTATCTTTAGTTACCATGATACCTAAACCAGGAAAGGATCCCACAAAAGTTGAGTCATATAGACCTATAAGCCTATTGTCTAATATATAAAAGCTATTTGAGAAACTACTTGTGTCAAAATTAACGCCGATTTTAAATGAAAACAGATGTATTCCCAATCATCAATTCGGTTTTAGAAGAAAACACAGCACAATTGAACAAACTCATCGAATAGTAAATGTCATAAGAAAAGCCTTTGAAGAAAAAAAATATTGCTCTGCACTCTTCATCGTTGTGTCTCAAGCATTTGATAAAGTCTGGCATAAAGGGTTACTACTGAAGTTGCAGCAAAACTTACCAGCAAACATACACAAGCTGTTAGAAAGCTACTTAGTCGGGCGTCTTTTTATTATTAAAGAAGGCGATTTTTTAAGTTCTCCTCAGCCAATTAACGCCGGAGTCCCACAAGGCAGCATCCTGGGCCCTCTATTATACTTAATGTATATATCGGACTTGCCAACAAACAGCTACACCCATACCTCAACATTTTCGGACGATACAGCTTTTCTAAGCGTACACGCAAACTGTCAAGAAGCATCTCGTTACTTACAGGATCACATATTTGAACTGGAAAGGTGGTTAAAACAATGGAGGATAAAGATCAATGAGCAAAAATGCGCACATATAACATTCACATTGCGTCGGGAAACATGCCCCCCTATTAAAATCAATAATCAAATAATACCCCAACACTCGCATGTAAAATACCTCGGTATACATCTAGATCGGCGTTTAACGTGGAAATGGCATATAGAAGCTAAATTAACTCAAATGAAACTAAAAGCAATTCAAATAAATTGGCTTATTGGAAGAAATTCTGTTCTCAGCCTCGATTGCAAACTTCTACTTTACAACTCTATCTTAAAGCCAATTTGGTGCTACGGTATTCAGTTATGGGGCACTGCCTCGGCTTCTAACAACCGAAAAAATTCAAAGGCGCCAAAATTAACTTCTTCGAATAATCACAGCCGCCCCCTGGTACGTCAAAAACTCAAATATCCACAAAGATCTCAATGTGCCATTAGTAAAAACTATGATAACGAAATATGCAGTAAAATATTTAAAAAGGCTGGAACTGCACCCAAACCCATTAGCACGAAATATTTTAAATTATGGCGGCCACACTCGATTAAGAAGAAGAGACACTGCAGCACTCACCCAATCAGATGAGCGGTAAACACCTACATATGTGAACAGAAACCGTGATGACGAAATCTACATATGTGAACAGAAACCGTGATGACGAAATCTTTTTTGTCCGGCACTGGCAGGACATAAATCAAATATTAGGTTAAGATTTGATTAATTATTGTTAGTTCATATTTAGTATATGAAGATTCAATAAATAAATACTGAGAAAAAAAAAAAATTAGTTTACCTTAGATAGCAAAATTGGATATGAAGTATTCATTAATTACATTTTTTTAGCTCTATACAATTCCACTTCATTATCATACAATGTCCAGCATATGTCAGCGATAAGCGAATGAATGCTTTTGCCTTTATAGCGTTCTTCGAACTGTGCGCATGTCTGATGAAATTTTTCACCATGCCCATCAGATTCTGTTGACAACTGGTTCTCAAAGTAATCCATATGGGAATTTAAAAAAAATATTTTTGGTGACATATGAACGCCTTGTTTTTCAAAAGCTCTAAGCATGGTGTCTAAGTATATTAGAGCAGTAGGAGAACTATTTTTGCCTAAGACATTGTATATCACTTCCTTAATGCTTTTCCACGCATCAAGCTCAATTAGTGAGAGCATATCGTCGAAGTCAGCGTTTTGCATCAACTTTCTTATATCTAGACGAACAAAAACACCTGTTGGTATGAAACCAATTTAAAGGATTTCAACAATAACAACGACTTGTAGAACATATACATACCTTCTTTAATCTTTGCTTCGCTTAATTTTGGAAACATTGTTTGCAGAAAATTGAATGTTGATTCATTTGTATTCAGACATTTAAAAAAGTTTTTTTACCACACCAAGTTTGATATGCAATGGGGGTAAGATAATTTTTTCAGTTGGTACCAATGCTTGATGAACGATATTGTGCTCTCCTAATGTTCCCTCAGCTCTTTGCTTCAATTGTTTTTTGGAATATTGGTCGCCCTTCCATCTGCTATCCTAAGTGCATAAAAAGCATCCGTACTTAACGTATCCAGCCTGCATACCTGAAAGGAAAGTAACGACTTTTAAAACACAACAGATCCGCCACTTATGGTCTTCATATTTTACGGAGTCCAGTATTAATTTTATAGAATCATATTAATAGGCAATTGGAATAGGATTTTTGGTATTATCGTAAACAGAAGTACAGCTTTTAGACTCTTAGACGATTCAATAAATATACGCCAGTCCTCGTGGTTATACTCAAAATTCATTGCATTTATTATTCCTTTAATATCGTTGCAATAAGCAAACGTGTTATCATCGTTTACTGAAAATACCGGCAGAAAGCTGTCTTGACGCTTACGAAAGCTGGTAAAATTGATACCAGGTTTAAGTAGATGAAGACTTTTTAAGTCTGCAGCTAAAATTTCTGATTCGGTTATAGACAGATTCAGTATCCGAGCCAATGCATTTAAATACTCTTGCGATATGAATATTGGTCTTGGGATTACTTCAATTCCTGTGTAATCACTACCTGCGCAATGAAAGGTTCCTGTTTAAGCGATTGTTCCATCAACATAATGACTTCGAAGTTGTAGCACAGGTTCTGGGAGCACTTCAGAATACGGAACTGGGAGCATGGTGTATGGTACAGCTTTGTATAAAAAACTCTTTCGCCTATATATATATTCAACTTTAATAAAGGACTATTTTGGCACACATAGCACGTAGCGTCATTATGTTCACCTGGATCTAACCACCGCTTAAGAATACCAAACTGCATTGAATTTCGTTGACCTTCAGCGAAAGTTTAAAAATAAAACTATAGTTTTAGATCGAATACAAAAATCAATTACTTTTGGACCACAAAATTAAGCTATTATAACAAATGCGCCAGCAATGCTTCGGCGTCCACAGTTCATCCGGAAAAACTTCTAGCTCAAAATACCTTTTATAGATGTCTTCAACTGTACTATTGAAAAACGTAACTTTATATTCCGGTTAGTATGTTTACCGCAGATATAGCAAAACAAATTAAATTTTTCCAAACAATTGGCAATTTTTGCCAAAACAAATCTTACACGTTGTTTTGAGTAGCACTTTATTTTACATACAAATTATTCTTTCGAATTCGTCCTTAAATACTATTTACAAAATTCTTAAAACTATCTAGCAGGCATGCGTACGTGACCATGCGCGGAGAAGCATTAAGGAAGTGATATATAATAAAATCGTTCTCCTACTGCTCGAATAAACGTAGACACCATGCTTAGAGCTTTTGAAAAACTAGGCGTTCATATGTCAACAAAAATTAACGCACTCATTGAAGAACGCTATAAAGGCAAAAGCATTCATTCGCTTATCGCTGAAATATGCTGGACATTATATGATAATGAAGTGGAATTGCCTAGAGCTAAAAAAATTTAATTAATTAATACTTCCTATCCAAATTTGCTATCTAAGGTAAAATAATAGAGATATTAGTGATTTTTAGTTAAATTTGAACTGTTTTTTTATGCTAAATTTTTGGGGTACTTTAAAATAAGATTCTTAATATATGCGAAATTAACCCTAAGCTCTCATTTGTTGTGTCTTATTTCTGACTGTCTGGATGACTTTTCCGTTTTGGTGTATTCAGAGACTTATAGTAAAATTCCACGGATAATATTTTTGCGGAACATTTTAACACATTAAATCCCTGTTTTAATGGTGACCCATACCTTAAGGAGTTGGAGGGTTAACATATTCTACAAAAATATTCTCCGTAACATTCTACATAAATTTGCTGAACACATTTTATACCTAAAATGTAAGGATAACATGGTTTCTTATGCCGAATTACAATAAGAATGTGTCAGAGCTGGGAAACTTTAACCCCCCTTCAAATGAAATTCAGATGTAAACTTTCAAAACGCTGGTACACGTGTTTTTTTTTTGTCTCCTCCATCAAAATTTATAGACCGAACCTTATAATTTTGGGAAAAATTTGATTTTGTTGTACAGTGTTATAAGAAAAACAACGACTGGATTCGATTTTATTGACAAAAATCTTTTTGTAATAATTTGTATATATACCAAAGTATATATATTTATATGTATATACATATATATTTTTTACATAAACATATATATATAGATACATATATACTATATAATATATATTTATAAGTAAAAATAGAATTATTTATTTATTAATTATATTCTTACGTAATTAACAGAACAATAGTTACTAAGACATTCAGCTCGTTGTAGGAAAACATACCACAGTCTCTGGCGGGAATCGAACCCGCACCCCTCACATTTATATACTAGCTTACTACCAACAAGCCTAAAAGACCCTTAACAATATAAGTAATAAATATATATGTATAAGAAAACAAATATACAAATATTTATAACAATTGGTTTTGATAATTAAAAATCACTTCTTATCAGTCGTATGACATGAATTTAGTTTAGGTTTACTGCCACACATCTTCGTGTGACCTGCTAACCCGGAATTTTGCATCTTCCTTGCCAAGGTCCAATGTTGATTTCTGTCTAGTCACTGGGAGACGGAATATGCAAATTCGATTTACGTTTTTTTTTTTATTTAAGTTTGAAGGCATGGTCGTTCCAATTTTTAATCTATAAATCTTAGTTTGTATTCCTGGTTGGTCTTGGATATTTCCGTTATAAAGAATGAAGGCATTGGTGCATGCCATGTCTTATATATGCTAAAGTAATCTATTTGTCCACTTCCTGCAACTTAGAGCAATTTTGTGGTGCTTCATGTAACTGTACAATAGATCTAAGCCCTATCCTCATATTTCCATTGTAGTCCTCCATAGCGATTGTTGTTTTGCTCTGCTTTTTGTCAAATCTACGAATAGAAACATTTTTATCTGGCACAATTGAGGAAAAAGCTGGCTTAGTTTCTGTATATGTCGAAAACAGATTGACAGATTTTGTTTTTTACAAGCTTAGTACTTAGTTCTTTTAGCAAACATAGTAGCGGAGTTCGGTTTTTTATGCAAATGGTCTTGTGAAGGAGCAAATGCAAAATATCGTAGCTCTTTTGTTAGGTTAGGTTAGAAAGGCTGGTGTGAAGCAAACTTCACACCCTCACCCAGAGACCAATATGGTCCATTGTGACGCCTTTATTTAGTGAAACAAAGGAAGAAAGAAGAGAAAGATATCTAGTGTGACAGAGTAGGAGAAGTAAATGGTGAAAGCACAGGGAAGGAAGATAGTGGAAGAAAAGAAATCGGACAGAACAAGCAAAACACAACCCTACCAAACAGAAAAAACTGCCTTACATGTTTCCCAGCCTCCTGGCGCGCAGCCAGGTCATTCCGATTACGAATCCCGTCAGATTATCGAGCCCGCAGCCCGAGACATCTCCCAATTCGTGCAGCAATCTGCTACTTAGCCACCTCAGCCTGCTGTTCTGTAGCCTGGGACAGTGGCACAGAAAGTGCTTAACAGTCTCCAATTCCTCTGGGTCCCTGCCCTGACCAGCTCTCCCAAGAAGGCAATATCACCTCCGGCAAACGCCCAAAATCGACCCTAGTAACCAAATAATCCGTAGAGCCGGGCGAGCCTAGGTGATAACCACTAGTACTAATTTCACTCAAGATCCGCGAGTGAACTTCCGTTAAATTTCCTAACAGTCCTAGCTGCCTCGGCCTAAGAATGCTCCTTGCTGCCATTTCCCTCACATACTGCTCTATAGGCAGAAGATGAAGAATAACATCCAGAGCCGCCTGAGGGGTACCTCTTAAGGCACCTGTCATGCCGATCGAAGCACACCTCTGAGCCTAAGACAGAAGGTACCTCCCACTAGCTAGTTTCAATGCCTCCCACCAAACACAGCATCCATACGTAAGAATGGGTCTAACCACCGAAGTGTACAGCCATCCCACAACTGACGGCCGGAGTGCCCAACTCCTACCTATCGACGATCTGCAAGCATATAAAGCATTGAGACCCCTCTTTAGTCTCTCCTGAGTATTCCTCCTCCAGGACAGCTTACTGTCCAGAAAAACTCCTAGATACTTAGCACTATCAGATAGCCTAAGCTCTACTCCCCCTAGTACCGGCAGCCTAAAATTCTCCACCTTGTACCTCCTAGTGAAAAAAACTAATTCTGTCTTCTCCGGACTAACTCCTAAGCCCTTATCAGTCGCCCATGCGGACAGTTCGCCCAGCGCCCCTTGCATGACATCGCTAATTGTCGGCAGAAACTTGCCCGATAATAATATAACTACATCATCCGCGTAGGCGACGACCTTCTGACCTATCCTGTCAAAACGTCCCAGAACGACATTGACAACCAAGAGCCACAATAAGGGAGAGAGAACTCCCCCTTGTGGGGTCCCCCTAGTCACGAGTTTTCTTAAGCGCTCGTTTCCCCAGTCCGAGTGAATAACTCTGCTGCTAAGCATCAGAGTTATCCATTCGACCAAGAATAACGAAACCCCTAAATCACTCAGTGCCTGCCTTATGGCCTCTATTTTAACATTATTAAAGGCCCCCTCTATATCCAGGAATGCCGCCAAGGTGTATTCCTTGTCTCGCAATCCCCGTTCTATATAACCCACCACATCATGAAGCACACTCTCAACAGACCTACCCTTAAGATAGGCATGCTGAGCGCCGCTGATGATGCCGGCGTCAATCTTCGTCCTCAGATGTAGATCAATCAGACTTTCTAATGTCTTCACAAGAAAATACGATAGGCTGATAGGTCTAAAATCCTTGGGTTTAGAGTCCCCGGTTCTACCTGCCTTAGGTATGAAAATAACCCTGACCTCTCTCCACCCTCTAGGAATGTAGCCATAGCATAAATTATTAGCATAAATAGTTCCACCAGCAATAGGAGTGATGATCCCTGCCGAATTGTAAGACCCAAAAGTATTAACCGCCCATGTAACCTTATCCAAGGTGATGATATCCCCCACCGCCTCTCTTATCTCACCTCCTGAGCCCGATCCAGAAAAGGGGTTACCACACCCCACCTGTTCCCCCGTCCCAAGATCCACACAACCCGGGAAGTGAGTCTCCACAAGCAAACAGAGAGATTCGGAGCTAGATTCCGTCCATGAGTCGTCCGGTCTCTGAATAAATCCCGGGACCACAGGGTCCTTGGATAAAATCCTTCTGAACCTGGACATCTCATTTACAGATTCCACTGACTCGCTAAATTTGATCCACGAGTCCCTTTTAGCCCTTATAATATCTCCCTTGTACCTATTATAACTTATTCTAAAGTTACTCCAGTCCTCATCCCTACGCGTATTCTTCGCTCTATTGAATAACCTTCTGACAGTGGTCCTTTGAGTCCTCAACACACCTGTCCATCATCTCAGTTGCGAGCGCCTACCCGGAAAATTCAGCGGACAAGATCGCTTATAGCTACTGGTCAACACCTCCGTAAAGGTACCCAACAGGTGCTCCACGCCGGCCGAAGTCGAGCCCCAATCGTGTATAACTCTAAGGTTACTATTCACCAATCCCGAAAAGGAATCCCAATTCGTCCTCCTTGGATTCCTATAAGGACGCTTTTTTGACTTTTCGAAGTTTATATTAAAGGATATACGACCATGGTCAGAGAAGGAAAATTCCAAAGCCACCCTCCAATCATCTACTAAGTCTCTATAGTTCGTCAATGTTACATCTATTACTGCCTCCCTATCTCAATTTCTGAATGTTGGCGTATTTCCCCTATTACAGATGTAAAGATTGCTAGCAATAATAAAATCAAACATAGACTCACCCCTTTTGTTGATGTCGGTACTTCCCCATTGGGTATGGTGTGCATTAGCGTCACAACCTAGTATCAGTCTCGAGCCCCTTCTGCTCGAGACTTTGTTAAATCTAACAAGAAAATGCACAGAGTTTGCGTTAGATTTAATAAAAGAGTTACGATCATTTTCATTTGCTTTTCGCAAGACTATTTGCACCACACACTGAATTCCACTAGTGTATAAAAAAACAAGGAACATTTGCAGTTAGTGCGCAGTGCATAGTGTATCTTGAAAGATACAACCACTAAAAGTGATTTTAGAACTGAAGTTGTGGTGATATTTGTTTAAAAAATTTAAAATTCATCAAAATACACCATAGTCGACCATATATATATATTTTAAAAATTTTTTATCAGGCTTAAGTTCATTGAATTTAATTTTCATTAAATTATTTTTATGAAGACAGGAATTTTACAACATGAAATTAATTAAAATTTTTATTGATAATTTTTCATTCTTGACTGCGCTGAGATTTGAACCCAGGTTTTCAAGGACAGGTTGCCCATACTAGTTTCGATTGTAACCACACAATCTCGTCAGTGGGGTTTGCCGTTTTACTCACTCGGCTATTGAAGCCGGATGTCGTCAATAGTCAAACATCAATCTTTAAATCAAATGGTATTTCACCTTGGTAGATCGAAATTTGCTTTTGAATGAATGATTATCTATTTTAACCCATTTGATCACACTGTTCTCGCATGAGTAAAAAAAAATACTCAACTTTATGACTCCAAAACTCTAATAATTCCATTTACTTTTTAATAGTTTTTGCTTCTAAATATTACTTTAGAGTGTAAACAATAAATATGTATCAAAAGTGAGAAAAAAAATGTCTAGCGGTAAACTATCATTCTCCTTTTCATAAACATTGTTTATCGTTTTTTCAATATTCTGTATCTATCATTACATTTTGGCTTATATATTTTTTGTAATAAGCTAAGCGCTGACGAGTTTTTGTGAAAAATAAATTAAACAATTAATTTTAAAAGTATTAAAAAAAATTTATTTGAAAAAGTTTAAAAAAGTATTTCTTTGGTACGAATAAAAATTGCTGTACTCTTTCGAATACAATGGGATAATGTATGTAAAATGTTTAAATAATTTTTAATTATTTGCGATGAATGTTAAAATGTTTTATGGTATAAAATTTGAAAACATTGCTGCCGCATTTAATTATAGCTAGTACTAATGATCGTGAAAATTTTGATTTTACAATAATTCTTCCTAATGCCGCCCAAGAAACAGATGATGATGAAATTACGGAATGATTTGCCAAACGACCTTCAAGGAGAATTGGAATTGTTGGGAGTAAGTGACAGTGGAGAAGATATTCCATTCGCTGATTTAAGAAAATCAATATTAGTGTCATCGGCAATAAAGTGGAGGAAAAGAGCCAAGAACACTTCACTAGAAGGCAAATCTCCAATTGAAGTATTTGAAACTCTTTTTGATAATGATGTTGTGCAGCTAGTACTTGACAAAACGGTGAAATACGCCTCACAACACAACATGCACATATTAAACTTTACAGCTGAAGAGCTAAATGTGTTTATTGGAATTATCCTCTCAGCGATTATTATTCATTACGCATTTAAATCAAATAAGATGCAAAGTTTGTCACAGTAGAATTCAGTGGATTTGCGAGCTTTGCAACGTTGCACTTTGCGTAAAAAAAGACTGCTTTAAAAAATTCCATACCCAATCACATACAAATATTAATACATAGCAGAAAATTGATCTGTTAATCTTATATATAACTAAAAAATTCTTTAAATCTGAATAAAAATGGTTTTTAAATAAAAACATTGAAACAAAGTATAACTTTGCCCCATTGTCCCACTGTACTCGTGCGAGGTGCGTTATAATAAGATTTAATTAGGCCCTAATCATGTACAACGCAGCGCAACGCCAAACAATAACATTGAAAGCACAAACAATGTCATAAATATTTTGTAATTTTGTTGTTGCTTTCTACAGAAATTCACATTGCGTTTTAACATTTCAAACGCTTGTGTCGTTAAAAATTTTAAAACGGTACATGAATTTCTGTTGAAGCAACAACAAAATTACAAAATATTTATGACATTGTTTGTGCTTTCAATGTTATTGTTTGGCGTTGCGCTGCGTTGTACATGATTAGGGCCTAATTAAATCTTATTATAACGCACCTCGCACGAGTACAGTGGGACAATGGGGCAGCCAGAGTTCTATTTTTTTGCTCATTTTATATGTTTTGTCGATTTTTATTTCCAAAACAAGCGTTATATTTATGGAATTGATGATGTGGCAATAAAGTCATTTGACAATAAATAAATGAACTATGTTAAGCTTAGTCTAGACGATATGTTGAATCAGCAAATGTATGCTTACACTCATATGCTTAAAAATAATAACAAATGCCTCTATTAGCATATTCAATATGTTAGGTGTCTAGACGATATGCTGAAAATACCAAATTTTTCAAATTCATCATATGCCAGCAAATGATATTTCAACATATAAGTTAGCATACAATTTTTGTGTCTTCACGATATGTTGAATTTTGTATGTTGATATGTATGTTGAGTATTGTAGTCATTTGGTTAAAAATAACAAATAAATTTGACAATGCTCTTGTTCTATTTTTTAATGCAACTACCATTTATGAAATAAAATTTATTTAAATCAATAAAAAGAAAAAAATTATGTCATCAGAGGAAATATCACTAGCTATTATTTGTGCAGCGCTAATTTTTGATGACGACGAAACAAAAACAAAAGCAAAAAGACGCAGAGTTTGGAAAAAAAAATGGATAGAACGGCGGGAGGAAGAAGGTTTTTGTGTTTTCTACGTATGGATATCCATCAGTTCAATCATTTGCTTTCTTTGGTATCACCAATAATAACTAAACAAGACACAGTGATGCGCAAAAGCATTACAGCAAAGGATCGACTTATTTTGACCCTACGTTTCCTAAGCAGTGGTAATTCATTTTCTTCATTGCAGTTTCTTTTTCGTATCCCAAAATCGACTATTAGTACAACTATTCCACATGTGTTGGATGCTATTTATACAGTGCTTGTAGGGAAATATATGAAGGTAAGACCTCCTAAGTATTATTTTTGTGTTTATACGCTACATCTTTTTCTCGATAATGTAGATGCCAACAACTGCAGAAGAGTGGAAAGCTATAGCGAAAGCATTTAAAGAACGGTGGCAATTTCCAAATTTTATTGGCGCTATTGATGGCAAGCATGTGGTAATGATATCGCCGCCGAATTCTGGTAGTATTTATTACAATTATAAAGGTACACACAGCATCGTACTAATGGGAGTTGCAGATGCTGAATACAAGTTCATTTACATTGATGTCGGTCGTAACGGACGTTTTTCTGATGGTGGTGTTTTCAATCGCTGTACCTTTGCAAAGGCGATGGACAGCAACAAATTAAATTTACCAGAACCAACTGCATTGCCAGGACGAGACTTACGTGTTCCGTATTTACTTGTTGCAGATGATGCTTTTGCTATGCGACCAAATCTAATGAAACCGTATGGTCAACGTGGCTTAACAATGGTGCAACGAGTGTATAATTACCGAATGAGTCGTGCACGTCGCATTATTGAAAATGCGTTTGGTATAATGTCAGCACGTTTTCGAGTTTTGCGGTCACCTATCCATTTAAACCCAGAAAAAACTAAAAAAGTGGTTCTAGCAAGCTGTGTACTTCACAATGATATGATCGACACAAATAAAAAATTGTACACACCATTTGGATTCATCGATCAAAATGGAGGTTTAACTGAAGGTACTTGGCGACAGGAATACAGTTCAACTTCAACATTTTTACCGCTAGAAACTCCAACAAACGTTGAGGTTCAATTAATCACCGGTGCTAAAGAAATACAAAAAGAATCGACAATGTATTTCGTAGAAGAAGGTGAATTAGGTTGGCAGTATCAGCAAATATAATTCTAAATAAATACAAAATAAAAACCTTTTTTAAAAACGAGCTTTAATTTTAATGCACCAAAAAGAAAAAAATAAACTTTTACTATCAACTTATAACGTCATTACACAATTAATATGATGTAGAAGCTTGTCGCTAAATTGATGTGCTCGTATTTACTTAGTTTGAAAATTTTAATAGTTAAAACCAATATCATCAAGTTCTTTTATTTCCTCTACACAAGTCAATCTCGCGACAAGCTTTTATATCATATAAATTGTGTAATGACGTTTTAAGTTGATAGTAAAAGTTTATTTTTTTCTTTTTAGAAATAATCTAGGTGACCGTTTTCAGATATTATCTAACTTTGTATTACTCTACACAAAGATTGTAACTAAATAAATAAACAAAAGAAATATTTATACAAATACATACATATTAATATATTTTATTTTCCGCATATGTATAAATGCCATATTTACATATGTACCATTCGGTACATGTGCATACAAATTTGTCATATGCTGAAAAGCTTAAATACGATTTTCAACATATAACATATCTGCCATAATACGCAGGAAATTTGTCAATCACTAATAATACGCTGTTTACACGATATGCTAAAATTTCCAACATACGTTTGTTTGCATTGTTAACAAAGAGCTAGCAAATGTTATTAAACATACGTATGTTGAAAAATTTTTGCGTTTACACGATATGCTGGCACTTGTAACACATTTTTCATCATTAATATGCTGATTCAACATATCGTCTAAACTAAGCTTTAGACACGTAAAACCTGTCGTCCGACAAGTCGATATTTAGTGGGCCACTTAAGAGAACGATAATGAGTGACTTGTTGCCGCTCGCTTAAGTTGTCGATCGACATCGGGGGCACTGCTGTTATTGACAGCTGCTACATTTTGTGATAAAAATCCTCAACAGCAGCGTTCTTAAACACAAAAAAAAGAAATGCTAATTAGTTAGCGATTATTATAAGCGCGTCGCGTTCTACAAACAGGCTGTAAGTTAACAGCTGGTTTTATACTGTTCTTTTTTCGGCCGTCAAAACAAATGTTTGATCGTGCTTGTTGATAACAGTCCTGTCTTCGTAACTCGGCACACGATTTTTTTAACATAAATAAGTAAATTAAATGCACGTCCATTCGCACTAATTGAATAATTTTTAATTTAAATTATTTAATATAAACATGAATAATAAAATTATTAAAACAAATTTTTAAAATCGGACCGACGGTTGCGGAGATTACCTCCTACAAACAAACAAACAGAAAAAACAAACATTAGCTATATTTACTCGTATATACATAGATTAAAAAAGGCAGTAAGTCTAAAAATTTAGAATAACTGTCTTTTTGAGGATATTGATAAAGGACCACTTGCAAGAATGCAATCTTAGCAATACTACCAGTTTATCTATATATATAATTTTCTTATTTGTGTGTTCCAATGTGTTGTCTATCCAGGGCCTTTGAAAGCCCACTGATGGGCTAGAAAGCAGAAAATTCTGAAATCCTAACGTAGCCGGATTTTTTATTTTTATCCTGTGAGCATAACAGCTTGTTTTAAATAAGAGTGGAAAAAAGAATTTCTTTTGTACTATAAACATTCTATATAATGAAGAAATTTTCTGGTCCAATACAGATTGTCGACTGTATTTAAATCTATTAAAAAGTATACATATACATATATTAACACATAAGGCTGAAAACTAAGCAAATTATGAAAAAAATCATATCATAAAAATAATGTCAGTAGGCTGGAAGCAAAAAATCTTAGGACCGGCAGATGTTGCCATTTATTCTTGAAAATTCTTAGCGTTTTAGAGTGCAATGGGTAAAACTGAAAAATTTTCAAAGTCCTATGTGGAAGAAATTTATGGCTTCGGTTTTAATTAATTTTACAGCACTTTTTTATGTTTACTTATGCAATAATATTTAGTTGGTTCACTTATTCCAATAACACGGAACATAACTTTTAAAATAATTAAGATATTTTAAAGATATTGTAAGAGGACACTTTATGCTTCAAAATAATGCTTAGGACAAACTGCTAGAAGTACAGGGTGCTCTGAAAATTACACACAAATTAGGATCATATTTCCGACATAAATTCAACATGTTTATTTTATATACATTTTTTATTTGTATCGCTAATACACATTTTTGTATACTTTTAATACTTAGATCACAGTTAATTTATATGGCATAACTAGCTTCACCTAGTGCGCTTTGCAATAAATATGGTTTAAATCTAAAAGTCTAGAAAATAATACCACTGTAATATATAGGTTACATGTTAAACCAATATGTAATTTTTTTATTTATATTATAAAAACACATTTTTTAAATATTTTTAATATTAATGCTATAGATATTAAGTTATTTAGTATATTTTTTTTTTCATTTCGAATAATTTTTTTATTAGTTAGGTTTCTTTAAAATAGTCATTAAGATTGGGAGCGTTATCAAACAGACTAAACATATCGGAGCTATAATTATGCTCTTCCAAATCCATTTGAGATCTAACATGTCTTCGTAATGAAATTATTGGGTCTGAAGGGGCCGCCAACATATTTAAATGTCGTTATCCTGTCTAATCCGTGAAATTTTCTAAGTATTCGTGTATCTAAATTTTGTTTAGTCTTTGTTAAGCATTGCTGGGCTTTTTCTGACAACTCTACAATTGGTAAGCATTGATATTCAATTACATTTTTGCCATGAGCCAAAGCTTATGAACCGTAGGAGTAGGTTTCTTCTTAGGGTACATTTTAACCAAAAGTTGGGCAGTTTTTGATGCATAATCATCAAACTTTGGGTAATTTACCATTTCTCTACAGTTTATGACATTAAGGATAACTGCCAACCTTGTTATAATATAATTGTCGAAACAAATAATTAAATATTTCCTTATCATTTTCAAAAAATGCTCTGGACATATCACCATCGTTAGTGTTTCCTTACCACTGCTTTGGGCAATCAACCTTCGGTCCGAGCTTCTTAATAAATTCATTATGTGTAATTTTTTTCGTGCAGATTGTTTTTTTTTTTGTATTACGTTATTATCAAAACATTCTTCTTTTCGCAGAATTGTATAAGCTAGTTTTAAAATAAACTCCATACACCTGATTCTGGCATGTAACGGAGAAATTCCATATTCATAGTTTTTTTGCTCATCACTTGAACCATCAAGATTTTGAAAGTCCTTCTGTGACTTTTTGCAATTGCACACTATAAAGTTGACGAGGTATCTGTTATTACATTTAAGACTTTACCATCGATTATTGTAAAAAAAATTCATTATCAATCGAAACAGTTTTTCCATTCTTCATTTCAAGAACAAACAGCCTTAGTTCAGAAATTTGCTTTTTTATATTCTGTACTGTAGATTTGATTACTTCTGAAGACTCCTTTGCATATTGAAAAAATATCGGACGACAAAAATGAACTGATGATAGGCGAGGATTTTTCACTTCTCAGTCGTTAAGGAACAACAGAAGCCATGAACATATTTAAGTCTGTAATAGTTGTGTTATTTGTCGATATTGTTTGTTTGTAAGCAATTTGACCGGATGATCCACTACATCCCCACTTATTTACTGATGTAAGGCTATCTGGAAGTGATACTGCTTCCTCTTCAGGCAAATTTTGAATATTTGCTTTGTACATCCAGTTCGTGGTATCGTGGTAAATCGTGTAGTTTTTCCAAAATAAACCGATTTAAATAAATTTTCATTATTTGAGTTTCTGAATAATTTAAAAAAAACTCCTAATTTTTAAAACAAATTCTGCAATTTAAAATAAAATTCTACAAGTTCTGCTACTGATCACTCTTACAAAGTAAAAACTGGCTGCATTACTCAATTGCGGTTTAATTTAATTAAGCAAAAAAAAAGTAACTAAATTATGCAACTGCAGTTTATATTTATCTCAGTATAAAAAAAGCTTTAAAACTACCTGTCTATTTTTATAATAGGTGTTTTTAGATTTAAATAAATAAAAAATTGCAATAGTTATGCCTACCAGATTGGCAGAGCAAAATATTGTTTATTATTTAACGAGAAGCAATAAAATATGTAAAAAGTAACTTTATTTTGCACTAAGCTTGCTGGAGTGATTTTGGAGCGCCCTTTTTATTTCTTTTCAAATTTTGCACACATCATTGTAACATACATTAAAATGAAAAAAAAAATTATTCTCGTTTTCGCTATGAGATTGTAACAGTTTTTTCTTATTTCGCCTGCAACTTGTTGTGAAAAAGCTTAGTTAAATTATTTAAAGTATTGTTTAGAAAATATACTCAGAAAATATGGGCGAAACCATTTTTGGCCATTTTTAGATATGCTCTATTTAATTTGTAAAAATGACCTAAATATAGGGTATCTAAAAACCGGCTACTGCCGAAAATGTAGGGAATCTGATGAACATTTTGCTACTTATTTTAATAAAAAAATAGACACACCTTTAAACATATACCAAAGAAGTAGTGATAAAACGGCAATATTTCTGACACTTCAACTCTAAATTGCATTTCTTTTTCAAAATCAAATTTACATTTTTGCTTTCTACAAAATTTTCGACTTTAAAGGAAAATGTTTTTGTATTGTGATCAGTAAGTAGCTCTTTATACGATGTATTCATTAATTTCACAAAATTTTGTCATCAAATGTTGTATTTTTGGTTTAAAGAAAAGGCGCTACTGTGCGCCGCACAGTGGCTGAAAATTTTATTTCATTGGCCAAAAGTCCAATTTTTTTTGTCACCGATTTCCAAAATTGTAATTTTATTTAATAGACAACATATTAATATTAGGTCAAAATATTAGTATTGTGGTCGTGCCATGATGTTAAACACAACTTTTTTTTAATTCAGAGAAAAGTGATTTTTTTTTATATTTAATCCGAAAGAAATGATAATTCATTGCTCAAAAACTATCATCGATAATGACCTGCCAGATTGATAGTTTTGTTATCTTTAAACAGTAATATGTGCGACTATTGTGTTATTTATATTTGAGATGTTAAGACATATTTTTTAAACTACTATATTTTTTGTCAAATTTCAACTTTAATAGAACAGAACTTTTGCGGATCAAAAGGGATTAAGAAGGTAAAACCACTGAGGGAAAGTTGAAAGTGTTTTCTGTAACCCCGTATTAACTCTTGTACCCGTTTGGACCCGTCTGTTCAACACTTTTTTAATTTTAATGAAATTACTCCAAAAAAAATTTGTTTTTTTTTAAATTTTTTTCACATTTCTTTTTATTACGCAAAAATGTTTGCAGAAGTAAAGCTGGGATCACACGATTGCCGCAAATGCACCAATATGACACAATTTTGATTGTGCTTTATTGACGCACAATAATGAAATTGCCCCAATAAAATATTCTGAAATCACACGATTGCCCTGTTTTATACAAATTTAATTGCCGCTAGTCCCAATTTACACTAGGGACATTTCTTGCCGGACAGACGAAGTTTGACGGCGAGGGGTCGAAAAGGTAGAGTGTGTAGTACATGACTATCTGTACTGGACATTTTTTCATTTCTCTTTCTTACTTTTCGTAGTTTACATCTTGTTGCTTTATATTATTTTTCTCAATTTGTCGTCAGTTTGGCTTGTATTGTGTTATGTTTGTGGTGTTGTTAAATTGCCTTGTGCTTTCTAAATAAATAAACTAATAAATTAAGGTAAAAACAAAAAATTAATTAATAAAAATAAATTTTTGTGGTCAATGAATATAATACTCGGGTTTTAATTTTACAAAAATGTTTGGCAATTAAAATTTGCAAAATAACACCACAGACTATTATAATAAACACTACAAGAAAAAGCCCCAAACTTTACGAATGAAGAAAAGAAAGAAACAAGTATAAAATTTCTGTCTGACTTCTAATGTTTCATATGTAAACGCTACAGGTAAGATTAAAAGAGAATTCAAAAAATGTCCGGCAAGAAATGTCCCTAGTGTAAATTGGGACCTAGTTGGTACAAAGCGAAATGGGTACAATAATTGCCGCAGCACTGTCACACGATTGTTCTTACTTGTGCGAACTGCGAAAACAGCTGTTGTGGTAGCTTTTTTATTTGTTTGGAAGATCTAGTTGGCTTGTTTATTAAAAAAAAGAAAATTTGTATCATACTATATTCAAACAAATTTTTTAAGTAATATACATGAAATTCCAAAAATTAAACAAATTAAAATTCTATTTTAAATATATAAAGAAATAGAGATAATTTATATATAAAAATAAATTCGCTTTAAAGAATTTCAATACATTTTGCTTCGTTTTCCTGTATACATATATTCTTTTATATTGTCCTGAACAGCTATTGCACGAATTTAAAAAAAATAAATATTAAAAGTTATTTTCGGGAAAACAAAATTTATTATTAATTTATTTATTAATGACTTGCTAAATTCCCAATTTTTATTTTTGATAAAATTAATTTTTATTTTATTAGTAAATTGATTAAAAAAAGGCAAATATTGGCGCGTATTGTGCTGTTTAATTGCCGCACAAGAAACCAATAAATATTGGTACATTTTTGTCATTTTTATTGACGCGCGTTTGCATAGCAAGTAGTCACACGATTGCCGCACCAGGGTTGCATTTTATTGGTAAAAGTAAGCACAATATTGCCCTCGATTGGTACATGAGGCAATTGATTGTGCAGTCACACGATTGGGGTATTAAAAAGTGTGAAAATTGGTGCATTGTGCAATCGTGTGATCCCAGCTTAACATAAATTATGTGCTATTGCCTTCAAAAAATTTTTTGATATAACGCGTTTTTAAGCTCTTTATTCTACTATACAATACGCTAATGTGAACGTAGTATAACGGATAAGGATGAATCAGGGCAGCTAAACGTTTTTCTGACTGTGTAACAATAATAAAATTTTTAATATACACTACCTGTATTCTGTTCGATCACGATCAATATTCCCTATATCATAAAATTTTTTTGAAGGCAATAGCACATTATTTATGTTATTAAGTGTTGAACAGACGGGTCCAAACGGGTACAAGAGTATATAAACGGTTAATGAAACCACTTTCACCTTTCCCTCAGTGGTTTCACCTTCTTAATCCCTTTTGATCCGCAAAAGTTCTGTTCTATTAAAGTTGAAATTTGACAAAAATATAGAAGTTTAGAATATAACGGCCGTATTTATAAAAAAATAAATTGGATATGAAATCTATTTTAAGGAAAATTTGTATAGAAATTTGTTTTTAAAATACGTTTGAAATCTAAGTTATTTTTTATGAATACGGCAGTAAGTCTTAACATCTCAAATATAAACAACACAATAGTCGCACATATTACTTTTTCAAGATAACAAGACTGCCAACCTAGAAAAAAAGCAGGTCATTATCAATGATAGTTTTTGAGCAATGATAATTTCTTTCTGAAAAAATATAAAAAAAATCACTTTTTTCTTAATATAAAAAAAGTTGTGTTTAACAACATGGCACGACCACAATCGCCAATATTTTGACCTAATTTTTTGGCTACCTTAGTTTTAATATTTTTACTTTTAAATAAAATTAAAATTTTGGAAATCGGTGACACGCAAAAATTGGACTTTTGGCCAATGAATTGAAATTTTCAGCCACTGTGCGCCGTGGTAACAGTTAACCACAGAGTATGAAAGAGAATACCCAGTTTTGAAGTTTAAAAATATTAATGTGTTCTTAAAAAACATCTAATACTCAGCTAATTTGTTCTTGGGTGTGATTATACATTATGTTGTTTAAGTAAATTCTATTTTGAATTTACGCCATTTTGAATTTATTAAAGTAGAAGTTTAAAATCTCCCAATAAAAAATGGAGCTTCCAACGAAGCAGGTTTGTAAGCGAGAAACGGAATAGATCGCTTATGGAAGACATAAACTTTATATGTCGAGTTCCGACCTTGAAGCAATAAATTTTTTACACAGAAAGCGCTTTATTCAGCGCATATAAAAATTGGTGAATGTAACGATTAGCTTTGCACACTGAATTTATTGTTAGGCTTATTATTTAATATGCTCCCTTACCTGCTTCGTGGTAAGGGAATGTCTTGGCTCCTCAAATTTTATATATTTATTTTTTAAATTTGTTTAGAAATCGTTCACTTATCTTTCTGCATCTCTGTATCTCTTATTGCGTAGTGCATAAATGTGTGCTTACTTTTTAAAATGTACCATTAGTGCTTCGTAAAATAAGAAATTTTTTATTGGGATGTAACGTGATGAACTGAATCGTAATTAATGAAAATGTAAATTGAAAATTTACTTACAAAAGAATCTATCTATATATATAAAAGAGTTGAGTGAGTGACTGACTCATTCATCATCACCCAGCCCAAACCGCTGACCCTAGAAACATTTTAAACATTTTTTATTTTTCGAATTTATTCTATGAGTTAAATTTCAGTTATGTATTTTATAAAGCTTTTTTGTAATAGTTCTATTCCTTAAATTTTTAGGAGTGACTTTATTCACTACCAGATACAAGATAATAGTCTGGTAGTGTATAAAGTCATTCCTAAAAATTTAAGGAATAGAACTATTACCAAAAAGCTTTATAAAATACATAACTGAAATTTAACTCATAGAATAAATTCGAAAAATAAAAAATGTTTAATATTCTAATTAAAAATTTATTTCAAAACAAATTAAATGTTAATTAAATCAAAATTTTATTATTTTTTATTTTATTTTTTATTTATTAAATTTTTGTAATAAAAAAGCCTTCATGTGGCCAATAGATATTACAGTGGAGTATGTAATTCAATTTTCTTATAACAGTAACTCTATAAAAGATATATATATTTACATATGTATATATATGTCTATTTATATCAACAAAATTTTAAAACTATAGTATTTTATTATATACGGCGACAATTTTTAACTAAAGAATAGAAATTACAACATAGCGTTGTATTAATCGACATAGTGATGGCCAAAATACACATTTTTATAAATATGTACCTTAACTTCATAATAGTTTTCAGGTTTCTAAATGTTTTACAAATTCTCTGTGACAAGTTGAATCCGAAAGTATTTCTTACGAAGTACCCCCATATTCCGCTATATTTAATATTTTACCACATTTTCTTTTCTCATCAATTTAATCATCGATTAAAATATTCAAAAAGCTTTTTCCTGTAAGCCATTGATGAAAAAGAAAAAGTTTTCAAGTAATTTGGTAAAGTATTCCAGACTCGAGCAGTTTTGATTAAAAATGATCTCTCATAAAACGCACTGTTTATTCTGGGAATAAATATTTGAGTGTTCCTTGAAGAATGAATAAACCTGACACGATTAGCTAGAAAAGACGGTGATGAATTTTTAACAATATTATAGAAGCATAATAAAAATTTTATGGTAAGATAATCATTAAAAGAACATTTGAGAAATCGATTGACATATATAGAAATATGGTTTCTGATTCGAATTTGGAATACAAATCTCACTATCTTATTGACCAAGAGCTGGATTCTCCGAACACATGTTGATGTTGTGCAGCAAGAAACATCTAAACAGTACAAAATTTGAGACATTAATAATGCATGTGCAACCTTATATCTGACATGAAAAGGCAAAGTAAGATTAAGTGAGTATAATTTTCGAAGAGTAAAGTTTACCCTAGAGCAAATAATATTAATGTGATCAGAGTAATCAAGCTTACTGTCCAATGTGACACCTAAAACTTTTATCTTATCCACCATATTTATTAGAGAACCACTCAATTCAATCTTGATTTGCTCAGCTGACGATGGACCAAATCTAATAGCATTTGTTTTTAACGAATTGATTGTGAAATTATTTGACATCATCCATATTTCCACTTCTCTTAGTGTATTATTAATTTCTGTTTGCATTTCAGTCAATGATCGGTATTGATAAAATAGAAGTTGTATGTCATCAGCAAATGCGTATGCTACACATGATTGAGAATCAGTTTTACTAAAGAGATTATTTAAATACATAGAGAAAATTAATGGCCCGAGAACGGACCCCTGAGCCACACCCTGATTTATACTCTGCACGCTAGATTTTCTATTATTTAATAAAATAAATTGCTTACGATCACTTAAATACGAATTCATAAGTAAACAAGCCGTTCGAGAAAATTTAAATTCATTATTAAGTTTTCTTACCAATTTAGCATGATCAACACAATCAAACGCCCTAGATAGGTCCAATGATACTAGCACACAAGTCTTATTGTCATTCACCCTATCCCTTATGGATTCGGTTATTCCCAATAGTGCTAAGGAAGAGCTGCAATTTTTACGAAATCCAGTCTGTTTATCATTCAGTAAAGAGAATTTTAAAATATGTGAGTTTATTTGGGACATCATTACATGTTCGCATACTTTCGATAACACTGGAAGAATACTAATAGGTCTAAGATTGTCCCTATTAAAAGAGCTGCCTACTTTAGGAATTGGAATGACTTTAGCACATTTCCACATGTTAGGAAATGTAGATGTGGTTAAAATTCCATTTATAAGATAAAGCAACTGATCAGCTAATAATGGAAAAATTATTTTAATAAATCTTAATGGTATTTCATCTACACCACAAGCATTGGATTTTATTTTAGAAAGCTCTGTTAATAAGTCCGTTGAGTTTACGCAAGAAAATGAAAAAGTTTCAGAATTTTTATCCAGCTCTTCATAGTCGAAGACATTATTGCAACATGAGTTTACTCGTTAGCAAAAGTAACTATTCAATTGTTCAAGGTCCAAGTCATTGTCATCGGTAATTTGCCTACTAGAATAAGAATTCCTCACTCTATTCCACATTTGTTTTGTATTAAGACCATTAAAAAACTTCGAATAATAAACCTTTTTAACATTCCGAATGATTCTCTTTGTCCTGTTTCTATACTTGCAGTAGACACTCCAGTTATATGGATTAGGATCATTTTTAAAAATTCCATATGCAATATCTCTGAGTGACCTAGCATGCAGTATTTTCCTAGATTTAATCCATTCCGAAGTATTTCGCTTAAGTTTAAATTTCGAGATTGGAACGAGGGAAAACATTTTAGATATCAGCATATCAAGGGAATAAAGTTGGACGTTTACATTACTTGTATTATAAAAAGACGAAAAGTCATGACTTGAAAAGCAAGATTGAAGTTCATCCATATCGATTCTTGAGTAGTCTCGATATTCAACATACTCAACAGAACTCATTGTGCTAGGTATACAACAAAAACTAAAACAAGCAAAAATTAGAGAATGATTAGAGAGAAATGGACATTGAACCTGATCAGTTTTATTTAAAAATGACGATTCACTTATGATAAAGTAATCCAGTAGTGATGTGGTTCCATGCTGTATATCAAAATGAGTAGGTGCTAAATTATGATGAATTGAGACGTTTAAACGATTACATAATGATCTAAATTTTCCTGATTTAATTGGGTTAAATAAATTGTAGTTAAAGTCTCCAACAACTATTATTTTATCATATTTTTCAAATAAATCTCCCATGGTTGACTCAAAAGCAT
This sequence comes from Pollenia amentaria, assembly GCA_943735925.1. Lineage (NCBI taxonomy): Eukaryota > Metazoa > Arthropoda > Insecta > Diptera > Polleniidae > Pollenia > Pollenia amentaria. The sequence goes on along the minus strand of OX031008.1, from coordinate 48,208,868 downwards.
TAATATTGCCATGGGGCAAATATACAACCCCCAATAGCACAGTCATATCACCAACATAAACTTCCATAAATAGTACCTCACATTCATTATATTGCGATTCAATATCCAGTACTTTATATTGCATACTACGTGAGATGTAGATACCCACACCTCCGCCTCTTCCTAATACGCGGTCATTCCTACAGAAATTGTAATTTGGTATGGTTACAGCACTATCTGGAACACAAGGCTTTAACCATGTTTCCGTAACTCCAAATATGTCAAATGATGATGAATTTAAAAAATGTTCAAATTCGTTGAATTTTACGGAATATGGTGATGGTTTTATACTCTGGACATTACAGTGACCAACTGTCAAACTATATTGATCAGTGTTGATATATCTTCCAATATCGTGGCCATCACTTATAGTCGGACCTAAATTCTCACTAACTGACATCATAAATAAATGTTAAAAATTGAAGCCGCAATAATAAAACTACTTTCTTAACTAAATAGTAATGGAATAAAAAAATCATCATAACAGATTACAAATTAATTCTTACCCTAACAATAATTTTATAATGTGTGTATATGCATACATAAGTACTAGTGAATACAATAGAAAAAATTAAATAAAATTAAAATAACAGAGAACAATAAAATCTTTAAATAAGTGAAATGTAAATTGCACAAATATCATAAATGGAAGTTAGTAATTTAAAAGAAAGAAAAGAAAAAAAAAATAGAAACTTTTTACAGAATTTAGTGATTTTCTCGAGATTGTATGGCAACTGATTAAATTAAAGAGATATAAGAGACAATTAAAAAGCAGCTGTCTGAATAAAGTGTAAAGCAAAAGCAATAAAAAAGAAAGATTAATATATTTGTCCAAAAAAATTAACATGTATGTATGTATATCAGAAAATTAATCAGAAAAGATTATTTAGCTTTACATTACTTTTGTATTCATGTACATACATTTCAAGAACTATAGTGAGAAGAAAATTAATTAATGTACCTTTTAATTTTTATTGGAAAAGCAAAAGATTATGTTATATATGTATATGCAAAATATGTACATTAAGTTCGAAATTCTGTGTAGTTTACTGACCAAGAGATAATATAAAATATTTAAAACCGCATTCAACCTTATTATTTTTCTTGATAACAAGTGCAAATTTACTATATATTTTGATATTCATCCATTAGTTTAAATAAGTTAAATTTCAAGTCCAAGCCATCATTTGTAGTTATGTCAACATGTGGTAAATCATTATTACGAAGTTTGAATTTAATAATACGTTTAGCCTTTTTTAATTTACGGCATAAATAAGTAATTTTGCTGGCCATAGGGGTTAGATGCTCGTTTAAGAATATTCTTGAGTCTAGCTCGCCTCCAATAAGGTCATTCAGTTTTAGCTCACGAGATTCAAAGTACTTTTTCATTATGCTGTCCCTTATTGGTATATTGTTAAACTTAACTAATACCTCCTTGTAGTTTTTTATGTAAATACATTGGTTTATATCAGAATCCATTACAGGAAGTTGGTAGAGCTCTCCAATTTTAACGATAATATCTTTAAGATTTGGCAAAGCTGCAGGCAAACCCGCAATAATAATATCAGGTCGATTCTGATGTTTTATTATTAGTATATTTTGAGACTTCTCTAGTTCAACCAATTTACTCATATTACTATTATCTATTTGCTTAATATATTCATAGCAGTGGTTCACGTCTGATTTTATTTTACCGATTTCAGCATTAAAATCATTTTTAATTTTTGACATTATGGAATCAATCTTAGCTTCAAAGTCTTTTACAGCTTTTTCTATCTGCTCTTGAGTAGTCCTACGATGCATCTCCAGTTTATCATCAATGTTCTTGTTTACTTCCTGAAAACCTTTTTGTAGCTGAAGAGCTAGGGCATCAGTAGTTACCTTGGGTGGCATGTTTTTTACAGCTTTTATAATTAGAATACAGAAGAATAATTACGGCTTAGCACGTGGTTATGACTTTTTCTGTTTTATTTATTCGGGTGGCTATTTTTCTTTTTTAATTTCTTATTATTGATTGGTAATGGCTGACACTGTATTTTAATTTCTTTTTTATTTAATTTTCTCTAAATTATAATTATTTTTATAAAATTATCGGCAGCACAATTTTTTTTACACTTTCATGGTAGAGTTACCATTGTATATTCTTTTCATCTAAAAAAATAATTGATTCAATTATCACATTAATTATATAATAATAATACTTTCAAACAGTTTTTTTAATTGATCAAAAACTACCGAAAATATTTTCTGTGTATATTAATTAAAAATTATGTATTACATATTCATGAACTATTCTTTTGTTTCCTCGTTTTAGTTCAAGAATTGTTATGTTTGTTATGTTATTGTTTTTTTACTAATAAGCTCCAAATAATAAATAATTTATTCAATTTTATTTATGGAAATTACTTAATTTATAAACAAAACTTAATTAATCGGTTTACCGATCAATTAAAAGATAAACCGATTATTAACCGATTAAACCAAAACCTCGGTTAATGAATCGAGCGAAATTATAATTAATGCCAGTTTGTGTAATTTCAATTATGTACATACAAGTTGTGTGTGGGTTTAGAGCAAAGTTGAAATAAAACGAATTTTATTGGATACTATTTTTTATGCTTAAATTATATAATTTTGAAATCTTTAATGTTTTGCATGTTAATACCGAAAAATTTGCAAAAAATTTATATATCATTAAAAAATGCAGAACTATGCACTAACAAATCGATGCCATTTGTAAAGGTACGTTCAGACTAATGAAATATTTGACGAAAATATTTGTTCTGATATTTGCTTCAAACTGTGTGAAACAAAAAAATATTTTGTTTAATGTTCAAACTAAGCTCAAATATTTGACAATTTTTGTTTGATGAAACAGTTGGCAAACAGTGTTAAATAAAATAAATTAATAATTAGTATTGTGGTTATTTTGTTGAACTATTCATGGTTTTTAATCCAAATTTTTACTATTTAATTAGGCTTAAGTTCATTAAATTTAATTTTCATTAAATTATTTTTTATGAAGAAAGGAATTTTTACAACATGGAAGATTAATTAAAATTGTTATTGATAATTTTCATTCTTGACTGACCTGGGATTCGAAGCCAGGCTGGCTGGCGTGTGATTCGAACCCAGGCGGCTGGTTACCCTAACATGTTTCGACCTCAACCACTAGGTCTTCTCAAAGGGATTTGCCGTCTTACACTCGCAGCCATCGATGACTGCTGACGTCAGTAGTCAAACATCAATCCTTAAACCAAATTGTATTTTTAACCTTTGGTAGATCGAAATTTGCTTATTGAATGATTATCCATTTTTTAATTGATCTCACATGTTTTCCTTACTTCTGTTTTTTCCGTACTTTTGCCAAGAATTCTTCTTGAAGTCCAAAGTACATTTTTTTGTTTATCATGTTTTTTGTCTTTCTTTGTTCTTGTTGACATTTTTCAGCACAACTTGAAGGACAAATGAACACATAGAGCTTGTGCCTTAGCTTTAACAATAATTAGTATTGTGGTTATTTTGTTGAACTATTCATGGTTTTTAATCCAAATTTTTACTATTTAATTAGGCTTAAGTTCATTAAATTTAATTTTCATTAAATTATTTTTTATGAAGAAAGGAATTTTTACAACATGGAAGATTAATTAAAATTGTTATTGATAATTTTCATTCTTGACTGACCTGGGATTCGAGGCCAGGCTGGCTGGCGTGTGATTCGAACCCAGGCGGCTGGTTACCCTGACATGTTTCGACCTCAACCACTAGGTCTTCTCAAAGGGATTTGCCGTCTTACACTCGCAGCCATCGATGACTGCTGACGTCAGTAGTCAAACATCAATCCTTAAACCAAATTGTATTTTTAACCTTTGGTAGATCGAAATTTGCTTATTGAATGATTATCCATTTGTTAATTGATCTCACATGTTTTCCTTACTTCTGTTTTTTCCGTACTTTTGTCAAGAATTCTTCTTGAAGTCCAAAGTACATTTTTATGTTTATCATGTTTTTTGTCTTTCTTTTCTCTTGTTGACATTTTTCAGCACAACTTGAAGGACAAATGAACACATAGAGCTTGTGCCTTAGCTTTAACAATAATTAGTATTGTGGTTATTTTGTTGAACTATTCATGGTTTTTAATCCAAATTTTTACTATTTCACACGCCAGCCAGCCTGGCTTCGAATCCCAGGTCAGTCAAGAATGAAAATTATCAATAACAATTTTAATTAATCTTCCATGTTGTAAAAATTCCTTTCTTCATAAAAAATAATTTAATGAAAATTAAATTTAATGAACTTAAGCCTAATTAAATAGTAAAAATTTGGATTAAAAACCATGAATAGTTCAACAAAATAACCACAATACTAATTATTGTTAAAGCTAAGGCACAAGCTCTATGTGTTCATTTGTCCTTCAAGTTGTGCTGAAAAATGTCAACAAGAAAAAAGAAAGACAAAAAACATGATAAACAAAAAAATGTACTTTGGACTTCAAGAAGAATTCTTGACAAAAGTACGGAAAAAACAGAAGTAAGGAAAACATGTGAGATCAATTAAAAAATGGATAATCATTCAATAAGCAAATTTCGATCTACCAAAGTTAAAAATACAATTTGGTTTAAGGATTGATGTTTGACTACTGACGTCAGCAGTCATCGATGGCTGCGAGTGTAAGACGGCAAATCCCTTTGAGAAGACCTAGTGGTTGAGGTCGAAACATGTCAGGGTAACCAGCCGCCTGGGTTCGAATCACACGCCAGCCAGCCTGGCTTCGAATCCCAGGTCAGTCAAGAATGAAAATTATCAATAACAATTTTAATTAATCTTCCATGTTGTAAAAATTCCTTTCTTCATAAAAAATAATTTAATGAAAATTAAATTTAATGAACTTAAGCCTAATTAAATAGTAAAAATTTGGATTAAAAACCATGAATAGTTCAACAAAATAACCACAATACTAATTATTGTTAAAGCTAAGGCACAAGCTCTATGTGTTCATTTGTCCTTCAAGTTGTGCTGAAAAATGTCAACAAGAAAAAAGAAAGACAAAAAACATGATAAACAAAAAAAATGTACTTTGGACTTCAAGAAGAATTCTTGACAAAAGTACGGAAAAAACAGAAGTAAGGAAAACATGTGAGATCAATTAAAAAATGGATAATCATTCAATAAGCAAATTTCGATCTACCAAAGGTTAAAAATACAATTTGGTTTAAGGATTGATGTTTGACTACTGACGTCCGCAGTCATCGATGGCTGCGAGTGTAAGACGGCAAATCCCTTTGAGAAGACCTAGTGGTTGAGGTCGAAACATGTCAGGGTAACCAGCCGCCTGGGTTCGAATCACACGCCAGCCAGCCTGGCTTCGAATCCCAGGTCAGTCAAGAATGAAAATTATCAATAACAATTTTAATTAATCTTCCATGTTGTAAAAATTCCTTTCTTCATAAAAAATAATTTAATGAAAATTAAATTTAATGAACTTAAGCCTAATTAAATAGTAAAAATTTGGATTAAAAACCATGAATAGTTCAACAAAATAACCACAATACTAATTATTGTTAAAGCTAAGGCACAAGCTCTATGTGTTCATTTGTCCTTCAAGTTGTGCTGAAAAATGTCAACAAGAAAAAAGAAAGACAAAAAACATGATAAACAAAAAAATGTACTTTGGACTTCAAGAAGAATTCTTGACAAAAGTACGGAAAAAACAGAAGTAAGGAAAACATGTGAGATCAATTAAAAAATGGATAATCATTCAATAAGCAAATTTCGATCTACCAAAGGTTAAAAATACAATTTGGTTTAAGGATTGATGTTTGACTACTGACGTCAGCAGTCATCGATGGCTGCGAGTGTAAGACGGCAAATCCCTTTGAGAAGACCTAGTGGTTGAGGTCGAAACATGTCAGGGTAACCAGCCGCCTGGGTTCGAATCACACGCCAGCCAGCCTGGCTTCGAATCCCAGGTCAGTCAAGAATGAAAATTATCAATAACAATTTTAATTAATCTTCCATGTTGTAAAAATTCCTTTCTTCATAAAAAATAATTTAATGAAAATTAAATTTAATGAACTTAAGCCTAATTAAATAGTAAAAATTTGGATTAAAAATAAATTAATTCATGTTTGCCATGCGTTCAGACTAAAATAAATATTTGCATTAAATAATTATTTAATGAAAATGTTCAAAAATAATAATATATTTCACAAATAGTAAAAATGAGCGCAAAAGCTAATTTATTTTTTTTATTCTGTGGAGCAGCATCTTTTATAGTTTTATAACAGGAGAATGTTAAAGATAAAAAAACTGGAAGACAATGGGTAACGGGAACATGGCTAGAATTTGCGAATAATTGCAAACTTGGAAACAAACCCTTAAATATATTTTTGAAGTCGCTAAATCAGTTAAAAAACAAAATGTCGGGAAGAACATTTTTTCCAAAAGTAGCGAAAATTCGCGAAAAATTCAGATATTTCAAACAAGCCATAAAATTTATTAAAAGTGCCTAAAACTATAAGGAATGACAAAAATTCGATAAAAATTGCTAAATTAGCGGAAAATCGCAAAAATTTGCTAATAGCGGTATGATAGCAAAGCCTAATAATTATTAAAAATCGTTAAAGCTCTAAAGATTCACAGTGAAAAATCGCTTCTTCGCGAGCATGGCTAAAATTCGCGAAAAATTGATTACTAAAATATATTCGAAATTGCTAAATCGGTTAAAAAACAAAATGTAGGGGAAAAACAAAGAAAAAATGTTGCAAAAATAGCGAAAATTCGCGAACCATTTTAATATTTCAAACCAGCCATAAAATTAAGTAAAAGTGCCTAAAACTATAAGGAATGGCAAAAATTCTATAAAAATTGCTAAATTAGCGGTAATTCGCAATAAATTTGCTAATAGCGGCACGATAGCAAAGTCTAATAATTATAAAAAATCTTTAAAATTGTAAAGAATCCGAAAACTTACAGGAAAAATTGCTTCTATCCGGAACATGGCTAAAATTATTTGTCGTTGTTTGCTCTTACAATTTTTTTGTAATATCAAATAAATGTTTGCTCAAAAATTACTAAAATATTTGATTTTTTGTGTTCACACTATGTTCACATTGGACAAATATTTGTTTGCCGGCAAATACTTTTATTGGCTCAAAATCAGCTGTTATTTTATTTGATACTCAAAAATATTTTGTGTTCAGACTACGTTAATGAAATATTTGATGTTTGCTTTCAAATATTTTATCAGTCTGAACGTACCTTAAGCAAATTCATAGTTTCATAAAGCTATTAATGTTAAGCCATTATCAGGCTTAAGGGAAAAACATGAATGTGCATGAAACCCCTCTCCTGGTGATCACCAAATATTTAGCTAAAAATCGAGGTTTAAATTAAAATGACCTTATTTTGGGACAACCTTAACTTTTTTCCAAAACTCGAATATATTAAACTAGCATTAACATTAATTTTTGACAATGAATGGTATTTTATTAAATGCTTTTCTTTAGCTTCACTTCGGAAAAACAAGTCTTGTTACGTTAATTTAACCGCCTTTTACTCATAGCAAATGGATGAAACTTTGCAGGCATTCATACTCCCGATGACAATACACGAATACATGGGCGTAGCCAGGATGGAATTTAGGGGGGGGGGGGGCAAAATTTTTTTTTGGTAAAATACTTTTTTGGCTGCCTTCTACTCAAAGCAAATGGATATAACCTTGCAGGCATTCATACTCCCGATGGCAATACACGAATACATGGGCGTAGCCAGGATGAAATCTAGGGGGGAGAGGCAGAATTTTTTTTTGTAAAATGCTTTTTTTACCCGCCTTTTTCTCAATGCAAATGAATGAAACTTTGCAGGCATTCATACTCCCGATGGCAATACACGAATACATGGGCGTAACCAGGATGAAATCTAGGGGGGCAAATTTTTTTTTGGAAAATGCTTTTCTTTAGCTTCACTTCGGAGCATCAAATCTTGTAACGTTAATTTAACCGCCGTTTACTCAATGCAAATGGATGAAACTTTGCAGGCATTCATACTCCCGATAACAATACTCGAATTCATGGGCGTAGCCAGGATGAATTCTAGGGGGGGGGGGGGCAAATTTTTTTTTCTAAAATGCTTTTCTTTACATTCACTTCGGCTTTACATCTTTGGAGATGTTTCTCCTTGTGCGAACTGACGGAAAAAATGCGACAAAAAGGAAATAATACATTTATTGATATTCTCAAAGCGTTGAGAGTGGGTGAAAATAAAGCAAATAATTTTAGTGTCCTACTTCAAAAAGTTTCATCGGAGTCAACGGGGGAGTTTTCGATAGACCGAGCGTTGAGAATCTATCCAACAAATCAACAAGTGCATGATCACAATGACTTGGTGTTACAAAATTATGAAAAAAGGAACACCGAAAAGTTTTTAATAAAAGCACAAGATCAAATTGTGGACTCAGGAAGGAACATCGAATACGTTACTCTACAAAGTATCATCTCAGCGAATATGAATAAAACTGGTGGTCTTCCAAAGGAATTGAAAATTTTTGTAGGTCCAAAAGTCATGCTCTGGTCAAACGTCGACGTGTCAAAAGGATTAGTAAATGGTGCCAATGGATTCATTGAAGAAATTATATGGCTCCATTTTCGACGACATCTGTACGAAGAAGACATTCCGTCTGTAAAAGTTAAATTCGATCAAATTGGCGTACACTTGATACTGCCGATTTCAGTTCAGTTTCCAGCAAAACGGAGTTTTGAAACGGCAGAAAGACGGATGCTACCCTTAGTTCTGTCATGGGCCTCAACTATACACAAAATGCAAGGTTCGACTGTCGATCATGCTGTTATTGATTTGGGACCAAAAATGTTTGCAGAAGGACAGGTTTACTTTGCAGGCATTCATACTCCCGATGGCAATACTCGAATACATGGGCGTAGCCAGGATGAAATCTAGGGGGAGAGGCAAATTTTTTTTTTTGTAAAATGCTTTTTTTACCCGCCTTTTACTCAATGCAAATGGATGAATCTTTGCAGGCATTAATACTCCCGATGACAATACACGAATACATGGGCGTAGCCAGGATGAAATTTAGGAGGGGGCAACAATTTTTTTTGTAAAATGCTTTTTTAACTGCCTTTTACTCAATGCAAATGGACAAAATAAATACATGGGCTATGAATTTTCAATAATTGAGCATTTTGTTTCATAACAACGCGCCCACGCTTTTCTTTAAGGGATGTTTGAGGTTTTTTCCACTTTGATTTAAAAGTTTATGTTGTTTGAAATGTTCTTATTTTTTTACTTTTAGTCGATTTTTTTAGTATTCATATTCATTTTGTGTTCACAACTGATCAATATATTAAGGTAAAGAAAAGCGTTTCTTAAAAATTTTTTTTTTTTATTTTATATTAAAATATTAATAAAAATTATTTTAAGGAAAGCTTAATTTGCGAAAACCTAATTTTTTAACTAAAAATCTAACTTTGGAAGAAAATTTGTTAATAATTTTAATCGGCTGTAATTCAATAAATACTGCTTTTTTAAGGAAATAAGCGCAATATGTTATAACTTTCAATTATTTTTTAAAAAAATTATTATTGTAAATTTTATTGTATTGTATTTCAATTAGACTTAGGCTTAATCGTTCGTTTTAGTGACCGGTCATTATCGTTCAATTCGAATCAGTGAACTAGCTTGTTCTTTTCGTTCAATCGTTTATTTCAGGTCACTTTGTCTTTTGGGTCAGTTTGATTTTTGGGTCAGTTTTTCTTTTGAATCAATTATCGATTTCGTTCAGTCGTTCACTTGTCTTGTCCTCTACTAAGAAATCGATTGAATGTGTTAAAAGAAACAACATGTGAGATTACACTCGAAACATTATGTAAGTAAATTCAAAAGAATAGGTATTAAGTTGAGAAAACTGAAAATGTAATTAGAAAACGGATAATTTTAAATAAAGGAATTGTAAGATAATTTTTTAATGTTAATTTTATAACAGAGATATTAATTAAAAATGAATTTACTTTTCTTTATTTACAATTAAAAAAAAAATACAAACTATAAAAAATATATTCAAAGGCTTTTCAGTTAATTTTAACTTAATTTAAATTACGTACTAAGACAGCTAAAGCAGTGTTTTTACCTGTCATTATGACCTACCAAATGAGCCAAATATTTTTTCCTTTTTATTTATTTTTATTTATTTACGTACACATTTACTTTAGTTTTATTTTATGCATAAAAAATAACTGAACATATTAACAGAAATAAAAATCATTAAGGGTTTTCATGATATTACTAAAAGTCTCGCAAACTGTGCATTTTACCGCGCTCTCAAATGAACTGCCAAAAATTGTATGAGAATTCGTTCACACAAACTTCGTAAATTTGCTCAACAATTTTGAATCGTTAACTTGCGCTGTTTAGTTGTGCATTTATACAAATAAATTTGTTAAATATTTACCGCAGTTTTCAATGAAAAATTCAAGTATTAACAATATCACAAGCAATAAATTCTTGCAGTAATTTATTTCTGCTTTATTTAAAAAACAAATTTCACTTTTTATTCACATATCTTAGCTTTTATTTTTATATTTGTTTTCTTTTAATTGATTTTTGTATTGACGTTTCAGTTGTAAATGACAATAATTATTTAAAATGACACAAAAATTAAAAAGGGTCTTCATGAATCGAGTCTCGCAAGTTTTCCTATTTGCCCAAATAGCAATTTTAAGCGATATCATGAAAACCCTTATTATTTTTTGTAGTTTGTTTTTGGAACAATATGCTGAAACAGTTTAATTACAAAATAAAAAAAATTTCATTAATTACGGAAAACGATTTTAATAAATCACATTAAGTTACTGTAAAACTTTTTTGAGTGTGAACAAGAATAGAGAACAATAAGCACAAACCAAATACGCAGTCTTTTCGTTCATTTGATTGAAAAGAAACAACAATACTATAAGTGTGTATGCTATACGTTTTTCTTTTGACACATTGCCAGTGGCGACTTGCCACACTTTTTTTAAAAAATTCATAGTAAAATCTGGGCTGCCATACGTAGTAATTTCTCGCGATTTTAAAACTTGTTTATTTATTATATGCTTAGGTAACTCCATTTTAATAGAAATAACAAAAAATTTTGAGTGGGCTTATTCAAAGTACGAGCGCAATTCTTCAAAAATTAATTTAAACAAAAATAATGAGAGAAAAACATGTCAAATTTATATGGTATATTAAGAACAAAATACTTTTAAAAACAAACAAATAATAAAAATAATAGCAATTGCACAATTTTCAAATCAAAATAATATTAAGAAAATGAACAAATAGCAATAGTTATTATTATTATTCATGTGTTATATGTATTATATTTTCACAAGATGTGATAATATAAATTTTATTTTTTGTTTTTATTTTATAAGAACTAAAAAACCTTTTTGAAAAAACACGCTTTTATTAAAATGCGCTTAAAAGAAAAAAAAATAAACTTTAACTATCAACTTATAACATCATTAATAAATTTATATGATATAAAAGCTTGTCGCTTGTCTTTACACAATTTATTTGATTTAAAAGCTTCGTTTGAAAATTTTAATAGTTAAAATCAATCACATCAAGTTATATAACTTACTTGTTTGTCTACACAAGTAAATCTCGCGACAAGCTTTTATATCATATAAATTGTGTAATCCGTTATAAGTTGATAGTAAAAGTTTAAAAGTAAAATTTTCTTTTTTTCTTTTTAGAGCATTTAAATAAAAGCGTCTTTTTTAAAAAAGGTTTCGTACTATTCATTTATATTTTTCTTTTAAGCGCATTTCCATAAAAGCTTGTTTTTTAAAAAGGTTATTTACTTTTAATTTATATTAAAACTAGCATTTGTATTCTCATGAGTCCTTTCATTTGATACCCATATTGAAGGCAAGCATTAAAGACTTAGTCCGCCATATATGATTTAGAGTGACGTCACTTCATTTTTCGACTTATTCTCAGCCAGCCCTCCCATTTGATACTCATATTGTAGGAATGCATTAAAAATAATTAGTCTGCCATCTTGGGTGTCTTATCATGTTAGATTTAGAATAACGTTACACAGTTAACCATGCATCGTCATCTTAACTGAACGTGTTTAAAAATGTCAACACAATCGGTTCGAGGTATCTGCTTCAAAATTGAGTTGCAAGATTTCACCTAACAAACATTTAACATTGCAAGTTAAATTAAAGCTTTTAAAATACGTTCATAAGTAGTTTCTTATAAACTAATTTTTTTTATATTTTAAGAGTCTTATGACGATTTATTTTCTGAGAAAAATGTTGCATAAATGGAACATGCTCTACACAAAAGAGATAGAGCATGTACCATTTATGCAACATATTTCTCAGAAAAGAAATCGCCATTATTCATTAACGAATGTAATGTATACATTAAACGTGTTTTTTCCACACTAATTTCGTGCTGTAAAACTTTACTAAGGTTTTATAAATAAAGCGAATAAAGAAAATCTGTAAATGCAGTTCTTTTCTTTAGTCCATCCTCTTAAATTACCAGTAGTCGTGGGATTTTAAAATAAATCATTTGCGGACTTATAGGCTTTTTTGGACTTAGCACAATTGTTTTTTGAAATTTCATTATTTTAGTAGGGACTTAGCATATTTTCCTTAAATATGTTTTCTTTTATATCTGGAATTTAATATAAGGAATTGCTCCTTATGAAGCATAATTCGTTACAGTGGCGTTCGCTGTAACTAAAAAAGCTCAATAAAACTATTAAAAAAGTAAATGTATTTGGTATTTACAAGAATGTAGTTATTTTATTGGTGTTGATGGACAAAAAATTTATTGGCTAACAATAAATAAGAACAAGAATTATTAGTTTAAAGAAAAAGAAATAATAATAAAAAGGTATATTTTTGCGATATAGGGAACATCCAATTGCTTAAAATTATACGATTATGTTGAATTCAATAGTGTATTTATTTTAAGCGGAAGCTTCTTATGTTAAAAAATAGGTACAGAATATTTAGAAAAACAAATCATAGATGAGGTAGATCATCATAAAAACGGTGATGGTCCTTGGGTAAAGTCAGTTTTAAAAATTGCAGGTTTTCATATTTTCTTGCCGTTACTTTCCTTCTTTCGTTATAGAGTGGTTCCAAACTCGAAAAATAAATAGGTTTAATATTTTTATTATTTTCTGTGGTAAATTTTTCCACTCTTCGCTGAAACGAAGTTTATACTTTGTTTCACAATTTTAACCTCGTCCAGGCGAATAAATAATACAATACAATAAATAGTTACCTTCGGTGTCAAAAAACTATAATATTATGGTATTGTGCAATATTTTATATTTTTTAAAATTCACAAAATTCGACTGAAGACAGTAAATACTAAAGATTGTATTTAGATGTGTGGTTATAAAAAGGACGAAAAAGATATGTTTTCTATAAATCCTAAAAAAAATAATTCTTCTGAATCGCTAAAATTCTCCAAAAATGGGACAAAGTCGCCTTGATATATATTTTTTGAAATCTAAAAATTGGATATATATATCACCAGCAAGGCAATTCTTAATGTTTTTTTTTTTAACAATATATATTCAAAATATCGTGTGAAGGTACAAAAAGTGCTATTTACATTCATAAAATTTATAACTCGTAACAACGTATTAAGAAGTTCGTATTGCACTCCATTTTGAAGGCAGTTGAAAGTAAATGCATATAAAGACAGTCAAAGCAAGTTCTTTAAAATGGTACGTACCGGACGTATCCTTATAGCTATAAACTTTATGCAAAACCTGATTTATATTAGATGGAATACCATCATTGATATAATCTTTTTAAATAACAAACGGTAAATTTGTCCAACAGTCTCAAAACAAGTTTATAGCTTATTAAATAGCCAACAAAATCGTCATATATTTTATAAGCCGCCAAAAAATCGCCATATCGCCAAATCGAAAATTAGGTCGCCAAGAAACTTGACAACCCTGATTGTATTATGAAAATGTGTAAAGCAATGTGGAATAGGTGCGTTTGAGTACTTTTACAGTAAAATGCAGTAAATTAGTAAACTTAACAATTTGCTCTCACAAAAAGCTGTTGTCCAAAAAAGTACGCGAATGCAAAATTTGTAAAAATTCGTAAAATAAAGGCAACAGCTGATGGCAAATAATTGAAGTGTTGAAAAATGTTTACACTTTTGTCTACTTAACTCGTTTTCTTATCGGTACTCGATTAAATACTTTTTATAACACGAATATTTTTGGAAAATACAAACAAATTATTTTATGTAATCTTTCATATTTGTTTGTTTTTTATTTTATTTGAATTTGCTAATTTGTGTCCGGCAAAATTTGATCAATAGTACACGAATACTTTTTTACTATTGATAACTTTAAAAACAAGGGCTGTTCTAAGTACCCGAGTAGTTGACACTTTTACAACTCCAAAAAATTAACATAACATAACAAAGTTTCAAAAGTTGGTATTTAGCCATATAAATTCTTCACAAACAAGTTTAATTAATTAATATAAATTCATTTTTTGTTTTTATTTTAGTTTTATTTCAACTGTTTTTTTTAAACAATTTTTTCACAATTTGTATGCCTTTTGTTTGCTACTTTTGTTTGTTTACCTTTTGAAACATATGTTTTTATACCCTCCACCACCACTGTGGTGAATGAGGGTATACTAAGTTTGTCATTCCGTGTGAAACTTTTTTATTATACATCTAAGACCCCATAAAGAATATATATTCTGGGTCCTTGAGTAATTCTAAGTCGATTTAGCCATGTCCGTCTGTCTGTCCGTCTGTTGAAAACACGCTCACTTTCGAAAAACGCAAAAGGAAAGAACAAACTTGGTCTCAAATTGCTTGTAGTTATCCTAAGCAGTTTGGGATTGAAATCCAGAAACATCGGTTTAGTAGGATCAGAACTATGAATCAAAATGTGGAACCACTACCCAAAAAAAATTGATAATTTTGATACAAAAACTAACATAAATGGTGGAATAATGCACGGAATGACATAAAATTTTGCACGAATTCGCTTTATACGACTGCAAATCATACTGTTAAATTTCGTGAAGATCGGTCCATAATTTACCATAGGCCCCATATAAACCCTTCTCGCGGAAAACAGTTTAGTACGCCTAAAACCGCAATAAATAACGCTAGCATACTTAAATTTGGTACGTCACAGTTTTATAATACGTCAAATCACACTGTAAAATTTTTTGAAGATCGGTCCATAATTTACACTAGGTCCCATATAAACCCTACTCGCGGAAAACAGTTTAGTACGCCTAAAACCGTAAAAAATAACGCTATCATATTAAAATTTGGAACGTCACAGTAAAATTTTTTGAAGATCGGTCCACAATTTACAATAGGCCTCATATAAACTTTACTCCCAGAAAACAGTTTAGAACGCCTAAAACCGCAATAAATAATGCTAGCATACTAAAATTTGGTACGTCACAGTTTTATACGACCAGAAATCACGCTGTATAATTTTTTGAAGATTGGTCCATAATTTACACTAGGCCCCATATAAACCCTACCCCCGGAAAACAGTTTATTGCGCCTAAAACCGTAATAAATAACGCTATCATACTAAAATTTGGTACGTCACAGTTTTTTAGAACCAGAAATCACACTGTAAAATTTTTTTAAGATCGGTCCATAATTTACACTAGGCCCTGCCTTAGGTCTAATTCAGGTCTAAACCGCAACCTATTTTAATGCTGACGTTCGTTTTTGTGAAGCTTAGTTAATAATATATATGTATTTATCATATAGAGCCCACTCCTGTCGGTGGAGGGTATCAAAGATTCGGCACAGCCGAATATAGCACTCTAACTTGTTTTGTTTTACTAAATTTTACTGCAAAAATTTCTGCAGTAAAAATTTGTAAGTACTCAGTCAAGAATTGTCACTTTACGCTCTCAATTTGTGTTCTCATTTACTGTATTTTGTGTACGCGAACGCAATTTAGTAAAATGCAGTAAAGTTCAGTAAAAAATAGTAAAAACTTTTGTGTTCTCGAACGCAGCTAATGAGTAAAAAAAATAAGTATATTATTATTGCATAGCTTGTACAACACAAAAGTATTGTTGTTTCTTTTCAACCAGTTGTCTGGTAAACAAGTGACCGACTGATTAAAAAGACCCAAGTGAACGATTGAACGATGAAACTGACCGGCCGGTCATCGTTCATCTGACTGATCCGTTCAATTGATCCAGTTCGTTCATGACCGACACAACTCTAATTTCAATAGGAGCTTTAATAAGTTGAAAACCAGTTAATACTGCGGTTTTCAAGACAATTAAAGCCTAGTTCGTAACATATTTCGTAAAAAAAACCTCTGGGCTATTTTTGAAATTCTCTGAGGGATTTTTTTTAATTGTGGACAAACTGGAAGACCTTACAGAATGTGACAGACTTCATTTTTAGGACAATTGAGCTCAAATTCGTTATATTTTTAGTTAATAAACATATTGGCTGTTTTTGGAAACATTTTTGAAATTCTAGGATCTAGTACTGATTCTCTAAGAAGTTTTTGGAAATTCTGGACAAGCTGGAAGACCCAACAATATGTTGCATAACTCTTTTTAAAGACAATCCCAGCAAAAACTTTACTTACCTGGTAAGTTAGCAAGTAACGTTGGAGAAAAATAAACACTACTTATTTTTCGGCTGAATAACTTTTTATTTTTGTTTGAGGTGTCCACAGAATTCAGTACTTACAATGCACTTACCAAAAGTCACAAAATATCTAGTTATTATTTAACTACCAGTAAGTTGAATTGTAAGTACTTACAATATACTTACTAGAAGCCAAAAAATAACTAGTTTTTATTTAATTGGCGCTAGTTAATAGCCCTAATAAGTAGATATGGAGCTAGTTACCAGTAAGTAAATATTCAGGTCTGAAAACAAGACAACTAATAAGTAGTTATTTAGCTGATTATTAGTAAGCAAATATTCATAACTGAAAATAATAGTAGTGAAAAGTACCTACTGAGGTCATTACTAGCAAGTACTTATTGAGGTTTTCAGAATAATGACAATTATAATGACAACTACTTACCAGGTAACGTATGAAATAACTACGACCTATTACCAAAATTCAAAAAGTTTTTCCTGGGATTATCCCAACTTTGTGATCCTATCTAGTTTCGTAAGAAAAAAATACAAATGGGTTGTTTTTAATAGTTTTAGACTGTTTGATATACCATTGTTAACATTTTTAGACGTAGTACTAATACTCTGAGAGATGTTAGGCCAAAAACTAAAAGGAATGCCCACCAGGAGCCGGCATACTTCATTTAAAAGATAATTAGCCCAACTTTGTTATTCTACTTCGATTTTAAAGAAAAAAATCAGTGTGCTTTTTTTAAACCTTTTTTTGGATTTCTAGACATACTGACTTTCTGTGTGATTTTTGGCCATTGTGGACAAGCTGCAAGAAAAACCAGGATCAGTCATGCCTTATTTTAAAGATAATTAGCCCAACTTTTTTATTCAAGTTAGACTAAAAAAAATCAGTTGACTGCTTTTAAAAGCATTTTTGAATCTTAGACATACTGATTCTCTAAGGGATTTTTGGCCATTGTGGACAAACTGGAAGACCCACCGGCATCCGCCATACCTCATTTGAAAGACAATTAGCCCAACTTTGTTATTCCATTTCGACTTAAAAGAAAAAATTAGTGGGCTGTTTATATGAAAATCAATTATGTGATAATTAGTCCAACTTTGTTATACTATTTCGATTTCTAATTTCGATCTGTTTACTTCTAAAATGGGTACTAAAGTATATCTTGATATATTAATTTGCACCTCAGCGTAGAAAAATTGAATCTGGGTAACGACTACATATTTTACCAATATAAAGACCCAAAGCATACGGCTCATAATACGAAGCTTTGGCTACTCTACAATGTCCCAAAACAGCTTAAAACCCCACCGCAGTCTTCATACATAAGTCCCATAGAACATTTATAGGATTTATTGGATCCTCGTATTTGACAGCACAAAATTTATTTCAAACAAACATAAAAAATTCGATAATTGAAGAATGGAACAAAATTTTTGTTCAAGAGACGTCGAAGGTAGTCGATTCTATGCCAAAACGCTTAGCGGAGATTCTATAACGAAAAGGAATTTCAACTCGATATTAGTTTTTTTTAAATTAAAAATTTTAAACAAAAAACTCTACAAAAATGTTTGTACGCAGACTTTTGCTGCTGAGTGTAATTTATATACCATTACGAATGATAATGAAGTTTTGTTTGTTTTTTAAATAATTTTGAAGTTTTTACTTTGCAATAAATTTACCTTAATTTTATGAAGAATATAGATAACTTTGTGTTTGTTTTAAAAAAATTCTTTTTCTATTTTACAATAAAATTTGTTTAGTTTGATATTGTCCTTACGCATTATTAAAAACTATGATAAATTAATATTTGATTTACAAAAATGAAAACAGTAGTTTTCTTTATAGTTTACCAAAAGAAAATATTTTTGCCCTGGTTTTCCCTCAAATGTATATTATTTGCTTGGATGTATCTATGTTTTGAGTGTTATTATTATCCTCTCCGAAACTATCGAAAAAAATACATAGCAACTGTGCCCATATAAATACGGATCTGCGTATGTGTTGAATATCATTAAAATCTGTTACATAGTTTCGGAGAGGCAAACATATAACTTGTAAACTCTCTAAAACTATGGGCTTCTGAATTTTATAATAAAACTATGTTAACTTATTTTCAGAAGTACCGTTAGTCTCTATATTTATGCTAAGTTAGCATTCAAACCATATGTGTGAACAAAACTGACCTTGTGTGAATCTTTCATAAAAATTAAAAAAAAATCAAAGTTTTATCTGTGGGATTTGACATTAAGTGAGCAAATTAATTAATTAATATTTCATTCCCGAAAATAATTTTTGTTAATTAATTAAATTTTTATAATTTAATCAGGCTTATAGGGCATTTACATTACATTGAAATCTAGTAGATTTCATTTAAAATCTTCCTCCAAATCTAGTTCGTTTACATTATACTTGTTTGACATTATACTTGTTTGACATTAGATTTGGTCTTCATAACAAAAGCCGCCGACTGAAAGTTTTTTGTGTAACACATACTTACATATAAAGAAATAGGCATTTAAAAATTTGCATTACATTTTCTTTATAATCAACTTATTATCAATATTATTTGTCATTAGCATTTTTTTTTTACTATTTTACGAAATTTTTAAATTTTTTAACAATTTTAACAAGCAGCTATTATTGTTTTTGTTTTGTTTTTTGTTAAAATGTCATTTTTTTCTTGTGCAGGGAAGTAGTTTTTAGTGCTATATGAGGAAAATCATATTTGCATCACTAAGTACTACTAGATTTCGAATAGATTTCGTCAAAATTTAGGAGTAGATTTTGTTTTGTACGGGAAATCTAGACAAAAACAACTAGATTTGGCTCGAAATCTCGAAAGTACTAGATTTCGTTGTAGTGTAAATTGGCTATTAAGTTCATCAATTTAAATGCTGATTAAATTATTTTTAATGCAGAAAGAAATTTACAACATGAAATGAATTACACTTTATAGACAATTTTTCGTTATTGACTGAAGCTGGGATTGAACCCTCGGACCCTTTGCAAAGCAAAGTTTACTTTGCAAAGTCTTGAGTTTATAGAAGAGAAGGGAAAAGAGTACAGCGGGGGAGTACATAATTTGCTGTACTCACAAATTCGTTTTGTTTTTCGTTCGTAGATTATACCTGAAGTTGGCTGCAAATTAATATTTATATACAGCGTTACCAGAATCTTTGGGATGAAAATTGTCATATGGCGAAAGAAATCATATTTTGAAGAGGAAAATCTTAAATTTTTTTTCTTAATTTAAATTTTTTAAAACAAGGGCAAAATAGTAAGATTTATAAATTTTTTATAAAAAACATACATACTTCTTATTATTTAAATTGAAATACATAAACACATAATTCGTCAGTATATGAAACTTTGTAAAAATACATTTTTTCTTTTCACAAATATTTTTTTTATCAATATTCTATTTCCTATTGCGAAATAATTATTTACTTCGTACAAATACATTTAAAACCAAAAGAAAGTTTTTAGAATTTGTTTTTGTTTTAAATATAGTTGTTCGAAAGAAGGAATTCTTTCGCACATTGGAAATAGGTTATAATATGCCTTTTTTAATATTTTTTATGTCCAGAAATAATGATGCAATTTTGTGTATTCTAGATACTGGGTACGAAAGTGTGCAGCACCAATACACATCAAGCTGATGCAAAACTTCATTGTTTTAAAAATTGACTGTTTAAATAATCGTAGAAATTAAAAATCATCATTTGAGAAAAAAATCTTTAATCATATTTTTGTTTAAAAAAATAATCCAAAATATGATAAAATCATCATTCTGCCAACGCTGTTTATATATTATATTCAAACAAAAATTTGTCAAATTAAACTTTGTGTGTCTGAGCACGAAACAAAGTTTAAAAGAGAATTCAACAGACTTTGTCAAAGTAAACTTTGCCTGTCTAAAAGGGGACTATCTCTTCAGAAAGCTTTGGCGTTAAACATTGAAGATGGCTGGCAGTAAATAGTCAAACATCAATATTTAAACCAAATTGTATTTTTCCTGGTGGATCGAAATTTGTTTTTGTGATGATTATCTATTTTCAATTGTTTTACATGTTTATTCCTTTCCTTCTGTTTCCTTATACTTTTTGTCAAGAATTCTTCTTAAAGTCCAAAGTAAATTTTGTTGGTTTTGTTGATTGTATTTCCATTTCCGTTGACCTTTTCCGCACAACTTGAAGGACAAATGTAAACATAGAGATTGTGGGTTCAATCCCGGCTTCAGCTAAGAATGAAAGATTATCAATAAATTTTAATTCATTTCGTGTTGTAAATTCCTTTCTTCATTAAAAATAATTTAATGAAAATTAAATTTGATGAACTTAAGCCTGATTAAAATATAAAAATGTTAAGTCTGGGAATTGTAGTTCTCATGTTGAGTAAAATTTTTGTTTTTTTTTTATTATAAATTTTCATATTAATAAGAATACACATTCGAATTAATATGAATATTTTATATATAAAAATTTGGATTAAAAACAATAAACAGTTCAATAAAATAACAATTAAAAAATTAAAAATCAACAATTAATATTTTACTTTTTTCTAGAACGAACAAAGCATTATGAAAAAAGTACAAAAAGATGTCTAACATCCCAAGATCACGAAAAATACAGCATTTCAGTGTGGTTTATTTGTAAAATAAAAGGGAAAGTAGTTTGCATATCAAAAGTAACGAAGCTGTTCGCCAAAAAACTTTAGCCGAAAGATTGTCGTGAAGCGACTAATTGTTACTTGTGCAGTCAATATAGCTTTTAAGGTCCACAAATACTGAGCAAAGAGTGTAATTTAGATGTAAGCACTAAAATCGTACGAAGTAGCTTAAGTTCTAGTGGATTAGCAGCTAGAATTAAGGGCAAGACACCACCTTTAAGAAAAAATAAACGCTGAAAACGACTCAAGCTTGCAAAAAAAGTAAGAAAAATTCAGTTTTAAATATTCAATTGTCTAATATTCAGATTGTCTGTCGCGCTCGTTGAAGATACCGTGTTTTCTAAGCTCGGCATACGGTTTATTTTTTTGAACAAATAAAGTATTAAAAAAAGTATATACAAGTAAAGAAAAAAAAAATACATGTATGAACATACATACATAAACACACATTTTTTATTCTCGGTGTTGATAAACAATAACAAATAAGAAGTGCAAAACTATAAACAGTAAAAGAAAAAAAAAAAAAAAAAAACTCTTATGAGTGCAAACAGTAGAAATGCATATATCACAGTGAGTGTTAACCAAACATATGCAGAAATAAAAAAAAAGAATTGATGATAGCAAATACCTAACGGCTAAACCTATTACTCGCACGCGATCCCTTTCACCATCTGTATTTAATAACACGGTTGGTACAATAACAAATATAAAACCTGCTAGCGTTGCCTCAACAGCAAAAACAATTTTAATAAGTGATGTAAATATTAACCCCCAATCAGGCATAATAGAAAACTCAGTATTACCTTCGGTGTCTAATAATACGGTTTATATTAATACAATAAAAAATATAAAACCTGCAAGCGGTGCCTCAGCGGCAAAAACGATTTTAATAAGTGATGAAAATATTACCCCCAAATCAGGCATGATGGAAAACTCAGCTCCACAAGTAAAAAGTGCTCAAAAGCCTCCAGTACAAGTAGGTATTGATAGGTACATAACAGTGCTTAAACGGGGTCGCAGCCCAACCTCCTCAGCAGTTGCTTCGGTCTCAAAAGTCTTAAAAGATGGTACAGCTGATAGAACAAGTTCACAAAATCGTTTTGCAATTCTGGATGAGGAATCCCCGGAAGCACAAAACGTTATCAAATCTTCTAAGCCACCGCCGATTTATCTTAGAGGGCAAAACTCAAATGAATTAATAAAGAATTTGATCTCGGTAATAGGTGAAAATTCTTTTTATGTAGCTGCAATAAAGCGGGGTAGTATTAATGAGACAAAAATGCAAGTTAATCGTGAAGAAGATTTTCGTAAGGTAATAACTAAATTTGAAGGCCTTAATAAGAATTTTTATACATATCAACTGAAGAGCAGTTAAGGTCTTCAGGTATTAATTAAGGGCATTGACACATGCGTGGACCCAGGTGAGATAAAAACGTTTTTAGAAGAGAAGGGCTTCAAAATAAAAAATGTAATAAACATTAAAAATAGAGAAAAAAATCGCCAGCCACTATTTCGAGTGGAGTTAGAACCCGGCGACATTAAGCTTAAAATGAACGAAACGCATCCCATTTATAATCTTAAATATATCCTGTATAGAAAAATAACAATAGAGGAGCCGCACAAAAGGAATGGTCCCGTGCAATGTTTAAACTGCCAAGAATTTGGTCACACTAAGGCATATTGTCATTTAACCCCTGTTTGCGTCGTATGTGGAGAATTACATGGTACAGCTCTCTGCGATAAGTCTAAGAACGACCCCAATGTAAAAAAATGTAGCAACTGTGGTGGTAATCACACGGCCAACTATAGAGGATGCCCTGTATACTCTATCATCAAGCGCTCGGTTGGACCGAAACCTAATCCCCCTCAAATGCAGGCAACAAATCAAGTTAACATTAATGACGTTCAGGTACCGCAGCCTAGTAATAACAGAACATCCTACGCTAACGTCCTAAAATCAAACCATATGCCAATGCAAGGTGAGTTGCCAAATAATGATGGAACTCCAGTTTCTAACTTAAGTCGTCTAGAGAAAACCATGGAAACATTAGTGCAAACAGTAAATAACTTTACCAACACAATGGGTAATATGATGCAGGAAATGTTAAGAATGCAATCGATGTTATTGCAAGCTGTACTAAACAAGCCATGAACTGTTTAAAAATTTGCTTTTGGAACGCAAACGGCATCCGCCAACATAAAAATGAACTAGAATACTTCCTTAAAAATAAACAAATTGATGTTATGATGGTTTCTGAAACCCATCTGACCTCAAAAAACACGTTTAAAATCAATGGTTATATATTATATGATACCAAGGACCCTCGAGGTAGAGCTTGGGGATGTTCTGCCATTTTGATAAAAAACCGAGTAAAACTCTACCTAATGTGCGATCATCGTGAAGATTATCTCCAAGCAACGAGCATTTGCGTTGAGGAATTATCTCGAAACATAGTAATTTCATCATTATACTCCCCACCTAGAATTTTAATATCAGAAAGCCAATATAATAAATATTTCAAATCATTAGGACCCTGCTTCCTGGTTGCTGGCGATTATAACGCTAAACACACTTTCTGGGGGTCACGACTTATTACACCTAAGGGTCGTGTTTTGTTTAACACAATTTGTAAAATTTACCTAAATGTGGTCGCGAGCGGACAACCAACATATTGGCCTACTGATCAGCAAAAAGTTCCAGATATCATAGATTTTGGCGTGGTTAGTAACATCCCCATAGACACGATTCATGTGGAAGGGTCCCTAGAATTATCTTCCGATCACACACCTACAATTGTTATTATAATGAATCCAAATAGAATCGTATCTCCGTCTGGTTACTTATCGACATCAGCCTCACAAATAAATTGGTTAACATATAAAAAATATCTGAGTGCCCATTGCACAGAAAATATTCCGCTTAGCACACCGGAGAACGTCGATATCGCTATTGTTAATTTTGACAGTTATCTTAAACTAGCTGTTCAACATTCCAGCATAACACTCAAAAAAACCAAAAACAAAATCATATATTCTACAGATGTCGAGCGTCTATTGACTGAAAAAAGGAGAGTTCGTAGAGAGTGGCAATTGCACAGATCCCCCCAACTTAAGACTTTATTAAAAGAGTGCACAAAAAGGCTGAGAAAGTTACTGCAGTCTCAGAAAACGGCTTCCCTGGAAAAATATCTCAAGGGACTTGATGCAACTCCACAATCAGATTACTCATTATGGCGTGCAGCTAGAAGCCTCAATAGACCAGTTATCTCTAAGCCACCATTGAGAAACTTGAATGGAAGTTGGGCAAGAAATGATATTGAAAAAGGAAATATGTTTGCTAATCATCTGAAAAATTTATTTACCCATAATATATTTCACGATATAGCAGTCGATTTACCGCCTGTAAATGTTAGAGCAGCTATTCCCCTAAGATTCGAGTTTAGAGAAATCGAAAAGGCTATTTGTGATTTAAACACCAAGAAGGCACCCGGTATTGATAAGATCAGTAATAAAATGCTTTTGGAGCTACCAAGTACAGCAAAGAAAATTATTCTTTTTATTTTAAATGCTATTTTACGTTCAATACTACCCTCAGAAATGGAAGGTTTCCTTAGTAACCATGATACCAAAGCCAGGAAAGGATCACACAAAAGTTGAGTCATACAGGCCTATTAGCTTATTATCTAATATTTCAAAGCTATTTGAGAAACTTCTAGTGGCAAAATTAACGCCGATTTTAAATGAAAATAGATGTATTCCTAATCATCAATTTGGGTTTAGAAGAAAGCATAGCACAATTGAACAACCTCATCGAAAAGTAAATGTAATAAGAAAAGCCTTTGAAGAAAAAAAATATTGCTCAGCACTCTTTAAGCTTTTGATAAAGTCTGGCATGAAGGTTTACTACTGAAATTGCAGCAAAACTTGCCAGCAAACATACACAAGCTGTTAGGAAGCTACTTAGTCGGTCGTCAATTTATTATTAAAGAAGGCGATTTTTAAAGTTCTCCTCAGCCAGTTAACGCTGGAATCCCACAGGGCAGCATCCTGGGCCCTCTATTGTACTTAATTTAAACTTCGGACATGCCAACAAACAGCTACACACATACCTCAACATTTGCGGATGACACAGCTTTCCTAAGCGTACATGAAAACTGTCAAGAAGCATCTCGTTTCTTACAGGATCACATATTTACACTGGAAAGGTGGTTAAAACAATAGAGGATAAAGATTAATGAGCAAAAATGCGCACATATAACATTCACATTGCGTCGGGAAACATGCCCCCCTATTAAAATCAATAATCAAATAATACCCCAACACTCGCATGTAAAATACCTCGGTATACATCTAGATCGGCGTTTAACGTGGAAATGGCACATAGAAGCAAAATTAACTCAAATGAAACTAAAAGCAATTCAAATTAATTGGCTCATTGGAAGAAATTCTGTTCTTAGTCTCGATTGCAAACTTCTACTTTACAACTCTATCTTAAAGCCAATTTGGTGCTACGGTATTCAGTTATGAGGCACTGCCTCGGCTTCTAATATCGAAAAAATTCAAAGGCGCCAAAATAAACTTCTTCGAATAATAACAGCCGCTCCCTGGTATGTCAAAAACTCAAATATCCACAAGGATCTCAATGTGCCATTGGTAAAAACTATGATAACGAAATATGCAGTAAAATATTTAAAAAGGCTGGAACTGCACCCAAATCCATTAGCTCGAAATATTTTAAATTATGGCGGCCACACTCGATTAAGGAGAAGAGACACTGCAGCACTCACCCAATCAGATGAGCGATAAACACCTACATATGTGAACAGAAACCGTGATGACTAAATCTTTTTGTCTGGCACTGGCAGGACATAAAGTAAATATTAGGATAAGATTTGATTAATTATTGTTAGTTCATATTTAATATATGAAGATTCAATAAATAAATACTGAAAAAAAAAAAAAAATATTCAATGCGTGTAACACGCTTAGATTAGACAAAAATATGAGATAAGGCCCAGACGGACGGCAGTAATTATGGCTGGGTAAAAGTGTTAGCGGAAAGAACGGAATAATTCAAAATGTTAAAATTTTCATGGCTTGAGCTAGTTTTCGCGGGAGCCAGCTTTGAGCCCTCCCCTAATTCAGAGGCGAAATGGGTGCCAAGTACTACATAAGTATCCTTGAAGACCCGTACTATCAAGATTAGCCATACTCGGCTAAGAACCACGACATGGTGATATTTTTATGCACGACAACGATCCCAAGCAAACTGCGTAAACAGCTCAGCTTTTGTTTGAAGAAAATTGGAAATACGATATTAAACCGATCTTCTCAGACGACAGACTTGTACCCAATTCAGTACCTTTAGTCATTCCAAAACGCAAAATTTTTGCTTAGAGGAACCCGCCTAACACCGTATATAAGCTTTGGGCGCATGCCGTTAAACTTGAAAAAAATTTAGCCAAAAAAGCCAGCAACTTTAGTAAAAAAATAAGGCAAAAAGCATTAAGGTATTCAGACCAAAAGACAGCAATAGTCTCTAACTGCGGTCAAAACGGTTCACCTGCAAAATTTAATACTATCACTTTCTAAAATGTTACGAACACATATAATATATCAGTTTTTGTTAAGCTAATTGGGCCTAATGTATTAATGTAAATAAAAAACCATTTTTACATGTGTCTCCCAACGTTTCGTCAATTATTTGTTGACATCTTCAGGGGTTGTAATTACTAAGTAGTTTTTCACATTAAACTATACATTGAATGTTACACAGCTTACATAAAACATTTAACATATAATTAAAGTAAATTAACTTAAATTAATATCACAGTTGAACACATATTTTTGGAAGAGTTTTTATTTTTAAATTATTAAAACGTACTGCTTTTTCATATAAGTAAAAAATATGAAATATATATACTGTGAGTGTCAAAATAAAGTGTACAACTGGTTTTCCAATATTAGAAGTGTTATTTTGGTCAACTTTGGACAATGTTAATACAATATAAAAGTAAACAATTTAAATACTTCAAAAATAACAAAACACATTTACTACAGTATTTAAGCGCCATAAAAGTGTACAGTTTTAATACAATAAGAAAACTTTAATACTTTACTTTATTTCTTTTTGCTTTTAGGAAGGCTTCTAGTCTCTTGGGCTCATTAGACAATTTTGGACACTCTTCCTATAGAATTTTATTCAGATAGTGCTTGCTGCTTATATTTTTTTTAATTGCCTGATCCCAGATGTTTAGTTAAATTGAAGTCGAGCGACTATTGGGCTGATCCAGCTGTTTTAGGACGTAGTACAACAACCAGCCCTATCATGGTTCACTAAAGAAACTATACTGTTTCTGTTAAATTTCTTATTTCTACCTTTCATCCCGTTTTTTTTTTTTTTGTCCAACTTGCTTGCATAAAGTTTTGGAGCAACGTATATTTTACAGATGACAGTAAGTTAGAAGTCTGATCAAATTTAGCAAAGTAGAAATTCAAAATGTTTTTATAACTTACGTTACTTTTTGTATTGGAAAATAAGTTGTACACTTTATTTTGACCCTCACAGTAAACAAAAAAAAAAAAAAACAAAAATATATAGCCTATTTTGCAAATAACACTAATTTCGTGAACAGATTTGTCTTCTACTGTATAAACATATTCTCCATATCACACCAAAATAAATTCATTTGGACTCGTGGTTTAACGAAGAAAATAAAAAACAAAATAATTTTATTGTGTGATACCATTAATTAGATTTCCCGTTGTTTTTTTATAAACAGAAATACTTAAATGATCCTACATACATACCTTCCAGAGTTTTTTCAGAAAAAATAGAAGTTGGTGGTTGGTATTTATGAAGTCGGACAACCTCGACCACAGAACCAAATTTGTACAACGCGTGTCGTAGATCTTCTACTGGTAGATCTTCGGGTACGTCTAAAACATAAAGTGTGAAGGTATTTCTTGGGCGACATGGTATAGCAATCTAAAAAAAAGTACATGTAAAAAAGGTAAAACAGATTTTTGATTAAAGCTGTATTGAAATACTTCTATACGAGGGCATCACTTTTCGTTTTATAATAACGTAAAGTAAACAAAAAAAAAAAAAACATCTTCATTTTGATTAAAACTTTCCTCAAATAAAAATATTTGTTGATTTCATCCGTATTGTGAAAAAAAGTTTCATTCACATTGTATATTGGTTGTTGCGTTAGTGTATGAAGGGAAAAAGTCACCTAAATTAATAAACATACATACATACATACTAGAGTTGTGTCATTCATGAACGACCTAGTTCAATTGAACTTTCAACAGCTTTAACTTATTCTTTGGGAATATTGGGTAAAATTAGTGCTTTCATTTAATTTTTCTAGCGAAAATCATCGTTATCAGTACAAAAATTTTGTAAAATAAGTTTTGTAAAACATTAAAAAGATAATTTGCTAGTTATAATTTGATGAAACTTGTGATGTAAGCGTGAGAAAGATTTTCGTGAGAAATTTTAATATTAATCAAAATTTCAATTTCGCCTCGCGATGGAGGGCACGCTGGTGTTGAGGCTGAGGCTCGGCGGAAATGGGGGTTCTTGCCCACCTACTCACACATACACATTTGTATTCGGGCCAAAAAAAGAAAGCGGTTGACGCAGCTTCCGACATGATTGCCTCGAGTCTTCAGGACCAGATGCTTATGTCCTGGCAGGCGGCCCACCCCATATAACATTGCACATTCATCCGTGGCACTACTCATCGCCTGAAAGTAAAAAGTTGGGAGTAATGCCCCAAAATTGCTCTTACCACTTCGCCATGCGCGTGTTACCATTCAACCAATTTTAAATAAATCAATTCATTATTTATGTTTTCATTCGATTTAAAAGAATACATTAAATGTTTATTTAACGTTCTACTATAAAAGATTTAACGATAATTACAAAGTTTATTTCAAAAAGTCCTAAAAATAAATATTCTATAAAAAATGTTATCTTGGATCAAATATATTGTTTATGTACATAGTTTACGATTTTATGAAAAACAAGTTATAGTCCTATATTCGGCTGTACCGAATCTTTGATCCCCTCAACCGACAGGAGTGGGCTCTATATGATAAATATATATATATTATTAACTAAGCTTCACAAAAACGAAGGTCAGCATTAAAATTGGTTGCGGTTTATATATATATATATATGTATATATATATGTCCTTTATTTATCTAAATATAAATAGAATTACATTTCCGAACACCATAAATATTATGATAAAGTTCAGTGTGAACATAGGGCATCAACAAATTCTCTCCATCTGATTCTATCTCTGGCAATTGTTTTTGTTTGATTCCACGATACTCGAGCAAGTAAACATTCTTGTTTAAGGCAACGAACCCATGTGTTACGGGGCCTACCTTGGCGGTGTTGTCCTTGGGGGTTCCAGTCGAGGGCTTTTCTTGCAATTTCTGTTTGTGGTCTTCGCAGTATGTGGCCTATCCACGTCCACTTCCGTTTACGAATATCAATGTGTACTGGCAAGAAGTTTGCTCTTTGGAGCAGAGCTTCATTTGAAATACGATCTGGCCAGTGGATGTTAAAGATCTGTCATAGACATTTGTTGATGAAAGTTTGAGTTTTTCTCATGATGGCTTGCGTTCAGCTCCATGTGGTGCAGCCGTAAAGTAATACTGACTTCACACTGCAGTTAAAAATCCGGATTTTGGTTTTCAGAGAAATATTATTTCTTCCCCAAATTTTAGATAAGGAAAAGAAGGCTACTCGAGCTTTATTAATGCGATCGGTAACGTCAGCATTTGAACCACCATCCTTAGTTATCTTGCTACCAAGATAACAAAAAGCATCCACATCTTCAATACGCTGGTCATTTATTATTAATGGGGTAACGATATCTGTACCTATGCGCATAAGTTTTGTTTTACTTATGTTAATTTTTAAACCAACTTTTTTGGCGTTTACAGACAGACTTGTAAGTTTAGCTTCTATATCCGAGAAGCGATGGGCCATTAGACATATGTCATCGGCATAGTCTATATCATATAAAAAATCAGACAATGTCCAACGAATACCGAATGGTGCATCTCTGTTGGTTTGTTCCAATACGCAATCGAGCAGTAGCAAAAACAACGTTGGAGACAGGACACAGCCTTGACGCACACCTGTGCCTGGAACAAATGACCGGCTCTCATTTCCATTGAAACGTACCCTACATTGAGCGTCCCTATATAGCTCGCGTATCATGATTACTATTTTATCAGGAATTCCCTTGTAGGTTAATGCAGACCACATAGAGTTTCGGGATATAGTGTCGAATGCACGTTCAAAATCGACGAAAAGTAAATAAAGAGGGGTGTTATACTCAACGGACTGTTCAATTATAATGCGCAAGGTATTAATGTGGTCAGCACACGATCGACCTGGTCTAAAACCAGCCTGCTCACCGCACAATATCTGATCCACAATAGGGGAGATTCTATGAAGAATGAGGGTTGCCATTACTTTACCAATGGCGTTTAGAATGGTTATACCACGCCAATTTTTGCATTGCGTTAAATCCCCTTTCTTGGGTAATGCGACCGCTATACCCTCCTTCCATGCATCTGGTATATATTCCGATGCCCATGCTTCTTGAATGATAGGAGTGAGAAACTGTGCTAAAGAACTAGCTCCATATTTTAAAAGTTCCGCAGGAATGTTGTCCGTACCAGCTGCTTTGTTGTTTTTCAACCTATTTAAAGCATCTACAACTTCTGAGCATGACGGTGGCTCTGTAGATATGTCCCTTCTTGGGTTACGACGAGTTGTAAGAAAAAGGGTATCATCTTCCTGATGGTCGTTGTGGTTTGTTGAAGCTTGCAAAGAAAAGAAATCGCGCCATCGCTGAAATTGTTGTTCGGGTGATGTTAATTCAGTTCCATCGGCTGCTTTTAGAATCGTGGTACCTCTAATATTATTTCCACTTAGTTGTTTTATGGCCGAATACACGCCACGCAAGTTGCCTGTATTTGCGGCCTTTTCCGCCTGTTTGCGGTTTAAACCGATATTAAATTATTGACCGACAATAAGAAAGTTTTATGCGTTTCTAGTTAGAATTTTAATCTGGCTTGATTAAAATATCATGATTCGTAACAGTTTTAGCCGAACTAAAATTATTTTTAGGAGCGTAATTTGTATTGGACCTGTGGTAAATTATTGACCACTCATCCCTAAGTTCACAAAATTGCGCGATTTGGCCATATAAATCTAAGTTGGAAGAAATTTTACAGCAATATCTATATCTGTTATGGTTTTAGGCGAATTTAATTATTTTCCCAAAGTGGGCTTTATTTGGTTTTAGGCGCAATAAACTGTTTTCCGACAGTAGAGTTTATATGGGGCCAAGTGTAAATTATGGACCGATCTTAAAAAAATTTTACAATGTGATTTCCGGTCCTATAAAACTGTGACGTACCAAATCATCGCGATCTTCGCGAAATTTAACAGTATGATTTTCAGTCGTATAAAGAGAATTCGTGCAACATTTTATATCAGCCTACCTCAAGAAACACGTTTAAAGTCAATGGTTATATATTATATGATACCAAGGACCCTCGGGGTAGAGCTTGTGGAGGTTCTGCTATTTTGATAAAAAACCGAGTAAAACACTACTTAATGTGTGATCATCGTGAAGATTATCTCCAAGCAACGAACATTTGCGTTGAGGAATTATCTCGAAACCTAGTAATTTCATCTTTATACTCCCCACCTAGATTTTCAATATCAGAAAGCCAATATAATAAATACTTCAAATCATTAGGACCCTGCTTCCTGGCTGCTGGCTAAACACACTTTCTGGGCGTCACGACTTATTACACCTTAGGGTCGTGTTTTGTTTAACACAATTTGTAAAATGGACCTAAATGTGGTCGCGAGCGGACAACCAACATATTGGCCTACTGATCAGCAAAAAGTTCCAGATGTCATAGATTTTGGCGTGGTTAATAACATCCCCATAGACACGATTCATGTGGAAGCGTCCCTAGAATTATCTTCCGATCACACACCTACAATTGTTACTATAATGAATCCAAATAGAATCGTATCTCCGTCTAGTTACTTATCGACATCAGCCTCACAAATAAATTGGTTAAAATATAAAAAATATCTTAGTGCCCATTGCACAGAAAATATTCCGCTTAGCACACCGGAGAACGTGGATCTCGCTATTGTTAATTTTGACAGTTATCTCAAACTAGCTGTTCAACATTCCAACATAACCCTCAAAAAAACCAAAAACTAAATCATATATTCTACACCACCACTAGGGGTAAATGAGGGTATACTAAGTTTGTCATTACGTATGATAATTTTTTATTATACGTCCAAGACCCCATAAAGTTTATATATTCTGGCTCCTTGTGTAATTCTAAGTCGATTTGGCCATCTCCGTCTGTCTGTCCGTCAGTTAAAAACACGCCCACTTTCGAAAACCGCAAAAGAAATTAACAAACTTGGTCTAAAATTGCTTGTGGTTATCCTACCCAGTTTGGGATTGAAACCCAGCAACACCGGTTAAGTAGGATCAGAGCTATGAATCAAAAGGTAGAACCACCACCCTAAAAAATTGATAATGTTGATACAAAACTAACATAAATGATGGAATCATGCACGGAATGATATAAAATTTTGCACGAATTTATACGACTGCAAATTATAGTGTTAAATTTCGTGAGACTCGCGGAAAACAGCTAAATACGCCTGAAACCGTAATAAATAACGCTGTCATACTAAAAGTTGGTGCGTCTCAGTTTTAGAGGACCAAAAATCACACTGTAAAATTTGTTGAAGATCTGTCCATAATTTACACTAGGCCCCATATAAGCCCTACTCCCGGGAAACAGTTTAGTATGCATAAAACCGTAACAAATAACGCTATCATAATAACATTTGGTACATCACAGTTTTATAAGACTGGAAATAGCAGTGCCAACTTTCGTGAAGATCGGTCCTTAATTTACCCTAGGCCCCATATAAACCCTACTCCCGGAAAACCGTTTACTGCGCCTAAACCGAAATAAAGCCTACTTTGGGATAATAATTAAATCCACGTAAAACCATAACAGAAATAGATATTGCGGTAATATATCTTCTAACTTAGATTTATATGGTCAGAAAAAATATCATGCAATTGTGTCAAATTCACTGTTAACGCTAAAACTAATTACACTGCTGTGTTGAAATTATTCTAATTTATTTTTTGTAACACCAGAAATGTGTCTTCCGTATTTTGGAATGATTGCTCCATACCATAGGTCCAATACAAATTACCCTCATAAAAATCAGTTTAGTTCGGCTAAAACTATTACGAATCATTATATTTTACTCAAGCCAGTTCAAAGTTCTAACAAGAAACGCATAAAACTTTCTTATTGTCGGTAAATAATTTAATATAGGTCTAAACACCAACCAATTTTAGTGCTGACGGTCGTTTTTGTGAAGCTTAGTTAATAATATATATGTATTTTTCATATAGAGCCCACTCCTGTCGGTGGAGGGTATCAAAGATTCGGCACAGCACTCTAATTTACTATATTTAATTTATCCTGTAACTGTTCATATGTCTAATTAGACTTTATTTTCTCCCTTAGCTGGTAAATTTGTAATTATTTATTTCCGATTTTATTTATTAGACTTTTTATTAATTTTTTTATTAAATTATTAATTTATTAGAGTATTAACTTATTTTTTTATTAGATTATTTTTTTTATTATTTATTTATTAATTTAAATTATTTAGTTATAAAATTATTAATTTATTAAATTATTTATTTATTGAATTATTTCTTTATTTATTAAATAACTTATTTAGGTATTCGAGTTCGGATTTAGTTTGAATATTAAAATTCATACCAAAAATTTAGCTTACGCTGCATTTACACATGAAAGTGCTTTCATGAAAATTCTGTATACGTATTATTACCACAAATTTCACAGAAAAATAATAAACCTTTATGAAAATTTACATGAAAGTGAAATTTCATTTTCAAAATGTCGTCAAAGGACAAACTTCTATCAAAAATTTCTATTCTTCTTCTTTTATTGTTTTACTTATTTCAAGTTTCAGAGCTGCCGAGCCAATTATTCACGCCGAACTTCAGGCATTCGTTCAAAATAATATTTATTTTTATTAGTTTTCATGATACATATTTATAAATTTTAATTAGAAAAATTGTATTCTTAATATTTAGTTGAAAAAATGTAATAAAATTCTTTATATATACGAAAAAAAAATTTGAATTGGCAGCACTGCTTAGTTATTATCATTTACTTTCATGAAATCGCTTTCTTGAAATTTTTATTGACAGCTAGCTGAAAGTTGGACTGAAAGTAGAAAGATGTAAATGTGTTAGTGATAAAGTGTGAGTGTATTGCGACTTTCAAGAAACTACTTTCATGTGTAAATGCCTAGTTAAGTCGTAATTAGGTTGCAGTATCAAACTATAGTTTGTATTCTTAAACGTAATCGAGTTTATGAATTTTAGTTATGAATTGGTATAGATATTTGAAATTGTATTTAGTTTGAATATTTAAGTTCACAACAAAAATCCAGCTTAAGTATTCTAATCAGAATTTAGTTAAAGTATTCACCTTTAGTTTCCATACTTAAACTTAATGTGGTTTATGAATTTAAATTACGATTTGGTAGAGGTATTAGAAATTTCATTTAGTTTGAATATTAACATTCACCTGAAAAATCCAGTTTATGAATTTAAATTACGACATGGTTTAGAAATTTGAATACAGATTGAGTTGGAATATTTAAATTCAAATTCAATATTTATAATCAAATGTAATATTTAAATGCCGATTCAATATTTAACTTCAAATTAATTTAAGTATTCAAAATTCGGATTTGGTTTCTAATAGATATTGGGAATTATTTCTTTTTCATAAGCAACTTTATTATATTCAACATTTTTCATTTTTCGAATTTATTCTATGAGTTAACTTTCAGTTATGTATTTTATAAAGCTTTTTTGTAATAGCTCTATTCCTTAAAATTTTTTAGAAATGACCTTATACACTACCAGACTATTATATTGTATTTTCTTGATACATTTTACCTTAGCTTTCCGTTGGATAGCAATGAAGTATATTTATGTACAGAAAAATTTACAATTATTAGACACCAGCAGAATGTAATGCATTTTCTGGCCCGCTACGGCCTTCGTCAGCATTCATTGTGTCACACTGGATAGTGATATTTTATAAATTGAATGTATTTAACTCAACTATTTTAACAAATAGATATTGGGAATTATTTCTTTTTCATAAGCAACTTTATTATATTCAACATTTTTCGAATTTATTCTATGAGTTAAATTTCAGTTATGTATTTTATAAAGCTTTTTTGTAATTTAACTCCATTTAATAACTGAGACACATACATGGGGGTCTCTGCAGTTAATTTTTTAGAAATGACCTTATACACTACCAGACTATTATATTGTATTTTCTTGTAACATTTTACCTTAGCTTTCCGTTGGATAGCAATGAAGTATATTTATGTACAGAAAAATTTACAATTATTAGACACCAGCAGAATGTAATGCATTTTCTGGCCCGCTACGGCCTTCGTCAGCATAGAACATAAGTTTAAGTCTTGTCCAAGTATTCAGATCTGCATTGATTTTAGACACTTGAATTCAGATTCAGTTCCTATGTTGAAATTCAGAGTTGAGTTTAGTTCAAATGTTTAAATTCAAATTTAAATTTGATATCTTAATTTAAATTCAATATTTGAACTTAGTATCTACGGTCAAATTCATTTTACGTACACATTCAAAACTTAAATTTGGTTTCCCATATTTGAATTCAAATCCCGTCAAAAAAATTAAAATTTGTTTTAGGCATTC
This sequence comes from Pollenia amentaria, assembly GCA_943735925.1. Taxonomy (NCBI): domain Eukaryota; kingdom Metazoa; phylum Arthropoda; class Insecta; order Diptera; family Polleniidae; genus Pollenia; species Pollenia amentaria. The sequence continues at coordinate 48,172,588 of OX031008.1, read as the reverse complement.
GAATGTATTATTAGCATTTAAATTCAAGTTAAGTTTAAACATTGAAACTCAAATTATGTATCTAAGTTAGATGTAGCCAATGTATTTAAAATCAACACCAGTTTACATATTTAAATAAAGATCAAGCATTATATTAAATTTAATGCAGACGTTTAAACTTAAATATAGGTTATGGACTTAAATTCAAAATAGCTGCCAAAAATTAAATTTAGTTGAGGTAATTAAGTTGAAAGACTAGGCCTCAAAAAAATTATCAATTTTTAGTTTAGCTGTGAATTTTTTAATAAGACTATTTTTTTCCAGAGAGAGAGCGGGGAGATTTCTCCCAACGGAGACGGTACCGCGACCAACCAGGTCTATTGTACCCACCAATAAGACTTTTACTTGAATAATAAATTTCTTCGATTTGTTTTATCCCTGGCTTTTTGTTCAAACCAATTAATCTTTTACTATTCTTTACATTTCAAAATATATTCTCTTTCCCTTTCCTTTGACGTTAAATTTATATATATATATGCATATAGAGCAATTCCATATGAAAGCGATCACCTTTTGGACGACCCCTCTCCGATTTTAAAATAAATAGTCTCAATCGATTGCCCAGCAAAAAATAATGTACCAACATATTTTTTTTTTTTTTTTATAGTGACTGGTTTAGTGGTGGTATACACCACTGTCATGTGACAAAATTGAAGAATTCTTCATAAGGGACCTCATTGAAACTACTAAAGCGATCGCAACGAGTGATAGCTCGTTGGAAAGGTATTGAATCAGGCTTTAATTGAAAAATAAAATTTTCCTAATTTTTCTTAGAAATTTACCTTTAAATTTTCCGATTTTCCACAGAAGCTCCTAAATTTTCCGGCTAATTTTTTTTTTTGGATTCCTCATAATTTTTGCTTTAAGAATCAGCAATAAAAAAATGGGCCCCGACTCCTTGTTTGGACAGGAGAAGAGCATTTAAGAGACCACCTTGTTAAAAATACATTTTAAAAATTATTTTACAGTTAAAAATACATTTATGAAGAAAAAATCAATTTTTTTTTAAGAGCCCCAAGTTGAGTGTGTAGTGAATATGGTCTGCCTGCCTTCACAAGATCGGCCATAAATCCATGGATAATAGCAGCAGTGGCAAGTAATGGCACACCAAACCCGACTGAGGCTACAGGTCATAAAATGTTTTGTAAATTTTTTAAATTACCAGGTAATAAATATTTCGCCAAAAATGACACGTGCAGAAACAAGTCATAAAACACGGATTTTCCATAAATATGGCGAAATATTTATTACCTGGTAATTTAAAAAATTTGCAAAACATTTTATGACCTGTGGTCGGCTTATTGGCAGTAACCAATTAAGTCCCTTTTAAAAATTATTTTATGACCAGTAGTTCACGCAAATTTTCCTATTAAAGAAAAGCAAATATCGCTTATTTTTTTTTACCTATTTTTTACCAAAAAATAAATATAAATACTTCACACACTCTGAGTCAAATTTCAGTTGAATACTAAACGTGAAAGTGTTAAAGTGTTTTTTTTTTTTTTGTAAAGTAAAGAGTGAAGCTGTAAAGACAATTTAAAGTAAAATAAATAAATTTTGCTGCAATCCGTTTAACAAGAGTGGACATCGCACAGTGGCGCCATTTGAGTTTTTTCGTTGCAAAAATCATATCTTTTGAACCGAATAAGATAATTGAACAGTTTAAACAGCATATGATAGATAACTGTTCAGCCTATGAAATGAGCGTTTGGAAAGGGTGCTACGCTTTGTAGGGGCCTACTTATGGGTTATCAAAGTTAAAATTAGTAGAAAAATCAATTTTATGGTAACTAAAAAAAATTATTTTTACATTTTTAGATTGTTTTTATTTTTTTTCTTAAAGGTTTTATGTTTTAAATTATTACCCAATAAATTAAAAAAAAATTGTTTTTTTTTTTAAATTTATTTTTTCAATTTTCTGTAAAATATTCATCACAATTCGTAAGAGAAGGTATATCTAAAAGACTAACCATTTCTAAACTATAATTATTTTGTAACTCTATTCGTGACTTCACATGCCGCAGGGAAGAAATAAGTGGATCGGAAGATGCTGCCAACATGTTGAAGAGGTCCTCATTTTGCCTTACCCTTGATGCTTTGAATGTGTTCTGCAATCTATATTTTTTTATAAAATTTGTTAAGAGACTCCTGTGCTTCTTCAGAAAGCTCTCCAATTGGCAAAGACTGGTACTCAATTATATCTTTGCCATGCCCCAATATTTTATGGACGGTCGGGGTCAACTTCTTCTGTGGATACATTTCTGCTAAAAGAGATGCAGTTTTCGACGCATATTCTCCATATTTTGTAGAATTGACATTTTCTTTGCAGTTTAAAACACCCAAGATCGTTCCCAATCTTTTCACGATTTGATTGCCAATTCCAATGATTCTAGTTATTGCCTCATCATTTTCAAAAAATCTCCTAGAAGTGTTTCCATCGTTTGAGTTACCGTATCCGTGCTTGGGACAGTCTACTTTTAGTCCAACTGGTTAAAAAAAAGCATCCTGTATTTGCTTCTTTCTGATCTTTTCCTTATCCTTTATTGATGTATTTTCATCGAAGTTTTCCTCCTCTTGTGGTAGGGTATATGCCAGTTTTAGCAAGAATTCCATACACCTTATCCTTGCGTGGAATGGTGACATTCCATATTCGTAATTCTCCTCATTTGTAGAATCGTTTAAATTACCAAAGTTCTTCTGACAAATAATAATAAAAAATCGATAAAAAATATATAAAAATGAAACGAAAAAAGGGGTTTAAATAGGGTTTTGCTAAATTTTTACCTCCAATATAATTCTGTCTATATATATGTATATGATAACTAATTGAAATATGTTATAATTAAGCAGAAAAAGATACTAATCTTAAACTCTTTACAACTAATTATATAAAATTGAGATGTAACATATTATATATGAAATAAATTGAATTTAATTGAAAAAAGTTCTTCTGACTCTTTTTGCAAATCGGGCATGACATTGTTGAGGTTGTTCCTGTCAGTTCGTTTACGACTTTTCCGTCAACCATGGTCAGGTGGAACTCGTAATTGCATTCAATATATTTTCCTTCTCCAATTTGCAGCTTTGTAGGCTTAATCTTGCTTATTTGTTCTTCAATGTCCTTTACCGTAGTCGTTATGAGTTCTGCCGATTCCCTTGCAAACTGATACATTATTGGTCGGCAATAATGCACTGATGACGGACGTGGATTTTTCCAGTGTAGGGAATCATCCGATTTTAGACGTAAAGGAACAACAGATGCCATAACCATATTTCCGTCCGATATTGTAGCGTCATCGGAAGATATGCTTTGCTTATAAACGCTTTGTCCGGATGATCCATCGCAGCCCCATTTGCTGATTAATGTCAACTTCTCAGGAAGAATTTTCACTTCCGTGAAAAACTTTGGTGTGGTTGACTTTCTAAGCAGTTCAAATAATTTTAAATTGTTCAACGCCATGTTTTCAGTACTTAAATTGTTTAATGGTTTCAGTAATTGTTGCGCCAACTTTCAGGCGTAGACTAATCCAGGCATTATGCTTATTTTGCAATATATAGGCTTTTGCTACCATGCCTAAAAATTTACCTCTTCCCTGCATACATATGGATTTAGGCTGAATAATGCAATTTTGATATTATGCACGTGTCCAAATAAGATTTGTGCCTACCTGTAGGGACCATAAGTCAATATTGTTCCTGACCATTTGTACGCCAAAGTATTGTTTATGTGAGGTACGTACCTGCTAATTTCAATGAGTAGTTTTTTTCAAACTATTAGATCAAACTACTGTCAGTCAAAACATATAAGGGATGGACGCCATACAATTTCTGCAACCATGTCTTTTTAAACTTTTTTACCTCTAGGAGCCAAACGGGCACGTACGGGCAGATAAAACCTTTTGCATTATGTAAAGAAATAATCAAAGAACAGGTTTTGCAAATATGGCAAATATAGAAAAATATAGTTTTTTTTTATTTTCCGTCAAAGTTGAAAAATAGTGAAAAAACGGATAGTTTTTAAATAGTGATTTACCAGGAGAAACACAAAGCAAACAGTTAATTTTTTTTTTATCATTATACATTTAATAAATACATCAATCAATACAAACAAAAAATAAGGCGATTCGTTACCTATATTTCGTGATATTACACCTGAAATCGCAACAAATTGACTAAAAATTGAGTGTTTTTTTGAAAACCGAAAGTCGGTCAACTTTGAACGGTTATATCTTCTAAACTAAAAATGTGATATTATTAAGAGTGGCATATTTGAAATCGTTGAAAAGTTTCCTGTAACATGGGTTTATTCAAAACTTCGTCGGCACTCATGAAAATTTTGATTTTTGCAACCTCGCTTGCTCTACGGGCGCCACTGTGCATCGTTCGAAAAAGATAAAAGTATTAAAATTAACTGGTGTTTCGAAGCGATACATGAATGAATTAAATATACAATACGGTGAAGAAGCAGAATTCATTTGCCCCAAGTGTAAAATCGATTTGTCTCAACAAGCAAATGCATTGAAACAAATGCAGCCACAATCCGAGAGTGAAATGACAAGTGAACAAAATGTTTCATCTGATAGTGAGGCAGACATTCCGATGGTCAATATGTCTTTGAGTCCTTTGAATGAAGCTATTAAAACTTTAGGTGAAACGCCTATTAGAAAAAGAAAGTTGCGAAGTGAAACATACAGGAAAGAGAAAAAAGGCAAGGTTATGAGTGCAATCGCGACAATATTTGATGAAGGCTCTGATAACGAATGCAGTCAAGCAGATGACGTTGATGACGGCAAACAAATGATTGAGCAGTTGAAAAGAAAATTCAATTTAGCGACCACTTTTCCGGAGAAATATCTCATTTTATCTGTGCTGCCTCAATCATGGTCTATACGCAAGATTTCTGAACAGTTTCAAACATCTTTTTACATCGCGAGAAGAAGCAAAGAATTAGTTCGACAGAAGGGCATATTGGCGACTCCCACCAAGAAATTTGGCTCAAGGACCCTCAGCGAAGCAACGGTGGAATTGATTCAAGATTTTTACTGCAATGATGACAACAGCCGCACCTGCCCAGGTACACGTGACTATGTTATCACACGTGAAGATGGACAAAAAGTACACAAGCAGCGCAGATTATTATTATGTAATCTATCCGAAGCATACCATCAGTTCAATGAGAAATACCCAGCAGAAAAAGTGGGATTTTCTAAGTTTGCCATCCTACGACCAAAAGAATGCGTGCTGGCATTAGACAGGCACGGAACGCATTCAGTCTGCGTTTGCATGTTTCATCAAAACATCAAATTAATTTTCTTTCCATGCAAGAAATTGAAAGTATTTCACTGTGAAATTGAAACATATAGGGACCTCCTGTCGAAGTCGTTGTGCGCATACCCCACGGAAAATTGTCATCTGTCCAAATGCGACAATTGTCCGAAGATTGACGAGCTAGAGCAATATTTGGCGGAAAAGTTTGAACAGCTGTTAATTCAGGAGGTGCATTTCAAACAGTGGATAATTAGCAGCGCCAGATGTTCCCTTGAGACCGTGGTAAAGCAGATTCCGGAATTCATCGAGGAATTCGGATTCAAGTTGAATGAACTGAAGGCGCACCATTTCATATCCGAGATGCAATCGAAATTTCTAAAGGAAAGTAAGGAGAAATTAGCCCAAAATGAATTCATTGTGATAAGCGACTTTGCCGAGAATTACACTTTTCTCGTTCAGGATGAAATTCAGGCTAATCACTGGGCAAACGACCAGTGCACGGTGCATCCTTTTTGCATTTATTTCAAAAACGAAGATAGCGAACTACAGACCGCAAGCATTGTTGTTGTCGGTGAGAGTTTAGCTCATAATTATGTGTCCGTTTATTTATTTCAAATGAAACTGTTTGAATTCTTAAGATCAAAATTCGATGCAATCGACAAAGTAACGTTTTTCTCAGACGGCGCGGCTTCTCAGTACAAGAATAAAAAACAATCTTTGCCCAATTGAAGAAGAACAAACCTGCAAGGTCGAGTGGCACTTGTTCGCGACGTCCCACAGTAAGGGCCCATGCGATGCGTTAGGGGGAACCCTAAAACGCATGGCCACTAAGGCAAGTTTTCAAAGGCCATATACTGACCAGATCTTAAATGTACAACATTTGTTTTCGTGGATTCAAGGCAAGGAAATTACCATTAACACAGTTTTATGCACTCAAAAAGAACACGATGCCATGGAGCGACGAATTCAAAACAGATATAATAATGTCAAAACTATAACTGGAACGCAAAAGTTTCATTGCTTCATACCAAATATTTCTGATATGTCAATTAATGTAAATCGGTACTCTTCGTCTGCCGACGTGCTAAATTTAAAGTTACTTTAATTTTATAATGATGCCAAGACAATTGAAATTTTTAATAAATATTGTAATTAAGTAAAAGCAGCAAAATAAGAAAGATTTTTTCTTCATAAATGTATTTTTAACTGTAAAATAATTTTTAAAATGTATTTTTAACAAGGTGGTCTCTTAAATGCTTTTCTCCTGTCCAAACAAGGAGTCGCGGCCCATTTTTTTATTGCTGATTCTTAAAGCAAAAATTATGAGGAATCCAAAAAAAAAAAAATTAGCCGGAAAATTTAGGAGCTTCTGGGGAAAATCGGAAAATTTAATTTTCTTGGGAAAATTTAAAGGTAAATTTCTAAGAAAAATTAGGAAAATTTTATTTTTCAATTAAAGCCTGATTCAATACCTTTCCAACGAGCTATCACTCGTTGCGATCGCGTTAGTAGTTTTTTTTTTAAAACAACTTTCAATGAGGTCCCTTATGAAGAATTCTTCAATTTTGTCACATGACAGTGGTGTATACCACCACTAAACCAGTCACTATAAAAAAAAAAAATATGTAGGTACATTATTTTTTGCTGGGCAATCGATTGAGAATATTTATTTTAAAATCGGAGAGGGGTCGTCAAAAAATTTGCCAATTTTTATCGTTTTCATATGGAATTGCTCTATATATATATATATATATATATATATATATATTTAATTTTTAATCTGGGTAAATATTACTTAAATTTCTTTTTAAAATAATTGTAGTTAATTCCAAGTTTAGGGTTGGCCAAGTTATTAATTTAGAAAATACTAAGGCACGTAAGTTTAGATTAAGATAGGGCATAGAAACAAGATTTTAGGCCCTGAAGTAGGCTTAGTAGTAATAATAAGTGTAAGTATACTAGAAATCAAAAATCATATATTACGAGTACAACACATGATTTTGGGTCTCAATTCTGACAAATGCAAGTGAGAGTAGCCCCAAAAATTTGCTCAAGGTGGATTTTTATCACTTCTATATTTTAACACGGTTGTATCTCGGTATACCGTACGGAATATATATTTTGTGTTTGACGAAAGCTGTATTTATTAAATAGAAGAAAAAAATTTCCTACCCGAAATAAGTGTATCCAGTGCCCATTTTTTAAATTTTTACCACATTTTTCATCTTTTTTTTTTATCAATAACTGGATTACAAATCCACAAATATGCTGTTTTTTTATAAACTTTATTTTGCATGAAAATAAAAATTCAGATTCATATTACAACTATTCTTACACAGAAAATATGAGGTTTTTATTGGTTATCTATGCATGGAAAAAAAAAATTTTGAACATTTGCAATTATTGTCAATATCCACCCTCGTTGAAGTTGACGCTTGTGGTGCTGATGATCTTGTTTTCTTTGTAGGTTGTTCATATTCATGTTCTGAGTCTGCATCATCATAAATCAATGAGCTGAAAAATTTTGTACTGTGTTAGTTAAGAATAAGACCCTTAGTATTGTTACGTAACTGCCTTTTCAATAACGTTTCTGGTTAATTTTCTTTTTTTACAACTTTAATAAAATAAATAAAACACTTTTTTTATAGGTGGTACTAAACAATTCACATAATTTTACTTAGAACTTAGTCACTTTAACCATTTAAAATTGCAATCTACACACTTAAACGTTTGTACTTATAACTGATTATCGATGCCCACCTTCACGAGTATTTATATTCCTTTCGAGCGCTGACATCTAGATGGCTCTAGCACGTTCGACGTTTTCGAAATGTCTGCAAAATTTTCGAAATATTCGAGCTTTTATTATCTTAAAACCTAATATCATTATGCATTAACACTATGAGTGAATTTAAATTGATCTATTATACATCCATAAACTAAATCATACTTAAGGATTAACAATAATTTATTATCAAAGTTGTTTTTGCGAATACTATTATTTATTAAACGATTTTGTTTGTTGTGCTAAATTCCTTTTCTTTCTTTTTTTTTCTTTTTATTAATTGATAAAAAAAAATATTGCAATGTATTGTTGGAGGATAAGCTGTTCCTATGCGCATTTCACTGGTTGCTTAGGCCAGATCATCAGGAAACGTTCTCCTAAATAATTTTAGAAAAGCTAAAGCTATCAGCAAATAAGACTACAGAGGGAATGAGAATTACCTACAAACACTCAAAGTCTTTTTTGCAACGATATCAAAGCTTAAACAAAATACCAAACAATAAATCAGTGATGAGTTTTTTATGAATTAATAAAGAATTTGATCTCGGTAATAGGTGAAAATTCTTTTTATGTAGCCGCAATAAAGCGGGGTTGTATAAATGAGACTAAAATACAAATTAATCGTGAAGATGATTTTCGTAAAGTAATAACTAAATTAGAAGCACTAAATAAAAACTTTTATACATAACAACTGAAGAGCAGTAAAGGTCTTCAGGTAGTGATAAAGGGCATTGACTCATGCGTAGACCCAGGTGAGATAAGAAGAGAAGGGCTTCAAAATAAAAAATGTAATAAATATTAAAAATAGAGAAAAAAAATCCCCAGCCACTATTTCGAGTGGAGTTAGAACCCGGCGACGTTAAGCTTAAAAAAACGAAACGCATCCCATTTACAGTCTGAAATATATCCTGTATAGGAAATTTACAATAGAGGAGCCTAGTAATAACAGAACATCCTACGCTAACGTCCTAAAATCAAACCATATGCCAATACAAGGTGATTTGCCAAATAATGATGAGACTCCAGTTTCTAATTGAATACGTCTAGAAAAACCATGGAAACACTAGTGCAAACAGTAAATAATTTTATGAACACAATGGGTAATATGATGCAGGAAATGTTAAGAATGCAATCGATGTTATTGCAAGCTGTACTTAACAAGCCAGCTTGCAATAACATCGAATAGATTTTCAATATCAGAAAGCCAATATTATAAATATTATAAATCATTAGGACCCTGTTTCCTAGCCGCTGGCGATTACAACGCTAAACATACCTTCTGGGGGTCACGGCTTATAACACAAAAGGGTCGTGTTTTGTATAATACAATCTCTAAAATGGATTTAAATGTGGTCGCGAATAGACAACCAACTGATTGGCCAACTGACCAGCAAAAAACGATTCATGTTGAAGCTTCCTTAGAACTATCTTCCGATCACACACCTACAATTGTTACTTTAATGAACCCAAATAGAGTTGTATCTACGTCTGGTTACTTAGCGACGTCAGCCACACAAATAAATTGGTTAAAATATAAAAAATATCTTAGTGCCCACTGCACAGAAAATATTCCGCTTAGTACACCGGAGAACGTGGATCTCGCTATTGTTAATTTTGACAGTTATCTCAAACTAGCTGTTCAACATTCCAGCATAACCCTCAAAAAAACCAAATATAATAAGATATATTCTACGTATGTCGAACGTCTCCTGACTGAAAAAAGGAGAGTTCGAAGAGAGTGGCAATTGCGCAGATCCCCCGAACTTAAGACTTTATTAAATGAGTGCACAAAAAGGCTAAGAAAGTTACTGCAGTCACATAAAATGGCTTCCCTGGAAAAATATGTTAAGGAACTTGATGGAACTCCACAATCAGACTACTCATTATGGCGTGCAGCTGGAAGTCTCAATAGAACAGTTATATCTAAGCCACCATTAAGAAACTTTGAATGGAAGTTGGGCAAGAAATGATATTGAAAAAGGAAATCAGTTTGTTAGTCATCTGAGAAATGTTTTTAGCCTTAATATAGCTCACGATATAGCAGTCGAGTTACCGCCTGTAAATGTTAGAGCAGCTATTCCCCTAAGATTCGAGCTTAGAGAAATCGAAAAGGCTATTTGTGATTTAAACACCAAGAAGGCACCCGGTATTGATAAGATCAGTAATAAAATGCTTTTGGAGCTACCAAGTATAGCAAAGAAAATTATTTTTATTATTTTTAATGCCATTTTACGCCTTCAATACTACCCTCAAGAATGGAAGGTTTCCTTAGTAACCATGATACCAAAGCCAGGAAAGGATCACACAAAAGTTAAGTCATACAGGCCTATTAGCTTATTATATAATATTTCGAAGCTATTTGAGAAACTACTAGTGTTAAAATTAACATAAATGATGGAATCATGCACGGAATGATATAAAATTTTGCACGAATTTATACAACTGCAAATTATAGTGTTAAATTTCGTGAGACTCGCGGAAAACAGCTAAATACGCCTGAAACCGTAATAAATAACGCTGTCATACTAACGTGACGGTACAAATTCCGTACCAAGTAATTTTTAGTCATTATAACATAACACTGTGAATACCCTTAATATGTGACCAAATACAATGAATACCCCTACTGTTTTCTTATTTCTTACTAATACCTAATAATTCTCATTGAGTTTATTTTATTTTTAAATAAATAGTCAAAGTTTGTTCAGAACAAGGGGGAGAGTAGAAACTGATACTAACCACAGTGTTAACTCTTAGTAGCTAGCAGTATTAATACCTGTATTTATTATCGTAGTTAGTACCGACTGCCTTCGCCTCCCGAATTGCGCTGGTGTCAACATTATTTAATAAACTTAGCTAGTTGCCGACAGCCTTCGCCTTCCGAATTGCGCTGGTGTCAGCATTATTCATAATCGTACTTAGTTGCCGACAGCCTTCCCCTCCCGAATTGCGCTGGTGTCTGCATTTAAAACCGTAACTAGTTGCCGACAGCCTTCGCCTCCCGAATTGCGCTGGTGTCTGCATTTAAAACCGTAACTAGTTGCCGACAGCCTTCGCCTCCCGAATTGCGCTGGTGTCAGCATTAGTCATAATCGTAGTTAGCTGCCGACTGCCTTCGCCTCCCGAATTGCGCTGGTGTCTGCATTAATAACCGTAACTAGTTGCCGACAGCCTTCGCCTCCCGAATTGCGCTGGTGTCAGCATTAGTCATAATCGTAGTTAGCTGCCGACTGCCTTCGCCTCCCGAATTGCGCTGGTGTCTGCATTAATAACCGTAACTAGTTGCCGACAGCCTTCGCCTCCCGAATTGCGCTGGTGTCAGCATTAGTCATAATCGTAGTTAGCTGCCGACTGCCTTCGCCTCCCGAATTGCGCTGGTGTCTGCATTAATAACCGTAACTAGTTGCCGACAGCCTTCGCCTCCCGAATTGCGCTGGTGTCAGCATTAGTCATAATCGTAGTTAGCTGCCGACTGCCTTCGCCTCCCGAATTGCGCTGGTGTCTGCATTAATAACCGTAGATAGTTGCCATCGCTTTTTTTTTAAACCAAGACAGTACGTTACTCTCTTTCCCAGGCCAACCACCTGATCGTCGCCGCCCGACTCCTGCAACCGCCCGATCCTTACGCCGCAGCAGAATCCGCACCACACCAGTCTACCCGTTTCCGCCCTCGTTCCCGTCTGCAGCTGCGCCGCATCATCAGGAAGCTGTCGTAGATTTAAGTATTTTACGTAGATTAAGGTTTCGTAAATAAAGCTTTGTTCATATTTTTATATAATCGTACACGAAAACATCACGTGTTTCATTTCAAAGGAAGCAGACCTTCGAACTGACCCTGGACAGACTGAGTCATACCTCAGTTGGGAAGTAAACTGCGTTACAAGTTGGTGCGTCTCAGTTTTAGAGGACCAAAAATCACACTGTAAAATTTGTTGAAGATCTGTCCATAATTTACACTAGGCCCCATATAAGCCCTACTCCCGGGAAACAGTTTAGTATGCATAAAACCGTAACAAATAACGCTATCATAATAACATTTGGTACATCACAGTTTTATAAGACTGGAAATAGCAGTGCCAAATTTCGTGAAGATCGGTCCTTAATTTACCCTAGGCCCCATATAAACCCTACTCCCGGAAAACCGTTTACTGCGCCTAAACCGAAATAAAGCCTACTTTGGGATAATAATTAAATCCACGTAAAACCATAACAGAAATAGATATTGCGGTAATATATCTTCTAACTTAGATTTATATGGCCAGAAAAAATATCATGCAATTGTGTCAAATTCACTGTTAACGCTAAAACTAATTACACTGCTGTGTTGAAATTATTCTAATTTATTTTTTGTAACACCAGAAATGTGTCTTCCGTATTTTGGAATGATTGGTCCATACCATAGGTCCAATACAAATTACCCTCATAAAAATCAGTTTAGTTCGGCTAAAACTATTACGAATCATTATATTTTACTCAAGCCAGTTCAAAGTTCTAACAAGAAACGCATAAAACTTTCTTATTGTCGGTAAATAATTTAATATAGGTCTAAACACCAACCAATTTTAGTGCTGACGGTCGTTTTTGTGAAGCTTAGTTAATAATATATATGTATTTTTCATATAGAGCCCACTCCTGTCGGTGGAGGGTATCAAAGATTCGGCACAGCACTCTAATTTACTATATTTAATTTATCCTGTAACTGTTCATATGTCTAATTAGACTTTATTTTCTCCCTTAGCTGGTAAATTTGTAATTATTTATTTCCGATTTTATTTATTAGACTTTTTATTAATTTTTTTATTAAATTATTAATTTATTAGAGTATTAACTTATTTTTTTATTAGATTATTTTTTTTATTATTTATTTATTAATTTAAATTATTTAGTTATAAAATTATTAATTTATTAAATTATTTATTTATTGAATTATTTCTTTATTTATTAAATAACTTATTTAGGTATTCGAGTTCGGATTTAGTTTGAATATTAAAATTCATACCAAAAATTTAGCTTACGCTGCATTTACACATGAAAGTACTTTCATGAAAATTCTGTATACGTATTATTACCACAAATTTCACAGAAAAATAATAAACCTTTATGAAAATTTACATGAAAGTGAAATTTCATTTTCAAAATGTCGTCAAAGGACAAACTTCTATCAAAAATTTCTATTCTTCTTCTTTTATTGTTTTACTTATTTCAAGTTTCAGAGCTGCCGAGCCAATTATTCACGCCGAACTTCAGGCATTCGTTCAAAATAATATTTATTTTTATTAGTTTTCATGATACATATTTATAAATTTTAATTAGAAAAATTGTATTCTTAATATTTAGTTGAAAAAATGTAATAAAATTCTTTATATATACGAAAAAAAAATTTGAATTGGCAGCACTGCTTAGTTATTGTCATTTACTTTCATGAAATCGCTTTCTTGAAATTTTTATTGACAGCTAGCTGAAAGTTGGACTGAAAGTAGAAAGATGTAAATGTGTTAGTGATAAAGTGTGAGTGTATTGCGACTTTCAAGAAACTACTTTCATGTGTAAATGCCTAGTTAAGTCGTAATTAGGTTGCAGTATCAAACTATAGTTTGTATTCTTAAACGTAATCGAGTTTATGAATTTTAGTTATGAATTGGTATAGATATTTGAAATTGTATTTAGTTTGAATATTAAAGTTCACACCAAAAATCCAGCTTAAGTATTCTAATCAGAATTTAGTTAAAGTATTTACCTTTAGTTTCCATACTTAAACTTAATGTGGTTTATGAATTTAAATTACGATTTGGTAGAGGTATTAGAAATTTCATTTAGTTTGAATATTAACATTCACCTGAAAAATCCAGTTTATGAATTTAAATTACGACATGGTTTAGAAATTTGAATACAGATTGAGTTGGAATATTTAAATTCAAATTCAATATTTATAATCAAATGTAATATTTAAATGCCAATTCAATATTTAACTTCAAATTAATTTAAGTATTCAAAATTCGGATTTGGTTTCTAATAGATATTGGGAATTATTTCTTTTTCATAAGCAACTTTATTATATTCAACATTTTTCATTTTTCGAATTTATTCTATGAGTTAAATTTCAGTTATGTATTTTATAAAGCTTTTTTGTAATAGCTCTATTCCTTAAAATTTTTTAGAAATGACCTTATACACTACCAGACTATTATATTGTATTTTCTTGATACATTTTACCTTAGCTTTCCGTTGGATAGCAATGAAGTATATTTATGTACAGAAAAATTTACAATTATTAGACACCAGCAGAATGTAATGCATTTTCTGGCCCGCTACGGCCTTCGTCAGCATTCATTGTGTCACACTGGATAGTGATATTTTATAAATTGAATGTATTTAACTCAACTATTTTAACAAATAGATATTGGGAATTATTTCTTTTTCATAAGCAACTTTATTATATTCAACATTTTTCGAATTTATTCTATGAGTTAAATTTCAGTTATGTATTTTATAAAGCTTTTTTGTAATTTAACTCCATTTAATAACTGAGACACATACATGGGGGTCTCTGCAGTTAATTTTTTAGAAATGACCTTATACACTACCAGACTATTATATTGTATTTTCTTGTTACATTTTACCTTAGCTTTCCGTTGGATAGCAATGAAGTATATTTATGTACAGAAAAATTTACAATTATTAGACACCAGCAGAATGTAATGCATTTTCTGGCCCGCTACGGCCTTCGTCAGCATAGAACATAAGTTTAAGTCTCGTCCAAGTATTCAGATCTGCATTGATTTTAGACACTTGAATTCAGATTCAGTTCCTATGTTGAAATTCAGAGTTGAGTTTAGTTCAAATGTTTAAATTCAAATTTAAATTTGATATCTTAATTTAAATTCAATATTTGAACTTAGTATCTACGGTCAAATTCATTTTACGTACACATTCAAAACTTAAATTTGGTTTCCCATATTTGAATTCAAATCCCGTCAAAAAAATTAAAATTTGTTTTAGGCATTCGAATGTATTATTAGCATTTAAATTCAAGTTAAGTTTAAACATTGAAACTCAAATTATGTATCTAAGTTAGATGTAGCCAATGTATTTAAAATCAACACCAGTTTACATATTTAAATTAAGATCAAGCATTATATTAAATTTAATGCAGACGTTTAAACTTAAATATAGGTTATGGACTTAAATTCAAAATAGCTGCCAAAAATTAAATTTAGTTGAGGTAATTAAGTTGAAAGACTAGGCCTCAAAAAAATTATCAATTTTTAGTTTAGCTGTGAATTTTTTAATAAGACTATTTTTTTCCAGAGAGAGAGCGGGGAGATTTCTCCCAACGGAGACGGTACCGCGACCAACCAGGTCTATTGTACCCACCAATAAGACTATTACTTGAATAATAAATTTCTTCGATTTGTTTTATCCCTGGCTTTTTGTTCAAACCAATTAATCTTTTACTATTCTTTACATTTCAAAATATATTCTCTTTCCCTTTCCTTTGACGTTAAATTTATATATATATATGCATATAGAGCAATTCCATATGAAAGCGATCACCTTTTGGACGACCCCTCTCCGATTTTAAAATAAATAGTCTCAATCGATGTCCCAGCAAAAAATAATGTACCTACATATTTTTTTTTTTTTTTTTTATAGTGACTGGTTTAGTGGTGGTATACACCACTGTCATGTGACAAAATTGAAGAATTCTTCATAAGGGACCTCATTGAAAGTTGTTTTAAAAAAAAAACTACTAAAGCGATCGCAACGAGTGATAGCTCGTTGGAAAGGTATTGAATCAGGTTTTAATTGAAAAATAAAATTTTCCTAATTTTTCTTAGAAATTTACCTTTAAATTTTCCGATTTTCCACAGAAGCTCCTAAATTTTCCGGCTAATTTTTTTTTTTTGGATTCCTCATAATTTTTGCTTTAAGAATCAGCAATAAAAAAATGGGCCCCGACTCCTTGTTTGGACAGGAGAAGAGCATTTAAGAGACCACCTTGTTAAAAATACATTTTAAAAATTATTTTACAGTTAAAAATACATTTATGAAGAAAAAATCAATTTTTTTTTTAAGAGCCCCAAGTTGAGTGTGTAGTGAATATGGTCTGCCTGCCTTCACAAGATCGGCCATAAATCCATGGATAATAGCAGCAGTGGCAAGTAATGGCACACCAAACCCGACTGAGGCTACAGGTCATAAAATGTTTTGTAAATTTTTTAAATTACCAGGTAATAAATATTTCGCCTAAAATGACACGTGCAGAAACAAGTCATAAAACACGGATTTTCCATAAATATGGCGAAATATTTATTACCTGGTAATTTAAAAAATTTGCAAAACATTTTATGACCTGTGGTCGGCTTATTGGCAGTAACCAATTAAGTCCCTTTTAAAAAACATTTTATGACCAGTAGTTCACGCAAATTTTCCTATTAAAGAAAAGCAAATATCGCTTATTTTTTTTTACCTATTTTTTACCAAAAAATAAATATAAATACTTCACACACTCTGAGTCAAATTTCAGTTGAATACTAAACGTGAAAGTATTAAAGTGTTTTTTTTTTTTTTTTGTAAAGTAAAGAGTGAAGCTGTAAAGACAATTTAAAGTAAAATAAATAAATTTTGCTGCAATCCGTTTAACAAGAGTGGACATCGTTTGAAAAAGATAAAAGTATTAAAATTAACTGGTGTTTCGAAGCGATACATGAATGAATTAAATATACAATACGGTGAAGAAGCAGAATTCATTTGCCCCAAGTGTAAAATCGATTTGTCTCAACAAGCAAATGCATTGAAACAAATGCAGCCACAATCCGAGAGTGAAATGACAAGTGAACAAAATGTTTCATCTGATAGTGAGGCAGACATTCCGATGGTCAATATGTCTTTGAGTCCTTTGAATGAGGCTATTACCACTTTAGGTGAAACGCCTATTAGAAAAAGAAAGTTGCGAAGTGAAACATACAGGAAAGAGAAAAAAGGCAAGGTTATGAGTGCAATCGCGACAATATTTGATGAAGGCTCTGATAACGAATGCAGTCAAGCAGATGACGTTGATGACGGCAAACAAATGATTGAGCAGTTGAAAAGAAAATTCAATTTAGCGACCACTTTTCCGGAGAAATATCTCATTTTATCTGTGCTGCCTCAATCATGGTCTATACGCAAGATTTCTGAACAGTTTCAAACATCTTTTTACATCGCGAGAAGAAGCAAAGAATTAGTTCGACAGAAGGGCATATTGGCGACTCCCACCAAGAAATTTGGCTCAAGGACCCTCAGCGAAGCAACGGTGGAATTGATTCAAGATTTTTACTGCAATGATGACAACAGCCGCACCTGCCCAGGTACACGTGACTATGTTATCACACGTGAAGATGGACAAAAAGTACACAAGCAGCGCAGATTATTATTATGTAATCTATCCGAAGCATACCATCAGTTCAATGAGAAATACCCAGCAGAAAAAGTGGGATTTTCTAAGTTTGCCATCCTACGACCAAAAGAATGCGTGCTGGCATTAGACAGGCACGGAACGCATTCAGTCTGCGTTTGCATGTTTCATCAAAACATCAAATTAATTTTCTTTCCATGCAAGAAATTGAAAGTATTTCACTGTGAAATTGAAACATATAGGGACCTCCTGTCGAAGTCGTTGTGCGCATACCCCACGGAAAATTGTCATCTGTCCAAATGCGACAATTGTCCGAAGATTGACGAGCTAGAGCAATATTTGGCGGAAAAGTTTGAACAGCTGTTAATTCAGGAGGTGCATTTCAAACAGTGGATAATTAGCAGCGCCAGATGTTCCCTTGAGACCGTGGTAAAGCAGATTCCGGAATTCATCGAGGAATTCGGATTCAAGTTGAATGAACTGAAGGCGCACCATTTCATATCCGAGATGCAATCGAAATTTCTAAAGGAAAGTAAGGAGAAATTAGCCCAAAATGAATTCATTGTGATAAGCGACTTTGCCGAGAATTACACTTTTCTCGTTCAGGATGAAATTCAGGCTAATCACTGGGCAAACGACCAGTGCACGGTGCATCCTTTTTGCATTTATTTCAAAAACGAAGATAGCGAACTACAGACCGCAAGCATTGTTGTTGTCGGTGAGAGTTTAGCTCATAATTATGTGTCCGTTTATTTATTTCAAATGAAACTGTTTGAATTCTTAAGATCAAAATTCGATGCAATCGACAAAGTAACGTTTTTCTCAGACGGCGCGGCTTCTCAGTACAAGAATAAAAAACAATCTTTGCCCAATTGAAGAAGAACAAACCTGCAAGGTCGAGTGGCACTTGTTCGCGACGTCCCACAGTAAGGGCCCATGCGATGCGTTAGGGGGAACCCTAAAACGCATGGCCACTAAGGCAAGTTTTCAAAGGCCATATACTGACCAGATCTTAAATGTACAACATTTGTTTTCGTGGATTCAAGGCAAGGAAATTGCCATTAACACAGTTTTATGCACTCAAAAAGAACACGATGCCATGGAGCGACGAATTCAAAACAGATATAATAATGAAGCAAAAGTTTCATTGCTTCATACCAAATATTTCTGATATGTCAATTAATGTAAATCGGTACTCTTCGTCTGCCGACGTGCTAAATTTAAAGTTACTTTAATTTTATAATGATGCCAAGACAATTGAAATTTTTAATAAATTTTGTAATTAAGTAAAAGCAGCAAAATAAGAAAGATTTTTTCTTCATAAATGTATTTTTAACTGTAAAATAATTTTTAAAATGTATTTTTAACAAGGTGGTCTCTTAAATGCTCTTCTCCTGTCCAAACAAGGAGTCGCGGCCCATTTTTTTATTGCTGATTCTTAAAGCAAAAATTATGAGGAATCCAAAAAAAAAAAATTAGCCGGAAAATTTAGGAGCTTCTGGGGAAAATCGGAAAATTTAATTTTCTTGGGAAAATTTAAAGGTAAATTTCTAAGAAAAATTAGGAAAATTTTATTTTTCAATTAAAGCCTGATTCAATACCTTTCCAACGAGCTATCACTCGTTGCGATCGCGTTAGTAGTTTTTTTTTTAAAACAACTTTCAATGAGGTCCCTTATGAAGAATTCTTCAATTTTGTCACATGACAGTGGTGTATACAACCACTAAACCAGTCACTATAAAAAAAAAAAAATATGTAGGTACATTATTTTTTGCTGGGCAATCGATTGAGACTATTTATTTTAAAATCGGAGAGGGGTCGTCAAAAAATTTGCCAATTTTTATCGTTTTCATATGGAATTGCTCTATATATATATATATTTAATTTTTAATCTGGGTAAATATTACTTAAATTTCTTTTTAAAATAATTGTAGTTAATTCCAAGTTTAGGGTTGGCCAAGTTATTAATTTAGAAAATACTAAGGCACGTAAGTTTAGATTAAGATAGGGCATAGAAACAAGATTTTAGGCCCTGAAGTAGGCTTAGTAGTAATAATAAGTGTAAGTATACTAGAAATCAAAAATCATATATTACGAGTACAACACATGATTTTGGGTCTCAATTCTGACAAATGCAAGTGAGAGAAGCCCCAAAAATTTGCTCAAGGTGGATTTTTATCACTTCTATATTTTAACACGGTTGTATCTCGGTATACCGTACGGAATATATATTTTGTGTTTGACGAAAGCTGTATTTATTAAATAGAAGAAAAAAATTTCCTACCCGAAATAAGTGTATCCAGTGCCCATTTTTTAAATTTTTACCACATTTTTCATCTTTTTTTTTTATCAATAACTGGATTACAAATATGCTGTTTTTTTATAAACTTTATTTTGCATGAAAATAAAAATTCAGATTCATATTACAACTATTCTTACACAGAAAATATGAGGTTTTTATTGGTTATCTATGCATGGAAAAATAAAAATTTTGAACATTTGCAATTATTGTCAATATCCACCCTCGTTGAAGTTGACGCTTGTGGTGCTGATGATCTTGTTTTCTTTGTAGGTTGTTCATATTCATGTTCTGAGTCTGCATCATCATAAATCAATGAGCTGAAAAATTTTGTACTGTGTTAGTTAAGAATAAGACCCTTAGTATTGTTACGTAACTGCCTTTTCAATAACGTTTCTGGTTAATTTTCTTTTTTTACAACTTTAATAAAATAAATAAAACACTTTTTTTATAGGTGGTACTAAACAATTCACATAATTTTACTTAGAACTTAGTCACTTTAACCATTTAAAATTGCAATCTACACACTTAAACGTTTGTACTTATAACTGATTATCGATGCCCACCTTCACGAGTATTTATATTCCTTTCGAGCGCTGACATCTAGATGGCTCTAGCACGTTCGACGTTTTCGAAATGTCTGCAAAATTTTCGAAATATTCGAGCTTTTATTATCTTAAAACCTAATATCATTATGCATTAACACTATGAGTGAATTTAAATTGATCTATTATACATCCATAAACTAAATCATACTTAAGGATTAACAATAATTTATTATCAAAGTTGTTTTTGCGAATACTATTATTTATTAAACGATTTTGTTTGTTGTGCTAAATTCCTTTTCTTTCTTTTTTTTTCTTTTTATTAATTGATAAAAAAAAATATTGCAATGTATTGTTGGAGGATAAGCTGTTCCTATGCGCATTTCACTGGTTGCTTAGGCCAGATCATCAGGAAACGTTCTCCTAAATAATTTTAGAAAAGCTAAAGCTATCAGCAAATAAGACTACAGAGGGAATGAGAATTACCTACAAACACTCAAAGTCTTTTTTGCAACGATATCAAAGCTTAAACAAAATACCAAACAATAAATCAGTGATGAGTTTTTTATGAATTAATAAAGAATTTGATCTCGGTAATAGGTGAAAATTCTTTTTATGTAGCCGCAATAAAGCGGGGTTGTATAAATGAGAATAAAATACAAATTAATCGTGAAGATGATTTTCGTAAAGTAATAACTAAATTAGAAGCACTAAATAAAAACTTTTATACATAACAACTGAAGAGCAGTAAAGGTCTTCAGGTAGTGATAAAGGGCATTGACTCATGCGTAGACCCAGGTGAGATAAGAAGAGAAGGGCTTCAAAATAAAATTATTTAGGAGAACGTTTCCTGATGATCTGGCCTAAGCAACCAGTGAAATGCGCATAGGAACAGCTTATCCTCCAACAATAAATTTCAGTATATTTTTATCAATTATTTAAAAAGGGAATTAAGCACAACAAACAAAATCTTTTAATAAATAATAGTATTCCCACAAACAACTTTGATAATGTAATAAATATTAAAAATAGAGAAAAAAAAATCCCCAGCCACTATTTCGAGTGGAGTTAGAACCCGGCGACGTTAAGCTTAAAAAAACGAAACGCATCCCATTTACAGTCTGAAATATATCCTGTATAGGAAATTTACAATAGAGGAGCCTAGTAATAACAGAACATCCTACGCTAACGTCCTAAAATCAAACCATATGCCAATACAAGGTGATTTGCCAAATAATGATGAGACTCCAGTTTCTAATTGAATACGTCTAGAAAAACCATGGAAACACTAGTGCAAACAGTAAATAATTTTACGAACACAATGGGTAATATGATGCAGGAAATGTTAAGAATGCAATCGATGTTATTGCAAGCTGTACTTAACAAGCCAGCTTGCAATAACATCGAATAGATTTTCAATATCAGAAAGCCAATATTATAAATATTATAAATCATTAGGACCCTGTTTCCTAGCCGCTGGCGATTACAACGCTAAACATACCTTCTGGGGGTCACGGCTTATAACACAAAAGGGTCGTGTTTTGTATAATACAATCTCTAAAATGGATTTAAATGTGGTCGCGAATAGACAACCAACTGATTGGCCAACTGACCAGCAAAAAACGATTCATGTTGAAGCTTCCTTAGAACTATCTTCCGATCACACACCTACAATTGTTACTTTAATGAACCCAAATAGAGTTGTATCTACGTCTGGTTACTTAGCGACGTCAGCCACACAAATAAATTGGTTAAAATATAAAAAATATCTTAGTGCCCACTGCACAGAAAATATTCCGCTTAGTACACCGGAGAACGTGGATCTCGCTATTGTTAATTTTGACAGTTATCTCAAACTAGCTGTTCAACATTCCAGCATAACCCTCAAAAAAACCAAATATAATAACATATATTCTACGTATGTCGAACGTCTCCTGACTGAAAAAAGGAGAGTTCGAAGAGAGTGGCAATTGCGCAGATCCCCCGAACTTAAGACTTTATTAAAAGAGTGCACAAAAAGGATAAGAAAGTTACTGCAGTCACATAAAATGGCTTCCCTGGAAAAATATGTTAAGGAACTTGATGGAACTCCACAATCAGACTACTCATTATGGCGTGCAGCTGGAAGTCTCAATAGAACAGTTATATCTAAGCCACCATTAAGAAACTTTGAATGGAAGTTGGGCAAGAAATGATATTGAAAAAGGAAATCAGTTTGTTAGTCATCTGAGAAATGTTTTTAGCCTTAATATAGCTCACGATATAGCAGTCGAGTTACCGCCTGTAAATGTTAGAGCAGCTATTCCCCTAAGATTCGAGCTTAGAGAAATCGAAAAGGCTATTTGTGATTTAAACACCAAGAAGGCACCCGGTATTGATAAGATCAGTAATAAAATGCTTTTGGAGCTACCAAGTATAGCAAAGAAAATTATTTTTATTATTTTTAATGCCATTTTACGCCTTCAATACTACCCTCAAGAATGGAAGGTTTCCTTAGTAACCATGATACCAAAGCCAGGAAAGGATCACACAAAAGTTAAGTCATACAGGCCTATTAGCTTATTATATAATATTTCGAAGCTATTTGAGAAACTACTAGTGTTAAAATTAACGCTGATTTTAAATGAAAATAGATGTATTCCAAACCATCAATTCGGTTTTAGAAGAGAGCACAGTACAATTGAACAAACTCATCGAATAGTTAATGTCATAAGAAAAGCCTTTGAAGAAAAAAAAATTGGTCAGCACTCTTCATCGATGTGTCTCAAGCTTTTGATAAAGTCTGGATAAAGTCTGAAGGTTTACTACTGAAATTGCAGCAAAACTTACCAGCAAACATACAAAAGCTGTTAGAAAGCTATTTAGATGGTCGTCAATTTACTATTAAAGAAGGCGAATTTTTAGGTTCTCCACAGCCAATTAACGCTGGAGTCCCACAAGGAAGCATCCTGGGCCCTCTACTATACTTTATTTATACTTCGGACTTGCCAACAAACAGCTACACCCATACCTCAACATTTGCGGACGATGCAGCTTTTCTAAGCGTACACGCAAACTGTCAAGAAGCATCCCGTTACTTACAGGATCATATATTTGAACTGGAAAGGTGGCTAAAAAATGGAGGATATAGACCAAAGAGCAAAAATGCGCACATATAACATTCACATTGCGTCGGTAAACATGCTCCCTATTAAAATCATGGAGGATATAGACCAATGAGCAAAAATGCGCACATATAACATTCACATTGCGTCGGGAAACATGCTCCCTATTAAAATCAATAATACCCCAACACTCGCATGTAAAATACCTCGGTATAAATCTAGATAGGCGTTTAACGTGGAAATGGCATATAGAAGCTAAATTACCTCAAATGCAACTAAAAGCAACTCAATTTAATTGGCTTATTGGAAGAAATTCTGTTCTTAGTCTCGATTGCAAACTTCTACTTTACAACTCTATCTTAAAGCCAATTTGGTGCTACGGTATTCAGTTATGGGGCACTGCCTCGGTTTCTAACATCGAAAAAATTCAAAGGCGCCAAAATAAACTTCTTCGAATAATCACAGTAGCTCCCTGGTACGGCAAAAACTCAAATATCCACAGGGTTCTCAATGTGCCATTAGTAAAAACTATGATAACGAAATATGCAGTAAAATATATTAAAAGGCTGGAACTGCACCGAAATCCATTAGTTCGAAATATTTTAAATTATGGCAGCCACACTCGCTTAAGAAGAAGAGACACTGCAGCACTCACCCAATCAGATGAGCGGTAAACACCTTCATATGTGAACAGAGAGCGCGATGACGAAATCTTTTTTGTCTGGCATTGGCAGGACATAAAGCAAATATTAGGATAAGATTTAATTAATTATTGTTGGTTCATATTTAATATATGAAGATTCAATAAATAAATACTGAAAAAAAAAACAATCGTACTAGAAAATTCTTTAAAGTGATTTTTACATTAGAAATATGCATAAGTAATAAAATAGCAATTTAAGCTAATAAAATTACTAACAAATACAAAATAACTAATAAATACAAGATAACTTATAAATGAAACGAATTCTTAACTAAAGTTACTTTCGCAACACTGCCTCCACTTAAGCCTGTTCGTCCCGAATAGGCTCAGAATCACGTTTTCCATAAGGAGCTAATCGTTCCAAATGAACAACTTTCAATTTGGCTCTTGGACTTTTGTACTTCTGTATTCAATATACAACGTCATTTAATTTCTTTATCATCTTATATAGCCCATCCCAATGTGTCTATAGTTTGGGAGATAATCTTTTCTTTCGTTAGGATTTCAAAAGCAAAACCAACTAGCCCTCCTTAAATCCTTCCGAATTTTCCGCTCGATCGTATCTTGCTTTTATAATGTCACTGGACAGCTTAATATAGTTTCGTACAAATTCATGAAGTTCATTAAGAGTTTCTTGTTCTTGTGAGGTGAAGCCTTCATTGTTTTTACCCGTTGGCATAAGCTTAACACCAACCTGTAGATCTCCTGGTAATCTGAGCTTTGTTCCAAATACAAGTTTGGCAGGTGTACGAGAGGTAGAGTCGTGAACAGTTCTATACGCCAACAGGAATTTTAAAATGTACTCATCCCAGTCTTTTTGTTGTGTGTTCCTCTAATGTACGATTAAATCTTTCAACCATTCCGTCAGATTGCGAATGCATTGGGGTTGTTCTTATTTTCCTTATTCCGTACAATTCATACAATTCTTTGAATATAGCAGATTCAAAATGTCTGCCCTGGTCAGAATGTAATTCCAATGGAACATCGTAGCGGCACACCCAATTGTTCACAAATACGTCCAAAACCGTTTTAGCTTCTTGGTTTGGGATGGTATATACCTCCGGCCATTTACTAGAGTAATCAATGGCTACGAGCACATATTTGTTACCTGCATTACTTACAGGAGAAGGCCCAGCTATATCCATTGTAATTCGTTCAAATGGGGCACCAAAATGGTACTGTTGTAGCGGCCCAATACTTCTCCTTACTGGACCTTTGGCGGCCATGCGTTGTGCACAATTTGTTATCCAGTCAGCTACGGCTTGTTGACAGCCAACCCAATAAAACGGTTCTTTTAATTTTTCTAGGGTCTTTGTCACACCCAGATGACCACCACTGGAAATTTTATTTATTTTATACGCGGCCTGCACAACAAGATTAAATCTTATAAGTTACAGTACAGGCACAGATTCCAAATCAAAAATAGCATGTTACATTTTTATTTAAAACTTAATTTTTCAAACAGATAGAAAAAATTGATAATATTGACATGACAAATACAAATATGTTAAAATATTATGACAAATAAAAAAAATAAGCTATATAATTTATTAAATAAAATATGTATATAATAATTTTTTATATTGCGTTGCTTTCTGACTGTTTGGAAAGCATGTGTAATTGGTTCCAGAGACGAATAGCGTTGATAAAAAAATGATTTTCTGAACCAGTGAGACGATGCATTGGTGTTATTAATGTTCTTCCTCATCCAGGTCCACCAAACTGAATTTTATCAAAAAGATAACCAGGGCAGCCACTATAGATTATTTTGTGAAGAAATACAAGATTTCTTATCGTCATAAAATTTTTGAGTGTAACACCAAAATTATTTCTTGAGAAATTTGATACATGGCTGAACCTTCTAAGACCGTAGACATATGTAACTGTGGTGTTGTAAGCCACATTAAGTCGGCGTGTGCTGTTCACGTCATATTTAGCAAAAAGTTCACTTCCATGTAGCATAGTTGGAAATATATAAGTCCTGGCCAGTAGCAAACTTATTCACATTGGTGTAAATGACTGAGTAGACCACAAAGAGCGAAGCTTAACATACGTCTGGGAAACAATATTTTTAACATGATCTGACCATGTTAAGTTGCTGTTAAATGTTATTCCCAGATTTTTAGCTGATGTAACAATTGATATTTTCTGGTTGTCTATAATAATATCATGACCGATAACTGGGCATGTTGCTCTTTTATGAATGATCATGCATTTTGACTTTTGTGGATTCACGCAGACCCCGTTTGCCGTTGCCCATTGATGGATTTTGCTCAAATCATAGTTGAGTTTATCAACATACTCGTCAATAGATTGTTCTGGAAAACTTAGGTATAGCTGTACATCGTCTGCATACATATGGATCTTACAATGTGAAAGTTGTGCAGGAAGGTCATTTGCATATAATGAAAATAAAAGTGGCCCAAGAATTGATCCTTGTGGTACACCACCTTTTAGTTTCAACGGCTTAGATAATATATTATCGATGCATACAGATTGTGTTTAGTTTTCAAGATACGATGATATAAGCCGACATGAACTACTTAAAAAATTAAATAAATTTCGTAGCTTCATGCATAAAGTTGGATGGTGTACCATATCAAAAGCTTTAGAATGGTCGAGTAGAACCAAAAAAAATAATTTGTTTTCTTCTAATCCGCACCTTAGGTTCTCCGTAACTTCAGATAGAGCAGTTATGCAGCTGTGCCCTATACGAAATCCTGATTGCTAATTTGTCAGGAGCCTATTTTTATTGATGTAGTCAATAGTTTGATAAAAAAAAGTAATTTTTCCAGAACTTTAGACATATAGCACAAAATTGAAACAGGTCGATATTCTCTATTCGACTTCGGTATTGGTACAACTTTTGCATGTTTCCATTTGGAAGGGAAAGTGCTCGTCATTATGATCTTGTTGAAAATGTCAGTTATATAAGGGATAAGAAAAGGCAAGGTAGTTCCCAGAAACCTAGGATGAATATTGTCAGATCTAACTGCGTCTGATGTAACTGAAGAAAAAGCAGAAAACACTTCAGCTTGGCTCACACATGCGAATTCAAAACTCCGTTCTTGACATAAATAGGTAATTGTACCACAAAAATTGCTATTAACATTATTCATATGTATGTTAGACACATTTGTGAAAGCAGAGTTCAATTCGTCTCCATTAAGCGGGCAGGTAACGTTAACATTTGCCTTACCAATGCCGATTTCGCGAATCGTTCGCAATGTTTTTCTTGAGTGTATGGCTGAGCTAAATTTAATACTGTAGTATTCAGATTTTGCTTTTCATATTTAATTATTTACAATCCTTCTTGCAGTACGATACTCCTTTCTAAGTTGATTTGTCTTCAAACGCTTCCATCTTGCATATGTAATATCTCTTGCATGTATCAAGTCCTTGATCTTTTCGAGAACCATGGTTTTTTTAACATCAGTTGAGGTCTTGTTATCAAGGGCTGATGGCACTACTATAAGGGTTTTAACTGAGTTTCCGTCATTGCTTTCCCACGTACGGTATAAGCAGCTATTTACTACTTGAAGGCTGTTCCATACAGCCCAGTATGCTTTTATCAATGGACTTTCAGGCGAAATTTCGTTTCGGGTGGGCTTTTTGCCCTCTTCCTTGGCTTCCAGAATTTTTGCTAAAATAGGGTTATTTTTCTGCGGCATTGACCAGTCTTCATAATAGCCTACGACTTTCTCTACACCGACCACTTGTGACAGCACGAATCAGCATCTAGCACAAATTATTCCCCGCGATTGGATAAGACAAAATTGGTGCTGTGCACAATAGTTCTTTAAGCTTCTGAAATGCTTGTTCGTATGCTTCGCGTGAAGTACAATTATGTATAACAATTTTAATATCACATTTGTACTAGAAAATTCTGTAAGGTGATTTTTACATTAGAAATATGCATAACTAATACAATAGCAATTTTAACTAATAAAGTTACTAACAAATACAAAATAACTAATAAATACAAGAAAACTAATAAATTAAACTAATTCTTAACTAAAGTCACTTTCGTAACAGTATAATAATATTAATAGGAATTTAAGTATACTAATAATCTTAGCATTAATGAGACTTGTAATTACGATGATGTCACTAATAATCGAACTAATGTTTAATTATGATTATATTTCCAATTTTAAAAGGCTACCTCCATATCATATAAAGTTAAGGACGCTCAGACCCTTTTATATGCATATGTTTGTTGGAACTAATTACTTTTACCTGTGTGTTCTCTTCTTTTATGCCTCGCCATACCTTGTCGGGTATTTTGGGGTTGACATTTTTCATTGGCGGGGTTGTTGGGCGTCTATGTAGTTCGATGTTAAGTGATGTTTGGATTAGGTTGAAGTTGTATAAGGATAACGTCTGCGGAACTGGTGGTATTGGGTGCGGTAGTAAGGTGTCTTTCCTCAGGCAAACTTATGGCAGGAAGGAATTAAAATTTTTGGTTTAGGTACAAACACGTGATGATGATGGTGATTACTCTTCCCATAGGCAAATGTATGGCAGGTAGGTATTCCAATTTCTTGTATAGGTCAAACACGTGATGATGATGTAGATGGCGGTAGGTATCATAATATTTGTTACAGGTAGAAAACGTTGTGACGATGGTATTCAACCTTTTTGCTACCGGTTGAAACACGTGGTGACGGTGGTCAACGAGGTAGATATTAAAAATCATTTTGTTGTGACAGTTAATGAACTCGTTGTGGCAACGGTACTCACCTTTTTTTATATTTTTTAGTTGGTTTCCTTTTTAAGTGTCTTGCAACCTTTAGTACTTTTGTCGGTCTATTTCCAATGTATTCCTTTTTTTCGTCGACTGTTGTATTCCACAACAATCTGGTAATGATCACGCTTAATTATTTTCCTGTTTTTTTTTTCAAATTTTGACACTTTGTCATCTACCATCATTCAAATGTGCGTTTTATTTCTTTTTATATCTAACCGAATTTTTTTTATGGTTAATCACCACTTTTTTTAAACTTTTTTCCACAATATTTAATAGCTGTCACTTGATGAATGAAATTTATAGAATTCTGTATATCCACGCCAAGTCTACAAAGCCCTTATATTTGAGAGTCGTATTCTTTTGGTACGTTTAAGGGTTATATTTTTCTCATACTAAGATAGTGATGGCACTCAGAGGTGGGATTATTTAAGTGTTTTTGAATTAGAAAAAGTCAAGATAAAAAAACACAGTATCGGTCACAAACTTTTATAAAGTAGTGCTTGACCAAATTTGTGACTCTGTTAATTCTTTAAAAAAAATTTCCACAGTAGATTCAGTCGTTCGTGCTCGTTGCAGAAATACGTGCTTTCTTAGCTCGGCATTTGGTTTATTTTTAACTAGCATTTAACCCGCTACTTCGTAAGCGTCTCCTTTTCTTTCGTGGGCATATCTTTACGCCAAAGCTTATTTTTCCAGGTTTTAGCATGTTAAAATGCTAGTATTCCACCCGCTACTTTGTAATAGGTACGATTTTCACCCTTTAAAAATACGTTACGAATGTGATATATTTTTTATTTCAATGTTTATTGGTTTAAAAGATAGATGAGGTGGCAAAAAAATACAGGTTTTACCCGTTTACTCCCCATATTTGTTTATGTCCGCATATTTGTTTATTGAACAACAATAAGTATTAAATTTTTTGGTATATTTTTAAGCTTAGGATATATGAGGTAAGCGGGAACGATTTGACGAGAGCCCAGCCTCCGGTCCAAATGTCAACTGTTTAGCTTCTGGAGTTTATGATAAGCGATGATGAATCAGCCAGTAACGTGACAATTTTATATTATGTATATAGATAAATGAAGAAAAATATTTAAAAAAAAAGAACAAAATTAGGTATGATTTTCACCCTTTTAAGTAAAGGTATTTAGAAAAAGAATTTAGAAAAAGTACCAAATTTATATTTGTATTTTTTAGTTGAGTTATAAATGAAATATAATTTTTATGTTTATTAGTTTAAAAAATAGATGGCGTGACAAAAAAGTTTTAAAATACAGGTTTTGCCCGTTTAGTTCTTACTTCAAAAAAGTGCTCGACACCTGTTCGCTTATTTTTTAATGAACAAAAATAAGTATTACATTTTGTTGTATCTCTTTTAGCTTTAGATATATGAGGTAAGCGGGATTGACTTGGCGCGAGGCCAGCCTCCGGTCCAAATGTCAACTTTTTACCTTTAGGCGTTTAGGCTGTGCGATGAAAGATAAATAGATGGAGACAAAATCTTTTTGAAAAAGTAACAAAATTAGGTACGATTTTCACCCCTTAAACGTTCGCATTTCGAAAAGTACCAAAATTGCGTAACATGTTTTAAATTAAAAAGATAGATGGGGGCCAAAAAAATACAGGTTTTACCCTTTTAATCCCTAAAAGGGCCGAATTTCAAAATGGTATCAGTCACCTGTTCGCTTATTTATTTATTAAACAACAATAAATATTAAATTAAAAAAGTGCCACTTTAATTTAAAAAAGGCACCAGTTAATGAACGCAAAAGTACCGAAAATCCCCCCTACGGATTCTAATTCACTTAGGACTTGCATTTTTAATTTTATTTTTCTAGGTTCAATATTATTAACGGCAAATCATAAAGTACCAGCTAAAGCACAAAAAAGTATCAAAAGGAGCCTCTTACAGATTCTCATTCAACGAATTGCTTGTTTAATTTTATGTTTGTAGGTGCAATACTAACGAAAATTTAAAAAGTACCTGTTGAAAAACAATAAGGTACGAAAAAGTATCAAAAAATCACGCTTACATATTCTCATTCACTTGGGAACTTTTATAATTTTATACTTCTAGGTCCAATATTAGCAAAAAGTACCAGGTAAAGAACAAAAAGTACCAAAAAGCCCCTCTTACAGATTCTCATTCACTCAGGGCATTGCATGCTTAATTTTATGTTTGTAGGTTCAATATTTATGAAAATTAAAAAAGTAACAGTTACAGAACGAATAAGTTCCAAAAAGATCGCTCTAACAAATTCTCATCACAAGGACCTTGGATGTTTAATTTTATGTTTCTAGGGTTAATACTAACGGAAATTCGAAAAGTACCAAAAGGATCCCTCTAACAGATTCTCAAAAAATAAGTAGATTAAGTAAGAGATAATATGGTTTTAAGTATAAGTTTAAGAAACAGATAAGTTTCAAGTAAAATTGAAATTCATTATTTTATGTTCGGGAAATAGATGGATAATTGAAAATCCTGATAGAATATCATCCAGGATGTAGAGGTTCTCTTGAGTTTGACCAAATTATAGATTTGCTAACTGTTTGAAGGAAGATACGTGTAGAACTAAATAAATTGCTGACCAGGTTGATTTTCTGAAATCTTCAATCCTTTTTATTCATATAATAATCCTAATATCCTTCCTTTTCCCTTATAAGTGAATCTTTCCTCAAACTAATTTTCTTCTAATAATTTGAAATGAAAATTTTTGATATACAAAATTTTCTATGTATGAATATAAATTGATATAAAAACTATGTAAAGTATTTTAAGTCTAGCAAACATTATAATCCAAACATTGCAATATTGTAGTGGGAGCCAATAATTTATGTCGTATATGTCAATGAATGCGAAAAAATGTTTTGTAAAAAAGTACCTAAAATAGTAACCGTTTCCAGCCCTTAAACGTCCGAATTTCGAAAAAGTACCAAATTCACATTTGTATTTTTTAGATTAGTTTCAAATGTGATATAACCTTTATTTCTACGTTTATGGGTTTAAAATGTTTTTTTCCGTTTCCTCCGTAAAGGGGCCGTACTTCAAAAAAGTATCAGACCGCTTATTTTAAAAGAACGACGATAAGAATAACATTTTTTTGTATCTCTTTTTGTTTTGGAGAGATAAGGTTCCAATGCTTGCATTCCAGCTTACAGGATCGCCTAGGCAGAGCATCCGCATTGCCATGTTTTCCACCTTTTCTATGTTCAATGCTTAAATCGTAGCTCTGAAGGCGCTCAACCCAATGAGCTATCTGGTTTTCCGGATTTTTGAATTGTAGCAACCACCTGAGTGCAGAATGGTCTGTCCTTAAATCAAAATTTTGTCCATACAAGTATTTGTGGCAATGTTTTATGCACTTTAGTACTGCCAGAAGCTCTCGCCAAGTTACGCAGTAATTCCCCCAGGCTTCCAAAGTGTTCTACTGTAATAGCCTACGACTCTTGTGAAAGCACACCTTCTTCCAAATTCGCTCGAATCAGCGTCTAGCACAAATTTTCCCCCGTGATTGGAAAAGTCAAAATTGGTGCTGTGCACAATAGTTCTTTAAGCTTCTGAAATGCTTGTTCGTGTGCTTCGCCCCAGTCACATTATGCATGCGCCTTTTTGGTCAATTCATGCAAACTGGCTTCAATATTGGCTAAACTCGGTACAAAACGCCTGTATTATGTACATAAGCCTAGAAAACTGCACATCTCATTAAGATTTTGAGGGCGACGATAATACATACTTGTTCTTATTTTCTTTTATCATTCTAGAATTTTCTTCATTTGCCCCATCATAGCGGCGAACATTGTATTTAAATTCATACTGCTAGCAACTGCACGTGAACATACCTCTATTTCTTCTTTATCTTCGAATTCGTGGCTACCAATGTCAATATTGCGTCGCTCGAATTCATCTTTTACCCTATTCTGCAGCTCTGCTTTATTTCCTGCAGTTGGTACATCTAACTTGCACAACTCTTTCTTGAGCTGTTCCACTTTAAGTTCTTCAAATTTCATTGATGTCTATTGTTCAATTTATTTTATTTTCACAATTTTATTTCTGAACCCAATTGTTACGTTACTGCCTTTTCAATAACGGTTTTTGGTTTATTTCCTTTATAACGAACCTCTTGAGTTCTTTTATTGCAACTTTAATAAAATAAGTAAAACACTTCAAGCTCTTTATTTAGAACTTAGTCACTTTAACAATTCACAATTGCGATATACACACTTAAACGTTTGTATTAATTACTGATTACACTATG
Organism: Pollenia amentaria; assembly: GCA_943735925.1. NCBI lineage: Eukaryota > Metazoa > Arthropoda > Insecta > Diptera > Polleniidae > Pollenia > Pollenia amentaria. The sequence continues at coordinate 48,139,442 of OX031008.1, read as the reverse complement.
CTTGTTGAAAAAACAGACAAGTCGGGCACATAGCGTTTTAACATAATTCGGCTACGCTGAATCCAGTGGTGCCCGCGGTTCTTTAAGATTGGCTCTGATTTTTGAGATATACCGTTATTTCGAAAATGGAGGAGGTTGCTCAACATATGTTCGCGTAACTCAAAAACGCTTTAGCTTATTGAAAAAACTTAAAAAACCGAAATTCCGCAATAAAAGTTCCTTTAAGAACATAATTTTTTTTTTGGAAAAAAATAATTTTTTTAACATAATTTCGAAATTTTTGTTTTTTAAAAATTCATAACTCAAAAACGCTTTAGCTTATTGAAAAAACTTAAAAAACCGAAACTCCACAATAAAATTTCCTTAAAGAAAAGTAAAACTTCTTTCTCATATCCGCAGTCGTTTTAGAAACAAAATTTCGAAATTTTTGTTTTTTAAATATTCATAAAAAATTGGAAAATGCAGCTATGCTTCTAATTTTTGCAGACGTATATTATGTTTCTAAAACGACTGCGGATATGAGAAAGAAGTTTTACTTTTCTTAAAGGAAATTTTATTGCGGAGTTTCGGTTTTTTAAGTTTTTTCAATAAGCTAAAGCGTTTTTGAGTTATGCGAACATATGTTGTGCAACCTCCTCCATTTTCGAAATAACGGTATATCTCGAAAACGAAAGCCAATCTTAAAAAACCGCGTAAACCACTGGATTCAGCGTACCCGAATTATGTTAAAACGACAGGTGCCCAGCTTGTCACGAAAAAAAGTGTCAATTTCATGCACAGTGTTATCGATGCCCACCTTCACGAGTATTTATACCAGGGGTTTCCATTTCTTTGCACAATTGTGTGCCCCAAGTAATTTTTTTCTTGAGTGTGATTATACATTATGCTGTTAAAAAAAATTATATATGTATTTGATAATACGTCATTTCTAATTTTGTAAATAACTTAAAATTATATAAAAAATACATATGTAACGTGAATCCTAATCAACAAAAATTTCAAATTTTCAAATAATATCTACATTGTTTTGCATTTAAGCTAACGATACGTGTTTTGTTTGTGAAAAAGATTCTTTGATGCCTGTAAAAGGGTCCCTTTTTCTTTCGTTAAAAAGACGTACCTAAATGCAGAAATTATTAAGAAAAATAAGAAAAAAATAGCCACAAGAATTTGTTGGTATTTTGTGCTTGTAAAAATATTTTTGTTTCTGTACCAATCGCGTCGGTGGGTTTTTTTCTTTCTTTGAAAACACTTTTCTTAAGTAAGTAAAAATATTTAAAAAACAAGTTAAAAAAAGTCTTGTTTTCCTACAATTTATGTGTAAACCTATACACATAAAAGCAAATGTGACAGCAGGTAACATTTTTGGGTAAGAAGATGTGTTTTATTGATGTATTAATGAAACTTTATTGTTCCGCACTATTTTTATTGCTTACTTTTTTATGCTACAATTATATGACCGAGTCCAAAGAGTTAACCTTGCTAATTTATGGTATTTATTTAACGTAACTTTGACCTGTTATAATGACTTTATACATTTTTGCAGCCAAACTCAGGTGCGCATTGGTATTTTGTAAAAAGTTATGATATACCATTAGCTAGAATTAAAATGTATGCACAGATGTTTGAAGTATGAGTCTGCACAGATGGAGCAAATGTAATGTTGGGCAAATATAATGGGCTTATAGGCCAATTTAAGAAAACACGAATTTGCAGTTCATAATTTTCACTGCATAATTCATCAGACCGCTCTTGCATCGAAATTCATAAATGATACCCCAGCTATGAAGACAGCAGAGGATATAATAAATAAAATTCGAGGCGGACATCAAGCGCTTACCCACCGAAAATTTGTAACCTTTTTAAAAAACAAAAATGCTGTGAATTGTGACCTGAAAATGTTTACAGAAGTTCGGTGGCTAAGTCGCGGTGATTGCCTGAATAGACTTTATGATTTAAGAGAAGAAGTTCTTCAGTTCCTAGAAACTGAGAAAATAGAAAAAGTTTTAGTACAGAGCTTAAAAGACAATAATTTTATTTTAGACTTAGCTTTTTTGGCAGATACAAGTATGTTAAATGAACTTAATTTGGAATGGCAAGGAAAGGAACGCAATATATGCGACTTGTCAAAAATCATTCACAATTTTAAAACAAAACTTTTTCTAATTTTTTCCCAAATTAAAACTGGTGATTTTTCCAATTTTCCAAAAACTTCACTTGTTTATAGAAATCTCGAAATCGACAAAAGATATGAATATGCCGAAATATTTGAAACACTTTTCAATAATTTTCAAGCCAGGTTTCAAGATTTTGTAATTTTAAACCGCTATTAGATCTTTTCGAAACCCCTTTTCGTTGCGATATAAGCAACTACGAATTTGATATTCAATCAGAACTAATCATACTACGAAGCGAAGTAAATGCTCCAGACGAAAATAATATTTTAGAGTTCTGGAAAGATTTGGATGGCGAGTTCTATCCTGATCTAAAAAAAAATAATTTAACAACAAAAAGCGAACAAATTTTTTAGTAATAAATTAAGTTCATCCCATTTGAAAAGCATTCTACTATTACGAAACTGCCATAAAAGTATAAATTTAGAAGATTTTATTTTATAAGTTGTATAACACAAGGGAACAAAATTAAACATTTTTTGTGTTGATAGAAAATTTGTAGCAGTTATTTACCATTTCAATGTCGCTGATTTTAAAACTGCAATTTTTTTTCTATCAGCTGTGATTTGCGTGCAATATTTATTTTTTATGAATTCTTAAAACATAAAAATCTTTAATTTTTTTACAATTGTTTGATAAGATATTTGAAACTGATTTAGAGTCAAAAAGCTTCCGAATAAAAAAAGGGCAGTTTGAAAATCAGCGACATTGAATTGGTAAAGAATTGCTACAGATTTTTTATCAACACAAAAAATTTTTAATTTTGTACCTTTGGGTTATACAAATTATAAAATATATTACTAACATTTTATTTCGGCTGTAAATGAATGCATTCTCTCAATTTTTTTACTCTCTGGTACTCACTACTACACAACCAAAAAATTTCTGGAAATCCCTGATTTATACTCTGTTCGAGCGCTGACATCTAGATGGCTCTAAAACATTCGACGTTTTCAAAATGTCTGTTACATTTTCGAAATTTCTGGACCATTCGAGCTTTTATTATCTTAACAGCTATGCTTTAACACTATGGCTGAAATTAAATAGAGCTATTATACATCAATAAACTAAAGTACTGGATAATTTAATAATTTTAACATTATTATCAAATATTCGAAAAATACAGTGGGGTTGAAGTACAATTATGTATAACAATTTTAACATTACATTTGTACTAGAAAATTCTGTTAAGTGATTTGTACATTAGAAATATGTATAACTAATACAATAGCAATTTTAACTTATAACATTTTTTTTCATTATTTATTTATTGAATCTTCATATATTAAATATGAACTAACAATAATTATTCAAATCTTATACTAATACTTTATTTTTGTCCTGCCAATGCTAGACGAAAATTTTTTCCTCAAGGTTTCTGTTTACATATGTAGATGTTTAGCGGGCTTCTCGTCGGATGAGTCCTGCAGTATCTTTTCTCCTTAATCTAGAATGGCCACTGTCATTTAAAATATATCGAGCTAGTGGATTTGGGTGTGACTCAAGCCTTGTTAAATATTTTACTGCATATTTCGTTATCATAGTTTTTACTAATGACACATTGATATCCTTGTGAATATTTGAGTTTTTAACATACCAGGGAGCGACTGTGATTATTCGAAGAAGTTTATTTTGACGCCTTTGAATTTTTACGATATTTGAGGCCGAGGCAGTTCCCCACAACTGAATACCGTAGCACCAAATTGGCTTTAAGATAGAGTTGTAAAGTAGAAGTTTGCAATCGAGACTAAGAACTGAATTTCTTCCAATGAGCCAATTAATTTGAATTGCTTTTAGTTTCATTTGAGTTAATTTTGCTTCTATGTGCCATTTCCACGTTAAACGCCGATCTAGATGTATAGCGAGATATTTTACATGCGATTGTTGGAGCACTAATTGATTATTGATTTTAATAGGGGGACAGTACTCCCGACGCAAGGTGAATGTTATATGTACGCATTTTTGCTCATTGACCTTTATCCTCCATTGTTTTAACCACTTTTCCAGTTCAAATATATGATCGTGCAAGTAATGAGATGCTTCATGACAGTTTTCGTGTACCCCTAAAAAAGCTGTCTCATCAGAAAATGTTGAAGTTAGGGTGTGGTTATTTGTTGGCATGTCTGAGATATATATATTAAGTATAACACAGGACCCATGATGCTTCCATGAGGGACCCCAGCGTCAATTGGCTGAGGAGAACTAAAAAAAGCACCTTAAATAATAAATCTTCGACCGACAAAGTAGCTTTCTAACAGCTTGTGTGTGTTTACTCGTAAGTTTAGCTTGAATTTATGTAATAACCCTTGAGAAACAACAATGAAGAGGGCGGAACAATATTTTTTTTCTTCAAAGGCCTTTCTTATGGCGTTTACTATACGATGGGTTTGTTCAATTGTGCTGTGTTCTCTTCTAAAGCCAAATTGATGGTTAGGAATACATCTATTTACATTTGCAATTGGGGCTAATTTTGACACTAACAGCTTCTCAAACAGCATTGATATATTAGACAATGAGCTTATAGGTCTATATGACTCAAATTTTTTAGGATCCTTTCCTGGTTTAGGTATCATGGTAACTAAGGATACTTTCCATTCTTGAGGGTAGTATTCAAGGCGTAAAATAGCATTGAAAATCAAGAGAATAATTTTCTTTGCTATGCTGGGTAGCTCCAAAAGCATTTTGTTACTGATCTTATCAAAACCAGGGGCTTTCTTGGGTTTTAAGTCATGAATAGCATATTCGATTTCTTTTATCTCAAATCTAAGTGGAACAGCAGCTCTAACAGCAACAGGTGGCAACTCGACTGCAATATCGGGAGATGTATGCGGGGCATATACGGTTTTCAAATGATTAACAAAAAGATTTCCATTTTCTACATCATTTCGTGCCCAATTTCCATTTGAGTTTCTTAATGGTGGTTTAGTGATAACTGGTCTATTAAGATTTCTAGCTGCACGCCATAATGAGTAGTCTGATTGAGAAGTTGCATCAAGTTCCTTAAGATAGTTTTCCAGGGAAGCCGTGTTCTAAGACTGCAGTAACTTTCTTAGCCTTTTTGTGCACTCTTTTAGTAAATTCTTAAGTTGAGGGGATCTAAGCAATTGCCATTCTCTTCGAGCTCTCCTTTTTTCACTCAAGAGACGCTCAACATCTGCGGAATATATTTTACTATTTTTGATTTTTTTGGGGGTTATGCTAGAATGTTGAACAGCTAGTTTTAGATAATTGTCAAAATTAACAATAGATAGATTCACATTCTCCGGTGCACTAAGCGGAATATTTTCAGTGCAATAGGAACTGAGATATTTTTTATATTTTAACCAATTTATTTATGTTGCCGACGTCACTAAGTAACCAGAAGGAGATACAATTCTATTAGGGTTTGTTATAGTAAGAATTGTAGGCGTGTGATCAGAAGATAATTCTAAAGAAGCTTCAACATAAATCGTGTCTGCGGGGATGTTTTTAACCACTCCAAAATCTATGACATCTGGAACTTTTTGCTGATCAGTATGCCAATTTGTTGGTTGTCCGTTCGCGACCACATTTAGATCCATTTTACAAATTGTGTTAAACACGACACGACCGTTAGGTGTCATAAGTCGTGACCCCCAGAAAGTGTGCTTAGCGTTGTAATCACCAGCAGCTAGGAAGCAGGGTCCTAATGATTTGAAATATTTATTATATTGGCTTTCTGATATTGAAAATCTAGGTGGGGGGTATAATGATGAAATTACTAAGTTTCGATTTAATTCCTCAACACAAATGTTCGTTGCTTGGAGATAATCCTCACGATGATCACTCATTAAGTAGTGTTTTACTTGGTTTTTTATCAAAATGGCAGAACCTCCACAAGCTCTACCGCGAGGGTCCTTGGTATCATATAGTATATAACCATTGATTTTAAACGTATTTCTTGAGGTCAGATGAGTTTCAGAAACCATCATAACATCAATTTGCTCATTTTTCTGTTGGCGGATGCCGTTTGCGTTCCAAAAGGAAATTTTTAAACAGTTCATGGCTTGTTTAGTGCAGCTTGCAATAACATTGATTGCATTCTTAACCTTTCTTGCATCATATTACCCATTGTGCTAGTAAAATTATTAACTGTTTGCACTAGTGTTTCCATGGTTTTTTCTAGCCGAGTTAAATTAGAAATAGGAATTTCGTTCTTATTTGGTAAATCACCTTGCAGTGGCATAGGAATCGATTTTAAGACATTAGCGTACGAGGTTGTGTTATTATTTGTCTGCGGTATCTGGACGCTGTACGAGTTTTCTTGATTAGTTGCCTGCGTTTGAGGGGGATTAAGTTTCTGTCCAACAGAACGCTTGACAATCGAATATACCGGGCATCCTCTATAATTGGCAGTGTGATTACCACCACAGTTGCTACATTTTTTTACATTAGGGTTATTTTTTGACTTATCGCACAGGACGGTACTATGTAATTCTTCACATACGACGCAAAAAGGGGGTAAGTGACAATATGCCCTAGTTTGACCAAATTCTTGACAGTTTAAACACTGAACGGGCCCATTTCTTTTGTGCGGCCGTTCTATCGTGATTTTTCTGTACAGGATGTATATTTAATTGTAAATTGGATGTGTTTCATTTTTTTTTACTTAACGTCGCCGGGCTCTAACTCCACTCGAAGTAGTGGTTGGGGATTTTTTTTTCTCTATTTTTAATATTTGTAACATTTTTGATTTTAATGCCTTTTTCTTCTAAAAATGTTTTTGTTTTGGGTCCACACATGAGTCAATGCCCTTAATCACAACCTGAAGAGCTTTACTGCTTTTTAGTTGGTATGTATAGAAGCTTTTTTTAAGTGTTTCAAACTTATTAGTTATTTTACGAAAATTTCTCATACCACGCTTGATTGCAGCAACGTAAAACGAATTTTCACCTATCACCGAGATTAAAGTTACTTTCGTAACAGTACAATTATATTAATAGGAATTTAAGTATACTAATAATCTTAGCATTGGTGATACTTGTAATTGCGATTTTGTCACTAATAATCGAACTAATGTTTAATTATGATTATATTACCAATTTTTATTTTAATAAAAAAAAATTATAATCTTTATCATCAAAAGTTAAGGAAGCTCAAACCCTTTTATATGCATATGTTTGTTGGATCTTATTAGTTTTACCTGAGAATTATTTTCTTTTATGCTATACCTTGTCGGGTATTTCGGGGTTGCCATGTTTCCTTGGCGGGGTTGTTGGGCGTCTATGTAGTTCGATGTTAAGTGATGTTTGGATTAGGTTGAAGTTGTATAAGGATTACGTCTGCGGAACTGGTGATATTGGGTGCGGTATGTAAGTTGTCTTCCCTCAGGCAAATTTATGGCAGGTAGGAATTCCAACTTTTGGTTAAGGTACAAACACGTGATGATGATGGTGATTATTCTTCCCACAGGCAAATGTATGGCAGGTAGGTATTTCAATTTCTTCTATAGGTCAAACACGTGATGATGATGTAGATGGCGGTAGGTATCAAAATATTTGTTACAGGTAGAAAACGTTGTGATGATGGTATTCAACCTTTTTCCTCCCTGTTGAAACACGTGGTGCCGGTGGTCAACGAGGTAGATATTAAAAATCATTTTTTTGTGACAGGTAAGGAACACGTTGTGACAACGTTACTCAACCCTGTTTTATATTTTTTTGTTGGTTTCCTTTTTAAGTGTCTTGCAACCTTTAGTACTTTTGTCGGTCTATTTCCAATGTATTCTTTTTTTCGTCGACTGTTGTATTCCACAACAATCTGGTAATGATCACGCTTAATTATTTTCCTGTTTTTTTTTTTTCAAATTTTGACACTTTGTCACCTATCATCATTAAAATGTTCAAATGTGCGTTTTATTTCTTTTTATATCTGCACTGAAATTTTTTTATGGTTAACCACCACTTATTTTTTACTTTTTATCATAATCTTTAATAGCTGCCACTTGATGAATGAATTTTTATAGAATTCTTATATTTAAGAGTCGTATTCTTTTGGTACGTTTAAGGGTTATATTTTTCTCATACTAAGATAGTGATGGGACTCAGAGGTGGGATTATTTAAGTGTTTTTGAATTAGAAAAAAAGTCAAGATAAAAAACACAGTATCGTTTTCCACAGTAGATTCAGTCGTTCGTGCTCGTTGCAGAAATACGTGCTTTCTTAGCTCGGCATTTGGTTTATTTTTAACTAGCATTTAACCCGCTACTTCGTTAGCGTCTCCTTTTCTTTCGTGGACATATCTTTAGGCCAAAGCTTATGTTTCTAGGGTTTAACATGTTTAACCCATGATGAATCAGCCAGTAACGTTACAATTTTATATTATATAGATAAATGAAGACAAATATTTATAAAAAAGAACAAAATTAGGTATGATTTTCACCCTTTTAAGCAGGGCTGTGGAGTCGTCCGAAAAAAGTACTAACTCCGACTCCAAACGCTGAAATTTTTTAAGTGCGACTCCGACTCCGACTCACGACTCCGACTCCTACTCTAACCGTGATGCGAAATGAATGAGACGTAAAATTATTTCTCTTTTGTGTACAAACATCTTTATTAAACGAATTATGGGAATCCCCGCGAAATGTGCATAAGAAAAACATGAGTGTTATGGTAGGAATTAAAGGCAGGCCGATAAAGAAGTTTCTACACAAAAGAGAAATAATTTTACGTCACAATTTTTCTAATACATACAAGTATTTATGCGCTATAGCAACACTTATTCTGTACAATGTTGAAAATATTTCAGCGTTGATGGTTAAAAAATTCTGATATTAAAATTATTGGCAATTCCTGTCATTAACATTTTTTAGCATGAGTAAATTATTTAAAAAATCATACATCTTTTTCAACTAGATCAATAACTGAGTATAAGTTTTACTAATGTAATTTAGACTTTTTCCCGCACGTATAAAAAATATACCTAAATATACTCAAATAGTAAAGTACTTGAATCAACTATTTCTCATAAAATAAATTAAAATCTACTTATTCATATTGATCTGCAAAATATTGCATCGCCAATTTCGAAGAATTTTTATAATGGAAAATATTAGAAATTTTTTTAAATTTTTTATACCGAAACAATTTTGGAGTCGGAGTCGCGCGTTTTTTTGGGTACTGCGACTCCGACTCCGGTACAAAAACCTCAACTCCGACTCCACAGCCCTGCTTTTAAGTAAAGGTATTGAGAAAAAGTATCAAATTTATATTTGTATTTTTAGTTGAGTTACGAATGAAATTCAATTTTTATTTTTATTAATTTAAAAGATAGATGGCGTGACAAAAAAGTTTCAAAATACAGATTTTGCCCGTTTACTTCTTACTTCAAAAATGTACCTGACACCTGTTCGCTTATTTTTTAATGAACAACAATAAGTATTACATTTTTTTGTATCTATTTTAGCTTAACAGATATGAGGTTAGCGGGATTGAGCTGGCGCGAGGCCAGCCTCCGGTCCAAATGTCAGCTTTTTAGCTTCAGGCGTTCAGGCTGTGCGATGAAAGATAAATAGATGGAGACAAAATCATTTAAAAAAAGTCACAAAATTAGGTACGATTTTCACCCCTTAAATGTTCGCATTTCGAAAAGTACCAAATTTGCGTAACATGTTTTAAATTAAAAAGATAGATGGGGGCCAAAAAAGTTCCAATATACAAGTTTTACCCTTTTAATCCCTAAAAGGGCCGAATTTCCAAATGGTACCAGACACCTGTTCGCTTTTTTATTTAATGAACAACGATAAATATTAAATTAAAAAAGTGCCAATTTAATTTAAAAAAGGCACCAGTTAATGAACGCAAAAGTACCGAAAATCCTCCTTACAGATCATTCACTTGGGAACTTGCATTTTAATTTTATGTTTCTAGGTCCAATATTAGCGGAAATTCAAAAAGTACCAGGTAAAGAACAAAAGTACCCAAAAAAGCCCCTCAAACAGATTCTCCATCACCAGGACCTTGGATATTTAATTTTATGTTTCTAGAGCCAATACTTACGGAAATTCGAAAAGTACCAGTACCAAAAAGATCCCTCTAACAGAATCTCATTTACTCAAGATTGGATGTTTAATTTTAAGTTCTTAGGGCCAATAAAAGCTTCCTTATAGATTCTTATTCACTCAGGACAATGTACGTTGAAGTTTATGTTTATACATCTAATATTAACGATAATTAAAAAAGTACAAGTTGTAGAACCAAACAAGCTAAATAAAGAAGATAAATTTTCCGTATTTCCCATTTTTGGTACTTTTTACTCCCCATTAAAGCATCAAAAATTTCAATATTGTAGTGGGAGAGGCTATAATTTATGTCGTATATGTCAATGAATGGGGAACCGTTGTCACCCCTTAAGCGTCAGAATTTCGAAAAAGTGCCAAAATTACATTGGTTTTTTTCAGATTAGTTTCAAATGTGATATAACCTTTATTTTTTGTTTTGGACAGTTAATGTTACAGAACTTACCCGTTTTTACCCCCTAAACATTCGAATTTCGAAAAAGCCCGTCTTCATGGGTCGATTTGGGGAGAGACCAACCTCTAGTCCAAAATTGTTAGCTTCAAGCGTTTAGGCTGTGCGATGATGAATCAGTGAGACAGTCAGTAACGTTACAATTATAAATATGTATATAGATAATAAACTACTTTTTATAAACAAAATAATAAGCGAATGGACGCACAAATCGAATAACTTTTAATTTAAATTTGGAAACAGTTAAGTAAACAACTTTTAGGAGTGCAAATAATGTAAAAACAATAAAACAGAATGAAAGAAACAAAAGTCTAAAAAGATGTTACAACTGATTTAATAAGTCCCCAAAATCGTTTTGCAGGTCTGGATGAGGAATCCTCTGAAGCACAAAATGTTATCAAATCGTCTAAGCCACCCGCATTCTATCTTACAGAACAAAACTCAAATGAATTTATAAAGAATTTGATCTCAGCAATAGGTGAAAATTCTTTTTATGTAGATGCAATAAAGCGACAAAAATACGGGTTAATCATGACGATGACTTTCGTAAAGTTATATACTACTAATTTGAATCACTTAATAAAAACTTTTATACATATCAACTGAAGAGCAGTAGAGGTATTAAGGTAGTGATTGAGAGCATTGACACATGCGTGGACCCAGACAATATAAAAACATTTTTAGAAGAGAAGATCTTCAAAATAAAAAACGAATCATATATTAAAAACAGGGGGAAAAAAGCCCCAACCACTATTTCGAGTGGAGTTAGAACCCGAAGAAGTTAAGCTTAAAAAACGAATTTAATCTACAATTTGAAATACATTCTGTACAGCAGAATTACTATAGAGGAGCAGTGCAAAATAAATGGTCCCGTCCAATGCTTAAACTTCCAAAAATTTGGTCATTCTAAGGCATACTGCCATTTAACCCTTGTTTCCATCGTATGTGGTGATTTATATGGTTCAGTTCTTTTCGACAAATCTAAAAACGACACAAAATGTAGTAACTGTGGTGGTAATCACATTGCCAACTATAGAGGATGCCCTTTATACTCTATCGTCAAGCGTTCGGTTGGTCTGAAACCTAATCCCCCTCAAACACAGGTAACAAATTATGTAAACACTAATGATATTCAGGTACCGCACGCTAGCAATAACAGAACCTCCTACGGTAACGTCCTAAAATCAAACCATATGCCAATTCAAGGTGCTTCGCCAAATAATGATGAAACTCTAGTTTCAAGAAAAAACCATGGAAACACTAGTGCAAACAGTTAATAATTCCGCGAACACAATTGGTAATATGATGCAGGATATGCTAAGAATGCCATCGATGTTATTGCAAGCTGTACTTAACAAGCCATGGACCGTTTAAAAATTTGTTTTTTGAACGCCAACGCCTTCGCCACCATAAGAATGAACTAGAATATTTTCTTAAACGTATACAAATTGATGTAAAGATGGTTTCTGAAACTCATGTGACCTCAAGAAATAAAATATTATATGATAACAAGGTATCGAGATAAAGCTTGTGGAGGTTCAGCTATTATGATAAAAGCCCGAATCAAACACTAGTTAATGTGTGATCATTGTGAAGATTATCTACAAGCAACGAACATTTGTGTTGAAGAGCTAAATCGAAACTTAATAATTTCATCTTTATACTCTCCACCTAGATTTTCAATATCAGAAAGTCAATATTATAAATACTACAAATCATTAGGACCCTGTGTGATGGCGACAATTTTAGTTCCTCTTATAAGTTTTGATTCTAAATAAATATAGGGGGGTGCTTTAAAACCATGTGAGATAAGGCCATGATGGCTTTATCTCTCATTCAATAGGGAGATAAAGCCTTTTTTCATTTGAATGGGAGATAAAGCCATCATGGCCTTAGCTCACATTAGCAATATTAGAAAAAGGCTTTATCTCTCATTTCAGTTTTAATAATAGATTTTCCCTTTTACGAAATCTGGCTTCGAAACTAAAGTTTTTCTGCGTGGCGGCCTGCGGCCGTGCTTACGGGTTTTCTCCTCCAGTAGGACGCGGCAGGTGGCTTCGCTGAATAAAGTTTTCCTGCGTGCGTCACAAGAAAAAAAAAAATTCTTTTTTCGGAAACACTAAAGTAAAGTATTGGAATCTGGCTTCGCAGACTAAAGTTTAAAATATGGCTTTATCTCTCATTTGCGAAAAAAAAGTATGGCTATATCTCTCATTTCGCAAAATTTTAAATATGACCTTACCTCTCAATGATTGGGCAATAAGGCCATAATGGCTTTATTTCCCATTCAATTGAGCAATAAAGCCATAATGGCCTTATCTGACATGGTTTTAAAGCACCACCCCCCCCCCCCCCCCCTAAATATATTGTTTTTAGCAGAGTTCGAAAATAGACCGTAAAGTACAGCAAGTTAAAGTACCACACAGTTTTTTTAATTTTTGTTTGTGAATTTGTATACAAACAAAATATAGTACACAACTATTGAGAGCTGACGAACAGAAACACTTAGAAAACTCACCGAACTTATTAAGAGTCCGTGTTAAGTTCTTTTGAGGTAGTTATTCTGTATTTTTTAGTCAACACGTAGTGAACTTTTAGCTAACATAATATGTTTTTTTAGTGTCTGCGTAGTTAACATTTATTGTACTTACATTTTTTTAAAGGAAATAATTAAAATAATAAATCTTCTGTATGTATGGAAAAGAAAATAAGAAATATAATTTTTTAATGGTTTGTTTGTTTATTAAAAAAAAAAACCTAATATAATTTGATGTTGAGTTTTATAACAGGAGTGCAAAAAAAAAAAAAAAAGAAACATGCAAAAGTATGCTAATATTTTAATAAAATATATTTTCTTCCCCATACATACAGAGGCTTTATTTTTTTATATATTTCATTTAAAAAAAGTAAGTAAAATAAATGTTAACTACGCAGACACTAAAAAACATATCCTGTTAGCTAAAAGTTAACTACGTGTTCACTAAAAAATACAGAATAAGTACCTCAAAAAAACTTAACACGGACTCTAAAATAAGTTCGGTAAGTTATCTAAGTGTTTGTGTACAAATTCACAAACGAAAAAAAGATATGATTAAGAGTTTGTGTGGTAAGACAAGTGCACTACGTTAGTGTACAGTTTTTTTTCGAACTCTGGTTTTTAGTAACATTTTGGTTTGGGTGTAAGAATTTTACTTTGGGTATATTTGGGTTTTAAAATTTTTTTAATTTTGAGTTAGCTTTGAAATTTTTTTAATACACTTGGAAAAATTTTATCAAATTAAAATTATTATTACAGTAGTTTAATTGCGTTGTGTACTCGAATTTTTTTTTTAAATTGTCAATCGAAAGTTGTGGAGGATTTAACTTCTTTTGGAATTATACTCAAGCTATAATATAAGTGGTAAGAAATTAGTTTTATTAACCATTTGAAAATTTTGACCGTAATAATAATTATTTTCGTACGGTTTGTTTGCAGGATTATTGTTAGTGTATACACTAGCTTGGAGGTTGTTAGGCAAATTGTTTAGAGTTCTCGATTTTGAAGAGTAACTGGGGATAATCTCTCCTTTGCAATTTTCCTAGGATAAAAACTAAAATAAAGATCAAAAATCCAGGAGGCCAGTAAAGAAACAACTATTTTTTTATTATAATCTGTTTGAGGACCTGTTATTAGCAAGCATTTTCGTGTACCTGCATTTTGTGCATCTGGGATAACCAGATGCATTAAAAACTACTACTCAATTAAAACAACAATTCGTTCTCACTAACTAGGTTTTTTTATAATTTTCAATCTTAAAAATGTCTAATAATTTCAATTAACTTCCATTTATTTTTCGAATATTTATTCAATTTGTTTTGTTTAATAATTTTTTTTATACCTATATGGTCACCTCAATTAAAATACCTTATTTATTTTTATTTGTAAAATATTTTTTTTAATTTACACACTACATTATTAAAATTTTAAATTTCACACATATTTTCCTTAAGTTGAGTGGATTTTGTTTTACTGGAATACATTTTATGGTGTAATCCCAGAATCCACGTAACTAACAAACTCATTATTTTACATTTTAACTCAAACACTTTCTTTAAAATAATTTATTAATAATAATAAGCAACAATCACTTGGCGCCTGCTGACTACGTTGGATAAAATGTAAGTTGCATTTTTTTTTATTTAGTATTACGCCATACTTAAAAACTATTCTCTTTCACTATTCACTATTCTTTTTTCGAGATTTGAATATTTTTATGAGTTAATTTTAAAATTCAACCCAATTTTATTTAAATTTTTGAATTTGGCAATTAAGGTGGCCATATAATAATTGAGTTCTATATTTAGTATTTGTAAAAATAAAATAAATCGTTTACACCATTTATAGTAATTACTTAACATTTAAAAGCTACCATCCTATTAAAATTTCGTTTGTTTTACCATATGTTCGTTATAATGGAAAATTTCTTTTAATTTATTTGTATTTATTTATATATGTATATGGGGCATTTCATGTCAAGTGACCCAACTTTTGAAATCGATGTCTTCCGATTTGGATGAAATTTGCACCAAGGTTAGTCTTATTGGATAGTAGTTTAGACACATTTCAACAAGATCGGTCAAAAAGTTTCTGAGTTAGAGGGGGTCAAAATTTGACATTTTGGCCAAACCGGTGTTCTTTCTCGTCCATGTAACTTATTATCTATGGGTGTTAGCAAAATTTGTCCCAAACAAATTAGATAGCTATACATATCCCACTCGCATCCCTCTAAGCGACCAAAACTACCTTAAAGGAAAAGACCTCAGCTTTCTTTTGAGCAAAAAAAAACTATCTTCCGATTACACATCTACAATTCTTAATTTAACAAACCCCAATATAATTGTATCTTTCTCTGGTTACTTAGTGACGTCAGCCTCACAAATAAATTGGTTAAAATATAAAAATATCTCAGTACCCACTGCACTGAAAATATTCCGCTTAGTACATCGGAGAATGTGGATCTTTCTTTTGTAAATTTTGACAGTTATCTTAAGCCAGCTGCTCAACATTCCAGCATAACGCCCAAAAAATCAAATATAATAAAATATATTCTACAGATGTCGAACGTGTCTGGACTGAGAAACGAGAGTTCGAAGAGAGTGGCAATGGCACAGATCCCCGCAAGTTAAGAATTTATTAAAAGATTGCACAAAAAGGCAAAAAAGTTACTGCAAATATCTTAAGGAATTTTATGCAACTCCACAATCAGACTACTCATTATGACGTGCAGCTAGAAGTTTCAATAGACCAGTTATCTATAAGCCACTATTAAGAAATTTGGTATTATATTTTAAAAGGAAATCCTTTTGTTAATCATCTGAAAAATGTCAATGTTGGAGCAGCTCTTCCCCTAAGATTTGAGTTAAGAAATTTGTGATGTAAACACCAAGAAGACACCCGATATACATCAGATCCGTAATAAAATGCTTTTGGAGCTACCTCGCATAGCAAAGAAAATTATTCTTATTATTTTTATTGCCATTTTACGCCTTGAATACAAGCCTTAGGAATGGAAAGTTTCCTTAGTAACCATGATACCATGATACAAAAGGTGAGGCATATAGGCCTGTTAACTTATTACCTAATATTTCAAAGCTAAGTTCGATCGTGATCGTCATGGTAGACAGACGTATAGCGGTGATCGATTTAGATTATCAGTTATTTGGACTGCACTTCTTCTATAAAGCCTAGTACTCTGTTCAACATTTCACGTGAAATGCTGTCAAAACTCATATGAAAAAAACTTGTACGGAATTTCTATGAAAAAATGTTGATAGAGTTGTACTCTGTTTAATTTGTGAAAAAGCTGCGAAATGTTTCTAGCAACATTTTTTTTACAACTGCGAAATAATATAAGCTGCACTTATTTCACGTGGAAGTTTAAGCAAATGAAAAAAGTTTAAACTTAATATTAAAATGAGAACTGCAAAACATAAATAACACAACCGGTAACAGATTTTCATAACTATTTAATTTTATTTTTATTTAATTTTTTAAAAAATACTTTTTTGTAAAATACATGTGGGTTTTGTTTACATATGCAAAACAATGTCGCGTACTTTGAAAGATTAAAAACGTCAAATTGTACAAACTCTCGAGATAGGTAACATTGATACATGTCAAATTTTTCGCATGAAATAATAGATGTTGCTGAACATTTTTCACAAATTGGAACAGAGTACTAGGCTTAACGCGTTTTTTTTTTTTGCAAATTTTGCATTTTTTGTTTAAAAACACAAAAAAAAAACACAAGAGGTAGAGACTCTAAACAAAAAAAAAAAAAAAAAAAAAATAATACAAAAAAAAAATGGAACAAGTCCAGTTTACCAACGCAGCTCCAAATAAAAAAAAAGTACATAGGGTGATAGAAAATTGAAAAATAAGAAGAAAAAATTAAATGGCAAAATTCTCGGAAACGCATAGTTTCCGAGTTATGGACCTCGGAAGTTTTCATATGAATTTGTGATTTCCCACTACATTTCTGAACGTATATGGCCAATATTGGTATCATTTGAAAGCTTTTGAACAGATCTTTCTGGAAATGCAAAATTTTTAACTTTTTAACAGTTTTTACAAAATTTTATATCAAAATGTTACGGAAGTGCACTAGGTAATAAAAATTTTATCAAAAAAATCCCAGCTTCGCTAAATAAAGCTTCTCCACATAGCCGGCCTTTGACCGGGCGCAAGGGTTTTCTCCTCTATGGTATAATAAACACCAGATTCGCTATATAAAGCTTTTCCACATAGCCGGCCTTCGGCCGGGCGCAAGGATTTTCTCCTCTATGGTATAACAAACACCGGCTTCGCTAAATAAAGCTTCTCCGCATAGCCGGCCTACGGCCGGGCACAAGGATTTTCTCCTCTATGGTATAACAAACACCGGCTTCGCTAAATAATGCTTCTCCGCATAGCCGACCTTCGGCCGGATGAACAGATTTTCTCCTCTATGGTATAACAAACACCGGCTTCGCTTACTAATGCTTTTCTGCATAGGTTTTCTCCCGAATCAGAGAGCGAATAATTTTTTTAATTTTTTTTTTAATTTCTTAGTGTAGATAGAAATAAGTATGTATGTATAAAAGTTAAGTTAAGTTTATTTTAGAAAAAAATTAATTAAAAAACAAATTTAAAACATAAATACATATATTGGTTTTTATGCTTACTAAAAACTTTTGTTTTTTCGTAAATTCATCGCCGCTCCTTAATGGATTAAGAATTTTTAAATAAAATGTTTATATCCAGAAAGATCTATTCAAAAGCTTTCAAATGATACCAATATTGGCCATATAGGTTCAGAAATGTAATGGGAAATCGCAAATTCATATGAAAACTTCAGAGGTCCATAACTCGGAAACTATGCGTTTCCGAGAATTTTGCCATTTATTTTTTCTTCTTATTTTTCAATTTTCTATCACCCTATGTACTTTTTTTTTTATTTGGAGCTGCGTTGGTAAACTGGACTTAAGCCAAAAAAATGAGTGAGCACAATGTACGACAAATAGAAATAAATAGTGACAATGATAACAACATAATTCAACCAAAAAATAATTTAACAGAGAATGCTAGAAAAAGATAAAGCAACATGCCAGGTGAACAACAAAACAAACAAATTAAAAACAATTACTGGGCAATTCTGGATAATGACAAAAATTGCAATCAAGAATGTTTAAAGCTATTTGAAAAACATGTACAAGAACACGAAAATACAACAACTGCACAAGCTGCAAGAAAAACTCTGAATATAGAAACAATATTAATAACATTGAAAACACAAATAACATTAAGCCGGTTACAAATAATCAAAATAAAAACACTGGAATCCCACCAATAAAAATATTTGATGTGAATTCAAAACAACTTATAGAGTTTATTAAAATAGGCCTTAACATATCAGAATTTAAAATTAAAGAATTTCGAAATGGAAAATAATAAAATATTTCATTCCCAAAAATAATTTTTGATAATAAATTTGCATGTGCCCGGCAAATAAAAAACTGAAATGGCAAGCTGCTTTATTTAAGTAACTTGTTTTTTTTTAATTTTTTTAATTTTGTTTTTTCTTTCTATCCTCTTACAACTACAATTTGTGTTGGAAAAAACCCAGCCAATTGTAGGGGAATGTAAGAAAGAAAAAATTGACGGTTTATTGTTGTGACTTTGTTGAAGCTTTGATATTGTTACATTTAAGACCAGAGTGTTTTAAAATTCTTATTCACTTTATGGTCTTACTTGTATAATATTTTTAGCTTTTCTAAAGTATTTGGAAAAAGTTTCCTGACGAGCTGGCCTAAGCAACCAGCGAAATGCGCATAGGAACTAGCTTTCCCACAACAATAAATTTCAGTGTTTTCATTTAAAAAAAATTGGGATTATTAGCACATCATTAATAAATGAATTAATTAATAAAATATTTCATTCCCAAAAATAATTTTTGATAATAAATTTGCATGTGCCCGGCAAATAAAAAACTGAAATGGCAAGCTGCTTTATTTAAGTAACTTGTTTTTTTTAATTTTTTTAATTTTGTTTTTTCTTTCTATCCTCTTACAACTACAATTTGTGTTGGAAAAAACCCAGCCAATTGTAGGGGAATGTAAGAAAGAAAAAATTGACGGTTTATTGTTGTGACTTTGTTGAAGCTTTGATATTGTTACATTTAAGACCAGAGTCTTTTAAAATTCTTATTCACTTTATGGTCTTACTTGTATAATATTTTTAGCTTTTCTAAAGTATTTGGAAAAAGTTTCCTGACGAGCTGGCCTAAGCAACCAGCGAAATGCGCATAGGAACTAGCTTTCCCACAACAATAAATTTCAGTGTTTTCATTTAAAAAAATTGGGATTATTAGCACATCATTAATAAATGAATTAATTAATAAAATATTTCATTCCCAAAAATAATTTTTGATAATAAATTTGCATGTGCCCGGCAAATAAAAAACTGAAATGGCAAGCTGCTTTATTTAAGTAACTTGTTTTTTTTAATTTTGTTTTTTCTTTCTATCCTCTTACAACTACAATTTGTGTTGGAAAAAACCCAGCCAATTGTAGGGGAATGTAAGAAAGAAAAAATTGACGGTTTATTGTTGTGACTTTGTTGAAGCTTTGATATTGTTACATTTAAGACCAGAGTGTTTTAAAATTCTTATTCACTTTATGGTCTTACTTGTATAATATTTTTAGCTTTTCTAAAGTATTTGGAAAAAGTTTCCTGACGAGCTGGCCTAAGCAACCAGCGAAATGCGCATAGGAACTAGCTTTCCCACAACAATAAATTTCAGTGTTTTCATTTAAAAAAATTGGGATTATTAGCACATCATTAATAAATGAATTAATTAGGAAAACTTTCTTTGTTTATGTCATCTATAGATGATTATTTTAGAGTGAAAGCATATTTAGAAAAAACAAAAACCAAATTTTTCACATTCACCCCAAAACATATTAAAACCAAATCATTTTTACTAAAAGGCCTTAGTGCTGACACTGACATTAATAAAATTTTAGAGGAATTAAAAAAATTCCAAAATGAAAACCTAAAGTTCATCAAAGTAAACCCATTTAAAACCAAAAAATCAATAAATGAAAATTATGCCCTTCCAATATATTTGGTACAAATAAGTAACGAAAGTAAAGTTAACGAATTGAAATCAATTAAAGGTCTTCTACATCATTGTATCCGTTGGGAAACCTTAAGAAAACCTGAAATTCCTCAATGCAGAAACTGCCAAAGTTTTTTCCACAGTGCTGCTAATTGTTTCCTGCCACGCAGATGTGTGAAATGCAGCGAAATGCACGACAGTAATAAATGTGCCATTAACAATATTACCCCAAATGAAAGAGACAAACTATTTTGTGTGCTCTGTAATAAATACGGATACCCAGCTTCCTACAAAGGTTGTGAAAAATATAAAGAGATTAAGCAGAAATTGCATGCTAAAAAACAAAACTTAACTCAGGGACGAAATAACAAAAGATCAATTCCTGTGAATCACAATATTAGTTTCGCTAATATGGTCAAAAATAACAATTTACAAAATGGAATCAACCCAAATTCTATCCAAAATGCATTGGAACAATTAAATAGTTCAATGCAAAACTTATCAAAACAAATTATAAATTTAAACAAACATCTTCAATTACAGACATCTAGAATACAATAAATACGATTTTTTCGATGTTAGAGAATTAGTTTATCAAAATGGCAGAGACAATTGTAAAAAACCTTAAAATTATCGAAATTAACATAAACTCTTTAATAAAATTAAGTAGAAGATACGATTTATGTAATTTTATAAAGAAATATAATCCAGATTTAGTTTTGTTAAATGAAACAAAACTTAATGATAGACACAAACTGAATTTTCAAGACTATAATCTAATACGTAAAGACAGAAAAGATTCCAAGAGAGGTGGAGGAACGGCAATTTAATTAAAAAATGGCATCAAATATATAAATTACAAAAATAACACTACTAAGTCATTAAACTATTTAGAAACATGCATTATAAAAATACCTCTATTGGCAAACAAAATGTTATATGTGATATCAGCATATTATCCATCTGGTAACAATGATAGACATTTTAAAACTGAATTTATGCAACTTTTTCAATCTCTAAATTTAAACGATCCAAATAACTTTTATTTACTAGCAGGAGACCTAAATTGCAAGCACAGTGATTGGGGTAACGAATTTTGCAACACAAAGGGAAATAAATTAAAAGAATGGCTTGCAGGTAATGATACCATTTTTAGATGTAGTTTATACGCTTCAGTTGCACCTTCATATCCCCGCTGTAATACGTACATTGATTTATGTATAGCCGATTCTCGACTACTTATTCACAAAGAGAACGATTCATTAAATTGTCTTCAAACCCTTGATTATGATAGTGATCATAATGCACTACAAATTCAAATCGAAAACATAGAAAATGACCACCCAATCGTTTTTTTTCAAAGAGTTGCCTGTTCTAAAACTAAATTATAAAAAAACAAATTGGAAAAAGTTCCAAAACGGAATATTAAGTGAATTGAGGAAACATGAACTAATTTCAAATGATAGAAATCTAACAAATTCTGAGATAGATTTCTTTTTACTTCGACTGAACGAATATATTATAAAATCAGTAGAAAAATTTGTCCCTAAATTCAAGAGTAAAAACTCGGTGGAAAAATTCACTAATATAACCATAAAGAAACTACAAACAGAAAAAAGCAAAATTGTCACTAAGATTAAAAATCATAATAGATTAGAATTTGTATTATTGGACTCAGAACTTAATTTACTTAAAACTAAATTAAAACTTATTAAAAAACTTATCAATGATAATTTTGTCCTAGCAGTTAATTAACATTTCCATGAAAAACTCCAAAATATCGATCAAAAAAACCCCTCAAACATTTTTAATGAAATTAAAAAACAATTCAAAAGAACACAATCTCTGAAAATAGATGTTGTTAAAATACCAGAGGATAAAGAATAATTGCTAAGAAATGCAGGCATCAGTTCTAATAATATTGAGATAGAAAATAATTCCTTTATGATAAAAGATGAAGAGCATAAACTGAATATATATAGATTGACACTGATAATAATATGCATGTTGAAATTGATAATTGTTTCGCTAATTTTTTGCAAAATAAAAATGAATATGAACACAATAAATCAACTATTACTACATTCAATGCAAATAAAAGGGCTAATCAACTTAATGAGGATTATTTCGTAACAAGGGACTCGGTCGCTTACATTTTCAGACACTTAAGACCCAAATTATCGTCAGGGTTCGATAACATTCTAAATATTGTGTTGAAAAATATTCCGGTAGAAATAGCTTTCGAGTACTGTACTCTTTTTAACAATATGCTTAAATATTCATATTTCCCGCGAGCATGGAAAACTGCAAAGGCAATAATCTTACCAAAAAAAGAAAAGGATACAAGTGATCCAAAGAATTTGCGAGCAATTAGCTTACTTCCTAATATCAGTAAAGTTTTTGAAGTCTGTATTAACACCAATATATTAGATTTTTGTAAAATGAATAAATTAGTAAATGATAACCAATTTGGATTTAAATACAAACACTCAACAATTCAAGCAATACATTTACTAGTTTCTAACGTGTGTTGGAACTTAAACAAATCATTATGCACAGGCGCTTGTCTAATAGATTTTGAGAAAGCATTCGACAGTATTTGGATACGCGGCCTAATATATAAATTATGCAAATTTAGATTTCCTATACATTTAATCATACTTATACATAATATGATAAATAATAGGACTTTTTTAGTATGTGATCAGGACAAAATTAGTACAAAGAAATTCAATATTATTAATGGTTTGCAACAAGGTACCGTTAATTCACCAATTCTTTTTAATTTGTACATATATGATCTCTTATCTAAAATCGATAATATTATCGGTTTTGCGGACGATATCATAATTTATCATTCTGACAATACAATCGAAAAAATAAATAAAAATCTTCAAAACTATTTCAACATCTTAGAAAGATATGCCTTTGATTGGCAAATGAAAATTAACATAACTAAATGTGAAACCATACTCTTTCGTCCTCCGGTTGGAAAGTGTAACAATAATATTAAAAAAAAATGGAAATCTTTTGGTATCAAATCCAATAACAATATAAGCATTCCAAATAAGGAAATTGTAAAATACTTAGGTGTTCACATTGATAAATTTTTATATTTTAATGATCACATTAATCTTCAACTTATAAAAGCGAGAAAAGCTTTTTTTGTATACATATAAAAAGTTATTCTTTTCAAAATACATAAAAGCGGAGGTAAAGAAAATTATGTATCAATTATTAATACGACCTATTCTAACATATGGCTGTCAAATATGGTTCAATATTTCCCCCTCTTACATGGAAAAATTGAGAATTTTTGAAAGAAAATGCCTGAGAGGTTGTACGTCTCTTTATAGAATCTCACGTAGTAACTATATAAAATATATCTCAAACAGTAAACTATATAATGAAGCACAAATCTGTAGAATTTATAACTTCATTATACACGTAATAAGGAATCACATTATGAAAAGTCTTGAATGCTACGAAAATAACTTAATCATGGCACCTTATTATGCTAGTGATGAGTACATAAAAAAAACCTTACAAAATGGATTCGTACCTCCTGAGGCCTTCCTGTACCTCGATAGTCAAGGTTTTATACAAAACGAAATTGGCACTCCTATATTTTACCACATTTATAGAAGAGCCAACATAAAGAATGTATATAGCAAAGAACTAACAACACAAAATAGTAGATTTGATACTAGCGTTTACGCAGCGGATAAAAATATAAACACAAATATAAATATTAAGAAATATTGGTGGCTCAATGAATAATTGCCATTATTTTTTGTTTTAATTTTTGACTTTAGTTTTTATTTCTCTTAAATATACAAGTAAGGCTTTTTTTTAATTTTTCTTTGCATCAAGTTATATAAAAATACATAAATCGTATCATTAGGAATTAATATATATTATCCAAAAAATTGTAATATCATATAGAAAATACTTGAGAGCCCATTTTTGGGACTGTGTATAATAACTAAGTTATATTCCGACTATTTGTTTATTTATAGTTAATTATATGTTTTTTTGTTAAATAAACGTTAATAAAAAAAAAAAAAAACCTAATATTTCAAAGCTATTTTAGAAACTACTAGTTTCTAAATTAACACTGAGTTTAAAAATAGATGCATTCCAAGCAATCAATTCGGTTTTAGAAGAAAGCACATCAAAATTCAACAAACTCATCGAATAGTAAATGTCATAAAAAATGCTTTGAAGAAAAAAATATTGCTCAGCAAAAAACTATCAAAATATACTTTCTATCAATTAACAAATATGATATCTTCGGTTAAGAGCCGAATTGTACTCTGTGACATGGCTGAATAAATAAATACTGAAAAAATTAGGTTTTCAACTTTAAGACATTAAAAAATAATTTGATTACATGTACTCCAGATTTTTTAATATTTGTAACTCATTTTTTTTTTTTTTTTATTCAGACTTCCCAAACATAAACAAACAAAGATATGTAAGTAAATGGCATACTTTTTATTATACAGAACAAAACGAAAAAATTAAAGTTAAAAAGAGTACTTTTTGGTGCCAAAAGCGATACTTCTAAATTAACAGCCTGTTCACCGATTTCGAACGTTAACGTTCACATATAAGCTTATATTTAAAACAAATACAAAATTCTAAAGCGCTCTAATTCGTCATAAAATACAGACACTTAGTGGATTCTTAGTGTAAATATTACCATAGTGGGACACTTCTTCCCTAACGATGTAACTACGTCAATAAGAATTGAATTGCAAAAGCCTTAAATTATAAAGAATCTATGACAAAAAAGTAGTGCTTTAAAATTGTTGTGTATATGTCGTAGCACATTGCCACCTTGTTTTAGGCATTTTCATAATACAATCAGGGCTGCCATAAATAGAGATGTCAGGCCAAACGTGTCGATTTTCAAATTTTTTGGCGTCCTAAACGTACCATATAAAATAACTTGCTTTTACTGTCTTAGGGGTGGGGTTGGCACTTCAGAGTATGCTGATGTCGAAGGCCAATCACACTTAATTCCTTTCTTACCTCCATCGTGGTGCACCTTGGAAATCTGAGCCACCTAAATGAAGATGCGGTACCAATCCATGTGGGATTTTAGGTCAGGGGCAACGGAAAATTATCAACCTTATCGCCAATTGGAGTTGAGTATCGGAAGAACCCTACTCACAATGTCTGTTGCCATATTTTGCGTCTATACTCCAAAGTGCGGCTGAAAATCAGAAGGAAAACTACAAACCCTTTAGAAGGCAAAGGGAAACCACTGATGTAACATACCTTGTAATTCATACAACATGCAAAGTCCAACACATTACATACGACCCTCAGTCTCCGGAGGTAAAACAAATTAGAAACCTAACAAGACCATAAGTGAAATAAATTTTTATAAAATAGACATACTGGGTATAAGTGAAACATGGTGGTTAGAAAGTGGCGAATTTAGATCCGAGAACACAAGCATTGTCAAAAGCCATAAACTGACTGTGTAAGTGAATACGTTCCCATGTCAGATAGAACAATGCTGATAAAGATAACGGGAAAGCCAACTAACATTAACATAGTCTTAGTCTACGCTCCTACATGTGATGGAAGTGCCGACGAAATCGAAGACTTCTACGATGATATTTGTAAATTATTTCAAATGACCAAGCCACATGAGATAACAATTATAATGGACGATTTTAACGGGAAACACGGATTAGGCGAACGAAATTAGAGAGAAGACAGATTTTGCAAAGAAAACAGACTGAAAATAACAAATACCATATTTCGCCTTCACTCTTGAAGACTATACACAGGGAAATCACCACAGGAGAACAAAGGAAACATTGTGAGGAACCAACTCGACTATATGTTAATTAACAGATGATATTGCACCTGTGTGACTAAATGATCAACATACCCGGAAGTAGAAGTACCATCTGCGTTTACAATCCCTATTCGGGCCTTGTACCAATTTACAAGAATGACGTTTGGATTGTGCAATGCTTCACAGGCAATGTGCAGACTGATGGACCAATTCATTTCTTGTAATTTGAAATCGATCGTTTTTGTATACTTAGATAACCTTTTTGCTATTTCGAAGGACTTTGACGGACCTTTAAAGCATTTACAGGGCGGCAACGCAACTAAGAAGTACTAACCTTACTGTAAACGTGAATAAAAGCAATTTTTGTCTTCGCCATGTACAATACTTGGGTTACATTGTTGGAGAAGGGTCACTTAAAGTGGATCCAGACAAGGTAAAAGCGCCAACAGCGTTGCTTAAACCACATATCGCTGCATCTCTTCAATAAACACGTATGTCACAAATCATCATTTTTCAAAGGACATAAAAAACTGAATATCTTTTGATTTTGCAATAGACTTCGCACTTTTTCTTTATTAATTTTGTAGCTTATACGTTTGTTAAATAAATTGAAATAATTTTCTTATATATTTTGTTCTTTATATCATATTACGATGGGTTTTTGTACTTACGTGTTTTTGGTTCTAAAAAAATGTTGCATTTTTTTGGTACTTACGAGTTTTTAGCATGATCATTTTTTTTTATTTCAACGCAATTTTGATTGTTTTTCATACATATTATTATCAAATTTACAACTAAACATCATTCTCCATTAAAAAATTTAAAAACAAAATCTAAATTATGAAGGAAAACTTTTACAAAACAAAATGATTTTTTTGTGTTTTTGTGTTCATTTCAAAAAATCTGGCTTTATGAAAAAAACTTCAAAATAAGCTTAGCTATCTTCAATAAACTTTAAGTTATCAAAAAAGTCCCAGTACTCTTGAGGGATGATTTTTTTTAAGGTTTGCAAATCATTGTATTTTTTTTTCTTTATTTCCAGTGGGTTTTCATATAATGGGAGTATTGTTTTTTTAATGTCATATTTTAGTTTTCTCTGTGGCGATAAAATCCATTCCTCTTTATAATTTAGTTTGAAATACATACCAGAGTTGTCGTATTTGAGGCACTTGATATCGATTACTTGAGGATCCCCAGTTTTGAGTCCAGGTCTTATAGATTTATAAAACTTTATTTGACTATAATTCTTAAAAAAATTGTGATCAATGTAATGAACATTATAAGGTTCTGGTACAGATCTTGCTTTTTTAATAACATTAACAAAGTCCATTGGAACAAAAAGTTCTTTACATTTCTTTTTTTTTCAATGAGAGCATGGACTGCGTCGCATTCCATTTGGGTATGGCCAACCGTCAAGTATTTTTGAAATAAAGTTGCATTGTACTTTATTGCAATGAGTTGCAAAGTATTTGCCAATGTGGTGTTTCGATTTTGGGCCCCACAACCGTCACTGAATAGAACAGTTGGTAAAGACAGATCAACGTAGTTTTCCAAAAAGTTGGCAACACACGAGGCAAAAACATTTGCGTCCATACCACCTTCACCTTCATGCCAAACATAGCAGTGCGTTTTCGAAGTCTTAAGATTATATATAGTGAACTGATGAACAGCAAGCTTTTGTTTGAAATAGATAGCTCCTGCTTCGATTTGGGGCACAAGTTGCACGGCTTGTACATCAAGCGTATAAACATTCCGTTCACCTTTCATTGCTTCTGTTTTGTCCTTAGCTTTTTCAGCCCTAGCTTCATCTTTTTCATTTAAATGAGCTTTGTAGGATAGTTCGTCAATATTATTTTTTTTATAAGAAAAACAAAGATCGCACTGATCTTTTTTTGGCTTGTACAAACCAACATTAAGAGAATGGATTACCTTTAGAAATGTATGATACGAGGCTTTATTTTTGACGTCCTTACTCTTCATGTAATCTTCATACTTAGAGTAAATTTCTCTAATTGACTGGTATGTTATGTCAAAATATTCTTTGTTTGAATCTTTGCGACAATAGTGGCTCTCAATTTTAGGTAAAGACAAAATGAATTTTTTTGCGCTATCGCGCTTACTTAAGACATGTTTAGCCTTGCCTTTGGATTTTTTTGTTGGAATATTGTAATTGTCATTATTTAAAACCCAGTTTCTGACCGACCATTCTTTTAAGCAGAAAGTGTTTAGGAACGTTTTTTTGCAAACAGGAAAAACTTCATCGTCAATTTTAAGACTATATTGAAAAGTAAAACGTCGGCGAGAGACATCTTCTTTTTGTTTACGCCGCTTTACCGGCACCTTTTTAACCAAACTGCTTATCAGCACTTTTCTTTGGGACCATGTCGTTCTCGTCCAAAAGTTATTAAATATTTCCTGCCGTTGAAAACTCTTAAGTTCGTTGCATTTTAAATGCTTCGCTTTCTTGCACTTTCTGAGGTCACATAATGGTTGTAACTGTTTTTTTTTCTCTTATTTTTTTGCCTGCTTCTTTACCCTTTACAACTTGTTTGCTGCAATATTCCTTTCCTGTCATTCTAGCTTTTTTAATTCTGTTTCTTTCCCATTTATTTGGTTCACTCTGACCTTTTTTTCTATTGGTTTTGGTTACAATCCCTGTGGATGTATCCAGCTGAGCACCGAAGCAATCTACTTCACTGTCACTAAAATACAGGTCGTTGGAAGTAGCAAAATCATCAAAATCAACATCATAGTCTTGTTGTGGACATTCGTTGTTTATCGCCACAAACCGTCCAGTTTTTTCATCTAAAATATAATTTTTATCGTCCGCAAAATCTGACTTTTCGTCATATTCAAGCACTGTTGAATTGTTTATAAAAAGTCCACTTATTTCATCAAGAACTTTGCCATCCATTATGAACTGTATGAAAACAAAGGAACAAAAATACTGGTTTCAGGTCCGCAATGTAATCAGATAACAAAAGTCTTAACAACTTACCTTATTCGATCAATGAAGAAATTTATGAACAAAATTGTATTTTTATATATATAACTGGTTTTTAATTTTTAAACGATGTCACTAGATCAATGTCCACTTACAACTGATCAAATTAGCAAAAACGTTTAGATAGAAAGAATTTAATCAGCGCAAGACGTAAATATAACAGAAGCAAAAAACTAAGAATAACTGATAATAATTCTCTTTCTTTGCTCAAGTTGCTTGAAAAATGAAGGTACAGTAAAATGCTGTACTGGCAGTGAAAAGAGAGAAAGAGAGATGTGATCGTAATCACAGTGTCGGATCTAGGAGTGGCAAAGCTGTGCAGGCGCTCAGGCTTACGAGCTTAGCTTTGAAAAAAAAAACTAAATCCTTTTTCTAAATCCTTTAAACATTTAAAGACAAAAAACAGAACTAAAAATAAAAAAGCTTCTTTACTTTTTTCTGTGTGTGTTTTAAAAACATTTAAAAAAGGCCCTCCAGACCAGAACACCCCCTTAAATATTTTGTTCTATTGAAAAATAGATTTCACCATTCCCCTCTTTACGAACAATATTTTTCATATCATTATTACCCTGTTATTAAAATTCTAAAATATTTAAATTAAATAAAAAATAAGATAAGTAAATTCAATAATATTTCAATTTTTGATTATAAATATCAATTAAAAATGTGAGAAATTAAATATTGTAAACTTTGTTCATATACTCAGAAAATATTTATTTAAAAAATTTATTCACTCTAGCTAAAAATTTTTTATTGTACTTACGAGTTTTGCGCATTAACATATAAAATTAGTTGGAGATACGAGGTCCTTGAATTGTCCTTAAAAAAAAAAATTTCTCACAAAGTCATAAAGATCTCTTCATAACTAAGTTGCAAACGTGTTTTTTTGTTAAAAAATATAAGAACATCAATTTCGTCAAAATGTCACTTACGTGTTTATTGAAGAGATGCAGCGATATGGGACAAATGGTCAATACTGATGGGCCATTTCAACGGTGATTTAATTGGACCGTACCCTCGAACGCGGAGCGGTATTATTGGAATATTAATTGTTTTGGATCATTTCTCAAAGCTTACGTTTTCAAACCTTTAAGGAAGTTCATTACAAAACCTATAATCAAGTTTCTCGGGAATGACATCTTTACTGCTCTGCGCATTTAGGTTCATCAGACAAGTGGGAAAACAGGAGGATGTTAGTGGTGGAAATGCTAAAATTTACCATATAAATTTTCCTAGGATAAAAACTAAAATTAAGATCAAAAATCCAGGAGGCCAGTTTAGAAACAACTATTTATATTTTGGTGTCCTTTAATACCAGATTAACAATTCTACACACCAAATAGGGTGACCATCAGATTACTAATAACCATTTTTTTTATTAAAGTCAGTTTTAGGAATTTGAGTACCGGCTATTAGCAAGCATTTTCGTGTACCTCCATAATGTGCATCTGTGGTGACCATATGAATTAAAAACGACTATTTCTTTGTAACATTCTTAACTTGGTTTTTTTTATGTAATTCTGCCTCAATTAAAAATACAATTCGTTCTCACTAACTAGATTTTCATTAATTTTCAATGTTGAAAATTTCTAATAATTTCAATTAACTTCCATTAATTTTCCAAATATGTATTCAATTTGTTTTGTTTAATAATTTTTTTTATACACATATTGTCACCTAAATTAAAATATCTTATTTTTAACACTACATTATTAAACCCTTAAATTTTAATCTCATGAGCATGCATACATAAACACACATATTTCCTTAAGTTGAGTGGATTTTGTTATTACTGGAATAAATTTTATGGTGTAATCCCAGAATCCACGTAACTAACAAACTCATTATTTTACATATTTACTCAAACACTCTCTTTAAAATAATTTATTAATAATAATAAGCAACAATCAACTGGCGCAAGCTGACTACGTTGGATAAAATTAAATAAATATAAAATAATAATAATAAAAACAAAAGGATAAATAATCTAAAAAACTTAATCTCAATCACATAAGTCCTTTAATAATTTTTTTTTGTTTTTTTTTTAAATTTTTAAAATTTTTTTTTTTTCTTAAATTTAAAACTATTTTTGTATTTTTTTTGAAAAGGGGTTTTTTTTTATTTTTTGCTCAAAAGAAAGCTTAGGGGGTTTCCTTTAAGGTAGTTTTGGTCGCTTAGTGGGATGCGAGTGGGATATGTATAAAAAAAATAATTTCTAACTCATGACGAGGATTTTTATTTTTTTTAGCATTTGACGACTTGACTTACAAATTATTTTTTTTTTATACATATCCCACTCGCATCCCACTAAGCGACCAAAACTACCTTAAAGGAAAACCCCTAAGCTTTTTTTTGAGCAAAAAAAAAAAAACAAAAAAACCCCTTTTCAAAAAAAATACAAAAATAGTTTTAAATTTAAGAAAAAAAAAATTTTAAAAATTTAAAAAAAAAATTATTAAAGGATTAAAGGATTGAGATTAAGTTTTTTAGATTATTTATCCTTTTGTTTTTATTATTATTATTTTATATTTATTTAATTATTATTACGAATAAATAAAAAGATTTAATTATAAGCAGAGTTCCAAATATTCACTCACTATTCACTCATGGGTAGGAATAAAAAATTTTATACACTGTTGTGTGCTGTTTTATTCGTGCTTAAAAACACAAAAAAAATTTTGCTTTATTCGTTCTTGTATAAAAGTATTTTCATTATTTTTCGTTTCTACAAAACACATGAGATAATAATATAATTTATTTTTTCTTACATTTGTACATGAGAGAATTTTTTTTTTAACTTCTTTTGTTCATCTTGCATTCTTATACATACTTCCAAATATACACTTGCTATTCACATCATAATCTCTGTTGTGTTTTGCTTTATTCGTGTTTAAAAACACAAAATATCTCTTGCTTTATTTGTTCTTATATTTGTATTGTTTTTTGTTTCCATGATACAAAGACACCAAAATAGCTCATTCAGCTTTTAAAAATGAAATGTAGAAGCACAAGTAAACAAACATGTGTATAATGTGCTGATGTGACTTAATATTAAACAGTTAAATTTTGTAAATAATAAAAAACATGCGCAATGCGTAATCTGTGTTTATATCATTCTTGTGTTGTTTCTACAAAAAACATGAGATAAGACAAATTATTTATTATAAATGTTTGAATTTTACTATTCATACATAAATATTTATATGTGGGTGAAGATAAATATGTCGAACTAAATATGTTTCGACGTAACATCTTACGTCTTGACATATTTCAAATACGTTTTTCGTTTTTGGGACATTTTTCCAAATATGTTTTTGACAAGCTTTTACATATGTTTTCGTATTTGTGACATATTTCAAATATCAAATTATTAAATACATACATATGTATCTTCGTATTTGTTACATATTTAATGAAATTAGAAAGAACTTAAAAAATTTATTGCAAATACAATATGTGGACAAACTGGAAGACCTTACAGGATGGGACATACCTCATTTTAAAGCTAATTACGCCTAAATTTGTAATCTATTTTGCTTTTGAAGAAAAAAACCTCTGGGCTATTTTTAAAACATTTTGTAAGTTCTCAGATGTACTAGTAGTGATTCTCTGAGGGATTTTTGAAAATTTTGGACAAACTGGAAGACCTTACAGGATGGGACATACCTCATTTTAAAGCTAATTACGCCTTAATTTGTAATCTATTTTGCTTTTGAAGAAAAAAACCTCTGGGCTATTTTTAAAAAATTTTGTAAGTTCTCAGATGTACTAGTAGTGATTCTCTGAGGGATTTTTGAAAATTTTGGACAAACTGGAAGACCTTACAGGATGGGACATACCTCATTTTAAAAAATTTTATAAGTTCTCAGATGTACTAGTAGTGATTCTCTGAGGGATTTTTGAAAATTTTGGACAAACTGGAAGACCTTACAGGATGGGACATACCTCATTTTAAAGCTAATTACGCCTAAATTTGTAATCTATTTTGCTTTTGGAGAATAAAACCTCTGGGCTATTTTTAAAAAATTTTGTAAGTTCTCAGATGTACTAGTAGTGATTCTCTGAGGGATTTTTGAAAATTTTGGACAAACTGGAAGACCTTACAGGATGGGACATACCTCATTTTAAAGCCAATTACGCCTTAATTTGTAATCTATTTTTCTTTTGAAGAAAAAAACCTCTGGGCTATTTTTAAAAAATTTTGTAAGTTCTCAGATGTACTAGTAGTGATTCTCTGAGGGATTTTTGAAAATTTTGGACAAACTGAAAGACCTTACAGGATGGGACATACCTCATTTTAAAGCTAATTACGCCTAAATTTGTAATCTATTTTGCTTTTGGAGAAAAAAACCTCTGGGCTATTTTTAAAAAATACATCTGATAACTTACAAAATTTTTTAAAAATAGCCCAGAGGTTTTATTCTCCAAAAGCAAAATAGACTACAAATTTAGGCGTAATTAGCTTTAAAATGAGGTATGTCCCATCCTGTAAGGTCTTCCAGTTTGTCCAAAATTTTCAAAAATCCCTCAGAGAATCACTACTAGTACATCTGAGAACTTACAAAATTTTTTAAAAATAGCCCAGAGGTTTTATTCTCCAAAAGCAAAATAGATTACAAATTTAGGCGTAATTAGCTTTAAAATGAGGTATGTCCCATCCTGTAAGGTCTTCCAGTTTGTCCAAAATTTTCAAAAATCCCTCAGAGAATCACTACTAGTACATCTGAGAACTTACAAAATTTTTTAAAATGAGGTATGTCCCATCCTGTAAGGTCTTCCAGTTTGTCCAAAATTTTCAAAAATCCCTCAGAGAATCACTACTAGTACATCTGAGAACTTACAAAATTTTTTAAAAATAGCCCAGAGGTTTTATTCTTCAAAAGCAAAATAGATTACAAATTAAGGCGTAATTAGCTTTAAAATGAGGTATGTCCCATCCTGTAAGGTCTTCCAGTTTGTCCAAAATTTTCAAAAATCCCTCAGAGAATCACTACTAGTACATCTGAGAACTTACAAAATTTTTTAAAAATAGCCCAGAGGTTTTTTTCTTCAAAAGCAAAATAGATTACAAATTTAGGCGTAATTAGCTTTAAAATGAGGTATGTCCCATCCTGTAAGGTCTTCCAGTTTGTCCAAAATTTTCAAAAATCCCTCAGAGAATCACTACTAGTACATCTGAGAACTTACAAAATTTTTTAAAAATAGCCCAGAGGTTTTTTTCTTCAAAAGAAAAATAGATTACAAATTAAGGCGTAATTGGCTTAAAAATGAGGTATGTCCCATCCTGTAAGGTCTTCCAGTATGTCCAAAATTTTCAAAAATCCCTCAGAGAATCACTACTAGTACATCTGAGAACATACAAAATTTTTTAAAAATAGCCCAGAGGTTTTATTCTCCAAAAGCAAAATAGATTACAAATTTAGGCGTAATTAGCTTTAAAATGAGGTATGTCCCATCCTGTAAGGTCTTCCAGTTTGTCCAAAATTTTCAAAAATCCCTCAGAGAATCACTACTAGTACATCTGAGAACTTACAAAATTTTTTAAAATGAGGTATGTCCCATCCTGAAAGGTCTTCCAGTTTGTCCAAAATTTTCAAAAATCCCTCAGAGAATCACTACTAGTACATCTGAGAACTTACAAAATTTTTTAAAAATAGCCCAGAGGTTTTTTTCTCCAAAAGCAAAATAGATTACAAATTTAGGCGTAATTAGCTTTAAAATGAGGTATGTCCCATCCTGTAAGGTCTTCCAGTTTGTCCAACATTTTCAAAAATCCCTCAGAGAATCACTACTAGTACATCTGAGAACTTACAAAATTTTTTAAAAATAGCCCAGAGGTTTTTTTCTTCAAAAGCAAAATAGATTACAAATTTAGGCGTAATTAGCTTTAAAATGAGGTATGTCCCATCCTGTAAGGTCTTCCAGTTTGTCCAAAATTTTCAAAAATCCCTCAGAGAATCACTACTAGTACATCTGAGAACTTACAAAATTTTTTAAAAATAGCCCAGAGGTTTTTTTTTTCAAAAGCAAAATAGATTACAAATTAAGGCGTAATTGGCTTTAAAATGAGGTATGTCCCATCCTGTAAGGTCTTCCAGTTTGTCCAAAATTTTCAAAAATCCCTCAGAGAATCACTACTAGTACATCTGAGAACTTACAAAATTTTTTAAAAATAGCCCAGAGGTTTTTTTCTCCAAAAGCAAAATAGATTACAAATTTAGGCGTAATTAGCTTTAAAATGAGGTATGTCCCATCCTGTAAGGTCTTCCAGTTTGTCCAACATTTTCAAAAATCCCTCAGAGAATCACTACTAGTACATCTGAGAACTTACAAAATTTTTTAAAAATAGCCCAGAGGTTTTTTTCTTCAAAAGCAAAATAGATTACAAATTTAGGCGTAATTAGCTTTAAAATGAGGTATGTCCCATCCTGTAAGGTCTTCCAGTTTGTCCAAAATTTTCAAAAATCCCTCAGAGAATCACTACTAGTACATCTGAGAACTTACAAAATTTTTTAAAAATAGCCCAGAGGTTTTTTTCTTCAAAAGCAAAATAGATTACAAATTTAGGCGTAATTAGCTTTAAAATGAGGTATGTCCCATCCTGTAAGGTCTTCCAGTTTGTCCAAAATTTTCAAAAATCCCTCAGAGAATCACTACTAGTACATCTAAAAACTTACAAAATTTTTTAAAAATAGCCCAGAGGTTTTTTTCTTCAAAAGCAAAATAGATAACAAATTTAGGCGTAATTAGCTTTAAAATGAGGTATGTCCCATCCTGTAAGGTCTTCCAATTTGTCCACATATTGTATTTGCAATAAATTTTTTAAGTTCTTTCTAATTTCATTAAATATGTAACAAATACGAAGATACATATGTATGTATTTAATAATTTGATATTTGAAATATGTCACAAATACGAAAACATATTTAAAAGCTTGTCAAAAACATATTTGGAAAAATGTCCCAAATACGAAAAACGTATTTGAAATATGTGAAGACGTAAGATGTTACGTCGAAACATATTTAGTTCGACATATTTATCTTCACCCACATAATATTTATGAACGTTGAAAAAAAAACAAATTTTCAACAATTAGTGTCACGATTAGTTTTTTTTTTATGTCTTTTTTTTTTTTTTGAAGTGCAAATTTAGAGAAAAAAAATTTTTTAAGTGAAAATACTGCTCATAAAAAAAAAACAAAAAAAATAGGTATGATTTATTTTATATTTTTTTTTTATTAAAGTTTTAAAAAAAACATAACACAACACTTTTAAAATAAGTAATTCATTGAAAATTTGTACTGTTGTTATATTTACAATTGTTCAAAATAAAGTTGCAAGTGTTTTCTTAATGTATGAATAAACGACGCTTAAAAAACATTTTTATCATGTACAAATCAAGGCTACAAATACTATTAAACAAGAACAAATGAAGCAAGCGATATTTTGTGTTTTTAAACACGAATAAAGCAAAACACAACAGAGAGGAACTCTTTTTATTATAAACATAAATGACAGCAACGATTAGCCTCTCATAGATTAGTTTTTACAATTTTGTACTTTTCTTTATTCACATACGTGCATATGTACAAACTGGAAAATAAAAAACAAAACTATTCATGTGCTTAAAAATAAAAAAAATTCTTAGCTATTAATTTTACAGTGTGAAAATAAAACAAAAAATTTTGCAAGCATTATTCATGACAATTTATCATGAATGTTGGAATTTTAGAATTTATGTATGAATATTTCTGAACCCTGATTATAAGTATTTATCGACCTTCTTTTTTGATTACTCTAAATAGTTGTTATAGTTTTCTATATACAGGCTTTAAAGGTCATTAATTTAATGTAAATAAAAGATTATTTATTTCATTTTCAATAAAATCCGACGTTTCGTTGGTATTCTTTCCAACTTCTTCAGGGATTGAGTTTTATTAAAATCTGGCAACATTGTAAAAATACAAAGTGAAAAAAGTAGTGAATAATAGCAATAATTATAATCTTAATTTTTGACAAATTAACTTACAATAATATTTTTTCGTCAGTTTACATCATTTATAAAATATATCACAGTATTTTGTATAGGTGGACAACACAACTAAATATATGTAAATTTAAAAATTATCACAGAAAATTTGTCATTTTTTAAAATCAAAGTCGTTATTATTACTAATCTTGCAATGGTGTAGTTTGCATTTGTATTGTCTTTGTCTTCTTTTGTGTTTATTGCACTTGTCGATTTTTGTTGTATTCTTAAGCTCTCCAACGTGTATCTCTTATTTTCCCTTTTCTCTTTATCTAAAATTCTCACTCTTTCAAAGTTTGGCTTGTGTCCGTTTTCAATGCAGTGTTGTGCAAGTGCAGTTGAATGTTTTCCTCTTTTTATGTCAGCTTTACGTTCGTCTATTCTCACGCCTAAATTTCTTTTCGATGTACCAATGTAGATTTTTCCACACTCCTCATTATCACCGCCATCACATTCAATTTGATAAACAACATCACTTTGATCTCTGCACTCAATCTTTGTTTTTGTTTGTGTAAATAAATTATGTATTGTCTTGTTTGATTTATGTGCGAATATTATATGTTGGTCTTTTATTATCTCTCTCAGTTTGTTGTTCTCCGTAAGTCTTAGAATAAACGGTAGACTATAGTATTTGGCGTTACCAGATGTGTCATTTCTGTTTTTCCCCCTGAAGAAATATTATTTTTATTTTTAACTCTAGCCAATAATGAATTAATCAACCCCTTTGGAAAATTGTTTTTCATTAAGATATCCTTTACTCTTGTCATATTCTTAGATTGAAATTTTACGTTGCTTATTTTTATAACTTTGTCATTTAATTTGTCAACATCTCTATAGAAAAAGTGATTTTATTCCTGGGATTAATATATTGTGGGTATTACAGTATCGAGGGAATGAAATGCTAGATCGGTATGTTATATACCGTCGGAAAGGTTAATTTGTCTAGTTTCTCAGCATAAGTTTTATTTTTAAGATTGTAGAAACACTTACACATAAAAAGCAAAAAATTCAAAATAGTGCATATGCTAAAAATTGGAAAACCCTCGTCTTGAGTTAAAAATTATTTTTTTTTATACATATCCCACTCTCATCCCAATAAGCGACCAAAACTACCTAAAAGAAAAATGCATAAGCTTTCTTTTGAGCAAAAAAAAAAAAAAAATACCGTTTCAAAAAAAAATAAGTTTTAAATTTAAAAAAAAAAATTTTAAAAAATACAAAAAAAAATTTTTTCGATAGCTTGAAGAAATAGCTATATAATTTGTTTGGGACAAATTTTGCTAACACCAATAGATAATAAGTTACATGGACGAGAAAGAACACCGGTTTGAACAAAATGTCAAATTTTGACCCCCTCTAACTCAGAAACTTTTTGACCGATCTTGTTGAAAATTTGTGTATAAACTACTATCCAATAAGACTAACCATGGGGGATTTCGTGTCAAGTGACCAAACTTTTGAACTCGATGTCTTCCGATTTGGATGAAGTTTGCACCAAGGTTAGTCTTATTGGGTAGTAGTTTAGACACAAATTTTCAACAAGATCGGTCAAAAAGTTTCTGAGTTAGAGGGGGTCAAAATTTGACATTTTGGCCAAACCGGTGTTCTTTCTCGTCCATGTAACTTATTATCTATGTGTGTTAGCAAAATTTGTCCCAAACAAATTAGATAGCTATTTCTTCAAGCTATCGAAAAAAAATTTTTTTATATTTATTAAAAATTTTTTTTTTTAAACTTAAAACTTATTTTTTATTTTTTTTTTTGGAAACGGTATTTTTTTTTTTTTTTTTTGCTCAAAAGAAAGCTTATGTATTTTTCTTTTAGGTAGTTTTGGTCGCTTAGTGGGATGAGAGTGGGATATGCATAAAAAAAAAATAATTTCTAACTCAAGACGAGGGTTTTTAAATTTTTAGCATATGCACTATTTTGAATTTTTTTCCTTTTTATGTATAAGTGTTTCTAAAATCTTAAAAATAAAACTTATGCTGAGAAACTAGACAAATTAACCTTTCCGACAGTATATAACATACCGAACTAGCATTTCATTCCCTCGATACTGTAATACCCACAATATGTTAATCCCAGGAATAAAATCATTTTTTCTATAGAGATGTTGACAAATTAAATCTTTTTATTTATTTGTAATAATAATTAAATTAATATAAAATAATAATAATAAAAACAAAAAAATAAATAATCTAAAAACCTTAATCTCAATCACATAAGTCCTTTAATATTTTTTTTTGTTTTTTTTTAAATTTTTTAATTTTTTTTTTTCTTAAATTTAAAACTATTTTTGTATTTTTTTTGAAAAGGGTATTAATTTTTATTTTTTTTTTTGCTCAAAAGAAAGATTAGGTCTTTTCCTTTAAGGTAGTTTTGGTCGCTTAGTGGGATGCGAGTGGGATATGTATAAAAAAAATAATTTCTAACTCAAGACGAGGATTTTTATTTTTTTAGCATTTGACGTCTTGACTTACAAATTTTTTTTTTTTTATACATATCTTAAGGAACTTGATGCAACTCCTCAATCTGACTACTCATTATGGCGTGCAGCTAGAAATCTAAAAAGACCAGTTATCACTAAACCGCCATTAAGAAACTTAAATGGAAGTTGGGCACGAAATGATATAGAAAAAGGAAATATTTTTGTTAATCATTTGAAAACCGTATTTACCCCTCATACATCTTTCGATACTGCGGTCGAGTTACCACCTGTTGTTGTTAGATCAGCTGTTCCACTAAGATTTGAACTAAGAGAAATCGAAAAGGCTATTCATGATTTAAACCCCAAGAAAGCCCCTGGTTTTGATAATATCAGTAACAAAATGCTTTTGGAGCTACCCCGCATAGCAAAGAAAATTATTCTACTAATTTTTAATGCTATTTTACGCCTTGAATACTACCCACAAGAGTGGAAAGTATCTTTAGTTACCATGATACCTAAACCAGGAAAGGATCCCACAAAAGTTGAGTCATATAGACCTATAAGCCTATTGTCTAATATATCAAAGCTATTTGAGAAACTACTAGTGTCAAAATTAACGCCGATTTTAAATGAAAACAGATGTATTCCCAATCATCAATTCGGTTTTAGAAGAAAACACAGCACAATTGAACAAACTCATCGAATAGTAAATGTCATAAGAAAAGCCTTTGAAGAAAAAAAATATTGCTCTGCACTCTTCATCGATGTGTCTCAAGCTTTTGATAAAGTCTGGCATAAAGGGTTACTACTGAAGTTGCAGCAAAACTTACCAGCAAACATACACAAGCTGTTAGAAAGCTACTTAGTCGGGCGTCATTTTATTATTAAAGAAGGCGATTTTTTAAGTTCTCCTCAGCCAATTAACGCCGGAGTCCCACAAGGCAGCATCCTGGGCCCTCTATTATACTTAATTTATACTTCGGACTTGCCAACAAACAGCTACACCCATACCTCAACATTTGCGGACGATACAGCTTTTCTAAGCGTACACGCAAACTGTCAAGAAGCATCTCGTTACTTACAGGATCACAAAATTTTGTAAGTTATCAGATGTATTTTTTAAAAATAGCCCAGAGGTTTTTTTCTCCAAAAGCAAAATAGATTACAAATTTAGGCGTAATTAGCTTTAAAATGAGGTATGTCCCATCCTGTAAGGTCTTCCAGTTTGTCCAAAATTTTCAAAAATCCCTCAGAGAATCACTACTAGTACATCTGAGAACTTACAAAATTTTTTAAAAATAGCCCAGAGGTTTTTTTCTTCAAAAGCAAAATAGATTACAAATTAAGGCGTAATTAGCTTTAAAATGAGGTATGTCCCATCCTGTAAGGTCTTCCAGTTTGTCCAAAATTTTCAAAAATCCCTCAGAGAATCACTACTAGTACATCTGAGAACTTACAAAATTTTTTAAAAATAGCCCAGAGGTTTTTTTTTTCAAAAGCAAAATAGATTACAAATTTAGGCGTAATTAGCTTTAAAATGAGGTATGTCCCATCCTGTAAGGTCTTCCAGTTTGTCCACATATTGTATTTGCAATAAATTTTTTAAGTTCTTTCTAATTTCATTAAATATGTAACAAATACGAAGATACATATGTATGTATTTAATAATTTGATATTTGAAATATGTCACAAATACGAAAACATATTTAAAAGCTTGTCAAAAACATATTTGGAAAAATGTCCCAAATACGAAAAACGTATTTGAAATATGTGAAGACGTAAGATGTTACGTCGAAACATATTTAGTTCGACATATTTATCTTCACCCACATAATAT
Organism: Pollenia amentaria; assembly: GCA_943735925.1. NCBI lineage: Eukaryota > Metazoa > Arthropoda > Insecta > Diptera > Polleniidae > Pollenia > Pollenia amentaria. Next base: position 48,098,029 of record OX031008.1, on the reverse strand, counting down.
TTATGAACGTTGAAAAAAAAACAAATTTTCAACAATTAGTGTCACGATTAGTTTTTTTTTTATGTCTTTTTTTTTTTTTTTGAAGTGCAAATTTAGAGAAAAAAAATTTTTTAAGTGAAAATACTGCTCATAAAAAAAAAACAAAAAAATAGGTATGATTTATTTTATATTTTTTTTTTATTAAAGTTTTAAAAAAAACATAACACAACACTTTTAAAATAAGTAATTCATTGAAAATTTGTACTGTTGTTATATTTACAATTGTTCAAAATAAAGTTGCAAGTGTTTTCTTAATGTATGAATAAACGACGCTTAAAAAACATTTTTATCATGTACAAATCAAGGCTACAAATACTATTAAACAAGAACAAATGAAGCAAGCGATATTTTGTGTTTTTAAACACGAATAAAGCAAAACACAACAGAGAGGAACTCTTTTTATTATAAACATAAATGACAGCAACGATTAGCCTCTCATAGATTAGTTTTTACAATTTTGTACTTTTCTTTATTCACATACGTGCATATGTACAAACTGGAAAATAAAAAACAAAACTATTCATGTGCTTAAAAATAAAAAAAATTCTTAGCTATTAATTTTACAGTGTGAAAATAAAACAAAAAATTTTGCAAGCATTATTCATGACAATTTATCATGAATGTTGGAATTTTAGAATTTATGTATGAATATTTCTGAACCCTGATTATAAGTATTTATCGACCTTCTTTTTTGATTACTCTAAATAGTTGTTATAGTTTTCTATATACAGGCTTTAAAGGTCATTAATTTAATGTAAATAAAAGATTATTTATTTCATTTTCAATAAAATCCGACGTTTCGTTGGTATTCTTTCCAACTTCTTCAGGGATTGAGTTTTATTAAAATCTGGCAACATTGTAAAAATACAAAGTGAAAAAAGTAGTGAATAATAGCAATAATTATAATCTTAATTTTTGACAAATTAACTTACAATAATATTTTTTCGTCAGTTTACATCATTTATAAAATATATCACAGTATTTTGTATAGGTGGACAACACAACTAAATATATGTAAATTTAAAAATTATCACAGAAAATTTGTCATTTTTTAAAATCAAAGTCGTTATTATTACTAATCTTGCAATGGTGTAGTTTGCATTTGTATTGTCTTTGTCTTCTTTTGTGTTTATTGCACTTGTCGATTTTTGTTGTATTCTTAAGCTCTCCAACGTGTATCTCTTATTTTCCCTTTTCTCTTTATCTAAAATTCTCACTCTTTCAAAGTTTGGCTTGTGTCCGTTTTCAATGCAGTGTTGTGCAAGTGCAGTTGAATGTTTTCCTCTTTTTATGTCAGCTTTACGTTCGTCTATTCTCACGCCTAAATTTCTTTTCGATGTACCAATGTAGATTTTTCCACACTCCTCATTATCACCGCCATCACATTCAATTTGATAAACAACATCACTTTGATCTCTGCACTCAATCTTTGTTTTTGTTTGTGTAAATAAATTATGTATTGTCTTGTTTGATTTATGTGCGAATATTATATGTTGGTCTTTTATTATCTCTCTCAGTTTGTTGTTCTCCGTAAGTCTTAGAATAAACGGTAGACTATAGTATTTGGCGTTACCAGATGTGTCATTTCTGTTTTTCCCCCTGAAGAAATATTATTTTTATTTTTAACTCTAGCCAATAATGAATTAATCAACCCCTTTGGAAAATTGTTTTTCATTAAGATATCCTTTACTCTTGTCATATTCTTAGATTGAAATTTTACGTTGCTTATTTTTATAACTTTGTCATTTAATTTGTCAACATCTCTATAGAAAAAGTGATTTTATTCCTGGGATTAATATATTGTGGGTATTACAGTATCGAGGGAATGAAATGCTAGATCGGTATGTTATATACCGTCGGAAAGGTTAATTTGTCTAGTTTCTCAGCATAAGTTTTATTTTTAAGATTGTAGAAACACTTACACATAAAAAGCAAAAAATTCAAAATAGTGCATATGCTAAAAATTGGAAAACCCTCGTCTTGAGTTAAAAATTATTTTTTTTTATACATATCCCACTCTCATCCCAATAAGCGACCAAAACTACCTAAAAGAAAAATGCATAAGCTTTCTTTTGAGCAAAAAAAAAAAAAAAATACCGTTTCAAAAAAAAATAAGTTTTAAATTTAAAAAAAAAAATTTTAAAAAATACAAAAAAAAATTTTTTCGATAGCTTGAAGAAATAGCTATATAATTTGTTTGGGACAAATTTTGCTAACACCAATAGATAATAAGTTACATGGACGAGAAAGAACACCGGTTTGAACAAAATGTCAAATTTTGACCCCCTCTAACTCAGAAACTTTTTGACCGATCTTGTTGAAAATTTGTGTATAAACTACTATCCAATAAGACTAACCATGGGGGATTTCGTGTCAAGTGACCAAACTTTTGAACTCGATGTCTTCCGATTTGGATGAAGTTTGCACCAAGGTTAGTCTTATTGGGTAGTAGTTTAGACACAAATTTTCAACAAGATCGGTCAAAAAGTTTCTGAGTTAGAGGGGGTCAAAATTTGACATTTTGGCCAAACCGGTGTTCTTTTTCGTCCATGTAACTTATTATCTATGTGTGTTAGCAAAATTTGTCCCAAACAAATTAGATAGCTATTTCTTCAAGCTATCGAAAAAAAATTTTTTTATATTTATTAAAAATTTTTTTTTTTAAACTTAAAACTTATTTTTTATTTTTTTTTTTGGAAACGGTATTTTTTTTTTTTTTTTTTGCTCAAAAGAAAGCTTATGTATTTTTCTTTTAGGTAGTTTTGGTCGCTTAGTGGGATGAGAGTGGGATATGCATAAAAAAAAATAATTTCTAACTCAAGACGAGGGTTTTTAAATTTTTAGCATATGCACTATTTTGAATTTTTTTCCTTTTTATGTATAAGTGTTTCTAAAATCTTAAAAATAAAACTTATGCTGAGAAACTAGACAAATTAACCTTTCCGACAGTATATAACATACCGAACTAGCATTTCATTCCCTCGATACTGTAATACCCACAATATGTTAATCCCAGGAATAAAATCATTTTTTCTATAGAGATGTTGACAAATTAAATCTTTTTATTTATTTGTAATAATAATTAAATTAATATAAAATAATAATAATAAAAACAAAAAAATAAATAATCTAAAAACCTTAATCTCAATCACATAAGTCCTTTAATATTTTTTTTTGTTTTTTTTTAAATTTTTTAATTTTTTTTTTTCTTAAATTTAAAACTATTTTTGTATTTTTTTTGAAAAGGGTATTAATTTTTATTTTTTTTTTTGCTCAAAAGAAAGATTAGGTCTTTTCCTTTAAGGTAGTTTTGGTCGCTTAGTGGGATGCGAGTGGGATATGTATAAAAAAAATAATTTCTAACTCAAGACGAGGATTTTTATTTTTTTAGCATTTGACGTCTTGACTTACAAATTTTTTTTTTTTTATACATATCTTAAGGAACTTGATGCAACTCCTCAATCTGACTACTCATTATGGCGTGCAGCTAGAAATCTAAAAAGACCAGTTATCACTAAACCGCCATTAAGAAACTTAAATGGAAGTTGGGCACGAAATGATATAGAAAAAGGAAATATTTTTGTTAATCATTTGAAAACCGTATTTACCCCTCATACATCTTTCGATACTGCGGTCGAGTTACCACCTGTTGTTGTTAGATCAGCTGTTCCACTAAGATTTGAGATAAGAGAAATCGAAAAGGCTATTCATGATTTAAACCCCAAGAAAGCCCCTGGTTTTGATAATATCAGTAACAAAATGCTTTTGGAGCTACCCCGCATAGCAAAGAAAATTATTCTACTAATTTTTAATGCTATTTTACGCCTTGAATACTACCCACAAGAGTGGAAAGTATCTTTAGTTACCATGATACCTAAACCAGGAAAGGATCCCACAAAAGTTGAGTCATATAGACCTATAAGCCTATTGTCTAATATATCAAAGCTATTTGAGAAACTACTAGTGTCAAAATTAACGCCGATTTTAAATGAAAACAGATGTATTCCCAATCATCAATTCGGTTTTAGAAGAAAACACAGCACAATTGAACAAACTCATCGAATAGTAAATGTCATAAGAAAAGCCTTTGAAGAAAAAAAATATTGCTCTGCACTCTTCATCGATGTGTCTCAAGCTTTTGATAAAGTCTGGCATAAAGGGTTACTACTGAAGTTGCAGCAAAACTTACCAGCAAACATACACAAGCTGTTAGAAAGCTACTTAGTCGGGCGTCATTTTATTATTAAAGAAGGCGATTTTTTAAGTTCTCCTCAGCCAATTAACGCCGGAGTCCCACAAGGCAGCATCCTGGGCCCTCTATTATACTTAATTTATACTTCGGACTTGCCAACAAACAGCTACACCCATACCTCAACATTTGCGGACGATACAGCTTTTCTAAGCGTACACGCAAACTGTCAAGAAGCATCTCGTTACTTACAGGATCACAAAATTTTGTAAGTTATCAGATGTATTTTTTAAAAATAGCCCAGAGGTTTTTTTCTCCAAAAGCAAAATAGATTACAAATTTAGGCGTAATTAGCTTTAAAATGAGGTATGTCCCATCCTGTAAGGTCTTCCAGTTTGTCCAAAATTTTCAAAAATCCCTCAGAGAATCACTACTAGTACATCTGAGAACTTACAAAATTTTTTAAAAATAGCCCAGAGGTTTTTTTCTTCAAAAGCAAAATAGATTACAAATTAAGGCGTAATTAGCTTTAAAATGAGGTATGTCCCATCCTGTAAGGTCTTCCAGTTTGTCCAAAATTTTCAAAAATCCCTCAGAGAATCACTACTAGTACATCTGAGAACTTACAAAATTTTTTAAAAATAGCTGAGAGGTTTTTTTTTTTCAAAAGCAAAATAGATTACAAATTTAGGCGTAATTAGCTTTAAAATGAGGTATGTCCCATCCTGTAAGGTCTTCCAGTTTGTCCACATATTGTATTTGCAATAAATTTTTTAAGTTCTTTCTAATTTCATTAAATATGTAACAAATACGAAGATACATATGTATGTATTTAATAATTTGATATTTGAAATATGTCACAAATACGAAAACATATTTAAAAGCTTGTCAAAAACATATTTGGAAAAATGTCCCAAATACGAAAAACGTATTTGAAATATGTGAAGACGTAAGATGTTACGTCGAAACATATTTAGTTCGACATATTTATCTTCACCCACATAATATTTATGAACGTTGAAAAAAAACCAAATTTTCAACAATTAGTGTCACGATTAGTTTTTTTTTTATGTCTTTTTTTTTTTTTGAAGTGCAAATTTAGAGAAAAAAAATTTTTTAAGTGAAAATACTGCTCATAAAAAAAAACAAAAAAATAGGTATGATTTATTTTATATTTTTTTTTTATTAAAGTTTTAAAAAAAACATAACACAACACTTTTAAAATAAGTAATTCATTGAAAATTTGTACTGTTGTTATATTTACAATTGTTCAAAATAAAGTTGCAAGTGTTTTCTTAATGTATGAATAAACGACGCTTAAAAAACATTTTTATCATGTACAAATCAAGGCTACAAATACTATTAAACAAGAACAAATGAAGCAAGCGATATTTTGTGTTTTTAAACACGAATAAAGCAAAACACAACAGAGAGGAACTCTTTTTATTATAAACATAAATGACAGCAACGATTAGCCTCTCATAGATTAGTTTTTACAATTTTGTACTTTTCTTTATTCACATACGTGCATATGTACAAACTGGAAAATAAAAAACAAAACTATTCATGTGCTTAAAAATAAAAAAAATTCTTAGCTATTCATTTTACAGTGTGAAAATAAAACAAAAAATTTTGCAAGCATTATTCATGACAATTTATCATGAATGTTGGAATTTTAGAATTTATGTATGAATATTTCTGAACCCTGATTATAAGTATTTATCGACCTTCTTTTTTGATTACTCTAAATAGTTGTTATAGTTTTCTATATACAGGCTTTAAAGGTCATTAATTTAATGTAAATAAAAGATTATTTATTTCATTTTCAATAAAATCCGACGTTTCGTTGGTATTCTTTCCAACTTCTTCAGGGATTGAGTTTTATTAAAATCTGGCAACATTGTAAAAATACAAAGTGAAAAAAGTAGTGAATAATAACAATAATTATAATCTTAATTTTTGACAAATTAACTTACAATAATATTTTTTCGTCAGTTTACATCATTTATAAAATATATCACAGTATTTTGTATAGGTGGACAACACAACTAAATATATGTAAATTTAAAAATTATCACAGAAAATTTGTCCTTTTTTTAGATCAAAGTCGTTATTATTACTAATCTTGCAATGGTGTAGTTTGCATTTGTATTGTCTTTGTCTTCTTTTGTGTTTATTGCACTTGTCGATTTTTGTTGTATTCTTAAGCTCTCCAACGTGTATCTCTTATTTTCCCTTTTCTCTTTATCTAAAATTCTCACTCTTTCAAAGTTTGGCTTGTGTCCGTTTTCAATGCAGTGTTGTGCAAGTGCAGTTGAATGTTTTCCTCTTTTTATGTCAGCTTTACGTTCGTCTATTCTCACGCCTAAATTTCTTTTCGATGTACCAATGTAGATTTTTCCACACTCCTCATTATCACCGCCATCACATTCAATTTGATAAACAACATCACTTTGATCTCTGCACTCAATCTTTGTTTTTGTTTGTGTAAATAAATTATGTATTGTCTTGTTTGATTTATGTGCGAATATTATATGTTGGTCTTTTATTATCTCTCTCAGTTTGTTGTTCTCCGTAAGTCTTAGAATAAACGGTAGACTATAGTATTTGGCGTTACCAGATGTGTCATTTCTGTTTTTCCCCCTGAAGAAATATTATTTTTATTTTTAACTCTAGCCAATAATGAATTAATCAACCCCTTTGGAAAATTGTTTTTCATTAAGATATCCTTTACTCTTGTCATATTCTTAGATTGAAATTTTACGTTGCTTATTTTTATAACTTTGTCATTTAATTTGTCAACATCTCTATAGAAAAAGTGATTTTATTCCTGGGATTAATATATTGTGGGTATTACAGTATCGAGGGAATGAAATGCTAGATCGGTATGTTATATACCGTCGGAAAGGTTAATTTGTCTAGTTTCTCAGCATAAGTTTTATTTTTAAGATTTTAGAAACACTTACACATAAAAAGCAAAAAATTCAAAATAGTGCATATGCTAAAAATTGGAAAACCCTCGTCTTGAGTTAAAAATTATTTTTTTTTATACATATCCCACTCTCATCCCAATAAGCGACCAAAACTACCTAAAACAAAAATGCATAAGCTTTCTTTTGAGCAAAAAAAAAAAAAAAATACCGTTTCAAAAAAAAATAAGTTTTAAATTTAAAAAAAAAAATTTTAAAAAATACAAAAAAAAATTTTTTCGATAGCTTGAAGAAATAGCTATATAATTTGTTTGGGACAAATTTTGCTAACACCAATAGATAATAAGTTACATGGACGAGAAAGAACACCGGTTTGAACAAAATGTCAAATTTTGACCCCCTCTAACTCAGAAACTTTTTGACCGATCTTGTTGAAAATTTGTGTATAAACTACTATCCAATAAGACTAACCATGGGGGATTTCGTGTCAAGTGACCAAACTTTTGAACTCGATGTCTTCCGATTTGGATGAAGTTTGCACCAAGGTTAGTCTTATTGGGTAGTAGTTTAGACACAAATTATCAACAAGATCGGTCAAAAAGTTTCTGAGTTAGAGGGGGTCAAAATTTGACATTTTGGCCAAACCGGTGTTCTTTCTCGTCCATGTAACTTATTATCTATTGGTGTTAGCAAAATTTGTCCCAAACAAATTAGATAGCTATTTCTTCAAGCTATCGAAAAAAAATTTTTTTATATTTATTAAAATTTTTTTTTTTTAAATTTAAAACTTATTTTTTATTTTTTTTTTTGGAAACGGTATTTTTTTTTTTTTTTTTTGCTCAAAAGAAAGCTTATGTATTTTTCTTTTAGGTAGTTTTGGTCGCTTAGTGGGATGAGAGTGGGATATGCATAAAAAAAAATAATTTCTAACTCAAGACGAGGGTTTTTAAATTTTTAGCATATGCACTATTTTGAATTTTTTTCCTTTTTATGTATAAGTGTTTCTAAAATCTTAAAAATAAAACTTATGCTGAGAAACTAGACAAATTAACCTTTCCGACAGTATATAACATACCGAACTAGCATTTCATTCCCTCGATACTGTAATACCCACAATATGTTAATCCCAGGAATAAAATCATTTTTTCTATAGAGATGTTGACAAATTAAATCTTTTTATTTATTTGTAATAATAATTAAATTAATATAAAATAATAATAATAAAAACAAAAAGATAAATAATCGAAAAACCTTAATCTCAATCACATAAGTCCTTTAATATTTTTTTTTGTTTTTTTTAATTTTTTTTTTTCTTAAATTTAAAACTATTTTTGTATTTTTTTTGAAAAGGGTATTAATTTTTATTTTTTTTTTTTGCTCAAAAGAAAGATTAGGTCTTTTCCTTTAAGGTAGTTTTGGTCGCTTAGTGGGATGCGAGTGGGATATGTATAAAAAAAATAATTTCTAACTCAAGACGAGGATTTTTATTTTTTTAGCATTTGACGTCTTGACTTACAAATTTTTTTTTTTTTATACATATCCCACTCGCATCCCACTAAGCGACCAGAACTACCTAAAAGAAAAATACATAAGCTTTCTTTTGAGCAAAAAAAAAAAAAAAAAAAATACCGTTTCCAAAAAAAATAAAAAATAAGTTTTAAGTTTAAAAAAAAAAATTTTTAATAAATATAAAAAAATTTTTTTTCGATAGCTTGAAGAAATAGCTATCTAATTTGTTTGGGACAAATTTTGCTAACACACATAGATAATAAGTTACATGGACGAGAAAGAACACCGGTTTGGCCAAAATGTCAAATTTTGACCCCCTCTAACTCAGAAACTTTTTGACCGATCTTGTTGAAAATTTGTTTCTAAACTACTACCCAATAAGACTAACCTTGGTGCAAATTTCATCCAAATCGGGAAACATCGATTTCAAAAGTTGGGTCACTTCACATGAAATCCCCCATATATATATATATATATATATATATATATATATGTATATATTAACGCTTACAAAGCATAAAATAAGCTTTATAAAATTTGCTAAATTCCCAGACAGAAAAATACAAAATACAAACAAATTTCAACGGCTCAGGTTGCAGCAAACGTCTCTCAGAAAATGCAGGCGCGTGGACGACGTCACCATTTTTGTTGCAGTAGCATACGTTAGATATTAAGGAAATAAAAATTGTAAAATAACGACCTAAGTTATACAAAATAAAGCATGTCAATAAAGTGAAAAGTGTTTCAATTTAAAAGTAAAGCCAAGTGAAACTTGAAAATCAAAATTAAAAGTATAGTTTGTAAAACTTAAAAAGTAATTCTTAATAAAATACAATTAAAAAGTAAAGTTTGTAAACTTGAAAAGTTTTTTTTTTTTTTTTCTCAGTATTTATTTATTGAATCTTCATATACTAAATATGAACTAACAATAATTAATCAAATCTTAACCTAATATTTGATTTATGTCCTGCCAGTGCCGGACAAAAAAGATTTCGTCATCACGGTTTCTGTTCACATATGTAGGTGTTTACCGCTCATCTGATTGGGTGAGTGCTGCAGTGTCTCTTCTTCTTAATCGAGTGTGGCCGCCATAATTTAAAATATTTCGTGCTAATGGGTTTGGGTGCAGTTCCAGCCTTTTTAAATATTTTACTGCATATTTCGTTATCATAGTTTTTACTAATGGCACATTGAGATCCTTGTGGATATTTGAGTTTTTGACGTACCAGGGGGCGGCTGTGATTATTCGAAGAAGTTTATTTTGGCGCCTTTGAATTTTTTCGATGTTAGAAGCCGAGGCAGTGCCCCATAACTGAATACCGTAGCACCAAATTGGCTTTAAGATAGAGTTGTAAAGTAGAAGTTTGCAATCGAGGCTGAGAACAGAATTTCTTCCAATAAGCCAATTTATTTGAATTGCTTTTAGTTTCATTTGAGTTAATTTAGCTACTATATGCCATTTCCACGTTAAACGCCGATCTAGATGTATACCGAGGTATTTTACATGCGAGTGTTGGGGTATTATTTGATTATTGATTTAAATAGGGGGGCATGTTTCCCGACGCAATGTGAATGTTATATGTGCGCATTTTTGCTCATTGATCTTTATCCTCCATTGTTTTAACCACCTTTCCAGTTCAAATATGTGATCCTGTAAGTAACGAGATGCTTCTTGACAGTTTGCGTGTACGCTTAGAAAAGCTGTATCGTCCGCAAATGTTGAGGTATGGGTGTAGCTGTTTGTTGGCAAGTCCGAAGTATAAATTAAGTATAATAGAGGGCCCAGGATGCTGCCTTGTGGGACTCCGGCGTTAATTGGCTGAGGAGAACTTAAAAAATCGCCTTCTTTAATAATAAAATGACGCCCGACTAAGTAGCTTTCTAACAGCTTGTGTATGTTTGCTGGTAAGTTTTGCTGCAACTTCAGTAGTAACCCTTTATGCCAGACTTTATCAAAAGCTTGAGACACATCGATGAAGAGTGCAGAGCAATATTTTTTTTCTTCAAAGGCTTTTCTTATGACATTTACTATTCGATGAGTTTGTTCAATTGTGCTGTGTTTTCTTCTAAAACCGAATTGATGATTGGGAATACATCTGTTTTCATTTAAAATCGGCGTTAATTTTGACACTAGTAGTTTCTCAAATAGCTTTGATATATTAGACAATAGGCTTATAGGTCTATATGACTCAACTTTTGTGGGATCCTTTCCTGGTTTAGGTATCATGGTAACTAAAGATACTTTCCACTCTTGTGGGTAGTATTCAAGGCGTAAAATAGCATTAAAAATTAGTAGAATAATTTTCTTTGCTATGCGGGGTAGCTCCAAAAGCATTTTGTTACTGATATTATCAAAACCAGGGGCTTTCTTGGGGTTTAAATCATGAATAGCCTTTTCGATTTCTCTTATCTCAAATCTTAGTGGAACAGCTGATCTAACAACAACAGGTGGTAACTCGACCGCAGTATCGAAAGATGTATGAGGGGTAAATACGGTTTTCAAATGATTAACAAAAATATTTCCTTTTTCTATATCATTTCGTGCCCAACTTCCATTTAAGTTTCTTAATGGCGGTTTAGTGATAACTGGTCTTTTTAGATTTCTAGCTGCACGCCATAATGAGTAGTCAGATTGAGGAGTTGCATCAAGTTCCTTAAGATATTTTTCCAGAGAAGCCGTTTTTTGAGACTGCAGTAAGATTCTTAGCCTTTTTGTACACTCTTTTAGTAAATTTTTAAGTTGAGGGGATCTGTGCAATTGCCACTCCCTTCGAGCTCTCCTTTTTTCAGTCAAGAGACGCTCGACATCTGTAGAATATATTTTACTATTTTTGATGTTTTTGCGGGCTATGCTAGAATGTTGAACAGCTAGTTTGAGATAATTGTCAAAATTTACAATAGAAAGATTCACATTCTCCGGTGTTCTAAGCGGAATATTTTCAGTGCAGTGGGTACTGAGATATTTTTTATATTTTAACCAATTTATTTGTGTTGCTGACGTCACTAAGTATCCACACGGAGATACAATTCTATTAGAGTTTGCTATAGTTAGAAGTGTAGGTGTGTGATCAGAAGATAATTCTAAAGACGCTTCAACATGAATCGTTTCTGCGGGGATGTTTTTAACCACGCCAAAATCGATGACATCTGGAATTTTTTGCTGATCAGTAGGCCAATAAGTTGGTTGACCACTCGCGACCACATTTAAATCCATTTTAGACATTGTATTGTACAAAACACGACCCTTTGGTGTTATGAGCCGTGACCCCCAGAAGGTATGTTTAGCGTTGTAATCGCCAGCGGCTAGGAAACAGGGTCCTAATGATTTAAAATATTTATAATATTGGCTTTCTGATATTGAAAATCTAGGTGGAGAGTATAATGATGAAAGTACTAAGTTTCGATTTAGCTCTTCAACACAAATGTTCGTTGCTTGCAGATAATCTTCACGATAATCACACATTAAGTAGTGTTTGATTCGGGCTTTTATCAAAATAGCAGAGCCTCCACAAGCTCTATCTCGAGGGTCCTTGGTATCATATAATATATAACCATTAATTTTAAAAGTATTTCTTGAGGTCAAATGAGTTTCAGAAACCATCATTACATCAATTTGTTTACTTTTAAGAAAGTATTCTAGTTCATTTTTATGTTGGCGAATGCCGTTTGCGTTCCAAAAACAAATTTTTAAACAATTCATGGCTTGTTAAGTACAGCTTGCAATAACATCGATTGCATTCTTAACATTTCCTGCATCATATTACCCATTGTGTTCGTAAAGTTAGTTACTGTTTGCACTAGTGTTTCCATGGTCTTTTCTAGACGACTTAAATTGGAAACTGGAGTCTCATCATTATTTGGCAAATCACCTTGCATTGGCATATGGTTTGATTTTAGGACGTTAGCGTAGGATGTTCTGTTATTACTAGGCTGCGGTACCTGAATGTCATTAGTGTTAACTTGATGTGTTACCTGAATTTGAGGGGGATTAGGTTTCGGTCCAACCGAGCGCTTGACGATAGAGTATACAGGGCATCCTCTATAGTTGGCAGTGTGATTACCACCACAGTTGCTGCATTTTTTTACATTGGGGTCGTTTTTAGACTTATCGCAGAGAGCTGTACCATGCAACTCTCCACATACAACGCAAACAGGGGTTAAATGGCAGTATGCCTTAGTGTGACCAAATTCTTGGCAGTTTAAACATTGCACGGGACCGTTCCTTTTGTGCGGCTCCTCTATCGTTATTTTCCTATACAGGATATATTTCAGACTGTAAATGGGATGCGTTTCGTTTTTTTTAAGCTTTACGTCGCCGGGTTCTAACTCCACTCGAAATAGTGGCTGGGGATTTTTTTCTCTATTTTTAATATTTATTACGTTTTTTATTTTGAAGCCCTTCTCTTCTAAAAACGTTTTTATCTCACTTGGGTCTACGCATGAATCAATGCCCTTTATCACTACCTGGAGACCTTTACTGCTCTTCAGTTGGTATGTATAAAAGTTTTTTTTTAGTGCCTCTAATTTCGTAATTACCTTACGAAAGTCATCTTCACGATTAACTTGAATTTTTGTCTCATTTATACTACCCCGCTTAATTGCAACTACATAAAAAGAATTTTCACCTATTACCGAGATCAAATTCTTTATTAGTTCATTTGAGTTTTGCTCTCTAAGATATACCGGCGGTGGCTTAGAAGATTTGATAACGTTTTGTGCTTCCGGAGATTCCTCATCCAGAATTGCAAATCGATTTTGAGAACTTGTTTTATCAGCTGTACCATCTTTTAAGACTTTTGAGACCGAAGCAACTGCTGAAGAGGTTGGGCTGCGACCCCGTTTAAGCACTGTTATGTACCTATCAATACCTACTTGTACTGGAGGCTTTTGACCACTTTTTGCTTGTGGAGCTGAGTTTTCCATCATGCCTGATTTGGGGGTAATATTTTCATCACTTATTACAATCGTTTTTGCCGCTGAGGCACCGCTTGCAGGTTTTATATTTTTTATTGTATTAATATCAACCGTATTATTAGACACTGAAGGTGATACTGAGTTTTCTATTATGCCTGATTGGGGGTTAATATTTACATCACTTATTAAAATTGTTTTTGTTGTTGAGGCAGGTTTTATATTTGTTATTGTATCAACCGTGTTACCAAATACAGACGGCGAGAGGGATCGCGTGCGAGTAATAGGTTTAGCCGTTAGGTATTTGCTATCATCGATTCTTTTTTTTATTTCTGCATTTGTTTCATTAACACTCACTGTGATATATGCATTTCTACTGTTTGCACTCATAAGAGTTTTTTTTTTTTTTTTTTTACTGTTTACAGTTGTGCTCTTATTATTATGTTGTTATTGTTTATCAACACCGAGAATAAAAAAATGTGTGTTTATGTATGTATGTACATACATGTATTTTTGTTTCTTGTATTTACTTTTTAAATACACAAATCAATAATCACGTTTTAAAAATTAAAAAATAAACCGTATGCCGAGCTTAGAAAACACGTCTATCTTCAACGAGCGCGAGAGACAGAAAACTTGAAAAGTGATTCTTAATAAAAAATTCAATCGTAATAAGGCTTGAAAAGTTGAACATTTGACTTTTACGGAGTTCGGCAAAAATAAAGGAAACGAACGTTCCTGTGTAGCAACGAGTAAAAAGGATAAAACGGTCCACCAATCTACCTTCAACAAAGCAGAAATCCACCGATGTTGGGTATTAGTTTAAGATTAGTGTAAGTGAATAAATAAAATAAGTTAAGAGTGGTTTTGTCAAACTTAATAAAACAAAAAAAGAGAAGATAATTTTTAGATTAGTGTAAGTGATAAAAAAAATGTTTTCCTAATTAAAAATCGTTTTGACCAAAAATCAATATAAAACAAGTAAAGTTTTAAAATTTTTGTATAGTGGAATTAAATAAAATATAATTGAATATAAATCGTAAAAGCACAAATGAAAACTATAACAAGAAATTAATTAAGTGCTCTAGTTTTAAAATTTTTAAACAGTGGAATTAAAGAAAATATAATTGAAGATAAATCGTAAAATCACAAATGAAAAATATAATTAAAAATTAATTAAGTGCTCTACTGGAAGAGTAAAAATAAAAAAAAAAGAAGCAAGCAAAATTATTAAAAAAATATAATAAAGAGAAATTCAGTAAAATTAATGTAGGAAAAGGATAAAAAAAAAGAGAAAATTGTATGATAGAAATCAAAGTAAATATAATTTTATAAAATAAAGAGGGAAAATTCTTTAAGAGTTTTAACAGAGAAAAATAATTTCCTGTCAGATAATATAGAGGAAATTGCAGTGTAAGCATCAGAAAATTCTATAAAATTAAATACTAGAGCTAACTCCAAGTAGGTTAAAAAATTTCTTTATATATTGTTTTTTGAGCCATGGTTTGAACCATGACGGAAAATACTTTAAATTCATTACAGGACACTTTGTCCAGAGTATCACTCACGACAAATAATACCCCGAGTACGTCTGCCGCTGCAGCAACTGCTACAGCAACCAGAAACCTGGACACCGTTACTTTAAGTCTTGTAGACTTAGAAAATATTATCACTTCCAGAGTTCAGGAAATCCTGAATCCTTTCAAAGAATTTGAGGTACAAGGTACCAATGATAGTTTTAGGTGGATCAATCGTAATGTAGATAAAATTCCTGATATAGTTAATTCTCTTAGAGAATTTTCGGGTAGAAATAGTGATTTTAATTCACGGAGGAAATCGGTAGATCGAATTTTCGAAATTTTTGGTTCTGTAAGGGGCACTCCAAAATATTATGCTATTTTACACACTATCAGACATAAAATTACAGGCGAAGCAGACACTGCTCTGGAGTCCTACAGAACTCCTCTTAACTACAAAAGGGATATTGGTACATTGGAATACCAAATGACGACCCTCCTTCAAAAGAATACGGCAATAACATAATTTTATAAAAAGGTCTAAGAACACCTATCTCTTCTTTTAGACAAAGTATCGTGCTTGGATATTTCTGAAGAGGCAAAATGTGCCATGATTAATTCTTATAGATAAAAGGCACTTGATACATTTATAAGGGGCCTAAGCGGCGACCTACCCAGATTACTTAGTATTAGGGAACCTTCTTCCCTGCCACAGGCACTTAATTTATGTCAAAAGCTGGATAATAGGAATTTTCGAACTTATTATGCGCACAACCATGTGCGTGTCAACACGCATAAGCCTCCAGTACCAACTCCTCTACGGCCACATAGTTTCTCAAGGCCAGTAGTTTATCCAGAGCTGACGCACATGCCACCCCATGCTACGCATTATCCTCCCATGCCACATTTTCAACATGCACAGCGCCCATTCTTTCCATAACAGCCCGGCCAACTAAACCAAAAGCCAAGCCATCCATCATGATTCATTAATAGACAAAGTTTCCCCCCGAAACCCATGGAAGTTGACCAGTCGATAAGATCAAAGAATGTAAAATGTTTTCCTAATTAAAAATCGTTTTGACCAAAAATCAATATAAAACAAGTAAAGTTTTAAAATTTTTGTATAGTGGAATTAAATAAAATATAATTGAATATAAATCGTAAAAGCACAAATGAAAACTATAACAAGAAATTAATTAAGTGCTCTAGTTTTAAAATTTTTAAACAGTGGAATTAAAGAAAATATAATTGAAGATAAATCGTAAAATCACAAATGAAAAATATAATTAAAAATTAATTAAGTGCTCTACTGGAAGAGTAAAAATAAAAAAAAAAGAAGCACGCAAAATTATTAAAAAAATATAATAAAGAGAAATTCAGTAAAATTAATGTAGGAAAAGGATAAAAAAAAAAGAGAAAATTGTATGATAGAAATCAAAGTAAATATAATTTTATAAAATAAAGAGGGAAAATCCTTTGAAATTCTTTAAGAGTTTTAACAGAGAAAAATAATTTCCTGTCAGATAATATAGAGGAAATTGCAGTGTAAGCATCAGAAAATTCTATAAAATTAAATACTAGAGCTAACTCCAAGTAGGTTAAAAAATTTCTTTATATATTGTTTTTTGAGCCATGGTTTGAACCATGACGGAAAATACTTTAAATTCATTACAGGACACTTTGTCCAGAGTATCACTCACGACAAATAATACCCCGAGTACGTCTGCCGCTGCAGCAACTGCTACAGCAACCAGAAACCTGGACACCGTTACTTTAAGTCTTGTAGACTTAGAAAATATTATCACTTCCAGAGTTCAGGAAATCCTGAATCCTTTCAAAGAATTTGAGGTACAAGGTACCAATGATAGTTTTAGGTGGATCAATCGTAATGTAGATCAAATTCCTGATATAGTTAATTCTCTTAGAGAATTTTCGGGTAGAAATAGTGATTTTAATTCACGGAGGAAATCGGTAGATCGAATTTTCGAAATTTTTGGTTCTGTAAGGGGCACTCCAAAATATTATGCTATTTTACACACTATCAGACATAAAATTACAGGCGAAGCAGACACTGCTCTGGAGTCCTACAGAACTCCTCTTAACTACAAAAGGGATATTGGTACATTGGAATACCAAATGACGACCCTCCTTCAAAAGAATACGGCAATAACAGAATTTTATAAAAAGGTCTAAGAACACCTATCTCTTCTTTTAGACAAAGTATCGTGCTTGGATATTTCTGAAGAGGCAAAATGTGCCATGATTAATTCTTATAGATAAAAGGCACTTGATACATTTATAAGGGGCCTAAGCGGCGACCTACCCAGATTACTTAGTATTAGGGAACCTTCTTCCCTGCCACAGGCACTTAATTTATGTCAAAAGCTGGATAATAGGAATTTTCGAACTAATTATGCGCACAACCATGTGCGTGTCAACACGCATAAGCCTCCAGCACCAACTCCTCTACGGCCACATAGTTTCTCAAGGCCAGTAGTTTATCCAGAGCTGACGCACATGCCACCCCATGCTACGCATTATCCTCCCATGCCACATTTTCAACATGCACAGCGCCCATTCTTTCCATAACAGCCCGGCCAACTAAGCCAAAAGCCAAGCCATCCATCATGATTCATTAATAGACAAAGTTTCCCCCCGAAACCCATGGAAGTTGACCAGTCGATAAGATCAAAGAATGTAAACTACCAAAACTTCCAGAGAAATAATCAATTTCCTCAAAAACGCCCATATCCAACCACTGGCGGAATTTCGCCTAAAATGCAAAGGAACTATTTCATGAATATTGACAATGACGAACAACATGACACACAATTGTATGAACAATATAACAACTATGATCCAGGCCATTCAATCAGAGTTTATGTATTCCGATCCAAATGAATTATATAATAGGGAGGATGAACAAAAGGGATATAACCATTTGCATTTTTTTGCAAATATCAAAAAGGACCTATCATAGTGAGATAGTGCATAAAAAAATATGAAGAAATTTGCCTTCCTTTTTTCGCGAGCGTTCAAAAAGGTTCGGCACCGATCGCGATGAAGTTTTAGCTTATAATTTTTTTCAGTTTTACAGGAAATCCATAATTCTAACGTCGAAAGCCATGCTGGTCTTTGCATTTCGGGTTTTTTTTTAATGAAATGGCGATTCCTTGCATTCCAAAAAAAGAAACCAAAAAAACGGTACAAGGGAAGGATACCCACCATAAAAATTTATATTACAATTTATGCGACAAAAATATAACGTAAAAATACATATATTTTTATTAATATTAACTTCTTAGATGTTCCCACAAATATTTTTTGGGGAAGGACTCCCACCAAAAAAAATCAATAGTCAAACTAAAAAAACAAACAATTTTATGTAATGTTATTGTACGTTTTCTCCGCGTTATCTGCTTCTGGAAACTAGAGAAAGGGCAGGATTATTTAAAAATTAATTACAAGCAAAATGAAGAACGCATCGAATCCAAAAATATAAAATGGCGTGATGACATGCAATATTTGTATGAGCTCGGCAAAGCATACAGATATTACAAAAAAATAACATATTTCCATACATACATTTTAAATCTATACCCCCAATAAGCAATGCTCGTTGGAACTCTCGTGCTATACTAGCAATTTTAGCATATATACTTATTCCAAATTACCGAATTGAATTAAAACCAATTTGTGAATTTATTTGTGGAGCATGGTATGACGTTTGGTTTTCGGACCATTTTTATGATGAAAAAAACTTTGAAATTTTAAGTCAGTCATTGGAAACATTTAATAACGCTCACAACTCTTTTCTTCGATACTGGGCTAAGGAGCCATCAAGAATTTTTAAACAGCAGCGCAGCAATATATGCGCTGAGCGGGCGGTGAAAGTTGTGCAAGACATTTTTCCGTTCTGTAAATCAACACGAACTCTCAATTTGAAGTTTATAATGTACAACAATAATGTAAAAGTTATTTAATTAAGCTTGTTTTAATTTTTTTACTTTGTAATAAAAATTAAAAAAAAAAAAAAATGTTTGGTGTTTTAGAAATTGCATTCGGTGCCGAAGGTTTTTGGACCGAAATGACCCCTGATATCGATTTTTAATATCAGTATAACATTGCCCATACCGTAATGATTGGTTCTTATTTTGGTTATACCCCTAATGAATTATCAAATAAAGAAAAGGAAGTAGACAACGTCTATTTTTTAGATTAGTCCCATCTTCGCTCCCATATTACGAACTTAAAAGGGGTGAAGACATTTTAGAATTTTTAATTGCACCGGCTCGAACACAAATTATATCCAATCCACCCGAATTCGAAATCCCATTCCCAACAAAAAACCATTCCATATAAATAAAGTCGCCGGAAATATCGTAATATCACATCATACTTTCGTAAATATTTTTGGCCCAAATACTCCAAAATTAAAATTTTATATCCTTCCAACCTTGGAAAAATTCCATGGAATAATTGGAAATGATACACTGCGCGAGATGAAAGCAATAATACATACAAATAAAAATTTTAGGACCATAAACAACGTTCTAAAAATTCCATTGAAACAGAAACGATCTCAGTGTGTCAATAATGTTGAGCTAAGAACTTCTCATCTGTCAGTCTTACAAAAAACCAGACTTTATGGGATTATTGAAGAATGTCCCAATATGTTTACTGACCCAAATGAAAAACTAACTTACACTACAACCGTTGAAGGTGAAATACGCACCGTTACAGATAACCCGGTCTACTCAAGACCATATCCATATCCTATGGCTCTGAAGGTAGAAGTTGAGAAACAAATAGAAGAATTACTTTCCAGTAATATAATTAGGCCTTCCAAATCACCATATAATTCGCCTGTATTGGTCGTTGACAAAAAACGGATGCCTCTGATGAAAAAAATACCGGATGGTTATTGATTACAGAAAATTAACCCGAAATTCACGAGGTTCTCGCGAATCTCGGAAAAAATAATTATTTTACCATTATTGATCTTAAAAGTGGATTCCATCAGGTTTCATTTAAAGACGAAGATATCGAGAAGACTGCCTTTTCGATAAACAATGGGAAGTATAAATTTTTAAGACTTCCGTTCGGGCTCAAGAATGCGCCATCAATATTTCAGGCTGTTCTTGACGACATTCTCCGACCGCACATAGGGAAAAGATGCTACGTCTATATAGACGACATCATTATTTTCGGAAAAAATGAAGAAGAACATTTCGAAAACTTAAGAGCCGTATTTGAGATGCTAGGCAAAGCAAACATGAAAGTGAACCTTGACAAGTGCGAATTCATGAAAACTGAAGTTGAATTTCTGGGATTTGTAGTTGGAATAGAAGGAATCATAACTTATCCAGGAAAGATTGAGGCTATCGCAAAGATGACGATACCAACGAATTTGAAAAATCTTCGCTCTTTCCTTGGCATGGCGGGATATGATAGACGATTCATTAGGGACTATGCCAAAATAGCGAAGCCACTGACTGCAATGCTTAGAGGAGATGCTGGGAATGTGGGTAAAAATATCTCAAGAAATAAAGCAATTTCGCTTGACCAAGAAGCATTCGAGAAAATACAAAATATACTAATTTCAGAGGACGTAATACTTTCCCATCCGAACTTTGAAGCAGAATTTGAGCTCACCACAGATGCTTCCAACTATGCTGTTGGCGCAGTCCGTTCTCACGATAAGAAGCCAATCACGTTTATTTCGAGAACACTCTCACGTACGGAGGAAGCCTATGCCACAAATGAAAAGGAGATGTTGGCCATAGTTTGGGCTTTAACTTCCATTCGTTATTATCTCTATGGCTCGAAGAAGGTTAAAGTAAGCACCGACCATCAGCCGCTTACATTTGCCTTAAGCAATAAGAACCACAATAATAAGATGAAAAGGTGAAAGGCGATATTAGAAAAATATGATTATGAGTTGAACTATCAGCCGGGTCGAACTAACGTTGTGGCTGACGCACTTTCAAGAATACATGCACAAATTAATGTTTTGACAGAAACTGTCCATAGCGACGAAAGCTCCAGCGAAGATCTTGTGCCTTGCGTAGAAAGCCCCATTAATGTTTTCAAGAACCAGATATATCTAAAAATAGGAGAAGTATCAACCTATCAATTTCAAATTATTTTTCCAACCATCCACTGTCATACTATTGTTGAGCTAGAGTTAACAAGAGAAATTTTAATACAACATTTGAAAAGGAGACTTAATCCTACTGTGATAAACGGAATCTGCACGGAAGATAGAATTATGGGTACAATATAAATGTTTTATCCTGAACATATTCGTAATTATAAAACAAGATACACACAAAAACTCGTAGAAGACATAACCAATGAACAACAACAGGAAGAAATTATATTGGAAGTTCATTGTAGAGCCCATAGAAATTCAATAGAAAATAAAACTCAAATACTTGAAAAATATTATTTTCCCGGAATGACAAGTAAAATCAAACGAATAACGCAAAATTGCACCATATGCAAAGAAAACAAGTATGAACGACACCCGAACAAACCTAAACTGACCGAGACACCACTGCCAAAACGCGCAGGGGAAATGGTACATATTGACATTTATCTGACTGATGGAAAGGCAGTACTAACGGCATTGGACAAGTTTTCTAAATATGCCCAGGCTAAGGTGCTAAAAAGCCGCTCTATAGAAGATATATGAAGACCATTGGGAGACATCTTTTTTCTTTTGGCGTACCAACGAGATTGGTGATGGATAATGAACCATCACTTAATTCACGTTCAATAAAATTCATGTTAGAGGATGAACTTAGAATAGAAACTTATGTTACACCTCCATACACCAGCCGAGCGAACGATCAGGTTGAAAAGTTTCATTCCACTTTAACTGAGATAATGAGATGCTTGAAAAATAACGGAGGTCACCGTAATTTCGAGGAACTATTAGAACAATCAGTTGATGAATATTATCACTCAATACACTCTGTGACGAAAAAGAAATCAATTGAAATATTCTTTGGACGATCAATAAACTTTACAGCAGAAGACGTAGAAAGAACCAGACAAACCAACATCGAATGACTTACTAAGAAACAACAAAAAGACTTGGTACATCACAACAAGGACAGAACCGACTTTAAATCGTATTTGCATGGACAGATCATTTTCGTTAGGAACAATAGGAGACTAGGAACCAAATTATCAAAGTGATATGCGAAGGAAATAGTGAAAGAAAATAGAAATAGTACAGTGTTAACTGAAAAAAATAAAATAGTACATAAAAGTTTAATTAGGAATTAATATTCTAACCTTAATTTTTTTCCATAGGATGGTCATATCACTATCACTTGCTGAGGTACAAATACTCGACTACACAAGCTCGCAATTGGTAACAATAGGCGCGGGGACAGCAAAAATCCAAACGGGTACATTTAAAATTGTCCATGTTATCGACATGGATAAGTATGAAAAAGTTTTGGAAAATATTAGTGAAGCCATCAGAACACATGTAAACTTTAACAACCCCCTTCATGTAATCTTAACGAGTTCAGTGAACGAAATTAAGAGCACTATGGCTCGACTTAAGGTGACCAAACACAAAAGATCGCTAGATTTTATCGGAACGGCATGGAAATTTATAGCAGGTAGCCCTGACCACCATGACCACGAAATAGTTGTTAATAAATTAAACGGATTACTGGCAAATAGTGACAGTCAAGTAATTATCAACAAACTCATCACGGACCGTATAAATGAAATTACAAATGTGACAAATAAAATACTTAAACAAATGAAAGACAACAGCACAATAGAAACTGAAATGGCTTTAAAGATTAAATATAAACTAGAAATTTTAAAAGAAGAAATTAAAAATATTGCTTATGCATTACATTGGACCAAGGCCAACATCATTAACTCTTTTATATTGTCTGATAATGAATTAAACATTATAAAAAATCTTTTAAAAGTAGAAAAATGTCCCTTTATTACCGTTGATGAAGCTTTAGAATTCGCGGATACAAAAATAGCCACAGATGGCAATGCTCTTATTTATATTATAAGTCTTCCTACTACAGAAATAGAAACATGCAATTTGATTGAAATAAGACCAGTAAAGAAAGGAAACAAAGTTAATAAAATTGATTTTAAAAAATTATTAGAATGTAAGAATAAAAATTTTGCTTTGAAAGACAATTGTCCACAATTAAATGAACTTCTAATTTGTCCTAGCAATAAGCTCATAGATTTAAGCAACAATACTTGCGTTACGAATTTACTGAAAAGCCTAACGCCAACCTGCACGGTCATCAACAACCAACATATGCCCTCCGTAGAAGAAATCTCCAGCGGATTAATTTTCGTCAACCAATACCAAGGCTCGATTGCAATAGGAAACAACACAATGATACTAAATGGAACATTTTTAATCCGACACCACAATACTACAATAACCATTGGCAAAAAGAAATACCTGTCTGAAGAGGTAACAGACAATAAACCCCTTCCAGCGATTCTACAACCTAATGCCGAATCTAAGCAAACTGAAGAAATCTTATCATTGGAAATGATGAAACAATTAAACCTAAATAACACAATTCATATTGACACAATAGAAAAAAAAACAAAGTCATTAGTATCACAAAAATTGTTCTAGGCTCAATTCTGATCACCATTATGATACTATTTACTATAAAAAATTATATAAAGAAGTCTATTGCACCACAACAAGAGGAAAATGAACTCAAATTATCCAGCCTGGCAATCGACGGTCTTAACAAATTTTTTCACACACAGCCCCCTACAAACGGGGACGTTTGAAACTTTAAAGGGGAGGTATTAACGCTTACAAAGCATAAAATAAGCTTTATAAAATTTGCCAAATTTCCAGATAGAAAAATACAAAATACAAACAAATTCCAACGGTTCAGGTTGCAGCAAACGTTCTCACAGAAAATGCAGGCGCGTGGACGACGTCAGCATTTTTGTTGCAGTCGCATAAGTTAGATAATAAGAAAATAAAAATTGTAAAATTAGTCTTTAAGTTTTGATCATAGAATAAAGTTAAATAAAAAAATCTGCTAAAAAGAGCCTTCTGCTCCAACAAAAGAAAAAAATTTTTTTTTTTTATTTAAAACTAAGAAATAAGAAATTGACTTATATATATATATATATATATATATATATATATGTATATATATGTATATATATATTATATATATATGTATATCACATTTGTTGCATATCTAAGAAATACAAATATCTATTTGGGTTTGTTTGAATTCGAAAGTTTAAGGGGTGAAAATCTTTACTCTATTTGGTACTTTTTTACAAAATATTTTTCCCCATTGATTTACATATACTAACGTATTAAATTATGGGCTTCCACTACAATATTGAAATTTTTGGTACTTCAATAGGGAGAAAAAAGCATTAAAAGGGGAAGTTAATTTTCTTTCTTTGCTTTTGTTTTCTACATGTTGTACTTTTTGAATTTTCTATAATATTCAAGTTAGAAGCAAAAAATTAAAGGTACAGAGTCCTGACTGAATATGAATTTATAAGATAAAAAATTTTTAAATTTTTGTTAAAACCTGGAAACATAAGCCTTGGCATATAAACATGTCCATGAAAGAAAGGGGGACGGGTTAAATCCTATTTTAAAAAGTTTAAACCTAAGTTTAACCTCTACCTTCTAACGAAGTAGAAGATTTAGTGCTAGTGTAAAAAAAAAATAATGATAATATCAAACTCAGTCCTAGGAATGTTACAATCAGGCAAACCGTAAATATGCAATTATATGTTTTTCCTTGTGTGACCAAGGAAGGCATAAGCAATATTATCATCTTTAGAGCTCTTTATGAATTTCGGCATCGATTTTTTAGTGAAAATTTTTACTTTTTGCAGCATTTTTTGCATACCGGGTGTTTCATCTCAAGTGACCCAACTTTTAAAACCCATGTCTTCCGATCGGAATGAAATATGCACCAAGGTTAGTCTTATTGGATAATAGCTTGGACACATGGACAGAATCATATCCGACGATTTAAAACATGACATCGTTGCAGTTTATGAGTACCAGATGATACTAAATTATCTAAAATCTAGATTTACCGTAGAGATTTACCGTACCGCTACAAAACAATAGTAGCTTCGCAGATCTTTTAGCTAATGAAAAAGTTTTTGGATTGGCAGCTAAGTGGCAGGTTCATAGTACTGCTCATGGTAAAGGAGCATGTGATGGTATTGGAGCAAACCTCAAAAGATATTCAACGAAGGATAGCCTCCAGTGCTCTCATCAAGATCACGGCTTTGTTGAGACTGCTTACTTCCATTGGTCAAAGAATTATTGTAAATAAACTAAAATAGTTTTAAGTATCAAAGAGCATCATGAGAAAACATTGAAAGCACTGAAGAGCAGATTCGATGAAGCACCGCTTAATAATATGTTTTTTTTTTTGTTAGGACCAGCATTCAGGGGATGACCTCTACAAATGCAATGTATTGTGTTGGAACTAGGAAAATGGTTATATGAAGGAGGATACAGGGAGTAGTGTTTGTGAACATTCGACTTGAACTTATTAATGTTGAAAGTGAGAGGGAAGACTTCAGCAGGAAGGTTATTCCACATACGAACAGTCCGGCAAAAAAACGAATTTCTCCTGTAATGCGTTGTACGATTCAACGGCCAATCGACCACAAAAGGATGGGCTCTTGAGGAAAAACGTGTATTACGAAAAAAGCTATGGGTTTCGGGAACCAAATCCCTAATTTCATCATCCATCCCGTTGTAGTAACGATAAAATAGGCAAATACAACCCACATTGCGACGGTGCTCAAGGGAGTGAATATAATTGGATACCCTACTGTCACCAATGAGAACCTTTGTCCTCTCCTGAACACGGTCGAGAAGCTCCAAAATAGACTTTGAAGCCCATACATGAGAGTTGTATTCCCTTCACGGTCGGATATAGGTGGTATAAATAGTAAGGAGATCAGATGGAGTGCAATATATCTTACACTGTTTCAAAAAACCGATGCACTTGAATTCTTCTTTCGCCACCTTAAATATATGTTCTGTCTATCGGACATCACATTGTATCCTCATGCCCAGAGATTCTTATTAAGAGATTCTGATTCCTCCATAATTATACCACCCATATATACAGATGATCGGTCGCGCGTTTATGCGTCAGCACGCAGCAATCGACCCTATTCGCGCAACCCCATTCCGAGACTATATCAAGGATTTGGCCAAGCGTATCATTCATGTTCTGTCTCATAGCATCAGCATCGAATAAGCTTGGTCTATAATCAAATGAATACGAATGGCAAAGCTTGCTGACATCTGCAAAAGAGTATATAGAGTTGGAAGTTTGACATAGAAGGGCTTGTAGAAAAATAAGAAATAGAGTAGAAGAAAGACACCAAATGCAACAAGTTTTGACAAGAGTGCACCATGCCAAACTCTGTCAAACGCCTTGGATATATCAAAAGCAATAACGTTACTTTCGTCAAAATAGTGAATGGAACGGCACCATTTTTCTGATAACAGTAGAGGGACCCTTACTAAAGCCATACTGGCGGTCGCTTAGTAAATAATTTGACTCTAAAAATTTGACAAGATTGTGATTTACAATACTCTCCATAACTTTGGAAAGTTACATTATATCTTTCCAGCAGATGGGAAATTCCGCGGCATGGTATAAAGTGCTGACTTGTTTATGTCGACATCCGCAAGAACCCTTTTAACAGCTCGAGCTCGAAAAATATCTTTGGCATAGTGACCGATACTTTTCCGAGTTCGAATAGTGGTTGATTGCTAGCCAGTAAATAAGAATTTTTAGCAAATAATTTGGCCAAACAATTAGCCTAATCAACCGGGTCCGTGAATGTTTGGCCATCCTTTTAAGAGTTGGTATTGAGGAACTAGCATTATCCCTTACTATTTTAACGAATGACCAGCAGCTTTTACTGTTCCGGGAAGTAGTAAGAACTTCAATACGAAGACGTTGCTCGTAAAGAGTTTTTTCAGCGTTTTTATTGTTACGCCAATTTCTAAATGCTTTCTCTCTGGATCTGCATAATTTGCACGTCTGAATAAACCAAGATTTAGATCTAGGTTTATTCGAAACTTTTTTAACTGGAATGAACATTTTCATTCCTAGCATTATAACATTTTCCACCATTTTCGCCATGGCATTGACGTCATTGTCCAGTAAACAAAGTTTCTAATTTAAATGCCTTACCCTGCGGCCACACGATCAACTTTTTGTTGATAGCCTTTTACATATACTGTTTGTCAAAATTTACATAAATTGAAAGCTGTGACGTAGGCTGCACGCAATTTTTAAGCAATTTACTTTCAGGATGTCATCAAGAAAACAACTTATACTGACAAACGAAAAATTTGCTCACTAAACTTCTAATCAGCTGTTAAATTGAACGTAAAATTTCCAAACAAATGGATAGTTATTGAGAGCAATCTCTTCATCAATTTTAAAAGTGTGAGTGTGTTAGTAAAAAAAATGAAAGTGAGAGTAAATTGAAAGGAATTGAAAGACGAAAATTGATCGTGTGGCCTCCATGTTAAGAGGTCATTGAGCTCAGCCCAACGAGCTTTTCCGTAAACAAATATTGAGCGTTGCGTAGCCTGTCTTGAAACGTTTCGAAGTTCGGAGAACGGAAAAGAGGCGGAAGTGGTACAATGATCCGATTTACTGAGAGAAGCTAGAATTCAACTTCGTACTTTGGAGATGGTTGAGCGCAGTAAATAGCTCAACATATTGGCCTTCATAAGTTGTACGGTCCAAGTGGCAAAGCCAAGAAGAATTGGTAACATTAAAATCACCAGCAACAATGATTTCACTGCCCGGGCAATTCTCAAGAATCTTCGATATTTTCTTTTTTTTTTTCTTTTTTCAGTATTTATTTATTGAATCTTCATATATTAAATATGAACTAACAATAATTAATCAAATCTTATCCTAATATTTGCTTTATGTCCTGCCAGTGCCAAACAAAAAAGATTTCGTCATCACGGTATCTGTTCACATATGTAGGTGATTATCGCTCATCTGATTGGGTGAGTGCTGCAGTGTCTCTTCTTCTTAAGCGAGTTTGGCCGCCATAATTTAAAATATTTCGAGCTAATGGATTTGGGTGCAGTTCCAGCCTTTTTAAATATTTTACTGCATATTTCGTTATCATAGTTTTTACCAATGGCACATTGAGTTCCTTGTGGATATTTGAGTTTTTGACATACCAGGGAGCGGCTGTGATTATTCCAAGAAGTTTATTTTGGCGCCTTTGAATTTTTTCGATGTTAGAAGCCGAGGCAGTGCCCCATAACTAAATACCGTAGCACCAAATTGGCTTTAAGATAGAGTTGTAGAGTAGAAGTTTGCAATCGAGACTAAGAACAGATTTCTTCCAATAAGCCAATTAATTTGGATTGCTTTTAGTTTCATTTAAGTTAATTTAGCTTCTATATGCCATTTCCATGTTAAACGCCGATCTAGATGTATACCGAGATATTTTACATGCGAGTGTTGTTCTAGTTCAAATATATAATCCTGTAGGTAACGAGATGCTTCTTGACAGTTTGCGTGTACGCTTAGAAAAGCTGTGTCGTCCGCAAATGTTGAGGTATGGGTGTAGCTGTTTGTTGGCAAGTCGGAAGTATAAATTAAGTATAATAGAGGGCCCAGGATGCTGCCTTGTGGGACTCCAGCGTTAATTGGCTGTGGAGAACTTAAAAATTCGCCTTCTTTAATAATAAATTGACGACCGACTAAGTAGCTTTCTAACAGCTTGTGTATATTTGCTGGTAAGTTTTGCTGCAATTTCAGTAGTAAACCTTCATGCCAGACTTTATCCAAAGCTTGAGACACATCGATGAAGAGTGCTGAGTAATATTTTTTTTCTTCAAAGGCTTTTCTTATGACATTTACTATTCGATGAGTTTGTTCAATTGTGCTGTGTTTTCTTCTAAAACCGAATTGATGATTGGGAATATATCTGTTATCATTTAAAATCGGCGTTAATTTAGACACTAGAAGTTTCTCAAAAAGCTTTGATATATTAGACAATAAGCTTATAGGTCTATATGACTCAACTTTTGTGGGATCCTTTCCTGGTTTAGGTATCATGGTAACTAAGGATACTTTCCACTCTTGTGGGTAGAATTCAAGGCGTAAAATAGCATTAAAATTAGTAGAATAATTTTCTTTGCTATGCTGGGTAGCTCCAAAAGCATTCTGTTACTGATCTTATCAAAACCAGGGGCTTTCTTGGGGTTTAAATCATGAATAGCCTTCTCGATTTCTCTTACTTCAAATCTTAGTGGAACAGCTGATCTAACAGCAACAGGTGGTAACTCGACCGCAGTATCGAAAGATGTATGAGGGGCAAATACGGTTTTCAAATGATTAACGAAAATATTTCCTTTTTCTATGTCATTTCGTGCCCAACTTCCATTTAAGTTTCTTAATGGCGGTTTAGTGATAACTGGTCTTTTAAGATTTCTAGCTGCACGCCATAATGAGTAATCAGATTGAGGAGTTGCATCAAGTTCCTTAAGATA
The DNA here is from genome assembly GCA_943735925.1 of Pollenia amentaria. Lineage (NCBI taxonomy): Eukaryota > Metazoa > Arthropoda > Insecta > Diptera > Polleniidae > Pollenia > Pollenia amentaria. The sequence goes on along the minus strand of OX031008.1, from coordinate 48,068,356 downwards.
TTTTTCCAGAGAAGCCGTTTTTTGAGACTGCAGTAAGTTTCTTAGCCTTTTTGTGCATTCTTTTAGTAAATTTTTAAGTTGAAGGGATCTGTGCAATTGCCACTCTCTTCGAACTCTCCTTTTTTCAGTCAAGAGACGCTCGACATCAGTAGAATATATTTTACTATTTTTGATATTTTTGCGGGATATGCTAGAATGTTGAACAGCTAGTTTGAGATAATTGTCAAAATTTACAATAGAAAGATTCACATTCTCCGGTGTTCTAAGCGGAATATTTTCAGTGCAGTGGGTACTGAGATATTTTTTATATTTTAACCAATTTATTTGTGTGGCTGACGTCACTAAGTAACCAGACGGAGATACAATTCTATAAGGGTTTGATATGGTAAGAATTGTAGGTGTGTGATTAGAAGATGATTCTAAAGAAGCTTCAACGTGAATCGTTTCTGCGGGGATGTTTTTAACCACGCCAAAATCGATGACATCTGGAATTTTTTGCTGATCAGTAGGCCAATAAGTTGGTTGTCCACTCGCGACCACATTTAAATCCATTTTAGACATTGTATTATACAAGACACGACCCTTTGGTGTAATGAGCCGTGACCCCCAGAAGGTATGTTTAGCGTTGTAATCGCCAGCGGCTAGGAAACAGGATCCTAATGATTTAAAATATTTATAATATTGACTTTCTGATATTGAAAATCTAGGTGGAGAGTATAAAGATGAAAGTACAAAGTTTCGATTTAGGTCTTCAACACAAATGTTCGTTGCTTGCAGATAATCTTCACGATGATCACACATTAAGTAGTGTTTGATTCGGGTTTTTATCAAAATAACAGAACCTCCACAAGCTCTATCTCGAGGGTCCTTGGTATCATATAATATATAACCATTAATTTCAAACGTATTTCTTGAGGTCTTCGATATGGAATCGGAAAGGGAGTCGAAGCCCGATAAAGTAATATCCCTTCCCGCATTTAGACTTCTGTAAAGAAACCCGAAATGCAAAAAGTGTGCATTAATTTTGAATTTAACTCAAATACAATTAAAGTCAGCATCAAACATGCCCATTGATTGCTGGCATTAATACACAACTTCATTGCGTATGTACATAGAAAGACCCCGATGAAGGTAAAAGAGGGATAGGAGGTGATACCCAGGAACCAGAATTTTCAGAAATCTGAGTTTCACATAAGGCGAAAACATCCGGCCGATGAAGACAATATGGGCATACACAGAGAAAAAAACCGACCTATCATCACAACACACAAAATTCAAATCCCACGTTGGTCACAGTTCGAATAAGCGTTATGTTGAAAGCTGTTTAAAAAATTGTTTAGGATCACCCAGTAAAAAACTTTGTGTTTTTTGAAGCACTTAAAAAAGCGCATAATTGAGCGCTTCAATAAGAGAGCTCTTATACAGCAGTAAATGATAACGAATAAAATATACAAAATAGCTGCTATTTTAGTGCTGAGGTCGTCGCCTACGCGGATGATGTAGTTATATTGGTATCGGGCAAGTTTCTGCCGACAATTAGCGATGTCATGCAAGGGGCGCTGGGCGAACTGTCAGCATGGGCGACTGATAAGGGCTTGGGAGTTAATCCGGAGAAGACAGAATTAGTTCTTTTCACTAGGAGGTACAAGGTGGAGAATTTTAGGCTGCCGGTACTAGGGGGAGTAGAGCTTAGGCTATCTGATAGTGCTAAGTATCTAGGAGTTTTTCTGGACAGTAAGCTGTCCTGGAGGAGGAATACTCAGGAGAGACTAAAGAGGGGTCTCAATGCTTTCTATGCTTGCAGATCGTCGATAGGTAGGAGTTAGGGACTCCGGCCGTCAGTTGTGGGATGGCTGTACACTTCGGTGGTTAGACCCATTCTTACGTATGGATGCTGTGTTTGGTGGGAGGCATTGAAACTAGCTAGTCGGAGGGACCTTCTGTCTAAGGCTCAGAGGTGTGCTTCGATCGGCATGACAGGTGCCTTGAGAAGTACCCCTCAGGCGACTCTGGATGTTATTCTTCATCTTCTGCCTATAGAGCAGTATGTGAGGGAAATGGCAGCAAGGAGCATTCTTAGGCTGAGGGAGCTAGGACTGTTAGGAAATTTCACGGAGGGTCACTCGCGGATCTTGAGTGAAATTAGTACTAGTGGTTATCACCTAGGCTCGCCCGGCTCTACGGATTATTTGGTCACTAGGGTCGATTTTGGGCGTCTGCCAGAGGTGATATTGCCTTCTAGGGAGAGCTGGTCAGGGCAGGGCAAATTGTATAGGGGATTTGCTATTTTCACTGATGGCTCGAAGATGAAGGGCACGGGTGCGGGGGTCTACATTGAGGATCTGGATATCAGAAAGTCATATAGACTTCCCGACGACTGCAGCGTATTTCAGGCGGAGGTTCTGGGGGTTCTCAGGGCCGTGGAATTGGTAGGAGCTAACATTGCCAAGGGCTCGGAGGTCACTATATATGTGGACAGCCAGGCGGCTCTTAGGGCCTTGAAGGGCTGTTATGTGAACTCCAGGCTAGTGGACGATTGTAGGAGGGCTCTAGGAGTAATCTTAGGGAATTATGTTGTGAGGCTCTGCTGGGTACCGGGTCACTGCAACATCACCGGCAATGAGATAGCTGATGAGTTGGCAAGACTGGGCTCGGAAATGGAAGATCCTGACAGTTTGCAAGTGGTCAGGCCTCCAATGGGCTTCTATTTTGGGAGAATTAGGGAATGGATTCTGAACAGGACTAATCGGGCTTGGCGGGGCCGAACGAACTGCCGAGTATCGCGCACGCTGTGGCCGATGCTTAGTAGGTCAAATTCGGACGCGCTGCTGGGTAAGAGTAGGGCCTGCGTCAGGACCATGATAGGTATTATCACGGGCCACTGTATGATAGGCAGAATGGCGGTGAGAATGGGGTCTGGCTTATCGGATATATGTAGGCTGTGTGAGGACCCAGAGGAGCTGGAGACTGTTGAGCACTTTCTGTGCCACTGTCCCAGGCTACAGAACAGCAGGCTGAGGTGGCTAGGTAGCAGATTCCTGCACGAATTGGGAGATGTCTCGGGCTGCGGGCTCGAGAATCTGACGGGATTCGTAATGGGAATGACCTGGTTGCGCGGCAGGAGGCTGGGAAACATGTAGGGCAGTTTTTCCTGTTTGGTAAGGTTGTGTTTTGCTTGTTCTGTCCGATTTCTTATCTTCAACTATCTTCCTTCCCTGTGCTTTCACCATTTACTTCTCCTACTTTGTCACACTAGATATCTTTCTCTTCTTTCTTTCTTTGTTTCACTGGGTGAGGGTGTGAAGTTTGCTTCACACCAGCCTTTCTAACCTAACCTAACCTAGTGCTGACAACGAAGAAGGGTTCAAAGCGAAAAAAAATAAAATATATTATGGTTTACGAAAATGCTTAAAAAGGCTTTTAAACCAGTACAATCCAAACATTTATGAATATGTTAATATAGTTTGCCCTTAAACTTTAGGAGTGCTTTATTTGAATTTTTTATGTTAAAAGAAGCGCTTATTCAGCAGGTTTGCAGCGATTTGAGATATGAATTCATACTTAAAACCTGATCCTTTTGGAGCACATTTTTTACTGGGCAGTGTTGTTTTCTGCCTTAAATTAATGCGATTTCTTTCCAAAGCAAAAATAAACTAGCAGCGAAATCAACAGGTTTACCTAGTTACGCCATTAAAAGATTGTCAAAAAAAAGCAAATAAAGGCGCTAATTAGGGAGAATGAAAACCTGATGGTGTTTTCTTTTTTATAAAAAAAGTTTCTTTAAAATGTTTGCTCTGTTAAAGGGTAGCATGTTTTATTCTAAAAAAATTACCCTTAATAAAGGCATAAGTCATTGCACTTTACGCCCCGTATTAATTGACAGTATTGGTAATACCCTGTAAAACAGGCCCCTTCTGTTTAATATAGGGCTACCGGACGAAGTTGGGAAAACCCGCTTCGAATCAGGGCAGTAAAAAGTTAAGCTTTTAAAGCTATTTCTTCTATTGTTTTATATAAAGTCATAAGAAAACATTGCATTGTTAATGGTAGGTCTTTAAAACTTTGGGTCAATAAATCGGCAATCTGGCGACCGTATTTTCATGTTTACATATGTATTTTATGAAAAAAAGCAAAGAAAAATTTTTCAGTATTTTTAAACATTTTAAAGGAAAAGGTTAAAATATGGATATTACCGCATTCATTATATGTGCAGAAATGACAATAAATCAATTATTGATGAATCCAATCATCTGATGAGGATGAAATAATAGTTTTGCCAACGTTATTTCCTTCTATTATCACACCCTGGCCATTTGTTCCTTATAGGAACTACAGGACATAATAAAAATAACAAAATGTTCACACTTGGGGTTTTAAGCGCGTTTAAGCATCTGGAAAGAGATTTACCTCTAATCACTTCAAAATCGAGATGATTAACATTGAAGTGATTTGTTAAACTTTGTAAAATTTGTATGACATGTTTAAAACTAAATCATTGCATAGAATCCTCTGAACATATGTACCTCAAACTGAGTATGATCTAGCATCGGCCACAATAGTCGTACCTCGCACGTGTACAATTAACCACGATTTCTTCTTAATGTTTTATTATTAATTCAAAAATGTTCACAATTTCATGACTAATATGCTTAAAATATTCTTCTGGTAACTTAGTACAGCATTTTAATAAATTTCTAATTCTTTAAAGAAGTATAAATGTGTTGGTTATGTTTTATTTATTAATCAACTGTCATCTTAACCATCTCAAATGTAATGTGAACGGCTTTAATTAACTTAATTAACATTTTTCTTAAACGCGTTTAAAAAGTCAAGTGTGAACATAGAAGTAAATCTAATTTTTACTTACATTAAACTGTTTTCGAGCTAACTGGAATTTCGCCATTAATTTTGTTGTTGTGTAATAAACAAATTTTGGAAAAAAATTTTTTAATTTTGAAGAACAATCTTTTTGTCAGCTGTTAAAGACAGGTCATTGCAAATTTTGATAACTTGTGTTTAGCTTCGTCAAACAACATTTGACGAAAAATCGTTCTAGATCAAACTAGGGGCCAGGTATTGCACTATTTAAACTTTGTTATTATGTTAAAAAATCGCAATTGGTCCATTTTTGTTTTTAGAAATTTTTTGAACCATGTAAAGAGGGTTTCAAATTAAGCAATATGACACCAAAATCTTTAAATTAAAAAAATGGACATACGCGGTTACCCATGAAAACCACATATAAATGGGTCTAATGGGATTATTTTACTTATCTTCTTAGTTTTATTATTATACTAGCTTAACCCGGTGCGCTTCGCTACACTGGCAATTGTGTTCAGATATATGGTATTTAATATGTCTTCTATGAGGGGTACTGCTCCTAGTCTGTCTACCCCGCACATTTTTATATTGAAATTTATAGTTTACTATAATAGTAGCTTTAACCACGTTTGAAGACTCTCCCTTTAATAGTTCTTCAGTTGAGCGATATTTAATGCATGCATCCTATGGGAGGTATTTCCCCCTGCGCCTACCCGCTTTATTTTTATTTTCAAAAGTGTAGTATACCATAAGAGTTACTTTTAGAAAGTTTGAACATTCTCACTATTACAGTTCTTAAGATATGCGATGTTAAACATTGGCGTCCTATGGGGTATTCCTTTACCCCCGCTGCTATTTTATTTCAATTCCGGGGCTCAGAAGATCCTACTACAAAAAGTTCAGCAAAATGCGTGCAGCGGCTCTTAAGATATGCGATAATTAATATTGGCATCCTATGGGGGGTACCAATTCCCCTGCCCCTATCGAAAAAATAAGTAGCCTATTTTATTTTTAGGGCTCACGTGATGTTACTGTAAAAATTTCAGGAAAATCGGTTCAGTATAATATTGGCATCCTATGGGGGGTACCAATTCCCCTGCCCCTATCGAAAAAATAAGTAGCCTATTTTATTTTTAGGGCTCACGTGATGTTACTGTAAAAATTTCAGGAAAATCGGTTCAGTATAATATTGGCATCCTATGGGGGGTACCAATTCCCCTGCCCCTATCGAAAAAATAAGTAGCCTATTTTATTTTTAGGGCTCACGTGATGTTACTGTAAAAATTTCAGGAAAATCGGTTCAGTAGTTTCGGAGTCTATAAAGCGACAAACAAACATACAAACATACAAACATACATAATTCATTTTTATATATATAGATATTAATTTAATTAGTATAACAGGGAAACCACAAATATGCAGTTGCATGTTTTTTTCTTGTGCGACCAATAAAGGCAGAAACAATATATTTATCCGTTTTTGAGCTTTTAATGAATTTTGGCAGTGATTTGATAGTGCATATTTTACTCTTTACAGCATTTTTTGCATAACTTAGTTAAAAGAGCACTTTTGCAGCATTTTTTAAGTTTATAGCGCATATTTTGCCTTTTTGTGGCATATTTTGATAGATGTTCAATATTTTAAATGCGTACAAAAGCTTTCGCAGCACATAAAAATTAAATTTTTTAATCCAAAATTCTGGTTTTCTTTTCTGTATCTATATACCCAACGTGTTGCTTTAATTTCGCCATTCACGTTTAATTTTTACTCTAAAATTGTAAACCAAAACAGGTTGTCATTAAAGATAAATATTCTTTTAAACTTTCAAATTTTATATTTATGTAAGCAAAAATTAACGAAAAAGCAATTGTATACATTTTTGGCGATGTAAAACATAAAAATCTGGACCAACCTTTTAGTATACCGACCGACTCAGATTCACTTTTTAAAGTGATCTAACGATATCCTTCCGTCCGTCTGGATCGTTATCGGTCAGAACACGATAATACGCTACAAACTACATCATGGCTATAGGCGAAACCACCCTGATGGAATAGCTAGCTGCAGTCCAGCACACGACAGGCAAACAATTACAAAAGATCTTTCGAAATTTTAAAAAAATTTAGCGTCCAGAAAGACCGTCCAATACTATGAAAAGCATGGGTGGAGTTTGAAATTATCGACAACAAGAACACGAATATTTCACAAAACGTTACTACGACAAAATATCTGACCTAACGATGAACTACCGGGAAATAGTTGAAGCAGTTATGATGAAAGCTTTAAAGGCGTCGAAAACGGACACTTATAAACAGATGACTACCAGTGCTCCTATCTCACCAGCTAAAGCAGCTCCGTCTAACGGCGGCGCATCTACGAACCCTAGTTCATTAATTAGAAGGCAAAATGTCATGATGACATCCCTTAAACGACTCTTCACCATGGACCCAGCAGCAACCAACATGCAGCTGAAGGAAAAACTATTGGCACATATTCGAGAACTACATTTTTAAATTTGGGAATGCAGCACTGACCCACTGATAGAAGGGTACAATATGAAAACCTACCTTAAGCTGAAAAATTAGTTATTGAAAATTTTAAGTTGTCTTCACGACGCCCACAGCAAGTTACCGATTTCATGCAAACCAACGTTCTTACACTACCAAAGGTTACGATCCCAAAATTCAATGGAGGTTACTTAAAGTGGAGAGCTTTTCACGACTTGTTTACTCGAATCATAGCACCAAAACCATTACAATTTATCGACATTGTTCAGTGGCCACTACTAAAAAACCTGATGTTAGCTGACCTAGCGTTCAATCGATCAAATAAAATCGATATATTGCTAGGTGCAGATCATTACTACCAACTGCTTACAATTGGGTAAATAAAATTATCTCCACAACTTCCGACTTTGCAGAACACAGTTTTTGGTTGGATTGTAGCACGAAAAATAAATAGTGAATACTCACCAGACGCATATTGTGGAATATCCACTGAAGATGAAGAGCTTCAAGCTTCCATCGCTCGACTCTGGGAAGTAGATCAGGTTTAAACAACAAGAAGCCACTGTCAATAGCCGACAGACAATGTGAAGAGCACTTTGAACAAAACAGAACTAGAAACAATCAAGGCCGCTTCGTAGTCAGAGTCCCATTTCATCAAAATCCCAATACTCTAGGCAACTCCCATGCAATTGCTCTTAACCGATTCTTTGCTCTTGAACGACGTCTGCAAAAGAGTCCGAAATTGAAGGCCAAATACACTGAATTTATGGACGAGAATGAATCGATGGGACACATGACAAAATGGGAACCAAAATACATAACCTCCCTAAACTTCTACAATCCACATCATTGCGTATTGCGGCCCGAAAGTTCAACTACTAAGCTCAGGGTAGTATTTGGCTAAAACCTCATGGGACGAACATTACAAGGCGAACTATTTTCCATACTACTAAGGTTTCGAATGCCTACGTTCGTTTTCACCACAGACGTTGAACAAATTTATATAGAGGTGTTGATTGCTCCTGAAAATCGTCCATTTCAGCTAATAATTTGAAGAAAGGACACCAAAAGGCCCATTTCCTACTACCAACTCAACACCGTCACATATGGCACAAGAGCTGCTCCATATTTAGCAACGAAATGTTTAGAACAATTGACTAAAGATAATGACATAAGTTATCGCCTTGATTCCCAATTCCTCAAAGAATATTTCTACGAAGACGACGGCTTGGGCGGTTCGCATAGCTTAGCAATCCAATTACAAGAGCAACTCGTGCAGGTCATGAAGGCAGCTTCACTTTACGTAAATGGTGTGCAAAACACCCACAATTACTCCACAATATTCAACAGAGCGACTTGGCGGTAAACTTAGATTTTCAGAGCACAGAAGCCGACACCATTAAAACGTTAGGACTTGCATGGATAAATTCATCGTCAGCATCATTTAACACATTCGTAGCAAATCAAATTTTAAGCAATCCAAGAGAAAACCAATGACATCAGGTAAAATCCAAGTGCAACCCAGCAATATTTTCAATGGCCCTTAAGGAATGCACTCTTTGGTTTTATGGCTCAACGTGTCTCCATGGCGTGGATAATGTGTGGCCATCAACGTTCAACTTAAGTTCCAACAGTCCAACAAACCTCGAAAGAAAGGCAAAGCTGCTTGAGTCACGAGCAATAACCATAACCGAACCTGACTTTTTACAAAATTTACCATAAAAATTCATTCCACAGCGGATTGTTTGATATTTTCTGCGCTTTATTACCCACACCGGATGCAAAAAGTAGATGAGACAAACATTAAAGGTTATAACAACAACGGAATTCAGTCGATCACTAGTCACAATCGTCGCAAAAATGCAAGTCTAAGAATTCAAACAACAAATTCAACAACTCACCAAATACGAAATGTTAAGAGGAACCAGCAACTTAAGCAATCTGTCACCGTTTTTAGACTCAGATGGTTTTATCCGTGTTGGAGGTCGACTAGAAGCTTCACCGCTTCAATACGACTCCAAGCACCAGTTCTTGATTTCCTGTAATGACCCGATTGCAAAGTTTATCTTTAAAATGACCTACAAGGACAACAAACATTGTGGTGCGCAAACACTCCTGGGAATAGTTAGACAAAGATTTTGGCCAATAAAAGGGAAAATTATGGCAAGAGCCACAGTAAATCGATGCACGACATGCAGCAGAGCCAAGCCAGAACTATTCCACCAAATAATGGGCAGCCTACCATCAACACGTTTCGCACAAGCCCGGGCCTTTATAAATACTGGAGTCGATTACAGTGGCCCAATCACCGTTCACTATAAACTTCGGGGAAAACGACAACACAAGGCCTACATTGCTGTATTTTGTTGCTTTGCTACAAAAGCAGTTCACTTGGAACTTGTGAGCGACCTCACAGCCAAAGCATTTATAGGTGCACTCACATCCCGGCGTGGACAATGCCAAGATTTATATTGCGCCAATCCAACAAACTTCGTCGACACGAAAAACAAATTGCCTGAAGTTTCCATAATAATACATTCATCAGAAGTACAAGCAACCATTATGAATGCTTGCAGCAACAAGGGTATCCAATTTAATTTCATTCCACCAAGAGCACCACACTTTGGCGGCCTATGGGAAGTAGCTGTTAAATCAGCAAAATATCTTTTGGTAAGGACTGTAACGACTTTATTAGGGGTATACTCAGCCTTTGTCCAGGTTCGTTACAAGAAAATATGACACGTGTGTTTTTTGCTCGTTGTTAATAAAAATAAATCAGTTTTATTTAATGCTCTTTTATTATTTACAATTCATGGGTATGATTATGCCCAATTTGCTGTGTTGTTTCCTGTTTTGGCTGCTTCAACAAATCCCACGTGCGTTATGTCTGTATGGTCCTGACTGCTTTGCCGGTTCGAGATTCGGGCGGTGTGGTGCTGCGCTGTGTCGTTGATACGGGAGACACGAGAAAACACTTATGGGACCTGCTGCTACGGGATAGGTTCCAGCTTGTGCTAAAATTTCACTCCAGGAAATTGTCTACTGGGGATAGTTGTCTACTGGGTAGTTGTTTTCTACTAGAATTTCACTCTGTGGTGAAATTGTCTACCGGGTATTTGTTTGTTTATCAGAATTTCACTCCGTGTTAGAAACCACGAGGTGAAATTGTCTACTGGGTATTTGTTTGTTTACTAGAATTTCACTCTGTGTTAGAAACCACGCGGTGAAATTGTCTACTGGGTATTTGTTTGTTTACTAGAATTTCACTCTGTGTTAGAAGCCACGCGGTGAAATTGTCTACTGGGTATTGGTTTTCTACTTATTACTAGTTTTCTTTGCGAGATACCAGATCTTACCTCATGTATTCTCGAGCTCGGCCAGAATAAAATTGATTCTTCCAACGTATACATTGCCCATTTTTTTTACTAAATTTGTAGTGAATGTTACATTAACAACAATCAATTAATTGCAGTTGATATTGATATGTGCCTTTACTCGTTCTACTTATATTTTGTTGCTTGTTGTTTACATTTTTAAGTTTTCGTCCAAAAGTGCAATGTGTAAGAGAAATAATATATTTTCCCCTCCTTGTTAGTCACACGGGGCGTAGTAAAAGAAAACACATTACCTGGAATTTTCAGTGCGCAACAAAATACATATATGCTGGCCTAACAGGGTGTGACAAAGTTTGTCCTACAATACTTGTCGTCACACTCCTCCCTTTCTTCCAAAAATAAAAAAACCAGGGAACTTTGGTTATCAAACAATGTGGTTTTTTTATTTATCCTCCCAGTACATTATGGAGCGGAGCCAAGTTTGGATATTCTCATGCGAAAATTACGTTCGCCGCACTTCTTCAAAAAGTTCAGCATTTTCTTCCGGTCCGGGTCCTATAATAGTTTGGTGACGCAGGTCCATATTTCTGGTGGCAGCTTCTCTCCAGTGAGGTTGATTATGTGGCTTTTGAAATCCAACCCCTGCGCCACGTGCCCAATGCTGACTTCCTCGATAGTTGGATCGATCGGTAGTTCAACTGGGGTTGGTAGGAGTTCGCCCACTTCGGTCCACGTCATTTCAATGTTGATGGAGAGAACGTCGTCTCCATACCAAGCTTCCACCGCCTGATCCAGTTCTGTTACAAGGTCCTCCGTGAGCAATTGGGATACCGGTTGTGAACAGCTGCTAGGAAAGAGCTCCTCCTCGTCATCCTGCCTAAGTTCGACTACCGGGATCGGGACCATGTCTACCTCCATATTCCTCTGGGTGTTGTCTGCTTCTTCGCCTTCCTCTATTTCACCGTCACTGAGTGCGAGGTCGCTCTCTAGCATTTCCCTTTGTGGGTTGGTCAATTGCCACCTTGCTCCCTGTTTACCTGCCATTATGCGGGGGAAGTACTTACCCGTCGCAGCTTCGCTGATGAGGGGTGGTCGGGGCTGGTGATGAATATGGCCCGCCATTGCTTTAGCTGACTGCGGGTTCTCTTGAACTTCTCAGTTTCCTCTTCTTTGTTGGTCTATTCGAGACTTCTGGAAAAACTCGAACCGCTCCCTCTTGGTATTGAAGATTATTTACTTTTTCTTCCAGATGATGTAGTTTTCCATCAAAAACCGTGACTTGCGTTTTAACATCCGTGACTTGAGTTTTTACATCAGTGACTTGTGTTTTTACATCAGTGACTTGTGTCTTTACATCAGTGACTTGTGTTTTTACATCAAACATCTTCTGGTTGAATTTCATCTCCATATCGTCTACTCTTTCATTTGTAGCAGTAGATATCTCTTGAAGCTTCTCAAGTTTTTCTTTGTCAGTCTGGAATTTTCTTGAATTTCAGCTAAAATGGTACTTGAGTTTTCCTTCATTTTTCTAGAAGTTTCAGCCGAAGTTTCTTTTACCATTCTCTCCATGTTTTTCTCCATTTTTCTAGAATTTTCTTCCATTTTTCTAGAATTTTCAACCGAATTTTCTTTTACCATTTTCTCCATGTTTTCCTCCATTTTTCTAGAATTTTCTTCCATTTTTCTAGAATTTTCTTCCATTTTTCTAGAAGTTTCTGCAGACATTTTTTCCATCTTCTCCATCATAGCAGCAAACATTGTGCTTAGATCCATGTTGCTTGTTACTGCACGGGTTGCAACTTCTATTTCTTCTTTTTCATCAAATTCATAAGCTGTGATGTCAATATTGCGTCGCTTAATTTCATCGATTAATCTTCTCTGCAGCTCAGCTTTATTTCCTGCAGTCTGCAGATCCAACTTGCCCAACTCCTTCTTAAGCTGCTATAAAGTAATTTCTAAAAAAATTTTAAGGAATAGAGCTATTACAAAAAGCTTTATAAAATACATAACTGAAATTTAACTCATAGAATAAATTCGAAAAATGAAAAATGTTGAATATAATAAAAAAAAGTTGCTTATGAAAAAGAAATAATTCCCAATATCTATTTGTTAAAATAGTTGAGTTAAATACATTCAATTTATAAAGTATCACTATCCAGTGTGACACAAAGAATGCTGACGAAGGCCGAAGCGGGCCGGAAAATGCATTACATTCTGCTGGTGTCTAATAATTGTAAATTTTTCTATACATAAATATACTTCATTGCTATCCAACGGAAAGCTAAGGTAAAATGTAACAAAAAAATACAATATAATAGTCTGGTAGTGTATAAAGTAATTTCTAAAAAAAATTTAAGGAATAGAGCTATTACAAAAAGCTTTATAAAATACATAACTGAAATTTAACTCATAGAATATATTCGAAAAATTAAAAATGTTGAATATAATAAAAAAAAGTTGCTTATGAAAAAAAAATAATTCCCAATATCTATTTGTTAAAATAGTTGAGTTAAATACATTCAATTTATAAAGTATCACTATCCAGTGTGACACAAAGAATGCTGACGAAGGCCGTAGCGGGCCGGAAAATGCATTACTTTCTGCTGGTGTCTAATAATTGTAAATTTTTCTGTAAATAAATATACTTCATTGCTATCCAACGGAAAGCTAAGGTAAAATGTAACAAGAAAATACAATATAATAGTCTGGTAGTGTATAAGGTAATTTCTAAACAAATTTTAAGGAATAGAGCTATTACAAAAAGCTTTATAAAATACATAACTGAAATTTAACTCATAGAATAAATTCGAAAAATGTTGAATACTAGTTTTCTTTGCTAGATACCAGATCTTACCTCATGTATTCTCGAGCTCGGCCAGAATAAAATTGATTCTTCCAACGTTTACATTGCCCTTTTTATACAAAATTTGTAGTGAATGTTACATTAACAACAATCAATAATTTTGCAGTTGTTATTATTATGTGCCTTTACTCGTTCTACTTATATTTTGTTGCTTGTTGTTTACATTTTTAAAATGCTTGCTTTGTTATTGTTACTTGTTTGTTATATGTAGGTGTTGTTAGTATAGCTAGGTTACTTGCTTGTCATTACTGTGTGTCTTGTTAGTGTAACTTGTTTACTTGTTGAATTCCTGTCCGTAAACTACAGTGTGACGCAGAAGTTTTCGTCCAAAACTGCAATGTGTAAGAGAAATAATATATTTTCCCCTCTTTGTTAGTCACGGGGCGTAGTAAAAGAAAACATATTACCTCGAATTTACAGTGCGCAACAAAATACATATATGCTGGCCTAACAGGGTGTGACAAAGTTTGTCCTACATGACTTGTCGTCACAGGACATTGGAGAATGCATCTTTAACTTACGAAAAGCTTGAAGCCATAGTTGTGGAAATTGAAGCAATACGGAACTCCAGACCGATTTCACCAATGTCGAATGACGCAAACGACATAGGCGCACTTCCAGGACATTTTCTGATAGGCGAACCACTAACAGGCCAAATTGATGATCAAGCGAAGCCCACAAAACTTAAATTGGAAACACGATGGAAATTAGTTTCTCATCTCAAGCATGAATTTTGGAAGAGATGGTCACGAGACTACCTAAATGAACTACAATACCGAAACATATGGGGAGAACAATAAAAAAATCTGAAGCCAGGGGCAACCGTCCTTATTACAGAAGACAATGGTCCTTGAAATGAAAAGGCCCTTATGAAATGGCGCGTTATAAAAACATATAAAGGACACGATGGTGTTGTAAGGGTGGCTGATATTCAGACCGCTTTAGGCATCGTTAAACGAGCAATTCAACATTTAGCTCCACTCACTAAGCTCAATGATAAGCCCGAAGAAGAAAGACAACTAGCTCCTCCAAAAATCCCAGAATTGGAAAAGCAATCACCAGAATCATCAGCGGATGGAAGGCCACTCGCCAAAAAACAGCGGGTGGACCCTGGCAAACTCAATCATGACTAGTTCTCACAATCATAATCTACATGAAGGTTGCCCGGAAAAAGGCACGTTGTAAAGGAGCTGACCCAAATCAGCAACCCCCAAGTCCAGCAGTACGCAACATATGCCAACTCCAGAATTTGAATTGTCAATAACTTAAGTTTCTAATTCTAAGGTATAAAGATGAAAACAATGTAATGTTGTAGCATTTGTAATTTTGTTATCTCAAGGCTCAACGGGGTTGTGTATGTTCAAAACCTCACAAAGAATTTCTATCATATGTGCGTAGGTACGTTTGTACAAATCTACAAATATACTTACGTACATATGCCTGCACGAAATTATGTGAACAACCTTAAATTGTTTGCCTCATATTTTTCTTTTATTTTTTTTTGCAGTGTATTAATTTAAAGAACAATTTTACCGTATTTTCATTTTTGTTTTACCAATTTTGAGGTACTCCAATATCTGCTAATTATTATAATTTTATAACCTTGAACTACTATTTGAGTTTTTTTTTTTTTGTATTTCCTCGTTTGAGATTTCATATTTCCGCTGCAATTTCTTTAGTTTGTTATTTTGTAAGCTTTGTTGTTATTTGTATTTAGTAATTAATTAGTATATAAGAATACAATTTTCTTCAATAAAATGAGAAATAATAAATCAATTAACTTGAAACGTTGTTTCTCTGCTATAACTCCACAGTAACCAAGTTCCAAGTGCTTGTATCCTAATGCTACTGCCTGAACAATATCACAAACATAAGCTGGCCAATAGCCTTGTTAATCAAATTTATCAAAGGCTGAACAAACTATGTAGTTCAACCTAATTCAGTATACACTGAATTAAACAAGGTTTTCAAATGACTAATTTTTGATTTTTTTGGGACATACTTTTAAACAATTTTCAGGGCATATATTTTCGCGTTTTTTATTGCATATTTAATGAGTTTTAAACGCGCTTTTTAGAGCATATTTCTGGTTTCCCTGATTATTACAAATAAATAAAACAAATAAATTCTTCAACATTTCTATAGAAAAAAGTGATTTTATTCCTGAGGTTAACATTTTGTGGGTATAACAGTAACGAGGATATGAAATTTTAGTTAGGACTGTTACACACCATCAAAAATGTAAATTTGTCTTGTTTCTCATTATAAGTTTTATTTTCAATGTTTTAGAAACACTTACACACAAATAGGAAAAATTCAAACATTTTGCATATGCCTGCAATTGTCTTGAGTTACAAGACATTTATTTTCTATCTAAACAATTTGAAACAAGTTTTGCTAAGAACAATGTTAATAAGTTACATGGATGAGAAAAAACACCTGTTTGGCCAAAATGTCAAATTTTGAGCCCCTCTAACTCAAAGAGTTCTTTGACCCGATCGGAAGACATCGGTTTCAAAAGTTGGTTCACTTGAGATGAAACCCTCCCATATATTAGTCAAACAAGCTATTTTTAGTTTCTTACGTAAATTCCACCTTTTGGAAGCATATTTTGATACTTATTAAACTCACAAAAAAATCTTATATATCTTACTCTCATGGCATAATTTTATTCTGGGTGGTATATTGTTGCCTAGGTATGAGGTACACTCGTAAATTTATCTGCTAATAATGTGGCATTCGCTTGACTGACTTTACTTTTTACTTGTTTATTATATGCAAATTTTATAAAATCGTTTTAGGGCAAATTTCCGGTTTCTCTGGTCATAATAATGTTAAATATATTTAGAAGTGTGATAGTTTTTTTTTTTAATTTATTGCAATCGATGCAAAAAGGAGATTTTTTCAATTACATTTCATATTTTAAGCGGCGAAAAATTAAAGATTGCATATTCG
The DNA here is from genome assembly GCA_943735925.1 of Pollenia amentaria. Taxonomy (NCBI): domain Eukaryota; kingdom Metazoa; phylum Arthropoda; class Insecta; order Diptera; family Polleniidae; genus Pollenia; species Pollenia amentaria. The sequence continues at coordinate 48,051,875 of OX031008.1, read as the reverse complement.
TATTCGCGAATATTAAAATTTTATTTTCGTAACGTCACAAATATGTATATATTTTATGAAGGTTTTTTATTTTATTTCTGTTTTGTCCATAATTTACCTTAAACAAAAATATGGAGATAATACATAACTATAATTTAATTCTTTACCTTTCGATAAAATCTTGCTCCTGTGACCTTGTGAAATCCCTTTTTGTACACAGCTTGGTAATCATCTGGGTGTGAAAACCTGAATAAAATTCCACTTGCTGTTTTTGTTAAACTAAAGCAGCCTTTAAAACTCATCTTTTCACAAATTGATGCGGCGCGTTCCATTGACAATTCGTAGGACGGAGTTAAGAGAAATGCACCTAAAAGAAAACGTAAAAGTTAATTTTTGAATTTACTACGCATTAAAACATTAACCTCACAGTGTGACAGTTTTAATATAGTTTTAAAATTACCTATCAAAGTTAAAAAAACGTTTTTTGGGAGTTCATAGACAAAAAAAAATTAGATTTAGAACGCCGAGATATTAGGATTAATATACCCCAGAAATATATACCCAATAAAAAATGTTCTTATTTTACGAAGCACTAATGGTACATTTTAAAAAGTAATTTATACATTACGCAATAAGACAAACAGAGATGTAGAAAGGTAAGTGAACGAAATCTTAATAAATTCAGTGTGCAAAGCTAATCGTTACATTCACCAATTTTTATATGCGCTGAATAAAACGCTTTCTGTGTAACAAATGTGTTTCTTCAAAGTGGGAACTCGCCATATAAAATTCATGTCTTCCGTAAGCGATATCGTAAGCGAAACTTTTACGTTTGTCTCTTACAAACTTGCTGCTTTGGAAGCATTTTTTATTGGGTACCTTATATAATATTTTAAAAATCATTTCTGAAATAATAGAGCGCAATTGAAAACCAGTAGCTCGTTTCTGTATTTCTCGCACTGCAAAATTTCTCACATTTAGTGTGAAACAAAAAATTCCATCGTTTCTCGATTTGTGAGAAAAAAGTGTTTCTGTATTTGAATGCGAGAACAGAGAACACAGATTCTGTTTTAACTGGAATACTTCCAGTAATTAAGTGTCAAATTCAAGCGAAACGTCAACGAAAGAAATAGATATAATAAAAATAGGGCTGCCAGATTTGATGATTTATCGTCATTTTGACGATTATTTGTTCCAAAATTGGCAAAGAGCCGATTTGCTGATTTTTTTCTAGTGAATTTTAAATAGTTTAATATGTTTGCATATTCGGCACCACAGAAAACCGATATCTTTAAAAACAAGGTAGCTAAAAAATCTATCGGAAAATCAAAATTTCGAAGGAAAACTTATTAATTTTTATTTCCTTAGATTATTTAATACATTTGTTTTTGGGATTAAAACAAAACATTTTTCATACGAAAATTATTGCCTTTTTTTGCCAAAAGTGTAACTTTCACTTCTATATGATATTTTGTCACGCTTTTAAGTGATTTTATTAGGAAAAAAAAACAATCTGAAATTTTAAATTGTTATCGAATTATAGAAAAAATAAAATAAATAATTTTACTTAAATAGACCTCAAGCTTAAGTATGTATGTATAAGATATGTATTTTACCCATGAACTTTAAATCTTTAAATTTTTTTTATTATGTTTTAATAAAAATCGAACAAAATTTGTCAAAATTAATTTTAAATTGTCCGATTTTTAAAACAAAATAGGCGATTTTTTTATTTTTTCTTAGGAAATTAACGATTTTTTCACAAATTTATCTGGCAGCCCTGCATAAAACGAAAACAAAGAACGGCTTAAAAAATTAAAATAACAAAATATAACAATTGTGTTTTATTTATTTTCATCATTTAAAATTTAAATTCTTTCTCTTTAAATAAAAAAAAAAAATAATACACAATCTTGTGTACATATGTTCATACATAATTTGTGCTCCATTTGTTGAAATTTTATTTTTCTCGCATCAATTTTAAATATGATTTATTTTGACAGTTCTTGTGAGAAACTTTTTGCAAATTATTGATACAGAAACACTTTTTCTCACATCCTTCCAATAATTGCTGGAAAATTACTTAAATGACAGATAATTCTCCCAAAATAAAGATTCAGAAACACTTATGTGAGAAAATCCATTTTTTGTTTCATATTGCACTGTTTTTGTCATAATTCAATTGTTTCATGCGGGAAATTTTACGATGCGAGAAATACAGAAAAGGGCTACAGTACTATAATCTCGTAATTTAAAAAAAGTTATATACGTTGTAAAATAAGTTTAATATAAACTTAAATATAGTTATAAAATTTTTTTTAGAGAAAATTGCATTGCTTATAAATGGCCGTAAATTTTACTTTACTTTTAAAATTCTTTTGGCGATTTAAAGAAATAAATAAGGTTTTATTTCAACTGATATAAGCTACTTTTTCAGAATAAATTAGCCTAAATAAAAACAAGAAATAAATGACAAAGCTGTCTATTCAAAACGATCTGCATATAACATATGTTACATATATAATTTCAAAAGTGCACAATTTATTCCCATTTTGTCACAGAGTGCAGTTATAATTAATACATAATGGCCCATAACCATAGTCATAAACAAAGTATGCTTTAAGAGTTATAAAGTAAACTTTTATTATAAATATGCTTTTGATAAAGCATAGACAGGCAAAAGCATGCATTGCACGTTAAACCCGGTTCTAATTTTAAAACAAGCTTTTTTAACTTATTTAACAACACTTTACATCTGCTGTTTATGTGAAGAAATAAAAGTGTTATTGTCATTTATATATTAAGCACACATATAAATATCAAATAAATATGTACAATGTACATTGTACATATATAAATAATAAGAAAAATATTCGACAAACAAACGAAGATGTTTATTCCTTTTTACTGGCTCTTTTATTTTATGTTAGCACCAAAAATATCTCTATTTGTTATTGTTTTTTTACCCTTCACCGAAGGTAAAAGGGTATATATAGCTTTGTCATTCTGTTTGTACAATAATTATCTTACACTCTATATAATATAGTATACGCATTCTGGATATAATATATAATATAGTATACGCATTCTGATAATTGTTTATGAAAGTAGACCCAAAAACAAGAACTTCTGCATCATTAGTTTGGTCAAGCTACATCAAATAATTATTTAAAAATATATTTGCAGTTAGTAAGTATCGTATAGGGGAATTTGTCACGTTTAAGGCTCTTTTCTTTGTCATAAATCGGGAACCACTAGTCCGAATAAGCTGAAACAAATTTAAAAAAATTGCAATTCCTTTAATCTGTTCATGCAACGTTTCGCTACATAAGCAACAGTTTTGCAGTTATAAATAAATGTATGAAGAAAAAAAATATTTTTTGTCCAAAAAATTTAAATTTTTTATTTTTAATTCATAAAAAATCCAAAAGGGTAAAAAAGTGTCAAGTCGACATAAATCAAACAAAATGAGACATAAATCATGAAAATCGATGAACGCGTTTCGCTTTTATTCACAATTAAGTAAAGGTATGAATTTCAAAAATTTGCTCGAGATATCCACAAAATTCTTTGGAAATAACATTGATGACTTTTTTTATGATTCTCAGAATTAAAAAAGGAATAAACAAAAGGTTATTTGATTTTTATGATTGCGGTAGCAAAGTATTAAGCGGTAATAAATGTGAGTGGACAATTAAAAGGAAAAAAGGAAAGTGCACTTTTTTAATTATTTGGGGTTTTCCGTTAGTTACCTGCATGATTTTTTTACAGAAATTGCACCCACATTTATGAGTGCTCACAAAGAAAAGAGCCTAAAACGTCACAAATTCCCCTATACGATACTTACTAACTTCAAATTAATTTTTAAATTATTATTTGATGTACATACTTTGACCAAACTAATGATGCAGAAGTTTTTCTTTTTGGGTCTACTTTTATAAACAATTATCAGAATTGAGTCTTGAATCAATCACCTGAAAAATGTTGTACTGTATTATGAGAATAGAAGTTAAAATCCAGTTGTCCGTCTGTCCGTCCGTCTATTGAAATGGGGTGTCAGAAGACCACAGATATGATGGGGACTTGGTATATATATATATATATATATATATATATATTTATGTCAGATATGCTGATTTAAATTCTTCGGCGTTCTATTAAAATTCAGCCAGATCGGTCCATAAATAACTGAGATATGAACAAAAAAACACGACTACCTCTCATTTTTCCCATAAATCCCATATTGTTGTTGTTTTTTATTTTTTCTGTATATGTGGAGAACGGGAAGAGCCAGGACTTTCGAATTTGGTACAAACATCTTAGTTATCAATACACCAACTCTAAAAAATTGGGCGCGATTGAAGCAGTAGGCGTGATACTTCCCATACAAAGACATTATACATTTCTGTATATCTGGAGAAAGAAAAAAGCTAGTTTCTTAATTAAGTACAAACATATCGGTAACCAATACACAGCATCCCACAAAATATGGGCGGGGTTGGAGCAGTGGGCTTCGAACTTCTCATACAAAGACATTATAGATTTTTTAATTTCTCGAGAACGGCTAAGCCAAAGTTTCGAAATTAGGAACAAGCACCTTGGTTATAAATACTCAACCTTCGACAAAATGTGGGCGTGATTGAATAAGTGAGTACGGCACAAAATGGATTTTTTTATATCTTAAGAATAATTGGAGAAAAACTGTACAAATTTGAAACATTTAGCTGGGTTATCAATAAACTTCTCAAAAATAATGGTCGGGATTGGAAAAGTGGGCGGGGTCACTTCCGTACAAAGACATTATTGATTTCTGTATAGGGATGGGCAAATTGAAAAAATATATCGATATATATCGTATCGATATTTTTTAAGAGTATCGATATTTATTAATTAAAAATATCGATATATCGATGTAAATCGATTTATCGAAAAACTTAATATATCTATATCAATACATATTTACATATGTACAAACATATTACATGTAATTCCATTCTACCTTTTTATTGTTTCTCTTAATTTCAAATTTACTGCCTGTCCCTCGATTTTGAACGAAACTTTCATTCGCTTAACTTTTAGTTAAAGCAAACACCAATTTTAAAATTTAGTTTTCTAGGTAAGTTATGCGAAACAAGCTATCATTTGAAATCCATGGACCGGCAGTTAATTCTACAATAAAAAAAAATTTAAAAAAAAGTAAAGAATACCAAAATTTTTTATTTATTCGCCATATGATGCATTAAACACATTCAAGACAGCAGACAGCACGAACACACGGCTACAAATGCTGTTGGCTGCAATTGTAGTCGCGTAATCAGCTACTGAATTATTTTGAAGACGACAGCTACAATTAAAAAAATATAAACAGCTGTGTTTTTTATTATGTATTTACATATCAGTGGTGCCACTATCATTTTTTATTTTTATTAATTGAACAACATACACAAAGTTAATTTAAGTCTACAAAAATATAAATACTTATTTATATGCAATATAAAACGTAAAAACAAATGAAATTATTAAAAAACATTTAAAATATTTTGTTTGGACAAACATTTGAAGCAATGTTTGTAGAAATATTAAAAATTTTTAATATTTTGCAGACATGTTGGATATTCAAACTTTTTGTGGTGTCTAGTGCTAAAAGTAATAATTTCAGCGAAAACTTTGCAGAGTAATGACGTAGAAGAAGAAGCAATAAAATAATTTTTAGCCTTAAATTCTAATTTTTTAGCTGCATTGTTTGCCCCCAAAACAGTTTTTTGTTTAGAGCACTCTTTACTACAAATTATTTTTCTTTATTTTATATTTTTCTGCGTTTTAAACAAATAGGAAGCAAAATATCCGCAGTACAATCGTCGTCAGGACTCATTGAAAGCGAAACAAAAATTAAAAATTAATGTTTGTACGAAATATGATTGTGCTGTTTATTGGCAAACAGAATCAAAAACAAAGTGCTTGCTTGCCAAGCAATTTGAGTGAGTGGTTATTATGCCCTTTAGTTTATGAATTCTAGGTCGTAAAAGTTTTAGAGCACTTAATCAATATCTTTTTAGGTAAAACCTGAATCTTAAAAGTTTTAGTATCATAAGAAAGTCTTTCGAAATACATTTCACATGATGTATTAAATATACCGATTTATTAACCCCTTAAGAGCCAACTTCAAAAATTTATATTTCTTAAAAGATTTTTCTACAAAATTTCATTTATCTTTAAATTTTGTCGATATGTATAATAATATTTATTCAAATATAATATGTATGCTTTATTTTTAGAAGCTCCATCATATAAAATTTTAAAGTTTTAAGTGTTAAAAATTTAATTTTGGACTTATTTATAAGTTTGAGTAAAAATATATATGTGGTAATAGTTAATGTACTTGTTATATATTTAATTATAGTAATACATATGTAAATATTTGTTAATCAAAGTACTAAAAACTTTGGTAACATGTGTATATTATTGTTAAATAATTATTGTTATATCTACATAAGTTAAAGATAAAGCCAATTTTGTAAAAAAAAGTCACTCACGAAGTATGAGTATTTGAAATGGGCTCTTAATGGGTTAATAAATCGGTGTGCTTTAAACACCATGTCAAACGCACTTTGAATTTTTCAATGATACCCATACTGCTAATATTCATTTTATACCTTAAAAGATATGGATAAAGTATTTTGAACCTTTAACAACCTAAAGCTCTTAAACTAGGAGCGTTGGCGTGATAAATATCTTCCTATATAAATTCTTTTAAGGATACTAAAAAGTAATTACAATATATGTTGGGGAGCCGAGCTTATATTCTTGGTTTAATCCGGTTCTTTGCTGTATAAAAATAAATAATTTTTTTAAGCACTAACTCTTCTAATTTTTGATTATATTAGCAACACTTTTTCTGTTTTGTAGCGGACAAAAATAGAAATTAGTTTAATTTGACTACAACGACAAAATTAGCATAGACAACAACCTGCAGCCATGAAGCCGTGTCGCCGTTAAAATAATCATTTCCATATACACACATGTATCCTATTTTTGACATATTGAAGTCGGTAGTCTGCTGTGTAATGTTTTTCTGAATATTGGCAGGATCGCCGTGTAATGTTTTTCTGAATATTGGCAGGATCGCCGTGTACTGTTTTTTTTTTTGTTAAAATTGTCAGGAAAACGATAATAAAAAAATTAGGTAAGTATTATCTTAGCACTTCTGCCGCATTAGCCGAGCATTAATATGCCCTTTTGATAGAGAATTAAAATGAAAACAATAATTGATATATTCTTGAATTCTTAGATTAATTCTGATTTATTTTAACAAAATTCAAGTCTTATATACTAAAATTATTCTAAGTCAGCATAATAGCAAAATCAAATCTGTTTATGCTGACACATTGTTTGTATGCAGTTCATTCAACTTGCAGGCAGCATTGAATTATTGAACATATTCAAATTACACCAATACAATGTTTACGTTCAATAACCCAATTCAACAAACATAAATGCAACGCATGCAAACTGGTCACATTGACTTATTAAAAACTTTAATTTAATAATGATAATTGCATAAAGTAACTTAATTATGATGTTTATTTATAGAATACTTAATTATAATGTTTTACTTATAAAATAACTTAATTATGATGTTTTATTTATAAAATAACTTAATGATAAAAACGAATGAGTGAATACACTACACCCTCACCCTTCAGAAAAATTTTACAATTTTTGAAATTGGATAATTTGTAAGTATAGTTTAATTTTTTTTTTTGAAATTGGCTAATATTTTGATATTCTTAAAATATAGAATTTGCTTATACAAGTTTTCAAGTTACATTGTTTAATTGTTGTTTTGAAACTTGAGTGATACTTATTGCTAGTTTAATAATGCTTATTCTTACGTTTTGTTTTCATAAATTTCATGTGTTTTTGGTGTAGGTCTGTTAATTTTATTTTTGGTTTTACTTAGCAAAACAATTTGTGTTATTTATTCTGTGTTGTATTTCTTTAATAGATTCTTATGATAAGTTTTAGTAGTGTTTTTTATTTTTACAGTTATATTTAAATTATTTATTTCAACTATTTCATATGGACCTTTATAGGGTTGTTAATTTTTTTTTTTCTATTCTCTACTTTTACTAACACTTAATCTCCTATTTCTAACTCTATACTGTTTATATTCTTATATGAATCTATTTGTCTTTCCCTTTTTATTTTTTCTATCATCTTCTTTGCGTTTTCTAACGAATACTTCAGTCTGGCCTTAAGTTCATTAGCATAGTTTTCAAATTTGTATACCTTTGGATGATTCACTTCCCCAATAAAAAAATTTCATATTTTGCGAAGCACTAATGGTACATTTAAAAAAGTAAGCACACATTTCAGCGCTACGCAATAAGACATACCGATATGCAGTTAGGTAAGTGAACGAATTCTTAATAAATTTAAAAAAATATATAAAATTTGAAGAGCCACGACATTCCCTTACTACGAAGCAGGTTTGTAAGGGAACATATAAAAGAATAACGGTAAAAAAAATTCAGTGTGCAAAGCGTATCGTTACATTCGTTAATTTTGTATGCGCTGAATAAAGCGCTTTCTGTGTCAAAAATGTATTGCTTCAAAGTGGGAACTCGCCATATAAAATTCATGTCTTCCGTAAGCGAAATGGTAAGCGAAACTTTTACGTTTCTCCCTTGCAAACCTGCTTCGTTGGAAGCTCCATTTTTTATTGGGTCACTTCATCTCCCGGTAGACTTGGTAATTTTCCGAAAATAAGTTCAAATGGAGAGTATTCAGTATCTACATGAGGAGTTATATTATACGCAAATGTATAATAAGGAATCCATTGTTCCCAATTATCGTCCTCTACAAAAGTTAAAAAATATTCATTAAGTACCCTGTGATTTCTTTCAACAGTTCCTAATGTCTCATGGTGATATGGATTCGAGAATCTTTGTTCTATCTTTAACAACTTACATATCTCGTTCATTAACTCATTTGCAAATTCTGTTCCTCTATCCGATTTGAGTATGCTAAATAAGCCATATTTTAGTATTAAATTTTCCATTAATGCTTTGGCAATCGACTTTGCTTCTTTTGTATCCAGGGGACAAGCATAGTTAAAATATACCTGAAGTTATTTGATGGTCGTAATGGGCCAACAGTGTCAATCACTATAGTATTAAAACTGTCCGATGGCGTTTCCGTCACTTTCAATGGTTCTTTTGTATGTCTTATTTGTTTATTCCTTTGACAAAGGTCACACGTTGATACATATTTCTTGACCGTTTTTGACATATTTTTCCATATATATTTTTGTTTTGATTTTAGTATTGTTTTTCTAACTCCAAAATGTCCTCCTTGGGGAGTATTATGATATAACTCTATTAGTTCTATTTTCCTTTCTTCGCTTAGTATCCTCTGAGGTTTTCTATATAATAGTATTACTATGTCATCTTTATTCGATTTATTTAATTCATTATATCTGGCCTTAAATTCATCTGCAGGAATTCTATTAAATATTGCATCATTTCTATCGCAATCTTTTATTTTTTGTATTTTTAAATAGGATGAAAGCTTCTCCAAAAGAGTACCTTAATACTTTGGATTATAACTACATCTAACACGTGTTTCATTCTTTATTTTATCATTTTCTATTACATATTCATGCATGCTTTTCGTAATTTCTATATTATTATCTTCATTATTCTTTCTGGGACGAGATTTCTTCAATTTCGAAACTGATTTCAGTATATGGGTAATGAGAGTTTAAGTTCACTTTGCCTAAAAAGCCATTTAAATCCCTCAAAAGCCATTAAAAAGCCATTAAAATCCCTCAAAAGCCATTAAAATGAACACGTGTTAAAGTAGGTCAAATGAACAGTGTTAAATTAAGTCAAATTTTTAAAAAAAAAATATATTTCAAAAACAAAGTAATAAAAAAAAGTCGTTAAATTTTATAGGATAGCAATAAAGCTGAGATTTAGAAAAATGTTGGGGGAGCAATGCACAAGTGTTTTGTGCATTGTTGAAGCCTTTCTTTAGTTTTTTTGCTTTGAATTAGGTGATGAAAAATAAATTATTGGATGGACAGAAAAAAAAGGAGCTTTGTAACAGCAAATGGTTTTTCAATTTTATTTGGGGTAGAAGAATAAATTCAAAGTATTTGTTTTGATTGATAAAAGAATAAGATTTTACTATCTATAAGCTATGATTTTATTTAGTTATTAAAACAATTGTATAGATGCAATTGGTGTTTCTATTTTATTTGGAGTGGATAGGGAAATATGAATCCATTCTTGAAAATTTTTTAAAAAAATTTCAAAAACAAAGTAATAAAAGTCGTTAAATTTTATAGGATAGCAATGCACAAGTGTTGGGTGCATTGTTGAAGCCTTTCTTTTGTTGTGATCGATAGACAGACAGCCACACAGACGGACAGACATAGAGATAGATAGATAGACATACAGACCTTGTAGAAGCAATTGGAAAATATTGTTCATAAGGCTTTTTTTTCTATCAATAAATTATGAATTTATTTAGTTATTAAAAATTATATAGATGCAATTGGTGTTTCTATTTTATTTGGAGTGGATAGGGAAATATGAAACCATTGTTGATAATTCTATCTTTTTATTTTGAATTATGTGAAGAAAAATTTTGTAGAACCCATTGGAAAATATTTTTGATAATGCTTTTTTTCGAATTAGGTGATGAAAAAAAAAATATTGGATGGAAAGAAAAAAAAGGGGGAAAAAATAACTAATTAAATTGTGGATATTAAAAAAATTTGTATGTAGATGTAATTGATGTTTAAAATTCGGTTACTTAATAATAAATAATTTATGACATACATATACCTAAATATTTTCAGATAAGAAAGTGTATGTTATGGAAAGTTAGTCAGACAGACAGACAGACCGGTTTTGTAAAAGCAAATGGGGTTTTCAATTTTATTTGGGTGGAAGAAAAATTCAAAGTATTTGTTTTGATTGATAAAAGAAAAGAGAAGAAAAAATAATTTATGTCTGTAGTAGCGATCAAGTGGAAAATGAAAATATTTTTGATGAGCCTTTCTTTAGTTTATTGTTCTGAATTGGGTGTTAAACAAATTAATTGAGCGATTGACATGTGTTAAAAACGCTAGTAAATGTAGGTCAACATTTTTCTATATATAAATTATGAATTTATTTAGTTATTAAAAATTTTATAGATGCAATTGATGTTTCAATTTTATTTGTAGTGGATAGGGAAATATGAAACCATTCTTGATAATTCTATCTTTTATTTTGAATTATGTGAAGAAAAAATTTATTAGGTGAACAATCAGACAACAGTATTTAAACTAGTTTGCATGGATTTTCCTATATAAGTCAACTTATTCGTAATTGATGATGATGAGGAAACACAGTTGTTTCCAGTTAATGGACAACAACTACCATCATCACCAACACCACCATCACTATCCCAACACCTTCCTTCACCAGCATCATCACCAACACCAGCGCCACCATCAATCACACCGGCGACTACAATAGAGGATAGGGTGTCCACTCTGTTTACCGAACGTTTGAACAATATCCAGAAGATACATAGGAAATGGAATATATATATATTGAAATGGGAAGTGATAATGATGTTGATGATGATGATGATGATGATGATTTATAAAAATAAAAAAAAGATAAAAAAAACATAATAAAACAAATTGTTTTTTATTTTTGAAAATGATGTAATAGTGATGGATAATGGAATTAAATTAAATTTCATCAATTTATATTTCCCTCTAGCAGTTAACAAAATAAGAGATTTTGAACAAATGAATCCTGAAATTAGTGTAAATGTGTTTGGACTAGAAGGTGATAAGGTAGTGGGGCCATATTACTTCATCAAAAAAGAAAAGTCCAAACACATCAACTTAATGCTGCTAGAGAATGGAGAAAGGTCCCATTATGTATGGATAAAAAATATATCGAAATTAATAAGTAATCAATTAACAAAAGATGGACATAAAATATATGTATGCAATATCTGTTTAATACATTTTATATTTTATTATATTTATTTTATTATATTATATTATAGATAAAAGTAAGCTTAGTTTTAAAAAATTTTAAAAAGCAAATGGATGTGTCTTTTGTAGTTAATGCTGATTTTTGAGTGTATACTCGAATCAGTTACTATTCAAAATTCAGTTAATGTTCAATCAGTACAAAAAAGCATATTCCATTTGCTTATAGTTATTATATTAAATGTTCCTATAACTCAGATTTAGATATTTTTAGAATTTACAATGGTATTGATGCGCTACAACATTTTTTTAAAAGTTTAGTTGACGACATTTTAACTATTTACACTTGTCATCTAAGTGTAATTAGACCAATGAATTCCTTAACACCCCTTCAACAGATACATCATTATGAAAGCAATACTTGTCATATTTGTACCAAATCTTTATCTAATGAAGATAAAGTAGCTGACCATTGTCATCTAACTGGTCAATATAGGGGTGCTGCTCATAATCAGTGTAATTTAGAAAATCAAATTACAAATTTCATTCCTATATTTTTTTAATAATCTTTCGGCATATAATTGTCATCTGTTTGTAAGAGAGCTTTCAACAATTGACGGCGATATAAATATTATACATTTAAATAAGAAGCTTTATGTGTCTATATCAAAAAGAGTTTCTGTAAATGAAAAAGATACAATTGAGTTACGTTTTCTCGATTCATTTAGGTTTATGCCGAGTATAGCAAACATTAGCAGGTTATTTGTCCGTCAGTGATTTAACGGTAGTAAAATCAAGCTATCCAAATGATGAAGAATTTAATTTGAAGAAACGTAAAGGTGTCTTTCCGTGTGACTATTTAGATTCAATGAATCGTCTTGAAGAAATTCAATTACCACCTCGTTCAGTATTTTTTTTTTTTTTTTTTTTTCAATAAATTAAATAATGAGTCGTGTAGTGTAGAGGATTATGAACATGCACAAAAGTATGGAAAACATTTAAAATGTACAACATTAAAGGATTATTTACTTTTATATTTTAAAGTAGATATTCTTTTACTTTGTGATATATTTGAAAATTTCCGTAATGTTTGTGCAAGCATTTATAATTTAGATCCATGTCAGTATTATACTACCCCAGGTTTATCCTGGGATGCAGTGTTGAGAGCAACTGAAATAGAATTGGATTTGTTGACTGATATTAATATATATAATTTTGTTCTTCGAGGTATTAGGGGAGGTATTGTTCAATGTTCTAATCGACATTCAATTGCTAATAATAAATATATTAGTGATTACGATTCTAACAAAGAATCAAATTACTTAATATATTTAGATTTTAATAACTTGTATGGTTATGCAATTTAACAATACCTCCCCCTATAAAAAATTTTAAAAATGGGTTGAAAATTGTAAACATTTTAACGTTATTAATATAGCAGAAGATTCTCCATTACGATATATATTAGAAGTAGATCTAGAATTTCCATCTACATTACATGACTTTCATAATGATTTACCATTTTGTGCTGAGAATAAGAAAATTGAAACCATGAAACAAAAGAAACTAATAACTGATTTAAATAGTAAAACTAATTACATAATACATTACCGAAATCTTCAGCAATGTATTCAACATGGTTTAATTTTAAAGAAAATACATAGAATTCTTCAATTTGATCAATCAAATTGGTTACAAAAATATATCGATTTAAATAACCATCACAGAACACTAGCTAAAAAAATCATTTGAACAAAATTTTTTCAAATTGTTGAATAATGCAGTATACGGGAAAACTATGGAAAATGTTGATAAGAGGAAAGACATTAAAATAGTATGCCAATGGGAGAATAGAGGTAAACGCTAAGGAGCTGGAGCTCTTATAGCTAAAGCCAAATTTCCATAGTTCACTCCAAATTCATGACAACATGCATGCTATCCAAATTAATAGAATTAAAACTGAATACAATAAACCTATTTATATTGGATTTTCAGTTTTAGAAATATCCAAATGGAAAATGTGTAGTTTTCATTATGATTACATGAAGTCTAACAGCCGTATTCATAAAAAAATCTTAATTCAGGTTTTAGATACATTTTTGTTAAAAAACATTTTAAGCCTAAAAAAGTTTTTTTTTAAATTCGTATTCATAATCATCATTTTAACTAATAAACGTTTTAACGTATTTTTTAATTTGATGTTGGCAGCACTTTCTATTTTATATGTTATTTGAATCGTAATGATGCAAGACAGTGGTTATTAATTTATAATCGTACTCGTATCTATAATTTTTTTTTGTCGTGTGTGAGAAAAAAATTGTTTTTATAAATGAATAATTGTACGATAATTTCTCTATTAATTAAAAACATAAAAATAGTTCCAAAATTATTTCGTAAAAGTGCAGTTTAGATGATGATTTTAATGTTGATAAAAAAAAGTATGCAAATAACGAGTTTTATTTAATTTGTTTTGATCGTTTACACATCATTAGTCTACATTATAAACAAAATACAATTACTTATCAAATTTTTAGAAGTGAAAGTTGTGAAGTTTAAAAATATTAAATTTATAAATGGTGAAAAAGGTGGACTGCAAACGCAAACGTTCAGAAAATTGGAATGAAGACGATAGGGTAAGTACTTGTACTACAGATAATTATTATACTGTTTAAAGATGGTAAAACTCCTGGCACAAATTTCTTGCAGATGCTTCTGAAGGAGCTTATTAGGAAGAGAGTGAAGCAAATAGAAAACAAAAACACAGACACTAATACTAATCAGGAAAAGAAAAAAGCATGGCTTGCGGTCGAAGGAAGGTATTGTACTTATAATTTTGTTTTAGTTTTAACGAGTTATGCACGGGTGGTCAAAAAAGCTTAATTCAATTAAAAACAAAATGGGCAGCAACAAAAATAACGGCAAGAAAAGAAGTTGCTGAGCACCGCAAGGAGCTTTCTAAGACTGGTGGATGATCGAAACCTTCAGAAATACCTGTCAGCAGTAATGACATATCCGTCTGGCTACCGAATGAATTCGTTGTAGATTCGAACGAATTCGATTCAGATTTTGCATTGGACCAATTGTGTGTTGAGGTATTTAATAATGGCAATAAAGAAATGATGAAATATTCGTATTTTATATTATTAATAAATTACAAGAAAACGGTTTAATTGTTCAACTATAATTTCAGGCTGTTGAAGAACCAATAAAAGAAGGCCAAGTAGAAAACGACGACATAATAGTGATGGATGATATAAAAATTTTATATGAAACCAAAATTCCAGAAGTAATTTCAAAACCAACCCCTAAATTAAAGAAGGTTTGTATAAGCAAAACAGTTTATATCGTCATATGAATATATTATATTGTGTTTAGAAAATCCAAGCGAAGAAAAATTTTACGGAAACCAGCATAAAGAAGTTGGCCGATTTTGATATAGAATGCAGAGAGGAACTCCATGAGGTTCAAATGGAAGTTGAAAAGAAGAAACTAAGGAACCTTCAACAAGAGCATAATCTTCTAACAACTCAGGAAGAATTGCAAAAGCTTCAAATAGAAGCAGAAAAAAAAGATTTAGAAATTTTGATATGGAATATGATATGATGAAGGCAAAAAAAAATTTTACGAAAACAAATCATTTGGTACGTACGTATGTGTAAAAAATAAAAAATTTTTCTAGATAATTATAATGGTAACTAAACAAAATATGTTCAAGTAGACGGTCAAGTTAAACAGACGTCTGTATTTTTGTTAATAAGTTTTGTGTTTCTTTAAAAATAAATATTAGGGTGCGACAAATATAGGTGCGAATTCAAGGTTTAAAATTTTGTTGGTCGATGCAATTTAATTAAAAAAATTTCAACTTTTATTTACCTTGCAAGTCAAAGTCCAAGATATTACTTCAAAAATTTATTGAATACAAATAGCAAAAAAATGCGAACAGTTCGCAAATGTGAACCAAATATTCGCCGCACCCTAATAAATATTCTGAGATGAATGAAATTAATAAAAAAAAAGTAAAATTCACCCATTGCTTCCGAACAATATTTATGTCCGGCCAACATTTTTTTACTTAGAGTTTTTTCATTGTTTTTTCTTAGTAAAAAAAATTTTATCTGGACAAAAAAATTGTTCGGAAGCAATGGGTGAATCAAGCTTAAGATTCGAAGTTCGTTATAATCGAGTTTTACTGCATATATGTACTTCAATAATCTCTTTTACAGCAACGGTATAAATAAAAGCAGCATAGCCCTAATTTTTGTTAAAATATTAAAGAAAAATGCAACAATTCAAAAATTTAAAGTATTTTTAAAATTTACATTTATGATATTGTTATTAGGTACTTCCTTAAAGTAAAGCAAAACAGAAATGGTATTCTGAATAAGTACACGATAAAAGCTACGCAAGGTTATTTAAAAAAGGTAACGTGCTGTTTTTATTTTTACCGTAACTGTATATGTATGTTTTAGTTAATATTTTGTCAAATTACCATTCTTTACAGATATTTAAAAAAAACATTAAAATTCAAGAAGAGACCAAGATAAAAAGAATATTTTATTTTTAAGTTATTTTATTAAAAAATTTATGTAAATATGTTTATGCAAATTAAATAATTAAAAAGTTAAAAAAAATGAATTAAATTAAATTTTGTTGAGAAATTTTTTTATTGGCTTAAAAAAAATCATAAACAGGTAACAAAAACTGTGTGAGTTCATGGGTACATTCGTAAATGCATTACTGCGCTGCAGTAGTGAATTTAAATGTTTTCAAATACGGTTAAAAATATTTTTGTATAAAATTTTTTAGGATAATACTTTCCCTCCTGGTTGTCTCTTGACTGTTTAAATTATTTTCTGGCATTTCAAGTAACTGCTCTACATCTGAGATGTATTCTTAGTCGTCTAAAAAAAAAATTTTTTAATTTAAATGCATATATTTAAAAATGTTTAAAAAAAAAGAATATTATCAGGAGTGTTCTGGAAAACGCAAAACGCAAGAATTTAAAAGTCGTTTTTTTATAAGATTTTTGTAGTTGAAGAATATTATAAAAATATTTCTCTATTAAACAAAATTCTATAAGAAAATTATAAAAAAATGGATTAAGAGTGTATTAAAAAGAACTTCAAAACTCTTGCGTTTTACGTTTTCGATTTCCGGAACACCCCTGATAATATTAGATATACCTGGGGCAGTATCGTTCTCTTCTATAGCGATGTTATGGAGAACAGCTAAAGCTACAATGACTATCTTTACGTTAGAAAAAGTAACGGTCATACCATCTAGCAAATATCGAAATCTTTGCTTCCACACTCCAAAACATCGCTCCACAGGATTTCGTGTTGCAATGTGAGCAATGTTATATTTAACTTCCTTTTCATTTTGAAGTCGCTGCAGTGGAGTGAATAAATAGGGCGTTAGCTTGTAGCCTGAGTCACCAAGAAGCCGGCCTCTAAATTCATTCTTTTCAAATCGCTATTTTATTTTAGACTCATTGAAAATGCGGCAGTCATGTGTACTGCCCCTCCATCTTGCCACTATATCTAAAATTCTAAGTTGGACATCTCAAATTACCTACATACATCATAATTAAATAAAATTTGCAATAATATATTATACTTGTTATTACTTGCACGTTAAGTGAATAAAATCCCTTCCTATTTATATAATATTGTGCTAAGTCCCCTCCAATTTTTTTAATTATTAAGGTTCCATCTATAGCCCCAATAATTCCAGGGAAGTTCCTGATTTCCCTAAACTGTTTTGCTATTTTCACCTCTTCTTCAACAGATGTTGGCATTTTTATATAGTCTTTTCCATACTTAGCCAAGGCACGAGCAACTTTTGCACAAATCCTGCTTACCGTTGGTTGTGCAAGACCATGAAGGTCTCCAGCATCATCTTGAAACTGGAAATGGTATTGTGTCTTCGGTAACATTACTGTCATAGAATACAAAACATACCTCTCTTCGACCCCAACAGCGTAAAGCTACTAAAACCTGAAGTTCTGGCGATGTTCCGCATCTTCTACGTTCTACAGATATATCCGTTGTGATCAAATTTACTATTTTTCTTACCGATTGTTTATTAAAACGGTATTTCTGCTTAAATTGGTTGTCCGGAATTAAAAACGGGTCGGTCATCTTTTTGTAAATTTTAGGTTGACGATAGTTTGAAATTTGGGCAATAGTTTCTATTAAAAACAAAATACAATTATACTCGTACATTCATATGTACATACATATGTATATAAAATTATTAAAATTACAATGGTTCTTACCAATTCTTTTGATCGTATTTAGCGCGTCCATTATTTAAAAAGAAATCGACAAAATTTTAGAAGAATTAAATTTTTTTCGCAAAAATCTTCAAAATGACAATGAACACAAAGCAAAAATGTCATTTTAAAATAGGTTTAAACATGGGTCGAACATATTTTAAAATTCGTTGATTTACACAAGGCTTAAAATTGGGTTTTTAAGGTAATATTCGCTTATAAATACAATTTTAACGAATTTTGCTTAAAACAGGTTTGAAATGCTGTTTAAAATGTTTATGAATACGGCTGTAAATATCGTGAAAACATTAAACTCAATTATATGAATACTGATTCCTTTATTTATGACATTAACCTAGATGATCTATACAGAGATATTAAAAATGATATAAATACTCATTTTGATACATCTGCATATCCGATAGATAATGTCTACAATATCCCACTTCTTAATAAAAAAGTTTTAGGGATGATGAAGGATGAGTGTAATGGAAAAAATTATTAAGGAATTCATTGGATTAAGGGCTAAAATGTATTCAGTGAAAATTGACAGCGTAGGTCAGGAAATTAAAAAAATTAAGGGTGTTAAGCATTGTGTAACTCGTAAATTAAGTATAAATGACTTTAGAAAATGTCTATTAGAAAAAAAAATTATATTATGATTCAATGTATATATTTAGATCTAATGGCGATTTCTGTTCTGAGAAATATGTTGCATATATGGTACATGCTCTATCTCTTTTGTGTAGAGCATGTACCATTTATGCAACATTTTTCTCAGAAAAGAAATCGCCATAAGATACATCAAATTTACACTGAAAATATAAGTAAACTAACATTAAGTTATTTAGATGATAAGAGATTTATTAGAGATAATGGCGTTGATACTTTTGCATGGGGTCATTTTAGAATAAATAACTATCCTGAACTTATGGAAGAGGATAATGCCAATCTTCTCAACGTAAATATAGATTTTTAATTAATTTTATGTTTTTTAAATGATAAGATAAATTTTAAATTTAGATAATAAGAAAAAACTGTAAAATAAAAAAAAATTATGAATGAAATCAAACGTTAAAATGTTATTTTTATTTCAAACCATATTTATTAAATATAAATTGTAAACACAAGTGATCACAATTAAATGTATTTGTATATGGGTAATGGGAGTTTTGCGCTAATGTGGAAGAAATTGTTTTAATTAGCTGTTTAGCTGTTTTAAAAAGCTGTTTTAAAAAGATGTTAAGCTGTTTTAAAAAGCTGTTTAGCTGTTTTAAAAAGCTGTTTAGCTGTTTTTAAAAGCTGTTTAGCTGTTTTTAAAAGCTGTTTAGCTGCTTTTAAAAGCTGTTTAGCTATTTTAGGAATCTGTTTCGTTAAAAGTATACAACGAGATATTCCAAGATCTAAAGTTGGTGATGGCATTAGTTTATAATAATAATCATGAATCTGATATGAATTCTTAATCATAAACAAATACATGTAAAACACCAATTGCTCTAAAACAGTCTGTACATATGCCTGTCTGTATATCTAACCATATAATAATTTTTCATCACCTAATTCAATTGAAAATAGTTAAAATAGTAGAAGTGATGTACTCTGTATAAAGACTAAGGATCAACTAAAAAATAAAATTATCAACTTCAAATATTTTATTGATTAATAAGGTTTTCTTTATTTAGATATAAATTTAGAAAATTTCTAAGTAAAATAACATTCTTTTCAGCACATATTTGATTGAATTATTTTTATATAAAGTTTTTATATTCGGACAATTCCAATAATCTAAAATAATTATATATATTACTTGAAATAATTAACTTAGCCATTTCGGTAAAAACATTTGATTATACAAGATTCTCATCATTTTTATTACGTATTAGAATCAATACATGTTTTGCATTCAATAATATTTTTGTTATAGTCTTCAGCGAATCCCAACAACTATTTAAGTGGTACATAACAATTAAAATAGCCACTTACGAGATCAATATCAATAATTTTATTCCGTCGAGCATTTTACATTCCATTTCTATCTATTGGTTATAATAAAACCAATTTTTTAATAGTACTTGATGTTCCTAAAAGTCTCGTTTGATCAATTTCAACACCATTTACTTCGTAACTGATTTCATCAAATGTATGTGCTGCAGAAGATACTAATTTTGTATTGATATCTTCTTTATCCTTCTACATATATAAAACTCTTCCGACGGCAAATCATACAAGTCTGGATTTTGTATTGTAATATGAATTTCATCGTTATTATTGTAAGATTGTAAATGTGGGGTATACGTATGGTAGGCCTTTTTAATTATATTACATCGAACAAAGGTTTATCCAGAACATCTATTATTGAACTCATGGTTTCATCAATTTTAAATTTAATGATTTTAGAAATTCTTGATTTGATTGCGTTAAGTTGATATTTTTTTATATGAATTCTTTGAATTTAATTTATTTTTCAATATTTTGTTAGCAGAAGAAGAAGAAGAAGAACGTAAAACTTTGTTTTTAGGTATATTATTCTTGTAAATTGTCATTATTTTATTGGTCTTAAATGTCTCATCTATTTGCCAGTCAATTGTCGATTACATTTACAGCTTTTAAAAACAGCTAAACAGCTATTTAAAACAGCTAAACAGCTGTTTAAAACAGCTTAACAGCTTTTTAAAACAGCTAAACAACTAATTAAAACAATTTCTTTCACATTAGCGCAAAACTCCCATTACCCATATACAAATACATTTAATTGTGATCACTTGTGTTTACAATTTATATTTAATAAATATGGTTTGAAATAAAAATAACATTTTAACGGTTGATTTCATTCATAATTTTTTTTTATTTTACAATTTTTTCTTATTATCTAAATTTACAATTTATCTTATCATTTAAAAAACATAAAATTAATTAAAAATCTATATTTACGTTGAGAAGATTGGCATTATCCTCTTCCATAAGTTCAGGATAGTTATTTATTCTAAAATGACCCCATGCAAAAGTATCAACGCCATTATCTCTAATAAATCTCTTATCATCTAAATAACTTAATGTTAGTTTACTTATATTTTAAGTGTATATTTGATGTATCTTAGATCTAAATATATACATTGAATCATAATATAATTTTTTTTTCTAATAGACATTTTCTAAAGTCATTTATACTTAATTTACTAGTTACACAATGCTTAACCCCCTCAATTTTTTTAATTTCCTGACCTACCCTGTCAATTTTCACTGAATTCATTTTAGCCCTTAATCCAATGAATTCCTTAATAATTTTTCCATTACACTCATCCTTCAGCATCCCTTAAACATTATCTATCGGATATGCAGATGTATCAAAATGAGTATTTATATCATTTTTAATATCTCTGTATAGATCATCCGTGTTAATGTCATAAATAAAGGAATCAGTATCCATATAATTGAGTTTAATGTTTTCACGATATTTATACTTAACTAGCTTAACCCGGTGCGCTTCGCTACACTGGCATCCTATGGGAGGTATTTCCCCCCCTGCGCCTACCCGCTTTATTTTTATTTTCAAAAGTGTAGTATACCATAAGAGTGACTTTTAGAAAGTTTGAACATTCTCACTATTACAGTTCTTAAGATATGCGATGTTAAACATTGGCGTCCTATGGGGTATTCCTATACCCCCGCTGCTATTTTATTTCAATTCCGGGGCTCAGAAGATCCTACTACAAAAAGTTCAGCAAAATGCGTGCAGCGGCTCTTAAGATATGCGATAATTAATATTGGCATCCTATGGGGGGTACCAATTCCCCTGCCCCTATCGAAAAAATAAGTAGCCTATTTTATTTTTAGGGCTCACGTGATGTTACTGTAAAAATTTCAGGAAAATCGGTTCAGTATAATATTGGCATCCTATGGGGGGTACCAATTCCCCTGCCCCTATCGAAAAAATAAGTAGCCTATTTTATTTTTAGGGCTCACGTGATGTTACTGTAAAAATTTCAGGAAAATCGGTTCAGTATAATATTGGCATCCTATGGGGGGTACCAATTCCCCTGCCCCTATCGAAAAAATAAGTAGCCTATTTTATTTTTAGGGTTCACGTGATGTTACTGTAAAAATTTCAGGAAAATCGGTTCAGTAGTTTCGGAGTCTATAAAGCGACAAACATACAAACATACAAACATACAAACACACATAATTTCATTTTTATATATATAGATGTAATCATAATGAAAACTATACATTTTCCATTTGGATATTTCTAAAACTGAAAATCCAATATAAATAGGTTTATTGTATTCAGTTTAAATTCTATTCATTTAGATAGCTCTATTCATTTTTTATAGGGGGAGGTATTGTTACATTGCATAACCATACAAGTTATTAACATCTACATATATTAAGTAATTTGATTCTTTGTTAGAATCGTAATCACTAACATATTTATTATTAGCAATTGAATGTCGATTAGAACATTGAACAATACCTCCCCTAATACCTAGAAGAACAAAATTATATATATTAATATCAGTCAACAAATCGAATTCTATTTCAGTTGTTCTCAACATTGCATCCCAGGATAAACCTGGGGTAGTATAATACTGACATGGATCTAAATTATAAATGCTTGCACAAACATTTAGGAAATTTTCAAATATATCACAAAGTAAAAGAATATCTACTTTTAAATATAAAAGTAAATAATCCTTTAATGTTGTACATTTTAAATGTTTTCCATACTTTTGTGCATGTTCATAATCCTCTACACTACACGACTCATTATTTAATTTATTGAAAAAAAAAAAATACTGAACGAGGTGGTAATTGAATTTCTTCAAGACGATTCATTGAATCTAAATAGTCATACGGAAAGACACCTTTACGTTTCTTCAAATTGAATTCGTCATCATTTGAATAGCTTGATTTTACTACCGTTAAATCACTGACGGACAAATAACCTGCTAATTTTTGCTATACTCGATGGCATAAACCTAAATGAATCGAGAAAACGTGACTCAATTGCATCTTTTTCATTTACAGAAACTCTTTTTGATATAGACACATAAAGCTCCTTATTTAAATGTATAATATTTATATCGCCGTCAATTGTTGAAAGCTCTCTTACAAACAGATGACAATTATATGCCGAAAGATTATTAAAAAAATATAGGGATGAAATTTGTAATTTGATTTTCTAAATTACACTGATTATGAACAGCACCCCTATATTGACCAGTTAGATGACAATGGTCAGCTACTTTATCTTCATTAGATAAAGATTTGGTACAAATATGACAAGTCTTGCTTTCATAATGATGTATCTGTTGAAGGGGTGTAAAAGAATTCATTGGTTTAATTACGCTTAGATGACAAGTGTAAATAGTTAAAATGTCGTCAACTAAACTTTAAAAAAAAAAATGTTGTGGCGCATCAATACCATTGTAAATTCTAAAAAAATCTAAATTTGAGTTGTAGGAACATTTAATATAATAACTATAAGCAAATGGAATATGCTTTTTTGTACTGATTGAACATTAACTGAATTTTGAATAGTAACTGATTCGAGTATACACTCAAAAATCAGCATTAACTACAAAAGACACATCCATTTGCTTTTTAAAATTTTTTAAAACTAAGCTTACTTTTATCTATACTAGGCATTTTGGTAACTATTTTATTACATTCCTTCTTATGTTATTCCAACGATGTCTCCTTGTGAAAATGTATTAAACAGATATTGCATACATATATTTTATGTCCATCTTTTGTTAATTGATTACTTATTAATTTCGATATATTTTTTATCCATACATAATGGGACCTTTCTCCATTCTCTAGCAGCATTAAGTTGATGTGTTTGGACTTTTCTTCTTTGATGAAGTAATATGGCCCCACTACGATATCACCTTCTAGTCCAAACACATTCACACTAATTTCAGGATTCATTTGTTCAAAATCTCTTATTTTGTTAACTGCTAGAGGGAAATTTAAATTGATGAAATTTAATTTAGTTCCATTATCCATCACTATTACATCGTCTTTTATATTTTTAATGTTATACGATGAGCATCTGTTGCTATTTAGATCAACTGGATATAGTGCTGATATTAAAGCCCATTTAAAACAATACTCGTCATTGTTTTGAACATTGATACATGCAAACTTTCTCTGTATTTTGCGTGGTAATGGAATGTATTGAGAACCTTTGATGCACTTTTATTGTCCAACCACTATCACGCTCCTGAAATTCGCTCATCTTTTTAATTATAACATTACAATGCTCGTTGTACATATTAAGAATATATGAATTAAGAAGTTATAATTATGTAAATAGTCCATTTATATATATTTAAATAATATCATACATACATATTATTGTGAAAATGTTTATTCACAATCCTTTAACATTTGTCGATGTCAAACACTTTATGAAAAACATTTGTTCGCATTTAAGCTTTTTAATCTTTATAAACGTATTTTTAATTTTAAATCTGTAAAAACTGAAAAAAAAGAAATATCTAATAATATTTTCAAAAATAAAAAACAATTTTTTTTATTATTTTTTTATCTTTTTTTTATTTTTATAAATCATCATCATCATCATGATCATCATCATCATCATCATCATCATCATCATCATCAACATCATTATCACTTCCCATTTCAATATATATATATTCCATTTCCTATGTATCCTCTGGATATTGTTCAAACGTTCGGTAAACAGAGTGGAAACCCTATCCTCTATTGTAGTCGCCGGTGTGATTGATGGTGGCGCTGGTGTTGGTGATGATGCTGGTGAAGGAAGGTGTTGGGATAGTGATGGTGGTGTTGGTGATGATGGTAGTTGTTGTCCATTAACTGGAAACAACTGTGTTTCCTCATCATCATCAATTACGAATAAGTTGACTTATATAGGAAAATCCATGCAAACTAGTTTAAATACTGTTGTCTGATTGTTCACCTAATAAATTTTTTCTTCACATAATTCAAAATAATAAGATAGAATTATCAAGAATGGTTTCATATTTCCCTATCCACTACAAATAAAATTGAAACATCAATTGCATCTATAAAATTTTTATTAACTAAATAAATTCATAATTTATATATAGAAAAATGTTGACCTACATTTACTAGCGTTTTTAACACATGTCAATCGCTCAATTCATTTGTTTAACACCCAATTCAGAACGATAAACAAAAGAAAGGCTCATCAAAAATATTTTCATTTTCCACTCGATCGCTACTACAGACACATATTTTTTTTCTTCTCTTTTCTTTTATCAATCAAAACAAATACTTTGAATTTTTCTTACACCCAAATAAAATTGAAAAACCATTTGCTTTTACAAAAGCGGTCTGTCTGTATGTCTGTCTGACTAACTTTCCATAACATACACTTTCTTATCTGAAAACATTTAGGTATATGTATGTAATAAATTATTTATTATTAAGTAACCGAATTTTAAACATCAATTACATCTACATTCAAATTTTTTTAATATCCACAATTTAATTAGTTATTTTTTCCCTTTTTTTTCTGTCCATCCAATATTTTTTTTTTCATCACCTAATTCGAAAAAAAGCATTATCAAAAATATTTTCCAATGGGTTCTACAAAATTTTTCTTCACATAATTCGAAATAAAAAGATAGAATTAATAACAATGGTTTCATATTTCCCTATCCACTCCAAATAAAATAGAAACACCAATTTCATCTATATAATTTTTAATAACTAAATAAATTCATAATTTATAGATAGAAAAAAAGCCTTATGAACAATATTTTCCAATTACTTCTACATGGTCTGTATGGGTATCTATCTCTATGTCTGTCCGTCTGTCTGGCTGTCTGTCTATCGATCACAACAAAAGAAAGGCTTCAACAATGCACCCAACACTTGTGCATTGCTATCCTATAAAATTTAACGACTTTTTTTTATTACTTTGTTTTTGACATTTTTTTAAAAAATTTTCAAGAATGGTTTCATATTTCCCTATCCACTCCAAATAAAATAGAAACACCAATTGCATCTATACAATTTTTTTAAAAACTAAATAAAATCATAATTTAAAGATAGAAAAATCTTTTTCTTTTATCAATCAAAACAAATACTTTGAATTTATTCTTCTACCCCAAATAAAATTGAAAAACCATTTGCTGTTACAAAGGCAGTCTGTCTGTCTGTCTGACTAACTTTCCTGTTCCCCCTTTTTTTCTGTCTATCCAATGATTTATTTTTTCATCACCTAATTCAAAACAAAAAAACTAAAGAACGGCTTCAACAATGCACCCAACACTTGTGCATTGCTCCCCCAACATTTTTCTAAATCTCAGCTTTATTGCTATCCTATAAAATTTAACGACTTTTTTGTATTACTTTGTTTTTGAAATTTTTTTTTTTTTAAATTTGACCTAATTTAACACGTGTTCATTTGACCTACCTTAACACGTGTTCATTTTTATGGCTTTTGAGGGATTTTTATGGCTTTTGAGGGATTTTAATGGCTTTTTAGGCAAAGTGAACTTAAACTCTCATTACCCATATACTGATTTCGATGAATTATCATCACGTCCAATGTGCACATAACTGTTCTTCAACATATTATTATTTTTATTTTTTTCTATAGGCCTTTCTTCAAATATAAATTTCAACTTTGTTGCTCTTTTTATATCATTGATCGATGTGCAGTCCCACATATGGAGTTGATCAGACTCTTTGTGAAATCCGCTTATGATATTATTATAATTTTCAGATGACTTATTCCTCATACTTCTTGTTACTACTAGCGTTTTTCTGGTTTTTTCATCATTCTCTAATGGTATCATATTTCTTAGGGTTGTGGAGTCCATCTTTATTCTTGATAATGCATTTGTATTGTAAGTTCATTTCTTGTATATAATTTCAAAGTCATAATCTGCCAGTTCTAATCTAATCCGTGTCAACTTTGAACTAGGGTTCTTATGAGAGAATAACGCAATTAATGGTCTATGGTCTGTTACAACCGTAAATTTCCTTCCATACAAATAAGGTCTGAAAAACTGTATACCCCAATATATACCTAATAACTCTTTTTCAATCACAGGTTTATTTTTTTCATGCTTATTAAGAGCTCTACTGGCATAAGATATGGGTAAATCTTCTCCTATTTGACCTTGTGATAAAACTGCACCTAATGCAAAGTCTGATGCATCCGTTGTCAAGATGAATGTTTTGTCAAAGTCTGGATATTGTAAAATATGTGGGCTAATTAATTTTTCTTTTACGTTATCAAATGATGATTGACATTCTTCTGACCATTCAAATTTTATGCCTTTTTTTTTAATAATTTGTTTAAGCAATTTGAAATATTTGCAAAATTTTTGATAAATCTCCTATAATAGTTACAAAATGCTACAAATCTTCTAACGTCATCGGCATTTTTAGGGATTGGATATTTAGAAATTGTTTAATTTTTACTTGGGTCTGGTTTGATACCACTAGATGTTATGAAATGTCCCAAATATACAACTTCTGGTTTTAAGATACAACACTTGCTTGCATTCAGTTTCAGATTGTATCTAGACAATCTGTCGAAAACATTTATTAAGTTGTTGTGATGTTTTAGACTACATCCAAAATTTATTTTGTCATCCACATATAAAAATGCTTCGGATTCAAATCCAGCTAATGCTACTGTTAACATTCTCTGAAAACTATTCGAAGATATTTTTAATCCAAATGGTAGCCTTGTATATTGATAATGACTGTTAGGAGTTGAAAAAGCTGTAAAAGGTCTTGATTTTTGGTCAGGTTCAATTTGATGGAATGAACTTGTCATGTCTAGTGTAGAAAAATATTTTGCTCTACCTAATCTATCCAAAATGTCGTCCAGTCTTGTTAAAGGGAACTTGTCATTCACTATCTAATCGTTCAATTTTCTGAAATCGACGACTAGTCTCCATTTTTTTTAAGTCATCTTGTCCCTTTTTAGGAACCAATAAGAGTGGCGCGTTAGATGGAATTATTGATGGTTCTATTATCTTTTGTTCCAGTAAACCTTTAACCTGGTTATTTATTTCCTCTGTGTGTGTATATGGTAATCTGTAATTTTTTGTGTAAACGGGATTTGCATCATTTAGATGTATAGTCTGATTATAGAAATTGTTCGTTGTCAGGTTTTCGCCCTCTAAATGAAATATAGATTGGTATTTCCGTAATATCTTTACTAATTCATCCTTTGCAATATTATCATGGTTATCTAACTTTAGTTCACCTAATAACCTATTGAATCTTTCCTCTCCGTTTGTAGTTTGTATGTTATTGTTATTAATTATGTGTATGTCATAGTTTTTTAATGGAATTGTTTCCACTTTTAAATTTTCTACTATTGTTGTCTTATCTGAAGTGTTTAATAATCTGATGTGTTTATTGCCATTTTTTGGAATTATGGCATTCGCTAAGAATACACCTTGTCCGATCTCGCCATTGCATATTACTTCGTCTTCTGCGATGTCTAAATCGAATGGTAAAATTACCTCACTCCTTGGTGGAATTTTTATCATAGTTATATTAAATTTGTCACTATGTATGGGTAGTGTCAAAATTTCTTGGTTAACATTAATAGTCAATATGAATTTGTCATAATCTATATTACAATTATATTTTAGGAGAAAATCTCTTCCAAGTATACCGTCTGTATAAATTGGAAAATTATAATTTACTAATTGTACCTTTTGACTAAACACTGTTTCTCCTACTTGTATCAATATTTTCGTGGAACCTATAGATCTAATCTATTCTTTCGTGATTCCTGTAAGACAGCAGAAATCGTCTGGATCTTAATCATGTCTATGTAATAAGTCTTCTTTGCATAGGGAGACATCAGCTCCAGTGTCTATCAAAAACGTTAATGCTCGATCTGTATCTTTTACATCTAATTTCACATAGTTCTTAAGATTTGATGAAATGCTAAATATTCTATTAGTGTTTATTGTTCTTCCTCCGAAGACCCCTGATGTCTTAAGATCAACGGACTCTGCGAGTTTCCCTGTTCTTGTATTTGGTTTATTCTTCGGTTTCTATTACGATTAGTGTTGTTGACAGAAAGCAGTACAAACATTAAAAAAAAGTACGCGTACTGCTGAAAACAGTACGTCTGGCAAGCCTAGTTGTTGTAGTTATTATTATTGCGATGATTATTGTTATTGTTATTGTAATGATTATTATTGTAACGATAATTGTTGTTGTTAAAATTGTTATTATTTCTGTAATTGTCTCTATTATGATTGTTTCCTCCACGATAGTTATTTCCATTATTATTACTATTGTTAAATCTGTTGTTGTTGTGACTGTTATTTCTATTGCCATTACCGTTATAATTATAAGTGTTATTGTTGCGATCATTTGAATAATTGTTGTATCTTCTATTATCTCTGTTATTCCATGTTTGAGCAGATAGGAGCAATACCTGTCTCTGTCTCATATCGGATGAAGTTCCTATTGAAGTTGCTATTTCTATAGCCTCACTGAGTTTCTTTACTCTACTTGCTTCAATAGTCCTAGTGATCTCTTTATTCTTTAAGCCGTTCTTAAAAGAATTAAATGCTATCATAGCATTCGTCTGGCTAATTATGTCCCTACTTTCTTCTCCTAGCGTACTTATTTGGATTTCATTAAGTTCCATTGTTAGTGATTCTATTTTGTCAGCAAATTTTCTAATTGTGTCTGTCTGTGTTATCATTGTTAATTCATTTATAATAATGTTTGGGGATTTTTTTAATTTATATGCATCTTTTAAAGCCTTGACCAATGTTTCAATATTTGGCACCTGGCACCTGTGTCTGTCGAATTCTATTCTGTACCTTGGTTGTTATTTTTGTTTTATATACAAAATTAAAAAAAGAATTATGTTTACTATCAGGAAATGTGTCACGAAGTATTTCTAAATTTGCTAAGAACGGATTGAGTTCTTCCTTTGTTCCATTGAAGATAGGTAACAATTTTGAAACTGATGCTAGTTCCGTAGTATCTAAATTTTCATTCGCCATTTTAACTAATTTGTCTTTCTATGATTGTAATGCAACACAACTATTGTCTTGTTCTAATTTGTCTTCGTGAAGTTTCAGTACCGGTAATGCTTCTCTTCTTAATTTATCAAAATTGTTAGTGTTTAATTGTACGTCTTCTTCTGATAATTCAGTGTCCCATAATATTTTTACAGTCTTTTCCGTTAATTCTTCTAATTCTAGTCTCTTTAATTGTATAGTTTCTGCTGTGTATCCCTTACTTAGTGATTTTTTTGCGTTAGATACTAAACTATTTACTCTCTCATATATTTTGTCCATCTAATTATCAAGATTTTTTTTTTCTTTTCTTTAAGTTATTTATAGTAAGGAATTATTTAAAATTAATTTTTCTATATTTAAAAAAAAATTGGTTTATTTTATCTAGTCTTTACTACATCCTATGTCACAATATTTCCTCATCATTAACACTTTATCTTTTTCTAGGCTTCTATTTTCTAACAAGTCTTCAAGTGTTGGTCTCCTGTTCATCCCTATTTGCTCCCAAAATTCTGTTAACCATTGTAAACTTTCTTCTAAACTTAAATTTCTTTCTCTAATTGTAAATCCTATAGGGTTTTTATAATCCTTCTCCCCTTGTCCATTTTGAAATAACTGATCCTTGCAAAAATTTCTTGTATTGTTTTTTATGTTTTTATTTAATTAATTTCTGCATTTTTTTAGGTATTCATATATTTTGTAATGGTACTATTATCTTTGGATTAAAATATAAAATTATTATTTTTTTTTTTTTTGTTTTCTTATTAAAAAAAAAAAATGTATAAATGTTCAGTTCTATAACTTCGGATGTTATTCTTTCCAGCCTTTCTTCTTCAGCGCGTCTAGTTCCTCAATTAATTTTCGCTTCTGTACTCCGTTGCTGATGTTTATAATGCGTTGTAGGTTGGCTCACGTCTGTTCGAATTTTCTCTTCTTGCCCCTCGCTTCTTTGGTTTATGGGCAGATTGGGTTGACGATTTGGTGTCCTTTTTGTTCTTCGCCTGTCTTCGCCTATTGTCTTCCAATGTTATTGGCTTAGGGCCGGCTTCCTTCGGGGTTGGTATGTATCTTGGAGGTTTTTCTGGACTCTCGTTTATTGGAACTGGTACATATTCTTCCCACTTTCTGAAGATGGCGTCTATTTCCTCCTGAGTTGTCATTGAGTAAATTTATTCTTAGGATATATTTCTTTTTTTTTTTTTTTTTATTATTATTATTTTTTTGTTTTGGAAACAAAATATCCTTAAATTTTATTTTTCCTTTGGTAAGGACAGACTTTTACAAGGTTTTATATGTTGGGCAGGATCGCCGTGTAATGTTTTTCTGAATATTGGCAGGATCGCCGTGTACTGTTTTTTTGTTTGTTAAAATTGTCAGGAAAACGATAATAAAAAACATATAGGTAAGTATTATCTTAGCACTTCTGCCGCATAAGCCGAGCATTAATATGCCCTTTTGATAGGGAATTAAAATGAAAACAATAATTGATATATTCTTGAATTCTTAGATTAATTCTGATTTATTTTAACAAAATTCAAGTCTTATATACTAAAATAATTCTAAGTCAGCATAATAGCAAAATCAAAACAATTTGTGTTTATTGTTTGTATGCAGTTCATTCAGGCAGCATTGAATTATTGAACATATTCCAATTACACCAATACAATGTTTACGTTCAATAACCCAATTCAACAAACATAAATGCAACGCATGCAAACTGGTCACATTGACTTATTAAAAACTTTAATTTAATAATGATAATTGCATAAAGTAACTTAATTATGGTGTTTATTTATAGAATACTTAATTATAATGTTTTACTTATAAAATAACTTAATTATGATGTTTTATTTATAAAATAACTTAATGATAAAAACGAATGAGTGAATACACTACAGCTGTCTCGAATGTGTTTAAAGCATAAAATCTGAAAGAAAAATTATGCCGGATTACATACTATACAAGTAAACTGTGCCATATTTTATTTTTAATATATAAGAACATATGTTGGGTCGTGCTCGTTGAAAACAGACGTGTCTTTTTTTTAACATAAATTTGTTAATAATATAATTTAACAAGCGAATCTGGACGCTCAAAATAAAAGTGAACAAAAATTAAGAAAAAAAATATATATGTACGAACGCACATACATACTTACAAATAATCTGTGCAAAAAATTATTTATTCCTTTTTTTATTATCTCTGTGTTACAAAAATATAATTCATAATAAGAAGAGCACAGTCAACAAAAAAAAAAATAATAAAATAAAAAAAAACGGTGAAAAAAAAACAACTTTCTATATGAGTAATAACAATGAAACAACAAGAAAAAATGATATTCATGCCAGCGAAAGCAATGTGGAAGTAAATATAACAATAGAAAACAATATCAACTACCTAACGGCAAAACCATCGCCTGCAAGTGTTACCATTGCAAAGACAATCTTAGTAGGAGAAGATACCATGAACTCAAACACAGACGTAATGGAAAACACACAAGTAAAAAGTTGTCAAAAACCACAAGTGCAAGTTGGTATGGACAGGTTCTCAACACGGGGTCGCAGCCCTGCCTCTTCAGCTGTAGCCTCGGCCTCGAAAGTTCCATCTTTTGATAGAATAAATTCACAAATTCGTTTTGCAATTCTGGAGGATGAACTTTCTGAAGCACCTAACGTCGTAAAATCGCCGAAGCCACCCCCGATATATCTTAGAGAGCAAAACTCAAGTGAGCTTATACAAAGTTTAATCTCGGTTATAGGTGAAAATTCGTTTTACGTTGCTGCAATCAAGCGTGGTAATATAAACGAGACAAAAATAAAGGTTAATCATGAGAATGATTTTCGTAAAATAATTAATAAGTTTGAAACACTTAAAAAAAGCTTCTATACATACCAACTGAAAAGCAGTAAAAGTCTTCCGGTTGTGATTAAGGGCATTGACTCATGTGTGGACCCAGACGAAATAAAAACATTTTTAGAAGAAAAGGGCTTCAATAAAACATGTTACAAATACTAAAAATAGGGAAAAAATCCCCAACCACTATTTCGAGTGCAGTTAGATCTCGGCGACGTTAAGCTAAAAAAAAAATGAAACGCATCCCATTTACAGTTTAAAATACATCCTGTACTGAAAAATCACGAACAAGAGCCGCACAAAAGAGATGGGCCCATTCAGCGTTTAAACTGCCAACAAATTGGTCATACTAGGGCATACTGCTATTTACCCCCTGTTTGCGTCGTATGTGGAGAATAACATGGTACCGTCCGTTGCGATAAGTCTAAAAATTACCCTAATGTAAAAAATTGTGTAGCAACTGTGGTGGTAATCACACTGCCAACTATAGAGGATGCCCGGTATATTCGATTGTAAAGCGTTCTGTTGGACAGAAACTTAATCTCCCTCAAACGCAGGCAACTAATCAGGAAATCACGTGCGGCGTCCAGATACATCAGCCAAATAATAACAGAACCTCGTACGCTAATGTATTAAAATCTAATCCTATGCCACTGCAAGGTGATTTAGCAAATAATGACGAAATTCCCATTTCTAATTTAACTCGGCTAGAAAAAACAATGGAAACATTTGTGCAAACAGTTAATAATTTTACTAGCACAATGGGTAATATGATGCAAGAAATGTTAAGAATTAAATCGATCTTATTGCAAGATGTACTAAGCAAGTCATGAACTGTTTAAAAATTTGCTTTTGGAACGCGAACGGCATCCAACATAAAAATGAACTAGAATACTTTCTTAAAAATAAACAAATTGATGTAATGATGGTTTCTGAAACTCATCTGACCTCAAGAAATACGTTTAATATCAATGGTTATATACTATATGATACCAAGGACCCTCGCGGTAGAGCTTGGAGAGGTTCTGCCATTTTAATAAAAAACCGAGCAAAACACTACTTAATGAGTGATCATCGTGAAGATTATCTCCAAGCAACGAACACTTTCGTTGAGGAATTAAATCGAAACATAGTAATTTCATCATTATACTCCCCACCTAGATTTTCAATATCAGAAAGCCAATATAATAAATATTTCAAATCATTAGGACCCTGCTTCCTAGCTACTGGTGATTACAACGCTAAGCACACTTTCTAGGGGTCACGACTTATGACACCTAAGGGTCGTGTCCTGTTTAACACAATTTGTAAAATGGATATAATGGAGCGGAAAACCAACAAATTGGCATACTGATCAGCAAAAAGTTCCAGATGTCATAGATTTTGGAGTGGTTAAAAACATCCCCGCAGATACGATTTATGTTGAAGCTTCTTTAGAGTTATCTTCTGATCACATACCTACAATTCTTACTATAACAAACCCTAATAGAATTGTATCTCCGTCTGGTTACTTAGTGACATCGGCAACACAAATAAATTGGTTAAAATATAAAAATTATCTCAGTACCTATTGCACTGAAAATATTCCGCTTAGTATGCCGGAGAATGTGAATCTTTCTATTGTTAATTTTGACAGTTATCTAAAACTAGCTGTTCAACATTCTAGCATAACCCCCAAAAAAATCAAAAATTGTAAAATATATTCTGCAGATGTTGAGCGTCTCTTGAGTGAAAAAAGGAGAGCTCGAAGAGAATGGCAATTGCATAGATCCCCTCAACTTAAGAATTTACTAAAAGAGTGCACAAAAAGGCTAAGAAAGTTTCTGCAGTCTCAGAAAACGGCTTCCCTGGAAAAATATCTTAAGGAACTTGATGCAACTTCTCAATCAGACTACTCATTATGGCGTGCAGCTAGAAATCTTAATAGACCAGTTATCACTAAACCACCATTAAGAAACTCAAATGCAAATTGGGCACGAAATGATGTAGAAAATGGAAATCTTTTTCTAATCATTTGAAAACCGTATATACCCCGCATACATCTCCCGATATTGCTGTCAAGTTGCCACCTGTTGCTGTTAGAGCTGCTGTTCCACTTAGATTTGAGATAAAAGAAATCGAAAAGGCTATTCATGATTTAAACCCCAAGAAAGCCCCTGGTTTTGATAAGATCAGCAACAAAATGCGTTTAGAGCTACCCAGTATAGCAAAGAAAATTATTCTCTTGATTTTTAATGCTATTTTACGTCTTGAATACTACCCACAAGAATGGAAAGTATCCTTAGTTACAATGATACCTAAACCAGGAAAGGATCCTTAAAAAGTTGAGTCATATAGACCTATAAGCTTATTGTCTAATATATCAATGCTGTTTGAGAAGCTGTTAGTGTCAAAATTAGCCCCAATTTGAAATGTAAATAGATGTATTCCTAACCATCAATTCGGCTTAAGAAGAGAACACAGCACAATTGAACAAACCCATCATATAGTAAACACCATAAGAAAAGCCTTTGAAGAAAACAAAATATTGTTCCGCCCTCTTCATTGATGTTTCACAAGCTCTTAATAAAGTCTGGAATGAAAGGTTATTACATAAATTCAAGCTAAACTTACCAGTAAACACACACAAGCTGTTAGAAACCTACTTAGTCGGTCGAAAGTTTATTATTAAAGAAGGTGCTTTTTTAAGTTCTCCTCAGCCAATTGACGCTGGGGTCCCTCAGCGAAGCATCATTGGCCCTGTGTTATACTTAATATATACCTCAGACATGCCAACAAATAACCACACCCTAAATTCAATATTTGCTGATGATACAGCTTTTTTAAGCGTACACAAAAACTGTCATGAAGCATCTCGTTATTTGCAGGATCATATATTTGAACTGGAAAAGTGGTTAAAACATATAACATTCACCTTGCGTCGGGAGTCATGTCCCCCTATTAAAATCAATAACCAATTAGTGCCGCAACAATCGCATGTAAAATATCTCGGTATTCATCTAGATCGGCAAAACTAACACAAATGAAACTAAAAGCAATTCAAATTTATTGGCTTATTGGAAGAAATTTTGTTCTTTGAATCGATTGTAAGCTTCTACTTTACAACTCTATATTAAAGCCAATCTGGGGCTACGGTATTCAGCTATGTGGCACAGCCTAGCCCTCGAAAATCGAAAAAATTCATATGCGCCAAAATAAACGTCTTCGAATAATCACAGTCGCTCCCTGCTATGTTGAAAACTCAAATATGCACAAGGATCTCAATGTGCCATTAGTAAAATCTATTATTACGAAGTATGCAGTAAGATATTTAAAAACGCTTGAGTCGCACACAAATCCACTAGCTCAAAATCTTTTAAATGACAGTGGCCCCTCTAGATTAAATTACTATTTTATTTACCTTGACCAAACTAATGATGCAGAAGTTCTTCTTTTTGGTTCTACTTTCATAAACAATTATCAGAATTGAGTCCCGAAATCATGTGTTGTACTGTTTAATGTCCCAATTCTGTTAGACGATTTAGAAAGAATTTTCTTCTCTACATATTTGACTTATGGTCTGTTTTCTCAACACAAGTGTTTGAACGGGTAGTCAAATTAATATGAAAAACACTCAAAAAACTGATTGCTTTTCATATAAATGTTACTACGCGTTCAATCACTTGTGTTGTGAAACCAGCACATTATAAGTTTCAATATCTATATATCAGTAATAATTGTTGCCTATGATTACGGCACTCATTGTCGTTAAATATTTGATTCAGTAAAAAAATTGGGCAAGTTTTGAAATATCAAAACAGACAGTTTTGTAGTCTTGTTGAATATTTTAATATTGAAAATGTCTTCTATTGTTGGATTTAAGATTGAAGAAGGAAGGAAGTATTCCAAAATGTATTGCTCTTGGTAACCACAGAGTACTATATAGTACCCTGTAACCCCTCACAAGGCAATACACATAATACTAAGAAATAGTACTATATATAGTACTGCAATACACATAACACCAAAATAGGCAATATTTTTAAACTTTTTAGCGACAGATACCAATGCAGAAAAATATGTTACTCGTATTACGGTGGCTTACCAAAATTACAATGACTACAGTTCTTAAGTGATAACGCAATTTGGCGGTCACCTGACAACTATTTTCAATGTCACTATGTAACGGTTACTTTAAATTTACAATGAACTCACAATGTTAAATTTTAAACTAAATAACCGTCTTTTTTACTTTTAGGTTCAACGTCGCTATATACATCAATTTTTTTTCGTTTATTATTTAAAATTTGATTTCCTTAAGCTATGGTTATCACGCAATTTACAGCGTTTTAGTTATTTAATAACTTTTCATCTAAAAAATGTATACATATTTCATTTAAAGTTTAGATTTTAATTTTAAAAATAATTTTTCGAAGCAAAATTAATAACAAAAACCTCTGATATATTAAATTGTTAGTATGACTACTCTCTACTATAAATTACTCTTTAAATACATGATAATAATTTATAAAATATGTATATATACTGTTTACTGAATCAAGTAATAAAAATTAATCAAATGGACTAGAAATTAGTGGGTTATTAGATTGCCCACATAATTGTCTAAAACGTTCTGTCATGATGCGTATTCTATCGCGAATCAAATGTATATTGTTTTCGTTATAAAGATCGTTAGTGGAGAAATGCCATGGTCAATTTAGCATCGTTTTAAGTAATTTGTTTTGACAAATTTGCATACCCCCCAAACAGGACATGCATACAGAATAATGGATTGGAAAACTACTTTAGCTAAAATTATTTTTAGCGCATATAACATATTTTTTGCCAAATTAAATTTCTCTATTTGCTTTTGAATATGCAGGTCAAAAATTAATTTTCTATCAAAGTAAACCCCTAAATATTTTACATTGTTACTCTACTACACAGCACAGCCATTGATTCTCAATTGTTTTGTGGGATAAAAATAAGAATTTCTTATACGACTACAAAATACTGCTTGAGTTTTATTTTCGTTAATTTTGATTTTCCAGGTATGAAAATAATCAACCAGTCGGTCTAACGCAGATTGTAAATTATGTACAATATGTTGGCCAAATTTATGTGATGAGAGTAGACATGTGTCGTCAGCATAGGCTGCACATTCCACTGCATTAAATTGTGGGATATCAGAACAACATAATAGTGGAAGGCCAATGTTAGCGGCATGCGGTCGCGCGCAGTAGTCCATACATGCGTGTATGGACTACTCCATAAGGGAGTAGGACTACTCCAATACCTAACCTAAATGTATGTAAAAACATACTCCAATTTACATTGCGATCTCCTAGGGCTGGACTACGTAACCCAGTTATGCTTTACAAAGGGGTAGTTTTAAAACTACTCCAGTGTATACACAAGAGGATTAGTTTTAACTTCGCTTAAAAACGAAAACATGTCGTTAAAAAACGAAGCCACGTCGTCTCAATAGAAACACTTTTTAACAATGACATGGTCCATGCTTGCATTACATCGGACCAGTCCATGGAGTAGTCCATTTAATCAAATTGGATCAGGTGGCCCAATATTATTTTCAGGGGTCTTATCATTATATTTTTGATCCCATCTAAAGCCTAGTACTCTGTTCCAATTTGTGAAAAATGTTCAGCAACATCTATTATTTTATGTGAAAAATTTGACATGTATCAATGTTCAGTTCTAATTTTAATATTAAGTTTAAACTTTTTTCATTTGCTTAAAATTCCACGTGAAATAAGAGCAGCATATATTATTTCGCAGTTGTAAAAAAAATGTTGCTAGAAACATTTCGCAACTTTTTCACAAATTAAACAGAGTAAACTCTATCAACATTTTTTCATAGAAATTCCGCACAAGTTTTTTTCATATGAGTTTTGACAGCATTTCACGTGAAATGTTGAACAGAGTACTAGGCTTAACCCGGAGGCTTTTCTAGAATGCAATTCTTTTATAATTGTTGAAATTTCAATAACGTCGGCATATTCATTTGGATAGAGGCCTACATTAAGTGAAGAAAAACGTTGGTTTATTGTATCTACCAATGAATTATGTGCTTGATTACCTAAGTGGCTTGACACTAAATGATTTTCCAAAAACGTTGTGGGCAGTTGGTTGGCGTTTTCTTCCCCGGTATAAAATGTTGTCGAGTTTTCCTTAAGCACTTTGCTATATTCCAAAATGGTTTAGAAGAGTTATCTAAATTTTTAATCTTAGTGTTCCACGTTCTATTTCGAAACTAAGAAATTGCATTACGTTTTATCTTATTGTAACTATCCATTATTTTGAGATCTGTTATATTTCGATATCTAACCCACTGCCTACGAAAATAATTTATATGGCTTAATAATTGCCTAATAAATTGCAGTAGACTATTTCTTTTAAAATCAATGTTAATTTTCGGCGTTGCAATATCCGAGGCATCTATAACGCATTTTGTTAAATAATCTACATTCACAACTACAATTTATTTTTTCGTTACATTAGTCAGATTACAAGGTAAGTGGGAAATCGAGCTATTAACTAA
Organism: Pollenia amentaria; assembly: GCA_943735925.1. Classification (NCBI taxonomy): domain Eukaryota; kingdom Metazoa; phylum Arthropoda; class Insecta; order Diptera; family Polleniidae; genus Pollenia; species Pollenia amentaria. The sequence goes on along the minus strand of OX031008.1, from coordinate 48,012,192 downwards.
AGATCTGAAAAGATTCCAGTTAGCAGTTTTGTAGTTAGATATAAATAATTGAGAAATTCGTAATATATTAATGTTAAGCTTAAAAGATTCAGGTAGGTGATCTGAGTTAAATTCATTTATTATTGTAGGGTGGGTTATGCAATGTGGAATATTATAAATCACTAAGTCTATAACTGATGGAGTTTTGTTCCTAGCATTAGGGATATAAGTGGGCGAACCTGAATGGAGAATGGTGTACGGAAGAATTGATACACAATCAAAGAGAATATTACCCCAGACAATAGCGCGGTTACAATTCCAGTTTGTATTCTTGCTGTTTTAATCGCCACAAATTATTACATTTTTATTAATTTCAAGAAGTTTGCGAATATCTTTTCTATATAAGGCTTTTGTGTCTGTGATAGCCATATTGCCTGAAAAATAGACTGCGAACATAAAGATTTCTTTAGAATCGCTGGTTGTGAAGCTTATCCCAACATTCTCTATTAAATTAGTTTGCACATATACGGGCTTAAATTTGCCTATGTACGATCTATCCTGTCACTGCGAACACAGTAATATCCCATTTGCGGAATGTTAACAGAATTTGATAACCATGTTTCTGATAAGAAACATAAACCAATATTATTACTATTTAAGAAATCATATAATTCTAATTATTTGTTTCTTATACTTCTACAATTCCAAAATTTAACATTTAATTGATTTGCCATTTTTACTATTTATTTATTATATAAATATTTAATTGCTAATTGTGTGATAACATGAAATTGTTCTTCCTTAGATTTACAATTTTTCATTCTATTTAGTAAAGCTGAAGTCAGCTGATTTATTTCTTCTGCGGTAAAGAGTTCGTTGAGCATTGATTTCTATTTTTAATGTAACTATATTGAGGGTTTGGCCAGACATTTTGAGTGCATTCAGGTCTATGGTTTGTTTGCGGTAGGTGAGGAAAAGCGTTGTCATTAAATACTGTAGTTGTGACGTTATTATTAGTTATTCTTTCGCTATATCTACTATTATTATTTACATGGCGATTGTTTTTGCGCTGAAAATTTTCTCTTAGATGTAGGAAAGATTCTCTTACTGGACATAACAAGTCAGTTGCTGTGTGAGAGTTGTTACAGTATGAACATTTAATTTTATCTCTGTTGGTGCATTCTGTAGTTTTGTGTCTACCAGTACAAAGAGCACATTTTGTTTCAATTGAACAACCTTTCTCACCATGAACAAACATTTAGCAGTTATAACATTGAACTGGTTTATCTTTGATTCTCCTTTGGTAGTCCCATTTAATAATCATATGAAAAAGAGATTTTACATTTTGTTTAAGATCATTTAGTTTAACTGATCCATTTTCGTAGTAGACGATGTAAATATTATCAATGTACTCATTATATTTTTTTTTTTAAACTTTTTTAACATTAATGCAGTTATATTTTTTGATATCATTTCTTCTTTTTCTTCTTCGGCTGTTTTGCCGTCTAAACTAAATAAGACATATTTTAAAGGTTTATCATGCTTTGATTCCTGAGTACAAAACTGGCAATTATGTTCTTTTAAAATTGTTATAATAATTTTAAAAGTTTCTTTAGTTTCACCAATTATTTTAATTCCAATTGAAATTTTTTTATGCAGTATTTAGTCATACCAGAATTTCTAAACATTTTATGAAATTGTTCACAATTGTGTGATAGCACTTTATTTGGAGAAACATTATCTTTAATTTTTGAATTTTCCACTAAAGTGTCTGTATTTTGAGCATTATCATCATTGTCTAATGCTTGCAAGGGAGTCCAATAATTAGAACGACTCATTTTAGAGTTTGACGAATAAACCAAGGACTTTAAGTCCTCTGGTTGACTATTTGCCCGCCGTTTATAAATGATTGTTTGTTTATTAGTTTGCAGAGTAGAAAACTGACACGTCTTACACAGTTGATAGTTTCAAGTGAACTGAATATATACATATATATATATTCACATGTCAGTTTTCTACTCTGCAAACTAATAAAAAAAAATATATATATATATATATATATATATATATTGTTATGACATCATCCACATCTAGATTGCCTTTTACCTAAACAAAAAACCTTAACATTGCATTTTCTTACAGTATATTTATAAGCATAAACTTTTTATGTATCAGACAGCACAATACAAGTGAATATGTTTATTCATTGTGTGTGAGTCTGATTTCAAATACAATGTCCATAAAACAACTTTAAAGTTAAATTAAACTAAACTCCCTTACACTGCATTTTCCCACAGTAGAATTATAAGTATAAACACAACTCTCTTATTTCAATATTTTTTTTGTTATTTATTTATCAGACGACACAATACAAGTGAATATGTTTATTCATTGTGTGTGAGTCTGATTTCAAATACAATGTACATTAAACAATTTTAAAGTAAAATAAAAATGCATTACTATTTTAACCGTCAAACTTCATTGTTGACTTAGTTATCAAAACTGGCGCAGTCGGTAGGATAACAAAATAAATTTTTGTTATCCCTGCAAATAAGAACTTACGGTACACCAAAATCCTTGAACGAATATCAAGGATATCAAGTGCTAACTGTGAATAAAAATCTATTAGTGAAAATAATAGTAACAAAAAAAAAAATACTTGTGCAAATTAACAAAAGTATAAAATTCGTAAAAAAGATTTATTGAAAATAGAATCTATAACGAATATTGTCAATCAGCCCAGGAAATGCAGCCCTGGCAGCCGCGGTAGCGGCGGCAAATGCAGCAACAACAGCAGCAGCAAACGCAACAGCAACTGCAGCTAGAGGACGAGGACGAGGACGAGTGCTTGACATCAACCCACTAACGTATTTAGGAAAAATACAGGGTTTCGATGGCCGAAAGGAGGATTTATCAGTGTTCTGTACCAACGTTGACGATATTTTACCAACACTCTCGGACTATAACGAGCAAGCTCAAAAAATGTGCATAAACATTTTGAAATCAAAACTAACAGGAAAGGCAAGAAGGGCCATGGAGATACATCCACACCTAAACAACTGGACGGACATAAGAAAAATGTTGGAAACTAATTTTGGAGGTTTTCAAACGTCCGATCAGTTATACGAAGACCTGAGGGCAGCACAATATCGAGGTGATACCCTAGATTATTATAACTTTGTTCTACACAAATTGGCAATGCTGAACCAAAAATCCAGGCAAGAAGGAAACCTTCACGATATTGAAAGAAATATCCAAACAGCACTGAACATTTTTGTGACAAGATTACCCGTTCACATGAGAACAGTATTATGCGCTCTAAAACCACAAACAATGGAAGAAGCCATCCACGAATTGTCCCAATCCGGCTTTTTAGCAGAGGAAAAAAGAAAAACCAGTAAGAATCAACAGCATCAACAACAAAAAGGACAAAATTGGCAGCCTAAGACCAATCGAAATTGGACACCAAAGATGTACAACCCACATCAACAACAGCAACACCATCATGTGCAGCAACCAAAAGCCGAACCAATGGATACAACCACAGCCCAAACTAGAAGACAAAATCATCATCAAACCCCAATCACGGAATGTAGTTGTAAGTGTTCTAATTATATTAAGCAAAATAAAGACCAATCCGTAGAAACTTACGAATCAGGAAATTTTCATGTACCGGCCTCTCTGGAGGACAATCCAAACAACTCGGACTTCCCTATATTCTACTCAGAGGACGGACAATAAATCTTAGACTTTTAATTGACACAGGATCTACTGAAAATTTTCTCAATTTAAACCAATGTCCACCCGGATTCATTAGGAGACTGAAAATCTCTATCCGGATTAAAACTGCCGCTGGAAATATTACGGTTACACATGACGGAGTTATGCCACCAAAAAATTTAAGTATACCTTTGAACTCAGAAACAACTTTTAGACTTTTTAAATTTCATAAAATTTTTTACGGCCTTTTGGGCCACAGCACTTTAAGAGAAAACAAGGCAATTATCAACTATGAAAATGACACAGTAATCCTTAACGGAAGACAATTTAGAATTTATTATGAGAGAGAACCGGAAACTCACGACACACTGACGGGAGCTAAAAAATTTACCAGAACTTTATAATGCTGAGACTTTGGGAACGGAGTGCTTCTATAGGACAGAACATTTAAATTCAGAGGAGAAAGAATCAATACAAATTTTAATTCAAAACAATAGTGACATTTTTTATAAAAAAAGGAGACGATTTGACTTTCACTAACGAAGTTAAACACAGAATAGACACCGGACTGTCAGGACCAATTTACACGAGAACATACAGATACCCCGCAATACATATCCCCGAAGTAGAAAAACAAATTACAGAAATGTTAGGCATAATCAAGCCTAGTAGTTCACCATATAACGCACCTATCTGGGTCGTGCCCAAGAAAGAGGACAAACAGGGCAATAAAGAATGGAGAATAGTCGTGGACTATAGAAAATTGAACATGGCGACCAAAGAAGATAAATACCCTATCCCTCGTATTGACGATGTCTTGGATAAGTTGGGACGGGCGAATTATTTTTCCACCTTGGATCTTACCAAGGGCTTCTATCAGATAGAAGTAGAACCTACAGATCGCGAAAAGACCGCATTTTCTACCCATAATGGACATTACGAATTTATTCGTATGCCATTTGGGTTAAAAAATGCACCCTCGACATTTCAGAGAATAATGGACAATGTGCTTAGGGAACATGTTAACAAAATCTGTGTAATATACATGGATGACATTCTCGTTTTCTCGACATCCTTGCAAGAGCATCTCGGATATTTGGAAAAAATATTCCGAACTCTGAGAGAAGCAAATCTAAAAGTTTCACTGAACAAGAGTGACTTCTTGAAAAAAGAAACGGAATTCTTGGGACACGTTGTCTCCAAGGAGGGTATAAGCCCTAATCCAAACAAAATAGACGCTATAAAACGTCAAACCATTCCGAAAACTATTAAGGAAATACAAAGTTTCCTCGGACTTAGTGGTTATTATCGAAAATTTATACCTGATTATGCGAAAATAGCCAAACCCTTAACAGTCCGCCTTAAAAAGGATTCAATTATCAATGTAAATGATAAGGACTATAAAGAAGCTTTCTTAAAATTGAAAAGTATATTAATGTCGGACATGGTTTTAAAATATCCCGACTTTAACGAACAATTCATATTAACAACCGATGCAAGTAATTATGCATTGGGTGCTGTTCTATCTCAGAAGAACGGACCTATAGCATTTGCATCGAGAACCTTGAATAAACATGAATGTCATTATTCGACCACCGAAAAAGAACTGTTGGCCATTGTATGGGCAGTTAAACAGTTTAGACATTATTTGTACGGACGGAAATTTCAATTACGTACAGACCATAAACCTTTGGTCTGGTTAGCGAACCTCAAGGAACCTAATTCCAAACTTATCCGATGGAAGATCAAGCTCAATGAATATGAGTTTGACATACAACACCTGCAAGGCAAGGAGAACAAAGTGGCCGATGCATTGTCAAGAATTAGGGAAACAAACGTATTCGAAGGAAATAATACTGGATTTTATTGCAGTATTTGTGGGAAATTTTATAACCATAAACAAAGTCTAACTTTGCATATGAAAACGCATACTGACAAAAACCTGCAATGTAAAATTTGTAAAAAAACCGTTGTCAAGACCACGATGTCTCAAAGACCACCTTAGGAAAATACATAATTATGTAGAGAAAAAAGAAACTTTTGAAAATATTGAAAGACGCAGCGAATCACCTGTACCTACCGTACATTCAGCTGATGAAGACAGCAGTGATCACTTTTCAATATCTCAAAGACCTTTACACTCATTAAACTATCAAATTGTGATAAAACACAGCAATGATGATAGAACTGAGAAAACTTTAATCTTTGGGAAACCTAGAGTAACATATTCCTATGCAAATTATTCGGAACAGATGATAGCGCAAATATTATCTGATTCTAGTGATCAACAAGACGTTGGACTGTATTGCGAAGATACTGACGATTTAATTAAAATTCAAAATGAATATAAAAAGTTAAGGGAAAATCCCAATAATCTGCTTAACCTAAAAATAGTGTTAACAAACCAATTAAGAGAAACCATAGAATATGAAAACCTTTTAGAACTTATAGCAAAGCACCATAGATTTGAAAATAATCACCCATGAATAGAGAAAACTTACATGGAACTTAAAAGTAGAATTTATTATCCTAATTTGAAAAAGGAAATTACTAAATTTATCAATAACTGCTTAATATGTAATTTTAAGTTGGAAAGGAATCCAATTAAATTACCTTTTGAGAAAACCGAAACACATAAAAAATCCGCACGAACACTATCATACGGATATATGGTATTTGGACAGATCTACTACTTATGTTACAATGATAGACAAATTCTCCAAATACGCAATGATTGAAGAAGTTCAAGACAGAACACCATTGCAACTTATCAAAAGTTACACAAAACTATTTATGTACATGAAAACTCCTAAAATTCTCACCTTAGATAATGAAACATCCTTCAAATCAGCTCTCTTTACTGACTTTTTAGACAAAAAGGGAATAAATTACCACTTCGTTACACCCAACCGACATACAGGGAACTCCGATATAGAACGCTTTCATGCAACCCTGAACGAAAATATACGCATATTTAAGAAGCGCGAGGAAAATTTGGACATAGCTTACAATGTTGACTTACCTTATCAAGCTCTAGAAGCATATAATAATAGCATACATATGACAACAGGAGAAAAACCAATTAATCTACACTTTAGGAATAATATTAAGACAAAAGAGATTTTTGACAGAATGGAAGAAAGAAAAACTAAGACTTTAGAATACCGCAATAAGGATAGAAAAGACGAACATATAAACGAAGCAGTAATGAAAACCAACCAACCGGACAAATTGACATCAAAAATGAAACAAGTGACTGTAGAGAAACTTAACGACAAAAACTATAAAAAAAAGAAACAAATAATATACAAAGATCAGTTCATCAAAAAGAAAAAACTTTCTATGTCTCTGGAAGTGCTTGTTGACAATCCTAACAGTGATAACGCCAGTGATGTCACAGAAATTGATGATAACTGATTTGAACCAAGGAAATGGCAACACAATATTGCAATTGGGAGAAATATCGTTAATACGAAATTATTCGAAAATATTGCATATATTCAAAATTGAAGAGTATTTAACTTACATCAAAAAATTAGAATCCGAAATAATGACATTGAACGACGCATATCTACAACATCAGATTGAACACTCTAAATTACAGTTACTTTGTATAATACCTAGGCACCGTGTTAAACGTGGACTTATAAATCTTGTTGAAACAGGGTTAAAATACTTGTACGGAACTATGGACGACGATGACAGGAAGGAAATTGAAGAAAAACTAAAAATTAATACTATCAATAATCATAACATAATTGAACAATCAAATAAACAAATCAAAATCAACACTCACTTTGACGAACAATTAAAAACATTAACTGATCTACAAAACCAACAGACTAAGTTACTTACACAGGCCGTCAGCCAGAAGGAGACACAGGGGGACAAACATGATCTTTGTGATCGTGCCGTAACTGTGTCTCACTTCCGGAAGTGCGACTATACTCTCCACGTGAGGGCGGCTGGAAACAGATCCTAAGCACGGTCATGTCTTTGCTTTGGATGCTGGCTAATGGTAGTCGGGCGTAGAGAAGAAAACTCTAGAAAAAATTACCCCAATCTACGGTGGAACAGCTTACGCCAATAGATGCATGGCCAAAGGGAAGTTTTAGTCTTTAGTAAGCGGACTCTGCATACCTGTCGACCTCCAGTTTAAATTAAGACTTCCCATGGTACACGGGCTCTGCCATGGGTGACCATCCCCATCCCTACCATAAAACAAAATTATATATAGGTCTGTTGATGTAGGAGACAACAAATCGACCTTAGTGGTCGGAAATCCGCAGAAGGAAACACTGTTTTCCAGCTCGGACAACAACAACGGCAGTGCCACTGGGCAAGCTGATGGAGGTATTAACCTGAGGACGACGGACATGAGGTCCCCGACTGCGACAATCAGTGCCACGACAGGAACGCCCAGGTTACCACAGCAGGAGATATTGTCTTCTAGCTCAGAAAGCGATACCGTGGAGCAGGACGTTCCGTGCAGCCAGGGCTCGGTGGAGTCAGGCAGCACAGTACGAGACGTCAACCTTCAGGGGCTTAGCCTGAAATCTGGAGTGGGTTTTGTGAAGCTCAACTCTAGGGAACGGCGGCTATTTAAAGCAGCAATTAAAAGAGGACTGCCGAGGGAAGACGCCCTAAAAGAAGCCACTAGGGCTCCGGCAGCTGCCACACTAAAAAGGGGACGTTCGCAAAACTCTCCCACAGATGGAGCTCCTGCCAAACGCGCCTGTGCGAAGCAGACAAAGATCCAGACGGTTCATATGCCAAAGGGCATTAGACTGGGCTTTGTCTCAGCATTGGAGGCTCCGTCACTTACCGCCGACCAGATCGAGAGGGTCAAGAGTGCAATTTTGCAGGCGGTCATAGAAAAGTCCGGTAATTTCAAACCGCAGTTTGAGAGCTGTCTACGACGCACTGATTGGTTGATGCTTGTGTGCGTCAATAATGAGACGGCGGAGTGGACAAAGGCCAACCTTGGATTCATCCAAGCCAAATCAGGTGTTGACTGCAAGATAGTCCCTGAGGAAGAATTCCCTCGCACGCATTTTGTGCGTGGCTACTTCCCACACAGTCTGGAGCTGCCAAATGAAAAGGTGTTGGCCTTCATAGCAGCTCAAAATGACTTGGCTGCTGCACATTGGGCGGTGGTACAAAGGCAGACGCATGGTGAATTCCTTCACCTCCGTCTAGCAGTGGTTGGCTGCTCCTACCAGAAGCTGGTTAAGCTGGGATGTAAGATCAGCTATTGCTTTGGGCAAGTCAGGCTACACCTCAAGAGCACTGGCTCGAGAGACGTTGCCAACATACAACAGAAGCCTGCTGGGGCCAAAACTGAAGGAGTCGAGGAACCACCCCAGACAAAACAAATACCCACCCGACACGATGGCCCGTCTACCAGCGGAGCGGCGATTGACCGCGAGAGGAAACGGGCAGATGAGAGGGCGGAAAACAAGCGAAAGCCTCAGCCTTCGGCCAAACGCAGCACAACCAACCCTCATGAAAGGCCGGAAAAACCGACCAAAGGTTCAAGAGGGAAGGGACCCCGACGCAACAGGCTAGGGGATTTGGTGCAGCGATCCATAAGAGATGGAGATGAGCACCATTAGGGTGCTGCAGGCGAACCTACACCACGCCAAAGGGGCGTCGGCCACACTGTGTAGGATATTCGCCGAGGAGAACATCGGTCTTGCGCTTTTGCAAGAGCCGTGGGTCAGTGGTGGCCTGGTCCGGGGACTACAATCCCTCTCAAGTAAGTTGATCTATGATCCGTCAGTGGACAAACCACGCACTGCGTTACTTGTCGACAAGAGTGTTGAAATAATTCCATTGACAAATTTTATTTTCAGAGATCTAGTGGCTGCACAGATCAATATACCCACAGAATGGGGGTCGTCGGAGATCGTCGTAGCGACGGCATACTTCCCCGGCGAAGAAGAGTTTGCTCCACCGAAGGAGGTGGTGGACCTGGTACGTCACTGCAGTATGCTTGGTAAGCAGATAATTCTTGGCTGCGATGCCAACGCTCATCACACCGTTTGGGGCAGCAGTGATATAAACAAAAGAGGTGAGTTATTACTAGACTATCTGGTAAGTACTAACTTGGACATAGCTAACGTCGGCTGCAAGCCGACCTTCATTAATGCAATCAGAGAGGAGGTACTGGACCTCACACTGGTCAGCGGCGCCCTGCGAGACTCAATTAGTAACTGGCGGGTAACGGATGAGGCCTCGCTGTCGGACCACCAACATATACGGTTCGACATACCGGGTAGGGCGGATCTGCGCAAAGGCGCTCTTAATCCTAGACGAACGGACTGGAAGGAGTTCCAGTCCCTCATCAGCCGAAAGGCTGGGCTCCTAATGACCGACATCGGGTCAGTCGATGATATTGAGCTAGCAGCCAACCTTGTAGAGGATACACTGATCTCGTCCTTTCGGGAGAGCACGACCATACGCAACTTCAGCTCCAGCCGTAGAACTCCATGGTGGAACGACACGCTCGAACTGAAGCGGCGACAGGTCAGAAGGTTATTCAACAAGGCAAAGAAGACTAAGAATTGGCAGGAGTACAAATGTGCTCTTACTGATTACAACAGATCCTTACGCAAATCCAAAAGGGATACATGGAGGAGCTTTTGCAGTGGCATAGCAAACCTCCCTGATGCGGCAAGGCTTCATAGGGTAATGGCCAAAGGACACTCCAACGGAGTGGGCCTAGTGGAGAGAACAGATGGTACCTTCACTACAAATCGTAGGGAAACTCTGGAAACCCTGCTACAAGTTCATTTCCCAGGCTCTACCATTGTGACGGGTAATGAACACGCTGAGATCGAAGCGGCAATCCCAGGAGCTGGACGAGCCACGGGATTGGCCGGTAGAATTTTTGACAAGGACAGGGTTCGCTGGGCAGTTGGCTCCTTCAGCCCTTACAAGTCACCAGGTGGTGACGGGATTTTCCCGGTATTAATACAGGAAAGTCTTAATATTATAATGGACCCGCTAATTGGTCTGTTTAAGGCTAGCTTCACCTGGGGTCATATTCCGACCGCGTGGAGAGCGGTCAGAGTAGTGTTTATCCCCAAATCTGGCAACAAACCGCTAGAGAAGCCGAAGTCCTATAGGCCTATTAGCCTCACATCATTTCTGCTTAAAACTGTTGAGCGGCTACTGGACCTGCACATCCGGGACGAGCTGAGAATCTCCGCGCCATTGCACGGAACGCAGTTCGCCTATCAGAAGGGTAGGTCGACGGAAGTAGCACTGCACCATCTGGTTGCGCAAATAGAGAAGGCACATAACAACAAGGATATTGCACTATGTGCTTTTCTTGACGTGGAGGGTGCCTTCGACAACACAAGTTACGACTCTATCAAGGATGCTTTGTCGCAAAAACGGATAGATGATTATACCATCAATTGGATCGGCGTTATGCTGAGACAACGGAGAATTACCGCCTCTTGGGATGACGCTAGCGTCAGCATTAGTGCTGTTAAACGTTGTCCACAGGGTGGGGTACTTTCTCCCCTGCTATGGTGCCTTGTGATTGATGACCTGCTCGTCAGACTTGAGGAATATGGCCTGCGGGCCATTGGTTATGCGGACGACCTGGCCATCATTGTGACCGGAAAATTCGAGAGAACAATCACTGAGGTGATGCAGGGTGCTCTCGACAAGGTTCTCAAATGGTGCAATGAAAGGGGTCTGAACATCTACCCCCAAAAAGCGGTCGTGGTCCCGTTCACGAGAAGATATAAACACAGATTGGGTAGACTGACAGTGAATGGGACGGAAATCGAGTACTCCAATGAAGTCAAGTACCTGGGAATTGTTCTGGATAAACGGCTAAATTGGAACTCGCACTTGGATGCGACCCTGAAGAAGGCACTTAGGGCCTTCTGGGCCTGTAAGAGCTTCTTTGGGAAGACCTGGGGCTTTGGCCCTAGTATGATTAAGTGTCTTTATTTCATGATGATCAGACCGATAATCACCTATGGATCCCTGGTATGGTGGCCAAAGATTCAGCAGGTGTCGGCGATTCAAAAGTGCGGAAGGCTACAGAGAATGGTCTGTGTAGCTCTGACGGGGGGATGCGCACATGTCCAACAGCGGCACTTGAAACTATTTTGGGCATCTTGCCATTACACACAGTCTATCAGTCTGCACTAGGGCGGACATTAAGACCACGGAACTGAGCTTTAACAGAAGGTTTAGCACGATCCTCCCAAATGGGAGAGCTTGGGACAGTGGAAATCCCTGTGAGGGTAACCAGGGACTACGCTGGTATACCGATGGATCCAAATCGGAGCACGGGGTGGGTGCTGGGGTATTTGGACCAAACACGCGAATCTCGATAGCCATGGGAAGAACACCAAGTGTATTCCAGGCCGAGATCCACGCCATCGATGTGTGCTGTAGCAACATTCTTAACAAGGGAATGATAGGAAACAGCATTGCGATATTCACTGATAGCCAAGCGGATATTAAGGCACTCTCTTCCTGGAAATTGTCCTCGAAGTTGGTGGCGGAATGCCGGGGAAGGCTACAGGAGCTGGGCTCAAGAAACAGAGTGACACTCTGTTGGGTGCCGGGACACTCAGGGGTTCCGGGTAACGAACTGGCTAGGGCTGGAGCAAATGCCCAAATGGTGGGCCCCGAGCCCTTTTGTGGGTTAAGCTGGGCCACTACCCAATCTCTATTGGGGGAATGGGCTCTCAGCGAGCACAGAAAATACTGGGTATCGCTACCGGGAATGCGTCAGGCGAAGGAATTTATATTTCCCGGGAGTACACTGGAGACAAAGGGTCTCAACAGACGAGAATTACGGCTGTTGGTGGCTTATTTGACGGGCCACCATACGGTCAAGCACCACCTCTTTCGGATGGGTCTGGCAGAGGACCAGGAATGTAGACTATGCCGTGAAGAGGACGAAACTACAAAGCACCTATTGTGTGACTGCCCCGCGCTGGCATGGGCCAGAAGGAGACACTTGGGGCACGGTACGATGGGCGCGTCCCGAGTCGGTGTAATACCGGCAAAAGACCTTCTTGGGTTTCTCTGGGAAGCAGAGGGTCTTTTGGCCAACTAAAGGGGGGTGGGTACAATAGACCTGGTTTGGTCGCGGTACCGTCTCCGTTGGGAGAAATCTCCCCGCTCTCTCTCGAAAAAAAAAAAAGTTACTTACACAAAATATGGACTTAATCAATCAAACCAGAACTGACTCTCGTAAAACTTACCTCAGATACGAAATTGAACATTTGGGAAAATTAGTTGAACAAGCTCGAGAATTGCTACTAGCCTCAAAATTACGAACATTAAATAGAGATATTTTAACAGATCAGGAAATTATATATTATGACATAACATTGTACAAGCTGGAGAACATTGAACTTGACTTTGCAACTAAAGAATCAGAGATTATCTTCATAATTAAAGTCCCTAATTTAATAAAGAGATTTTCATACAACCCATCCCTAATAAAAATGGACAAGAAATAATGATCAACGCAAACAACTATTTGACAGACGGAAAAAACATGTACGAAAATACTAACAAATTATCTAAATTAAGAAAAATAAATGATAAATGTATTCAAAACATATTTAGAAAAGAGAAAATGATATGTAATTACCATCCTAACAATAGTGTCAGTATTATTGAAATTGGAACAAATGTAATAGTAACCACTAATGTGGACATTGAAATTAAGCAAACATGTAACCAATTCCCGTTCACATTAAAGGGAAATTATCTGATTTATATTGAAAATTGTAAAATACTACTTGACAAATGGTACAGTAAGCAATTATATCAAAACACTGTAATCATACCAAATCCCTTCCGGACTATTGAAATATCTAACGACACTAACCTTTCCTTAAGACAATTAGAATATAAGCATATTAATAACACAAATATTATAACCGAACTTAAGATTAACCAAAAGATTCACAATTACACAACCTATACCATTTTGACAATTATAATCATTACCATATGTATCTGCCTATATATTAAAAATAAGAAAACTGTTGAGCAAACGGCCATCTCAGTAAACTTACCCTCACTTCCCTTGGAACCCGGGATAAGCTCTTTGTCTGGGGGTGTTATGACATCATCCACATCTAGATTGCCTTTTGCCTAAACAAAAAACCTTAACATTGCATTTTCTTACAGTATAATTATAAGCATAAACTTTTTATGTATCAGACAGCACAATACAAGTGAATATGTTTATTCATTGTGTGTGAGTCTGATTTCAAATACAATGTCCATAAAACAACTTTAAAGTTAAATTAAACTAAAATCCCTTACACTGCATTTTCCCACAGTAGAATTATAAGTATAAACACAACTCTCTTATTTCACTATTTTTTTTGTTATTTATTTATCAGACGACACAATACAAGTGAATATGTTTATTCATTGTGTGTGAGTCTGATTTCAAATACAATGTACATTAAACAATTTTAAAGTAAAATAAAAATTCATTACTATTTTAACCGTCAAACTTCATTGTTGATTTAGTTATCAAAACTATATAGAGCAATTCCATATGAAAACGATCAAAATTGGCAAATTTTTGGACGACCCCTCTCCGATTTTAAAATAAATAGTCTCAATCGATTGCCCAGCAAAAAATAATGTACCTACATATTTTTTTTTTTTTTTATAGTGACTGGTTTAGTGGTGGTGTACACCACTGTCATGTGAAAAATTGAAGAATTCTTCATAAGGGACCTCATTGAAATTTGTTTTAAAAAAAAACTACTAAAGCGATCGCAACGAGTGATAGCTCGTTGGAAAGGTATTGAATCAGGCTTTAATAAAAATAAAATTTTCCTAATTTTTCTTAGAAATTTACCTTTAAATTTTCCCAAGAAAATTTAATTTTCCGATTTTCCACAGAAGCTCTTAAATTTTCCGGCTAATTTTTTTTTTTTTTGGATTCCTCATAATTTTTGCTTTAAGAATCAGCAATAAAAAAATGGGCCCCGACTCCTTGTTTGGACAGGAGAAGAGCATTTAAGAGACCACCTTGTTAAAAATACATTTTAAAAATTACACTGTGCACGAAATTGACACTTTTTTTTCGTGACAAGCTGGGCACCTGGCGTTTTAACATAATTCGGGTACGCTGAATCCAGTGGTGCCCTCGGTTTTTTAAGATTGGCTCTGGTTTTCGAGATATACCGTTATTTCTAAAATGGAGGAGGTTGCACAACATATGTTCGCGTAACTCAAAAACGCTTTAGCTTATTGAAAAAACTTAAAAAACCGAAATTCCGCAATAAAATTTTCTTTGAGAAAAGTAAAACTTCGTTCTAATATCCGCATTTGTTTTAGAAACATAATTTTTTTTTTGAAAAAAAAAATAATTTTTTTTATCAAAATTTTGAAATTTTTGTTTTTTAAAAATTCATAAAAAATTGAAAAATGCAGCGAGGCTTCTAATTTTTTGCAGACATATAAAAAACGAAGCTGCAAACAAAACAAGCCATAAGCGATTAAAATCTGTTAGCAACTTTTGATTTTATTCACAAAAGTCGACAAATTTTGATTAATTTAAGAATCTTAAATATTAATTTAATTATTAATATATAAAAAAAAAAAAAAATATGTAGGTACATTATTTTTTGCTGGGCAATCGATTGAGACTATTTATTTTAAAATCGGAGAGGGGTCGTCCAAAAGGTGATCGCTTTCATATGGAATTGCTCTATATATATATATATACATATATATATATATGTACATATAGGTTTAATACGTTATGATAGTTTTTCTTTAATGTATATCTCAATTTTGTTTAAACTCTCAACTTTCGGCTTAAAATTTAAGGCGTAACTATAATGTGCTTAATGAACCTTAAGCAAATGTGCGAAAACACACAATCAAATGTATACAACTATAATGTACTTAAGACACTTTTCGTTAAGTTTCGTCAAGTGTCATTTGCTTAAGGAAAGTGCGGTCAATTTCGCTCCTCCTTAAGCAAATGACACAAAATAGATACATATAATTGTTTACAATTAAAAGATGCAACCGCAGTTGCTTTTTTAGTACTTTTTTATTTTAGTTTTCGTTTACTTTAAAAATTAATAAAAGATAAACATAGATTTACTTGTTTATGGTAATATATTTATAACTTTTACAAATTAAATGACATTTCGTCAAAAATATTACATTTTAAAGAAATAAAAACGAAAATAGTTTTCCAAAAGTACAAATGTTTGCAACTAAGTGTAGAAAGTCTTTAAGCTCAATAAGTACAATATAGCCACCTAAAAGTCTTCAGTAATTTACTTAACCATTTGACATGCTTTTCGTTGAATTTTGACACTAGCTTAAGTTTGGTTAAGCACATTTTAGTTGGGCCGTTAATCTGATGTGTTATGGTTTGTACTGATTTGTTGACTTTTCATTAACACGATCTGAAAAGTTAACTTGGAGTTAACGTTTTAAATCGCCTCATAGGGTTTTAAATTTGGATAACTTTACCGCAAGATTAACTTTATCGCGATTCTACTGTACGTAATTTTTTTGGTTCAACGATATTAGTTTATGAAATATAGGTCGTTAAAGTTTCAGAGCACCTTACCAATATGTAATCTGAATCTTAAAAGTATTGGTAGCATAAAAAGTCTTTCGAAAACATTTCAGATGATTTATTATATACAACGATTTATTAACCCCTTAAGAGCCAAGTTCAAACATTAATATTTCTTGAACAATTTTTCTACAAAATGGCATTTATCTTAAAATTTTGTCGATATGTATAATAATAGAAGAAAAAATTTCTTGGAAAAAGTAACAAAATTACGAACGATTTTTACGCCTTACACGTTCGAATTCAGAAAAAGTACAAAATTTTCACTTGGCATTTTTTAGATAAGTTACGAATTTTATATAATTTTTATTTCTATGTGCATTGATTTAAACGGTAGATGGGGGACAAAAAAGAACCAAAATTCGGGTTTTACACTTTTACTCCCTAAAAGAGCCGAATTTCGAAATAGTACCAGACATGAGCAACAATAAAAGCACTAAATAAAGTACAAAAAAGTACCAAAAATTGCCTCTTACAGATGCTCATTCAACGCTTTGCTTGTTTAATTTTATGTTTGTAGCTGCAATACTAACAAAAATTCAATAAGTACCTGTTGGCACACAATACAGTACGTAAAAGTACCAAAAAACCACTCTTACAGATTCTCATTCACTTGGGAACTTGCATGTTTAATTTTATGTTTAGGTCCAATTTTAACGGAAATTCAAAAAGTAACAGGTAAAGAACAAAAAGTACCAAAAAGCCCCTCTTACAAATTCTCATTCACTCAGGGCATTGCATTTTTAATTTTATGTTTGTAGATCCAATATTAACGAAAATAAAAAAGGTACCAGTTAAAAAACAAAAAAGGTACCAAGAAAAAAAGTACCTCTTATAGGTTCTTGTCCACTCAGGACATTTAATGTTGAATTTTATGATTTTAGGTCCAATACTAACGGAACTTCAAATAGTACCAGTTAAAGACCAAAAGGTACCAAGAAGCCCCTCTTACAGATTTTGATTTATTCAGGAGCATGCATGTTTAATTTTATGTTCATAGGTCCAATATTAACGAAAATTAAAAATAAACCAGTTAAATAACGAAAAAGTACCAAAAAGATCCCTCTAACAAATTTTTATTCACTCAGGACTTTGCATGTTTAGTTTTATGTTTCTAGGTCTAATACTAACGGAAATTAAAAAAGTACCAGTTGAAGATCAAAAAATACCAAAAAGTACCCTCAGAGGTTCTTATCCACTCAGGACATTGCATTAGAACCAAAAACCTAAAGTAAGAAGTAAAATTTCCCGTATTTCCCATTTTTTGGTACTTTTTTCTCCCCATTGAAGCATTAAAAATTTCAATATTGTAGTAGGAGCCCATAATTTAATACGTATATGTCAATGAAAAATAGTAACGGGTTTTCCCCTAAACGTCCGAATTTCAAAAAAATACCAAATTTGTATTTGGATTTTTTAGATAAGTTTCAAATGTGATATAACCCATATTTCTATGTTTATTAGTTAAAAAGATAGATGGGGTGACAAAAAAGTACCAAAATACAGATTTTACCCGTTTACTCCGTATTTCCCCTTTTTGGTACTTTTTTCTCCCCAGTGAAGCATGTAAAATTTCAATATTGTAGTGGGAGCCCATAATTTAATACGTTTATGTCAATAAATAAAAAAAAATGTTTTATAAAAAAAGTACCAAAAATAGTTACGCTTTTTACCCCTTAAACGTCCGAATTTCGAAAAAGTACCAAATTCGTATTTGGATTTTTTAGATAAGTTTCAAATGTGATATAACCCTTATTTCTATGTTTATGGGTTTAAAAGATAGATGGGGTGACAAAACAGTACCAAAATACAGATTTTTCCGTATATTAGCAACACTTTTTCTGTTTTGAAGCGGACAAAAATAGAAATTAGTTTAATTTGGCTGCAACGACAAAATTAGTATAGACAACAACCGGCAGCCATGTAGCCGTGTCGTCGCACAGTGGCGCCCGTAGAGCAAACGAGGTTGCAAAAATCAAAATTTTCATGAGCGCCGACGAAGTTTTGAATAAACCCATGTTATAGGAAACTTTTCAACGATTTTCAACATTTTTAGTTTAGAAGATATAACCGTTCAAAGTTGACCGACTTTCGGTTTTCAAAAAAACACACAATTTTTAGTCAATTTGTTGCGATTTCAGGTGTAATATCACGAAAAATAGGTAACGAATCGCCTTAGTTTTTGTTTGTATTGATTGATGTATTTATTAAATGTATAATGATAAAAAAAAAATTAATTGTTTGCTTTGTGTTTCTCCTGGTAAATCACTATTTAAAAACTATCCGTTTTTTCACTATTTTTCAACTTTGACGGAAAATAAAAAAAATCTATATATTTCTATATTTGCCATATTTGCAAAACCTGTTCTTTGATTATTTCTTTACATAATTCAAAAGGTTTTATCTGCCCGTACGTGCCCGTTTGGCTTCTAGAGGTAAAAAAGACATGGTTGCAGAAATTGTATGGCGTCCATCCCTTATATGTTTTGACTGACAGTAGTTTGATCTAATAGTTTGAAAAAAACTACTCATTGAAATTAGCAGGTACGTACCTCACTTAAACAATACTTTGGCGTACAAATGGTCAAGAACAATATTGACTTATGGTAGGCACAAATCTTATTTGGACACGTGCATAATATCAAAATTGCATTATTCAGCCTAAATCCATATGTATGCAGGGAACAGGTAAATTTTTCGGCATGGTAGCATAAGCCTATATATTGCAAAATAAGCATAATGCCTGGATTAGTCTACGACTGAAAGTTGGCGCAACAATTACTGAAACCATTAAACAATTTAAGTACTGAAAACATGGCGTTGAACAATTTAAAATTATTTGAACTGCTTAGAAAGTCAACCACACCAAAGTTTTTCACGGAAGCTGCTTTAGAAGAACTTGATAGCTTATACGGAAATATTGAGAGAAGCGAAATTATAAAAAATAATTTTTATCTGATATATGCAAATATTAAGGCAAAATGGGTGAAATCTAATCGAACCATTCAGAACTTCAACTCCAAATACGAGGACTGGCTTAATGAAGACACCATCCTGGATATATTGGCAGTAGATAAACCCACCACATCAACCAGAGGAGCAAAAGGAAGGCAAAAAAAAAGTATTGAGGAGTGTTAAATTTTCACAAGAAAGAGGAAACTTGCCGATCCCACCAATGACTTGACCACGAAGCATTTATCGGACGCGCTCTCTATTAAATATACAAAGGATAGTGAAAGACTTAGGTCGCAGATAACCAAATCTGTTGCTGATGCAAGCTCACTGCGACTAAAAAGGATTAAGGAAAGCATTCCCACGCCCAGAAACGCACACATTAAAAAGTATGGTTCCGAAGAAGCCTTGGCCTTGTTTTGGACTTAGAACTTTCCAAAGAGAAATATGAGAAACTATGGGCATCTTTAACGCGACACGGCGCTGACGTTTTACCCGGATAAGCATATTACGCCAGCCAAAATAAATTCACGACCACTGCATACAGAGTTTACGGAAGTCTCTGCGAAAGCCAATCTGCAGGATCTCATGGGCCATACAGCAAAACGGTTGTTGGAGTGTCTTCCTGAAAATGAGGTGATTGCAGAACACATTCAAAGCATCAAGGGTAAGGCAAAATGAGGACCTCTTCAACATGTTGGCAGCATCTTCCGATCCACTTATTTCTTCCCTGCGGCATGTGAAGTCACGAATAGAGTTACAAAATAATTATAGTTTAGAAATAATTAGTCTTTAAGATATACCTTCTCTTACGAATTGTGATGAATATTTTACAGAAAATTGAAAAAATAAATTAAAAAAAAATATTATTTTTTTTTTAATTTGTTGGGTAATAATTTAAAACATAAAACCCTAAAGAAAAAAAATAAAAACAATCTAAAAATGTATAAATAATTTTTTTTAGTTACCATAAAATTGATTTTTCTACTAATTTTAACTTTGATAACCCATAAGTAGGCCCCTACAAAGCGTAGCACCCTTTTCAAACGCTCATTTCAAAGGCTGAAATCTATCATATGCTGTTTAAACTGTTCAATTATCTTATTCGGTTCAAAAGATATGATTTTTGCAACGAAAAAACTCAAATGGCGCCACTGTGCGTCGTTAAAATAATCATTTCCATACACAAACATGTATTCTTTTTTTGGCATATTGAAGTCAGTAGCCTGCTGTCTCGAATGTGTTTAAAGCATTTAGGCCCAACCATAATATGCATAAGTTAGCTTAAAGTACTGTAAAAATTAACGAAAAGTCTGTCAAATGCATAAGAAAATTAAAAGAGACTTAAAGGTGGACATAATGTACTTATATAAACTTAAGATCCATGTTGCATATTTGTGCAATATTTTGCTTTCTAGCGAGTACTTGAAATAAAGAAGTACCAAGAATTACAGCCCTGTATTTGTTTATTTTATCTTTTATTTAATTTGCCAGCAACGTTATAAAAAGAAAAAAAAATTGGTGATTGTTGTACATACTTAATAATAAAAAATGGATACAAAATTAAAATATGTAAAATTCCTCTTTTTCTATATTCTTGTTTTCTTTATCCATTTAAATTTTTTAATTTTTTGTAACAACGCTCAAACGGCTGATTCCGTACGGAATATGCGTTCAGTTTGGCACTTTGCTTAAGCAAATGACATTTGACGAAACTTAACGAAAAGTTCATTAATTACATTATAGTTGGCCACATATGTTCTATATGTATTCACACAGTTGCTTAAGTTGACTTAAGCGACCTAATGCATATTGTGGTTGGGCCTTTAGTTTAACAAATTGATGACATTGAACGCTGTACGTAACTATAATAAATAAAAATACGGTTTTTCTAACTTTAAAAATGATTTGCTTCTTTTTTCGCATCATTGATTGAAATAAGTTCTTTTAAAACTAAAGTAACAATATAACTTATAAATTAAATAATTTTTTTCAAGCTCGAGGTCTGTTTTATTCTTTAAATTCTTTATTTTTCAATATTTCGACATCCTTTGGATGTCATCTTCAGGAATCTTGAAAGAAATATAAGTAAACATAAATCATTTTTCTATGTTACCATACCATTTAACAATATACATATAAACAAAAACAAAATTTAAAAAGTTACAAAATTAACAACTTACAACGAGTCACAAAAATACACAACAATTATTTTGTAGGTCTATTATTGCACTAATTGTAGCTTTTATTTTTCCCTTTGTTAATAATATGTCTTTTAGATATAACAATATAACTTTAGAAAACTAAGGTTACATTTTTGTACTTGTAATGTTGTAGGTGTGCAGGAATGCTTTGTGTGGTAATGGTAAGTTTAAGTCAAATTTTGTATAAGTTATACTGTAATGATACAACATTTGAATTCCTAATTTTGTATTTACATATGTATAGTGCTACACCCAAAAAAATTTCACAGGTTATTCTAACCAACTTGAGTTGTTAATTAACTGTTAGTGCAAATTGTTGTTGGAAATTTAAGGAGAACAATAAATTTGTTGGTTAAGCTAACCAAGTAATGGCGGTAACTGAACTATTAATGTAAATTGTTTTTGCAAATTTTTGATGAAGAACAATGTTGTTGGTTAAAGTAACCAAGATGCATAAGTAACCGAACTACTAATGTAAATTGTTGTTGGAAATTTTTTTTAACGAACTATTTTGCTTGGTTAAAACTGCCTTTCTTAATGGTAAATATTCTGCTAATGTAAATTCTTTTTGTAATTTTTAAATTTATTTTATGTTTTAGTATGCTGTACGTCTTTCTCTTTTGCAAACGTTTATTTTACAAGTGAAGTGAAAAGGTTTTAAATAATTAAATTTAATAAATTAGTACATACATATAATAAAATAATTAAAATTAAAGTGTTAAAAAAGTGGTAAAATGCAATGTGAGAGTAAAGAAAGCAGTCCCTGTTCATCAACATTTTATATTTCTATCCAGGAAGAGGAGCTTTCTAAATTATTAGACAGTTGGAACTTTGGGTACATGCTGGACAAATTACAATGTAAGTACACATTCATTAAAAAAAAAACTTTTTTGTTAATAACTTCTTAAAAGAAATAATTGGAAAACATATATGTATATACATATATATTTTTTTTGTTTTAAAAAAAACTGAATGTTCCAAAGCACATGTGCATATAAATAGTATGCATACGTACATACTTACATTCTACATTGATAAACATGTACATCATAACGGCATTTTTTGGCGTGCCTTATTTGTTATTGTTTAAGCTATAAAATATTTTATTTACTGCAAAATCAGTAACGTAACAATTTTAATAGTAAATCAACTGTAAATCAACAGTAAAGCAAAAATTTCTGCAGGATCTCATGGGCCATACAGCAAAACGGTTGTTGGAGTGTCTTCCTGAAAATGAGGTGATTGCAGAACACATTCAAAGCATCAAGGGTAAGGCAAAATGAGGACCTCTTCAACATGTTGGCAGCATCTTCCGATCCACTTATTTCTTCCCTGCGGCATGTGAAGTCACGAATAGAGTTACAAAATAATTATAGTTTAGAAATAATTAGTCTTTAAGATATACCTTCTCTTACGAATTGTGATGAATATTTTACAGAAAATTGAAAAAATAAATTAAAAAAAAATATTATTTTTTTTTTAATTTGTTGGGTAATAATTTAAAACATAAAACCCTAAAGAAAAAAAATAAAAACAATCTAAAAATGTATAAATAATTTTTTTTAGTTACCATAAAATTGATTTTTCTACTAATTTTAACTTTGATAACCCATAAGTAGGCCCCTACAAAGCGTAGCACCCTTTTCAAACGCTCATTTCAAAGGCTGAAATCTATCATATGCTGTTTAAACTGTTCAATTATCTTATTCGGTTCAAAAGATATGATTTTTGCAACGAAAAAACTCAAATGGCGCCACTGTGCGTCGTTAAAATAATCATTTCCATACACAAACATGTATTCTTTTTTTGGCATATTGAAGTCAGTAGCCTGCTGTCTCGAATGTGTTTAAAGCATTTAGGCCCAACCATAATATGCATAAGTTAGCTTAAAGTACTGTAAAAATTAACGAAAAGTCTGTCAAATGCATAAGAAAATTAAAAGAGACTTAAAGGTGGACATAATGTACTTATATAAACTTAAGATCCATGTTGCATATTTGTGCAATATTTTGCTTTCTAGCGAGTACTTGAAATAAAGAAGTACCAAGAATTACAGCCCTGTATTTGTTTATTTTATCTTTTATTTAATTTGCCAGCAACGTTATAAAAAGAAAAAAAAATTGGTGATTGTTGTACATACTTAATAATAAAAAATGGATACAAAATTAAAATATGTAAAATTCCTCTTTTTCTATATTCTTGTTTTCTTTATCCATTTAAATTTTTTAATTTTTTGTAACAACGCTCAAACGGCTGATTCCGTACGGAATATGCGTTCAGTTTGGCACTTTGCTTAAGCAAATGACATTTGACGAAACTTAACGAAAAGTTCATTAATTACATTATAGTTGGCCACATATGTTCTATATGTATTCACACAGTTGCTTAAGTTGACTTAAGCGACCTAATGCATATTGTGGTTGGGCCTTTAGTTTAACAAATTGATGACATTGAACGCTGTACGTAACTATAATAAATAAAAATACGGTTTTTCTAACTTTAAAAATGATTTGCTTCTTTTTTCGCATCATTGATTGAAATAAGTTCTTTTAAAACTAAAGTAACAATATAACTTATAAATTAAATAATTTTTTTCAAGCTCGAGGTCTGTTTTATTCTTTAAATTCTTTATTTTTCAATATTTCGACATCCTTTGGATGTCATCTTCAGGAATCTTGAAAGAAATATAAGTAAACATAAATCATTTTTCTATGTTACCATACCATTTAACAATATACATATAAACAAAAACAAAATTTAAAAAGTTACAAAATTAACAACTTACAACGAGTCACAAAAATACACAACAATTATTTTGTAGGTCTATTATTGCACTAATTGTAGCTTTTATTTTTCCCTTTGTTAATAATATGTCTTTTAGATATAACAATATAACTTTAGAAAACTAAGGTTACATTTTTGTACTTGTAATGTTGTAGGTGTGCAGGAATGCTTTGTGTGGTAATGGTAAGTTTAAGTCAAATTTTGTATAAGTTATACTGTAATGATACAACATTTGAATTCCTAATTTTGTATTTACATATGTATAGTGCTACACCCAAAAAAATTTCACAGGTTATTCTAACCAACTTGAGTTGTTAATTAACTGTTAGTGCAAATTGTTGTTGGAAATTTAAGGAGAACAATAAATTTGTTGGTTAAGCTAACCAAGTAATGGCGGTAACTGAACTATTAATGTAAATTGTTTTTGCAAATTTTTGATGAAGAACAATGTTGTTGGTTAAAGTAACCAAGATGCATAAGTAACCGAACTACTAATGTAAATTGTTGTTGGAAATTTTTTTTAACGAACTATTTTGCTTGGTTAAAACTGCCTTTCTTAATGGTAAATATTCTGCTAATGTAAATTCTTTTTGTAATTTTTAAATTTATTTTATGTTTTAGTATGCTGTACGTCTTTCTCTTTTGCAAACGTTTATTTTACAAGTGAAGTGAAAAGGTTTTAAATAATTAAATTTAATAAATTAGTACATACATATAATAAAATAATTAAAATTAAAGTGTTAAAAAAGTGGTAAAATGCAATGTGAGAGTAAAGAAAGCAGTCCCTGTTCATCAACATTTTATATTTCTATCCAGGAAGAGGAGCTTTCTAAATTATTAGACAGTTGGAACTTTGGGTACATGCTGGACAAATTACAATGTAAGTACACATTCATTAAAAAAAAAACTTTTTTGTTAATAACTTCTTAAAAGAAATAATTGGAAAACATATATGTATATACATATATATTTTTTTTGTTTTAAAAAAAACTGAATGTTCCAAAGCACATGTGCATATAAATAGTATGCATACGTACATACTTACATTCTACATTGATAAACATGTACATCATAACGGCATTTTTTGGCGTGCCTTATTTGTTATTGTTTAAGCTATAAAATATTTTATTTACTGCAAAATCAGTAACGTAACAATTTTAATAGTAAATCAACTGTAAATCAACAGTAAAGCAAAAATTTTTGCAGTAAATTAAAATTTTCTAATAATTAAAAAAGTAATAAATTTTAGTCTACTGCTTTTATTTGTAGCTGAAGCAGTTACAGTAGAAAGACTTAGATTTTTAACAGAAGCTGACTTGGACCAATTATTTCAAACCAAAAAAATTGGTGAAAAGGCAGAATTTCGTTTTCGTTTGTTGGAATGGAAAAAACAAAAGGTGACATCAAATCTCCAGCTTAAGATATTTTATTATAAACTTTTAAATTCGCCTAGGGATTTTGTGATAACGTCTCTTTAAACACTAATGTATCAAATAGTTCAATGAATTTTAATCTGGATGAGTCGGAGAACCCTATTTCATCCGGCAATTTCGTAAGTATTGTTGGGTCCAATTAAAAAAAATATTTTAATTAACTCTTTTCTATTTAAGGATTTACAAAGTATTTTAAAAGAACATCCCACTGGTGATTATGTTATACGAACTTTTTCTGAAAATGGTAAACTCGACGATACAGCCAGAAAAATATTGGTGGACGCAATAATAACTTGGGCTATAAAAAGAAAAAGTAAACTGACAAAAAATTACTTTGAGAAAATTTCTTCTCAAATTGAAAAAGTCTTCTGTGAAGACAAGGTATTATAGTACATATAAATACTTAGTTAAAATAGTACAAATTTGTAACCGCTATTGTTTATTTATAAAGGAAGTATATTTTCGGCAAGTGGGTTCCAGATCATCCGGAAGACTATTTGATAAGTATAACAACACACTAAAGCGTTTAAAAAAAATGGAGAGTGGACATGTTCAAATAATAATAATTCAGTAAAATTACTGGAAAATAACAGCCCACTGCTCGATTGCAATGAAGAAACAGGTAAAACTATGTTACATCCGATTTGGGAACTTTTTTCATAGTCAATATTTTTTAGAAGTAAGAAAAGCACATGAGTGGCTTAAAGTTTTCACAGAGCCCTGGAGTGAAGTAATGAAAAATTGGCGTATATGTTATTTTAAAAGGAGGAATGATATTAACCAAGCTGTTGATGGCAATAATATTATCTGTGTCTTGGATAACTGGAAGCTTCT
This sequence comes from Pollenia amentaria, assembly GCA_943735925.1. Taxonomy (NCBI): domain Eukaryota; kingdom Metazoa; phylum Arthropoda; class Insecta; order Diptera; family Polleniidae; genus Pollenia; species Pollenia amentaria. Next base: position 47,985,670 of record OX031008.1, on the reverse strand, counting down.
TTCACATTCATTAGGATACACCTTAGTAAGTATTTCGTGATTTTATTTTTAATAATTTTTCGTTAAATACAATACATTCTTATATCCAACAGATTGATATAGACTTTAGCATACTTTATCCCGCATCAGGCTTTATTACTGAAAATTGGGAAAGTTTTAAAAGTAAAATTATACCAATTTTAAATAAAAAAATCAGGAAGCTTGGAATACTTGCAGAAGATCAATGCTAATGACAAAGGTAGGCTAATTTTTTACACTCTTTTTATTTTCTATTTATTCTTAATTTTGCTTCACAGGATACGAGGAGCTTATCTTTCTTCTGTTTCATGTCATTCTACGTCCAAGTGTAAAAAGAAAAGCCTCAAATATTCTATATAGATCAACTATCAAGGACTCTCAAAGATCGTTTTTACTACATGTAATTACTTTCAATGATGTACAAAATCAGTTGGACCAATTTAAAACGTCATTATTTAAACGAGGTGAGACTTTACAGCCACTCATTGTAGCAGTAGGATACAACATCTGGGATGCAACATTTTACGTATACTATGATGAAATTAAATACAAATTGCCATCGTTTTTAACTAGTTTAAATACTTGTTTCAAAATTTTCCAAGTTTTAAATTTAAAATATCCTCGTGATTGTACTGAAGTTTGGACTTTTATCCAAAGATATTTTTACGGTATTAAATTTAAAGAAGACCAAATATCTCCAAATAGTTTATGTTTAATTAACGACCTTAAGTAACTTTTTCCAAAAATGATTTCTTGTTTCAAATGTGAGCAGGTTTTTAAAACTGTAGATTCTCTTGCTGTACATTTCAAATACCTTCATAATTTAACGCCTTCAAGCACTTTCTATTGTGTACACTGTTGTCACTATTTTCAGTGCTTAAGAACTTTTAAAAGACATTTTTAGAAAGTAAACTCATGCATTCCAAACTTTACAAATTCAGTAGAAACTTCCAGTAGTTCAAAAACATTCCCCGTTTAAATAAATTCAACTGAAGCTGAAATTAAAAATAGTGAGATTGAATTTACAATTCAATATTTTGAAGAAATTTCTCTAAAATTTTTAAGTAATTTACAAAGTAAACCAAAATTTACAAGAACGGATGTGCAAGAACTTATTGATGAAATAACTGAGATATTATTTGTACCTATAGCCGATTATATAGAAAAGAACTTTAAGAAAAATCAAATTTTTTTGAATTTTAACAGTTTTGTTTTTTAAAAATCCATTTACTATTTGCAAAACCTTTCACACATTTGTAAAAACACTTAAAACCAAAAATATTTGGGAAGATGTTAAAGAGTTTGACATAGATAATAAGATAGCCCCTTCTTTAACGAGAGGTGAAATAACATTAACAGAAAAACGTACAAAAGGTGTTATTATGCCTTTACAATTTCAAATTAAAAAATTTTTTGAGCTACCAAACGTATTAAATGATACTTTAGCAAATATGAACGAAATGTCAGCTTCCGAAAAATATAAAAACATTATTAATGGTGCACTATGGAAGGAAATAAGGTATTTTCATAAAGAAAAAAAACATAATTCCTTATATAATTTACTTTGACGAATTTGAAGTTAACAATCCTTTAGGTTCCCATAAAGGAGCTCAAGCTATTGCAGCCTTTTACTATAGTTTTCCAACACTGCCCGAACACCATCTTTCTTCTTTAAATAATATATTTCCAGCACTTTTCTTTAAAAGCAGAGACAAATGTTTTGGAAACGAGGCCACTTTAAAAATTTTAGTAAAACAATTAAAAGAACTAGAAGAAAGTGGTGTTATTATAAAAATAAATGGTAAAGAAATCGAATTTTTTTTTGTGTTGGCTCTAATAACTGGCGATAACTTAGGTTTAAATAGTGTTTTAGGCTTTGCCAAAAGTTTTCCCTCGAAGTTTTTTTGCAGACATTGTTTATGCAATAAAGAAGAATCTTCAAGCTTAACGCGTGAAATGCAAGACAAGCTTCGTACTAAACTTAATTATGCCGAAAGCATAAATCTTAAGGAAATCCCCGAAAAACGGTTAAAATTAACTGGTATATCTGAAAATTCAATCTTTAACACTATTAATTCATTTCATGTCGTAAAAAATTTCTACGGCGATATTATGCACGATCTGTTTGAAGGTGTGTGCGAATACGACATTTCCCAAATTTTATTACATATTATTGATACAGAAAAAATAATATCTATTGAACTTTTAAATGACAGAAATAATTTATTTCAGTATGGCGAAACAGAAAAATGTAACGTGTCTCCTCCAATTAAAGTTGCACACTTAAAACAAAAAAAAATTTAACATGTCCGCGCGTGAAATGTGGTCATTTTGTCATTTTCTTCCACTTATGATAGGAGACTTGATTCCTGATAATAATAAGCATTGGACACTTCTGTGTTTGTTGGTGGAAATAATGGACGAAGTACTAAAAATTGAGTTTGACGAGACAACTTTGAACCGACTCCAGAATACAATTGAAAAACACCATAGCTTATACGTTCAGTTATTTGGTAATACTTTAAAACCTAAACACCACTTTTTAACCCATTATCCATCAATAATACGACAGGTAGGGCCGTTGAAGCATCTTTGGTGTTTTAAATTTGAGTCCAAACACAGAGAATTAAAATTATATACTAAAGGTACGGTCAGACTGATGAAATATTTGAAAGCAAACATCAAATATTTCATTAACGTAGTCTGAACACAAAATATTTTTGAGTATCAAATAAAATAACAGCTGATTTTGAGCAAATAAAAGTATTTGCCGGCAAACAAATATTTGTCCAATGTGAACATAGTGTGAACACAAAAAATCAAATATTTTAGTAATTTTTGAGCAAACATTTATTTGATATTACAAAAAAATTGTAAGAGCAAACAACGACAAATAATTTTAGCCATGTTCCGGATAGAAGCAATTATTCCTGTAAGTTTTCGGATTCTTTACAATTTTAAAGATTTTTTATAATTATTAGACTTTGCTGTCGTGCCGCTATTAGCAAATTTTTGCGAATTACCGTTAATTTAGCAATTTTTATAGAATTTTTGCCATTCCTTATAGTTTTAGGCACTTTTACTAAATTTTATGGCTTGTTTGAAATATTAAAATGGTTCGCGAATTTTCGCTATTTTTGCAACATTTTTTTTTTTTGTTTTCCCCTAAATTTTGTTTTTTAACCGATTTAGCAATTTCAAATATATTTTAGGGTTTGTTTCCAAGTTTGCCATTTTTTGCGAATTTTATCCATGTTCGCAAAAGAAGCGATTTCTTTCTGTGATTCTTTGCAGCTTTAACTATTTTTAATAATTATGAGTAATTGTGGTATCTTGCCGCTATAGCAAATTTTTGCGAATTTTCGCTAATTTAGCAATTTTTACCGAATTTTCGCCATTCCTTATACTTTTAGGGTCTTTTAATCAATTTTATGGCTTATTTGAAATATCAAAAATTTTCGCGAATTTTCGCTATTTTTTGAAAAAAAATTTTTTTTTGTTATTTTCCGACAATCTGTTTTTTAACCGATTTCAAATAAATTTTAGGGTTTGTTTCTAAGTTTGCAATTTTTCTCGAATTTTAGCCATGCTCGCAAAGTAGCGATTTTTCACTGTCAATCTTTAGAGCTTTAACGATTTTTAATAATTATTAGGCTATAATTATTATAATAAATATTTGCTATCATACCGCTATTAGCAAATTTTTGCAAATTTCGGCTAATATAGCAATTTTTATCGAAATTTTGCCATTCCTTTTAGTTTTAGGCACTTTTACTAAATTTTATGGCTTGTTTGAAATATTAAAATGGTTCGCGAATTTTCGCTATTTTTGCAACATTTTTTTTTTTTGTTTTCCCCTAAATTTTGTTTTTTAACCGATTTAGCAATTTCAAATATATTTTAGGGTTTGTTTCCAAGTTTGCCATTTTTTGCGAATTTTATCCATGTTCGCAAAAGAAGCGATTTATTTCTTTGATTCTTTGCAGCTTTAACTATTTTTAATAATTATGAGTAATTATGGTATCTTGCCGCTATAGCAAATTTTTGCGAATTTTCGCTAATTTAGCAATTTTTACCGAATTTTCGCCATTCCTTATACTTTTAGGGTCTTTTAATAAATTTTATGGCTTGTTTGAAATATCTAAATTTTTTTGCGAATTTTCGCTATTTTTGCAACATTTTTTTGTGTTTTTTTCTTGACATTTTGTTTTTAACCGATTTAGCGACTTCAAACATATTTTAGGGTTTGTTTCCTACTTTGCAATTTTTCGCAAATTTTAGCCATGTTCCCGTTAACCAGTGGCTTCCATTTATTTTTCTTTTTAATTCTCCTGTTCTAACACTATAAGAGATGCTGATCCACAGAATAAAATAAATAAATTAGCTTTTGCGCTCATTTTTATTATTTGAGAAATATATTTTTATTTTTGAACACTTTCATTAAATAATTATTTGATGCAAATATTTCTTTTAGTCTGAACGCATGGCAAACATGAATTAATTTATTTTATTTAACACTGTTTGCCAACTGTTTCATCAAACAAAAATTGTCAAATATTTGAGCTTAGTTTGAACATTAAACAAAATATTTTTTTGTTTCACACAGTTTGAAGCAAATATCAGAACAAATATTTTCGTCAAATATTTCATTAGTCTGAACGTACCTTAACTCTATCACATCTAGAAAAAATACACCATTATCAATAGGTACTAAATGTATGCTTAAGTTTTCTAATCGTTTGTTATTAGAGAAAGGATTACAAAATATATACAATCTCGGTGACATTAAACAATGTAAATTAGTTAACAAATGGTATTATAACCAAATATTACATATAAGCAATGAGAATTACTACGAAAAATTAAATAATTTTACTGATAAAGTTACAGTTAAGGAAACTATGTACAAAGTAGGTTGTTTTTTATTATCAAAAAAGATTATTTTATATGAAATTAAAGATATATTAGTTTTAAGTGATATTGAAATCGAATTTATTTGCCTTAAACATAAAACAAGTCCCTATTTACAGCACTACCAATCTTTTTCTGTTTTAGAAGAAGAAAATATATATCTTTTGAAACCAACTGAATTTTTTAAATCTCCGTTACATTTAAGTTATTCTCCTAATGGAAAAAAATATATCCGACCAAAGTATTATTGAAATATTTATTTTTCTGTACTAACCTTAGATTTAACATATTTTTTTCTTTTATAAAACATGTTATTTAACTTAACTGTAAAATTTAATATTGTATTTAATTTAATTAATAAAACAATATTACCAAATTAAATCATTTATTGTGAATTTATTCCTTATTGAGAATTATTACAGGTAAAGTATTACAAATTATATTGTACTTTTACAATAAAAATGTAATATAACTATTTTATAGTAATATTACCAATAAAACTGTATAATAACAAAAATAATTGGTTACATTACAATAAAATTGTACAATTACAAAAAGTTGGTTACAGAACAATAAAATTGTAAAATTACAAAAAAAAATTGTTCCTTTACATATTTAATAGTAATGTTACAATTATAAAAGTTATTTTACAACTATAATTGTAAACTCACCATAATAAATGGTATATTTTACTATTTTTTTGTTAAACAACTGTTAAATTGTACCATAACCAAGTTTTTTTGTTAAAATTTGTGTTACCGATTGACATCGGTAGTTTTAACCAATTTTCATGGTTGGTGCATGTTTAATGATGAACCATGTTAATCAAAACACCCGGTGTTTAATGATGACTCATTATAAACACAGCACCCTGTAAAATAGTAACGGTCCTTAAATTGTTATTTACTTTTTCACATTTGTCATTGCACTATTTTTCTATGTACTGAAACTTAGCTTGTAAGATCATATTTTAAAACATTAAAAACTCACTCTAGTTTCGATCGTTAAAGTGCAAACATCAAACAACAAAAAAGTAGAAAAAATTGTGACCCAACAAAACAAACAAAAAACCTTGCAAATAAAAAAAACAGTGTTATACAAAATTAAATAAACAAAATATAAATAAAAAATACAAAAACTAAAATTAAGACAAAGAGTTTTATTTAAAATAAAATAAAAGTGAACCGTGTTTAACTTGAGGTGCAAAAAGAATTTAAAGTTCATCCCTCAACATTTGGTCCAAACGAACCGGATAATATTTACAAAAAATAAAACGACAATTACCTACCGTGTGTGTAAATTTTATTTTACAAAAAATTGTGTTTGTGACTCTTAATTTTATTTTACAAAAACATTTAAAAAAGTGTAGTGAACAATAACTTAAAAAACAAAACTAAAGTTTTTATTAAAAAAATTAAAAAATAAAAATTAATTAAATAAAAGTGTTTCCAAAAAACAATTTGCCAAAGTTTAATAGTGAACAAGCTAACGGGACCCAAATTCTTTGGCGCAGTAGCAGCAAGTTCAACAGCATTACTAGCAGACTCAGCAACAACAAAAACCACAGAAGAAGTAATCAACAAGCAGTGACACAGAAAAGAAAAAAAGACCCAACAACAACAAGTAAGTCAAAGTATACAATACAACAAACAACAAGAAATAAATTCTCTTGCTTGTTGTGTTACTCTTAATATTTCTTTACGCTGCATTTTTTAAGAACGAAGAGAACCAACAGGGTTACCACCCCCATCACATTTTAAACAAATACCGGGGAAACAAATCGCTTTGTGGGACTCTAATTATTTTTAAAAATAATATAATTTTTTCGATACTTGTTGTTGTTTAATCGCTAGCAGGTACTTTTTGACCCAATTTAAAATAGTTTTTTTTTCACGATTCTGGTTAAGTCAAAAAATTAATAATGGCACTCGATAAATTTGTTAATTGTACAAATGACCTTTTAGATTTTGAAAGCGAGTATTCAGAATCAAAGGCAGGTGAGGACATTCATAGTTTAGAAGTTCTTCGTGTAGAACTAGACTCACTTTGGCAGCAAATCAAAAGGGCTTATGAAGAGTGTAGGGACAAGAAACCGGAATCGGGCGAACAACCGATAGACAGGCAGAAACTTCGCGATCGGTACAAAAAAGCCCTGGCTGCATACAAAACTTGTTTGGCATCACTTAACGCGGAAATTATGGCGCTTTCTGCCCCAACTGATGACACGAATAAGCACGAGCGTTTTTCGTCTGCCGAAACCCCAATTTTAGGAAACAAAGACGTTTCGTCTATTCGGCTGCCACCTTGCGACATAGATACGTTTTCAGGTGATTTTGTGACATGGCCAACCTTCCGCGACCTTTTTACTGCCCTATATTTAAATAATTCGCGACTTAGTAAAATTGAAAAATTATTTCATTTGCTTCAAAAAACTGGAGGAGACGCTAGGAACATAGTTTCAAATGCCCCATTAACCAACGAAGGCTTCGATATAGCCTGGAAAAAATCTTGTTCTTCAATACGAGAACAATCGGATTCAGGTCAACGAACAGTTGAAAATTTTATTTGACCTTCCGAAAGTTACCGAAGATTCAGGCCAATCTATTCAGACACTACAACGAACCGTTAATGGCTGCCTTCAAGCTTTAAATGCTTTAAGGGTAGAAACTAGCACTTGGGACCCTTTTCTTGTATATCTTTGCTCGACCAAGCTCCCCCGAACACTTTTGAAGGAATTTGAAAACTCTCTTCAAGAAATAACAAAGGTTCCGTCGTGGGAACAATTTAACACTTTTTTGACTCACCACTCTAAGACTTTAGAGTCAATAGCGGCCATCACCAAACCCAAACCCTGTCAACAAAAAAAGGAATGTTCTAAGCCGTTCACTAAACAAAAACAGGTTCACAGTTTTCAAACAAACGCGACTCAAACCAATAACGAGTCGAAAACTCAGAAACGTTTTCCATCAAAGGGGGGACAAAAAGACTCTACACACAATTGCCAACATTGTAAAGAGCCCCACCCATTACGATCCTGCCCTAACTTTTTGGAAAAGAATGTGAATGACCGAATTCACATAGTAAAAGTCACAAATTCATGTTTTAATTGTTTGTCAATAAATCATGGTGTCAAGGACTGCTCAAGCAAATATAGTTGTAGGCTGTGCAAACAAAAACATAACACTTTGTTGCACAAGGCAACGGTGACCCAGCCTATAAGTTTACCACCAAATAACGCTGACGAGCAAGCTAGTACAAGTGCTGCAGCACAAGCCCAATATATACAGTCCACTTCCAGATCAGGTATTCCTAACCTGACTTCCTTGACCCTGAGGGGAAGCAATCAGTCCTCGACACAACTAGTAGACAAAGAAACTTTGTTATTTACTGCAATAGTACAAATCGAAACTAGAGGCGCAAGATACCAGGCAAGAGCAATCATCGACCCTGGATCCCAATCCACGTTTATATCGGACAAGTTGAAAAACCGATTAAACTTACCAACAAAACGTAATATAGTACACGTTTCCGGCTTGAGTCAGACAGTTTCTGAAACTTCGACCAAAGCCTGTTTGTTTAACCTTTGCTCCAGGGTGGACACATCGTTTAAGTTAGAGGTATGGGCACCAGTTTTGAAGACCCTTCCATCCAATTTACCGCCCCAAACGTTAAACGCAGAACAATTCGCAGAGGCTGCAAAACTAGAACTTGCAGACCCACACTTTCATCAAAGTCGACCCATCGACCTACTAATAGGCCTCGACTTAGGCCCCTCAATATATAGTATGGAAACACCGATGCGGTCCATTGGATCCCTTTTGGCACAAAAAACAGTATTTGGCTGGATTGTGGGGGGACCAATTTGTACAAAAACTTCACCTAGAAAAACGATATCGTTACTAAACACATCGTCCCTGGACCGAATCCTCTCACGCTTTTGGGAGGTGGAGGAGACCCCAAAAAAGGTTTTGAGGTCAGAAGAGGACACGCACTGTGAAAATCACTACAAGTCTACAACCCGTAGAAGTGATTCGGGTAGATATATTGTTACCCTACCCTTTAAAAATGGCGAAGAAATAGGCGTATCTAGAAATATTGCCATGGCCCAATTTTTGAGAATGGAGCGCATGCTTAGCCAAAAACCAGAACTTAAGACACAATACGACCAAGTTATTGTAGAATACCTCGAGCTAGGACATATGAGGAAAATATCTCCCCTGGAAATTAGTAAATACCCAAATTATTACCTGCCGCATCACGCAGTAATAAAACCCGAAAAGTTGACTTCGAAGATTAGAGTAGTTTTCAACGCATCGAGCCCGTCTTCAAATAAGAGAAGTTTGAATGACATTTTGTATCCAGGACCCATACTTCAACAAGACTTAGTGCTCATAATATTGAAGTGGAGATTCTTCCGTTTTGTGTACAACGCAGATGTCACAAAAATGTATCGCCAGATACTCATTGACCCTACGCAAACAAAATATCAAAGGATATTGTTTAGAAAATCCGAGACAGATCCTATTGAGGATTACGAACTCCTCACAGTGACGTTTGGAGTTAATTGCGCGCCCTTTCTTGCCATAAGAACCCTTCTTCAACTAGCCGAAGATATCGGGACAACTTACCCCCCGGCGTCAAACATCTTACAACACAACATGTACGTAGATGACGTCTTAGCTGGTGGCCACACATTAAACGATGCCATCAAATCACGAAAAGAACTTACAACTGTTCTAAAATCTGCCGGTTTCGATCTGATGAAATGGACCTCAAATGATCCACGAGTTATTCAAGATTTGCCAAATGAGACCCTACTACCGCTCGACTGGTTAAACTTATCCGAGAACGCCGGAACCAAGACACTCGGGATAAAATGGAACATTTCCTCAGACTCTTTTACATTCACTGCCCCAGGTGTTGAATTGAAAGAAAATTACACAAAAAGGGAAGTTCTATCTACAATTGCCAAATTCTTTGACCCTTGCGGATGGATAGCTCCAGTAATTGTTGATGCCAAGTTAATCATGCAACAGATTTGGTTAGATAAAGTCGACTGGGATGACAACCTAAAACCCTTGACTTGCCTCAAATGGCAGAAATTCGTCAAAAACTGCCCTGCAATAAATACCCTGAAAATTCCTCGTTGGATCCAGTACAGCCCTAATTTAAATGTGGAAATACATGGCTTTAGCGACGCCTCAGAAAAGGCTTATTCTGCGACTCTTTTCGTCCGAATACAGTCTGAAAATTCTATATTTACATATTTACTGGCCTCTAAGACTCGTGTTGCTCCCATTAAACAAATATCGCTCCCACGTTTGGAGCTTTGTGGATCCGTTTTACTGGCAAATTTAGCCTCAGGAATTCTGCCAAATCTTCAAGCTACGCAAATCGACACATATTTTTGGACCGACTCAACAATAGTACTGGCCTGGTTAAAGAAGCCCCCCTGCACGTGGAACACTTTCGTTGGAAATCGTGTCTCAGAAATTGTAGATAAAGTCGGCAATAGCCATTGGCAACATGTCGAATCAAAACAAAACCCCGCAGATATAGCCAGCCGGGGATGTACGCCCCAAGAATTAGAAACCCACAACTTGTGGTGGCTTGGACCTTCATGGCTAAAATTACCCAAAGATAAATGGCCAAAATCCAGAAGTCCAGATGACACCAACTTAGAAGCAAAAACTGTAAGGACGTTAACTACTACGACTCAAGAGGATCCATTGAACCGTTTCTCCAATTTGTCACGCGCTTATAGAGTATTAGCTTATGTCCTACGATTCTGGAGGAATACTGGTGTAAACAGAAACAGCTCTCGGACATCTTCAAACGAAGTTACACCAGAAGAAATAGTAGATGTCAAAACACGACTCATTATTTTGACGCAAAAACAACACTTCCCTGAAGAATATAAGCAGTTAAAGCTCAAACAAAGGATATCGTCCTCCAGCAATATTTTAACTCTCAACCCGTTCATGGACCAACTAGGCGTCATCCGAGCCAACGGACGTCTGGTTCAATCACCAGCGCTCACATATAACGAACGACATCCAATTTTGTTGCCGTACAACTCTAAGCTCACCAGATTGCTGACCGAGTTCACTCATAAAATAACTATTCATGGTGGAAACCAACTTATGATCCGAGTACTTCGGACGGAATTTTGGATTTTTCGTTTAAGGCCCTTAGTAAAAATGGTGATTAATAATTGTAAAACTTGTGTTTTGTACAAAAAACACACACTGAGTCAAATCATGGCTTCCTTACCACCAGAGCGCACAACACTTTCTCGCCCTTTCACCACAACTGGAGTCGATTACGCTGGACCCTTTACCATTCGAAACTTTACTGGTCGAGCCTGCCTCATCACAAAAGGGTACGTCTGCATTTTTGTATGCTTTGCTACTAAGGCCGTACATTTAGAACCAGTTAGTGATTTATCGACTCAAGCATTTTTAGCCGCTTTCTCCCGCTTCATTGGAAGGCGTGGGTGTCCAGCAATCATATATTCGGACAACGGCACGAACTTTGTCGGAGCAGCAGAACTCATCAAAAAAGATCGTCTAGAATTTCTAAAAACTCTTCAAACCCAAGTTACTCACAACTATAGCCATCAAAATATCATTTGGAAATTTATACCCCCCGGTGCCCCACATATGGGCGGACTCTGGGAAGCCGGTGTAAAATCATTCAAAACCCACCTAAAGAAAATGATACCAGATATGAAATTCACCTTTGAAGAGTTGTCAACAATTCTCACCCGCATAGAATCGTGTTTAAACTCTAGACCCTTAAGTCCTGCTAGCGATGACCCAAATGACCTTAACCCATTGACCCCTGGACACTTCCTTATTGGAACTCCATTATTGACCCCAGCCGAATCTGATGTAAGCAGCGAAAATCTGACCCTCATCAACCGCTGGAAACGCCTAAAGGTCATCTACCACTCATTTTGTAAAAGATGGAAATCCGAATACCTGGCCGAACTGCATCGCAGGTACAAGTGGAAGTCTCAGAGGGATAACGTTAAAGTCAACGATTTAGTCGTCATCAAAAACAACAACTTGCCGCCCAACGAATGGCAAATGGGTCGAATTACGAAGACGTATACTGGAACAGACCAGAACTGTAGAGTGGTTGACATCCAGACCAAAAATGGGATCATAACCAGACCCATTTCAAAAATTGTGGTTTTGTTTTGAAATATAGTATAAGTTTTTTACAATTTTCCACACTAATTTTATTCTGAATTCCTACTTGCAGGTATGGCATCCCACGAAACATTTCGTAGCGTATCTTCAACAGATTGATTGCCGTCAACATATACAACCTCACACGACCCGCAACCCTGAATCGAATTGAGATCCTAGATGCCATATCTGTCAAATTCATCACAACACCGTGCTACATTGTTTCGTGTTTTATGGACCTTTGGTAAACCTGCACCAAGTCATGGGGGCCGGAATGTTTAATGATGAACCATGTTAATCAAAACACCCGGTGTTTAATGATGACTCATTATAAACACAGCACCCTGTAAAATAGTAACGGTCCTTAAATTGTTATTTACTTTTTCACATTTGTCATTGCACTATTTTTCTATGTACTGAAACTTAGCTTGTAAGATCATATTTTAAAACATTAAAAACTCACTCTAGTTTCGATCGTTAAAGTGCAAACATCAAACAACAAAAAAGTAGAAAAAATTGTGACCCAACAAAACAAACAAAAAACCTTGCAAATAAAAAAAACAGTGTTATACAAAATTAAATAAACAAAATATAAATAAAAAATACAAAAACTAAAATTAAGACAAAGAGTTTTATTTAAAATAAAATAAAAGTGAACCGTGTTTAACTTGAGGTGCAAAAAGAATTTAAAGTTCATCCCTCAACAGTGCAATTTCAACCAACAAAATTGGTTAGATTAACCTATATTTTTTTTTGGGTGTATACTGTAGTTACCAAAGTCCCTGTGGTAACGAATTTCTTGGATGCGTTTTTCTCGAAGTTTGGATGAAAAGCTGTTATTGAAAATCTTTCATTTTTTTCAATAGTTGAAAGTTTTGTAATTAATAATTTATATATATATATACATATATATGTATTTATTTGTCAAGTTTCTTTTAAACATTATTGTCGAACCATTAAAATATATAAATTCCAATCAAAAAGTAGACGATAATTTATTTAGCGGAGTTCAGTGTTTGGTGCAAATAGTCTTGCAAAAGAGCAAATGCAAAATTCCGTAGCTTTTTTATGAAATCTATAGGAAACTCTGTGTATTTTGTTGTTGGATTTTGCAAAAGGGCTATGATATTTGGCATTTGCTCTTTCCCAAGACCATTTACACTTAACACCGCTTTTATTTCAACAAAACAATATCTTGGAAATAATAACATGAAAACAACGTATATCATAGACACAAGCCGCATAATAATAGACCAAAACAAATTTTTGTCTATATGAATCGTATTTTCAACTACTTTTCGTCTTAAGACTAGACGACATAATTGTCTAACAGAATTGGGGTATTAGTAAAATTAATGTGCTGTTTACACAATACAAGTGATTGAGCGTGTAGTAAAATTTATATGAAAAGCACTCAGTTTTTTGAAATTTATGTTTAGTTAAAAAAAAATTGTGTCGTAAATTTCTTTATTAAAATAATAAAGTACGTAAGAAAAAATTATAAAATAAATAAACGCACTTTTCAACGAAGTGTAGCAAAACAAAAAAAATATTATAAAAAAAGAGTATTTGATAAGTGTCGTGAAGAAATGCCAAGAGGTGAAAACATAGAAGCAAAAGTTTGTGAAAGCAGCGTCATGTGCGAAAATAACAGTCTGGCAGAAGATAGGTCTAAATTGTTATTAAATTCTAGGTTTCCTGAACATTCTAAGTTTTCTGAAAAATTGAAATCGTGGTAGATTGATACCAAACCAACTAAAATGTGTGTAGAGAAATTTTTGGCAATTTTAAAAGCAGAAGGGTTTGATGTGCCTTTATGTAGTAGTAGTAGTAGTTTCTTTATTTACAATAAATTAAATTTATAAAATAAATTACATATATTCATATATATTTAATGTAAACAAAAAAGTGGAAAGGTAATAAATTTCGACAATATTTTATAAAAAATGTCTGTCGATTAAACAAATAATTAAAAATAATTATTATTACAAAGCATTTAATTAAATTCTTGTACCAAAAAGTTTCTGTATTTTAAAGATGTTTTTAAGTATAAAACTAGTTTTCCCCAATGTGAAGTATTTGAACCATTTAATATTTGTATCATTTCCATATGCTGTAATAAGGGCTTCCCAAAACTCGCTAATCTGAATTCCTTAAGAACAGGGCAAACACATAAGAAGTGTTCAAAGGTCTCCATCGTACCCAAATTACAGAGTTTGCATACTTTGTCATCATCAACTGCACCAAAAGTGTTGTAATTTAATTTGATTAGTCCACATCTGGCCTTAAAAATCCATGTTATATTTTCTAAATTTAAAGTATCAAGGATATAGCATTGACCCTTGGTATAATCGAGATATTTATATAATCTTGAAGAGACTGCTTGACTGTGTAAATATTGCTTATGATGATTTTCCTTAATATTGCTTAACAATAGCTTATTTTGTGCAAACCAATGATGTTCGTCAGGCTGTGTAACAGACCACGGAGTATTATTGTTGTTGGCAATAGTTTTCAATTCTTTAACCCAAAACAAATCCTTCCTTATTAGCATATGAGTGATTTGAAACGGTAGCCTATTAGGCTGGTATTGAAACATAACCTGTAGGTGTAGTTCTAGGGAGTACAGATGATTTTGCACAGCCCCCGTTTCCAGCATTAATGCGTAGTTAGGTGTAAATTCAGGCAATTTTAAAATTTTTTTCATAAAGTATCGTTGTAGTAAATCAACCGCTTCGAAATAACCAAAACCCCAAACTTGAGCTGCATATGTTTGGATCGACCTGCATACAGCTAAAAACAGGCTCCATTTTTGTCTGAGCTGAATTTGTTTATTGGAAATAAAGTGTTTCCAGGTGGAATTAATAGCGTTTTTAGCTTGTGCGTTTCTTTTTTCTACGTGCTTAGTAAATTTCATTCTAGGTGTAAATATTACTCCAAGGTAGTTGTATTCATTGGTTATCTTTATATAATTTCCTTGAAACTGCCATTTTTCATTTCTACTCAATTTACCACCTTTTCTAAAAACTAATATTTCTGATTTACTTAAGTTCACCTCAAGGTTCCATAATTGACAGTAAGTTTCCAAGTTAATAATCATTTTTTTCAACGTATTTATATCATCTGATAAGATTACAATGTCATCTGCGTACATGAGGAGACGGATTTTAAGGTGATCAATTTGCAAACCACCACCAAGATAATCATTCAGATCATTGATATAGAGAGAAAATAAAAGAGGGGATAATAAGCATCCTTGTTTAACACCAGACGCTGTTTGGAAGTAATCTGATAGCTCTTCGCCATTCCACACAGCAGATTGAGTGTTAGTATAAATTGATTCAATCATTTTCACAAATTTGTAAGAAATGCCCATTGAATAAAGTTTGAATATTAAAGATTTTCTGGCGACCTTGTCAAAAGCTGCCTTAAAGTCGACGAAAAATGCGTATACTTTTTTATTTTCGGCTAACTTTATGTTTGCAATACCTGCAAGGTTGTATATATTATCGATTGTGGAATATTTTCTTCTAAATCCCGCCTGAAATTCTGTTAATACATTATTTTCCTCAACCCAATTATATAAACGATTGTTTAAAATTCCCATCATAACTTTTGCAACACAATTCATGAAGGATATACCTCTATAGTTTTCTGGCATGTTGGGGTCACCTTTTTTAAATATTGGGAATACCACGGTTTTGAAAAACACTTCATCAATGCTTGCATCACGATACATTGAATTATAAGACTTAACTAACTGTTTCTGGAATTCGTCTGAAGCGTTTATTATAAACTCATATGTGATTCCATCCTCACCAGGGGCTTTGTTAAGCTTGCTTTTTTTAAGGACTAATTTGAGTTCCTCTAATGTAATGTCAGCATCAAGTTTGTTATCTCTGATAAGCATTGGCGCATAATGAAACATCTGAGAACATTGAGGCACATTTAACAAAGTTGTAAAATATTCTTTGAAATCTAATGCTGATATTCTAGCTCCGATTTGATAATTTTGACCACGGACTTCTCTGGCAAACTTCCACCATTGTTTGCTATCATTAATTTGATTTATTTTTTCTGCCAACTGCTGAAAATATATTTGTTTACTTTGATTGCATATATACTTATAATCGTGTTGCTTTTGTAAATAATTTTCTTTATCACCAATACTTTTTGTAGCTCTGAATTTATTCAAATACTCCATAGCCAGTATTCTAGCATCGTTGCATTTATGGTTGTACCATTTGTTTTTGGGCTCAAATTTTCTGGTTTTTGGTATTGCGGCCGACGTTTTGATTATATTTGACAACTCTATTATGCTAAAAGTATTGTTCGTATTTTGATTTTGTAAGTTTGCATTAAGTTTTGCTTGATATCTTAGCTTGTCTTTATTATGCCAGTATAGTTTTGGCAATAAATTTATGATTTTGGTGGAGCTACTTAAGTTGTTTACATTTAATGTTAGTTTTATTGGTAGGTGATCAGACCATACGTTATCATCCACTTGAAAATATTTAACATATTGCAAGTTTTCAAGATGTACCGCGCAAATATCATTTACTGATTCACCAACAGTACTTATATATGTAAGAGAGTCTTCTTCATCTCCATCCGTTTGACCATTAAGTACTTAAAGATTTTCATCCAAACAAAATGTCATAAACTGACGCCCTTTGTTATTGTCGATCACATCCTTTGATTTTCTTTCTTCTTTTCCTGCCTTAAACACTTCCTTATACAAATCATTAATATCTTGTTGTATATTTCCGATTCTTATATTAAGATCGCCAATAATCACAGGATTTATAATATGACTCTCTTCAAAAAAATTTTTTACAATGTTGAACTCTTCCAACCAATTACTTCCTCTAAGATACAATGGGACAAAAGTAATTTTTGTGTTATTTATACATAGTACAGCTTGCTTGACATGTGCACCATCAATCACTTCCAGATTAATATCCCGACTTTTTAAATTATTTTTAAATCCGTATAAACAACCACCAATTGCTCTACCAAAACGACTTATCCTTGTTGCTGGCACCGCGTATATTGTAAAGCCTTGGAAATATTTTTTTATAGATTCTGTTTTTTCATCTACTAGATGGGTTTCTATTAAAAAGAAAATATCGGCTTGCCGAATATAATTAAAAAAAGAAGGAATATGAAGCTTGTTTTCAATTCCATTTATATTATATGATAATATTTTAATATCTGTTTTTTCGGAATCTGTAATAACATTTTTATTAGTAGCATTTGGTTTACGACAGACTTTTTTTAGTTTTTTGAATTTATTAATGATTCATAACTTAAATTTAATTTTTCAACCCCTTCTCCGTACAAATTTTTCAATATATTAAGACCATCTTCTTTACCACAGACCAGCTTGTATTCAGTGTTCCAACTAAACCACTTATCATCCACTTTAAGTTTATCATCTCTAACCATAACTTTATATTTTGTGCTGAACTCGAGTAACTTTTTCTTTATTTGTAAGAACACCTTTTTCTTTTCTTGCTTTAATGGCATTAGGTCACGTTCAATCAAAATACTGGTGCCTGATAGCTTTTTTGTATTACGAAATATTCTTGAAATTTCAGCCGTTGATTCAAACTCCACAGCCACAGACATTTTTCCTTCTTTTTCAAATAGTTTATTAGCTCTAATAATGCAAACATCAATATCTAGTTCATCCTTACAAATTCTTTTAATTGCCTTTAGTGGGTTAATATCCGTTTTTATGCCTTTAAATATCAATTTTTTATTACAGGTTTGATGATCCAACCAAAACAAACTTTTCCTTTCAACTTCTTTTTCTCTTTTTAACTTTTCGACCTCTTGTTTTAGTTGTTTATTTTCAGATCTTAAAACCCCCATTTCACTATTTAATTCGACAATTTCTTTTTTAATTTCTTCTATATCTGTCTTAGTAGCTAAGTTTTTCATCTTTTCATCCAAGCTATTATTAATAGCCTCCTTTATAACGCTCATTAAATCAGTCACCTTCATGCTTCCCACTAAATTTGATTCTTTTTCCGGTGAAAGCTCAGAATTTTTCCTTTTGGCTTGCTGGGATGCATTATTTTCATGATCTGGCATCCTGCTGATGTAAAATATACAATGAACGTTATTATCGACTTAGCAAATTGGTATCACTTTTTAGTACAACAACGTGTGAAAGAGTCAGCTGATGATATTGTTTTTATTTATTGTTAGTATTGGGCAAGGCGAATTCAACTACAGGTGGTGTCGAAACGCCATCTGATTTTGACAGTTCGAGCTACTTTGTTTTGATTTGTTAGTGTTTTGTTAGGAATGGTTGACATTTTGGACAGTAAACACTAACAATGCAATGCAAAAAACCCTGTGTTGCTTCTGTTGTTTTTGGATTGTTGTAGTATCGACACCACCTGTAGTTGAATTCGCCTTGGTATTGGGTTTTTTGTTTTAATACGTACGTGTTTGTGTTATTTACTTCCAATAATTGAGTGATTTGTATATGATTTAAATTGTAAAAATTAAAAATTTTAATTAAAATTGTTGAATAAAATGCACGGTATTGCACTGAACTTCAATCACTACACAATTTCCACGTCTCCAGCCAGCTCCAGTACACAGCCCGACTTCATCAGTTTGGTAAATACACCTGTTTAAACCTTTTTATTAAAGAGCTCCAACTTTTCACGTCTGCTTTGTATAAATCTTCTTCTTCTTCCTTTATGTTTAGAAACTCTATTCAATCAACCACATACAAATTTTTATGTTTTCCTTTTAAATCTCAATTTTCACTCATTCCAATTTTGCACAGCTGTTTATAATCCGTGATCGCAACAATGGCCTCAAAAATAAAACTCTTTCCGAGAACTGGTGAGTTAATACGACTGTAATCATTTTTGTTCAAAGCTTATACTAATAATTTTGCATTTGCATTTTAGGTGGTTCAAAGTGTGATGGCTGTGCAGCGCTTAATAAAAAACTGGACTATTTGAAAGGTAAGTTTTTACAAGAGATTAATGTGTAGTTGTCTGTCACATGGAAACAGCACATAATTCTCAAATTATATTCAATCTAAAACAGAGGTAATCACAAAGAGAGGCGATTGAAAATGTGTTTGTAGTGGTGAGTGTATTTTGGGTGCACTGAAAGAAATTTCTAGATAAACATGTCGAAAACAAATTTTTTGTGTATTAAACATATTTTTTGTTATATAACTGCATGTATGCACTTATTTTATTTTTTTCTAATTTGTATGCAGCTTTATTCGTAATATTAGATGAAAATTAAAACTTTTTCCCCACTCTATTTTCCACATTTTATTAAACACATGCAATAGTAGAAAAATATTCAAAGTGTACTGAAAATATTGGAAATTCTGCAAAAGAGAGATAAATAAAAGTACTCAGTTGAGATATTTACTATGTGTTTTGTTTTTGTTTTTAAATAACAAAAGCGACGGCGACCTGCTTGTTTGAAAGCTAGCATACAACTGAATGAAATTATAGTTTTTTACAATCTTTGAAGTGAGTTTCGGTAACATTCGGGTTGTGTGTGTGAAAATCCCGAAAAGTGCTCGGCCCCTGGGGGCATAGCGTGATGATCGTTGATCTAAAACAGGGGTTTCCATTTCTTTGCACAATTGTGCACACCATTACTAACACATATTTTTATACTCTTCAATACAGTCGTCGATGTGACTTCGACAAGTGTGCATGTCCAGTGGATGCTATATTATTTTGTTTCAGCTTACACTCAAAAAATATTGTGCGGTCAAAAATGCTTTTGGTAACATCCAATGCCTTGCGTGCAATTTTTATTAAGGGTTTAAATTTTAAGACTTAAATGTAGAATAATGTAACATTTCTAAGTTTACATGCAAAGCAAAGAACTTTGTAAAATGGTAATTTTTTGAGATTTAAAAGCAATTTTTAATATTTCAGATAAAAAATTTCAAAATGTCTAACAGTGCTATGTGGAAGAAGCTGATAGTCACATTTATTATAGGTTTTATTTTACATACGTATATGCATTCGGTTCTTATAATTTTACAGCACTTTTTTATTTTTTCTTATGCAATACTAAAAATTATTATTATAAATTATTATCTGATCACTAATTCCACTAACACCGTAGTAATAGTTATAAAAAAACTCTGCTAATTTTTTTATTGAGTGTGATTATACATTATGCTGTTAAAAAAATTATATATGTATTTGATGATACGTCATTTTTAATTTTGTAAATAACTTAAAATTATATAAAAATACATATGTACCGTGAATCCTAATCAACAAAAATTTAAAATTTTCAAATAATGTCTACATTGTTTTGCATATAAGCTAACGATATGGGTTTTGTTTGTGAAAAAAATTCTTTGATGCCTGTAAAAGGGTCCCTTTTCCTTTCGTTAAAAAGTCGAACCTAAATGCAGAAATTATTAAGAAAAAAAATAGCCACAAGAATTTGTTGGTATTTTGTGCTTGTAAAAATATTTTTGTTTCTGTACCAATCGCGTCGGTGGATTTTTTTTTCTTTGAAAACACTTTTCTTAAGTAAGTAAAAATATTAAAAAAAAAATTAAATAAGTCTTGTTTTCCTACAATTTATGTGTAAACCTATACACATAAAAGTAAATGTGATAGCAGGTAAAATGTTTGGTTAAGAAGATGTGTTTTATTGATGTATTAATTAAACTTTATTGTTTCGCACTATTTTTATTGCTTACTTTTTTATGCTACAATTATATGACCGAGTCCAAAGAATTAACCTTACTAATTTATGGTATTTATTTAACGTAACTTTGACCTGTTATAATGACTTTATACATTTTTGCAGGCAAACTCAAGTGCGCATTTGGTATTTTGTAAAAAGTTATGATATACCATTAGCTAGAATTAAAATGTATGCACAGATGTTTGAAGTATGAGTAACCCAACAACGTGAATACCCTTTCCATTTTACTTACCACTATGAATACCCTAACTTTTTAATAACTATTAACTAAAATAACTATTTCACGTTATAATTCTCATGTAATTTATTTTATTTTTGAATAAATAGACCAGGGAAATCCATTTCTATGCACAATTGTGTATACCACTACTAATACATATTTTTGTTTCAGGTTAACAGAAATAACTTTATGATGGCACTTAAAAGATATTGTGCGGTCAAAAATGCTTTTGGTAACATCCAATGCCTTATGATGATCTGTGATGATCTATTAATGATCTGTGTGAACTTGTAATTTGTATTCGATGCGTAGACAGCGAATACCATATTTTTGAGTCAATGTTTACTTTAGAAACATTTTATGGAAATGTAACTGGTACGTTTTTGTATGATGTTGTCACAGAAAAGCTTCTTTCCATTGTAGACATAAATAAATTTGCTGGAGTCTGCACAGATGGAGCCAATGTAATGTTGGGCAAATATAATGGGCTTATAGGCCAATTAAAAAAACATGAATTTGCAGTTCATAATTTGCACTGCATAATTCATCCGACCGCTCTTGCATCGAAATTCATAAATTATACCCCAGCTATGAAGACAGCAGAGGATAAAATAAATAAAATTCGAGGCGGACCTTATAAAATATATTACTAACATTTTATTTCGGCTGTAAATGAATGCATTCTCTCAATTTTTTTACTCTCTGGTACTCACTACTACACAACCAAAAAATTTTTGGAAATCCCTGATCTAAAACAGTGGTGTCTATTATGATTGTATTGGTGCGAATACTCTTGTCTCTTTCATTCTCAGCGGGAGGAATCTGCGGTTGCGAGGCCTATTACGAGGCCTAATTAACATACATATTTTGCTATGAAGACTTTAGAGCAATTAATAATAATACAAAAAATGTTGAGTTATGGACAGACACACTCAGTTATTATTTAAATAAATTTAATTTGGAACCTGCATTTCGCAGAAACTTTGCTTATGTTTTGGAAAAATTGAGCATTTGACAATATTTAAAGTCATTTTACTACCTTATTAAATTCTTTCTAATATTTTTAATTTGGTGCTCAACATACCTTTGCAAATGCCATCAATGAAAATTCATTTGCACATGCTAATGCAAATAATAACTCCATTAAGTTTAAAAATATTCTATAATTATTAACCACCATTATAAAAACAGAAGATTTTACTAGCCTATAAAAATATACTTTTATTTACCAATAATATCTTCTTAATTTAAATTGCAGTGTCGAAACAACAAAACATTTTTTAGGTTTGTGGACGTTAAACAATAAAGTTTCATTAATACATTAATAATACACATCTTCTTACCCAAAAATTTTACCTGCTGTCACATTTGCTTTTATGTGTATAGGTTTACACATAAATTGTAGGAAAACAAGACTTTTTTAAATATTTTTACTTACTTGAGAAAAGTGTTTTCAAAGGAAAAAAACCCATTGACGCGATTGGTACAGAAAGAAAAATATTTTTACAAGCACAAAATACCAACAAATTCTTGTGGCTATTTTTTTTCTTAATAATTTCTGCATTTAGGTACGTCTTTTTAACGAAAGAAAAAGGGACCCTTTAAAATGCAACAAAGAATTTTTTCACAAACAAAACACATATCGTTAGCTTAAATGCAAAACAATGTAGATATTATTTGTCAATCATTGTACAATGTCAAAAACAGAAATAAAGCAAAACATAAACAAAGATAATAAATATATTATTTCTGTTTAGAGGCCTCAAAACAGGCCGTGCGATATTTCGACATTTCCCGCTGAATGAGAGTGTTTTGCAGTAAAAAATTATATATTACGCTCGCAAAATAAAAGAGCGTAAGCGTATATGTGAGTTTTGCTGACACAATTGTGCATGACGCTGACACCCCTGGTATAGAAACTACGTAATAGCAGACATCAGTGTTTGTTGTCTTCTCTGTTAGTGGAATTGTCTCTTTAGAGCAGTGGTGTCAATTATGATTGTATTGGTGCGAATACTCTTGTCTCTTTCATTCTCAGCGGGAGGAATCTGCGGTTGCGAGGCCTATTACGAGGCCTAATTAACATACATATTTTGCTATGAAGACTTTAGAGCAATTAATAATAATACAATTATCGAAAAATGTTGAGTTATGGACAGACACACTCAGTTATTATTTAAATAAATTTAATTTGGAACCTGCATTTCACAGAAACTTTGCTTATTTTTTGGAAAAATTGAGCATTTGACAATATTTGAAGTCATTTTACTACCTTATTAAATTCTTGCTAATATTTTTTATTTGGTGCTCAACATACCTTTGCAAATGCCAACAATGAAAATTCATTTGCACATGCTAATGCAAATAATAACTCCATTAAGTTTAAAAATATTCTATAATTATTAACCACCATTATAAAAAGAGAAGATTTTACTAGCCTATAAAAATATACTTTTATTTACCAATAATATCTTCTAAATTTAAATTGCAGTTTTGAAACAACAAAACATTTTTTAGGTTTGTGGACGTTAAACAATAAAGTTTCATTAATACATTAATAATACACATCTTCTTACCCAAAAATTTTACCTTCTGTCACATTTGCTTTTATGTGTATAGGTTTACACATAAATTGTAGGAAAACAAGACATTTTTAAATATTTTTACTTACTTGAGAAAAGTGTTTTCAAAGGAAAAAAAAATCCATTGACGCGATTGGTACAGAAAGAAAAATATTTTTACAAGCACAAAATACCAACAAATTCTTGTGGCTATTTTTTTCTTAATAATTTCTGCATTTAGGTACGTCTTTTTAACGAAAGAAAAAGGGACCCTTTAAAAGGCAACAAAGAATTTTTTTCACAAACAAAACACATATCGTTAGCTTAAATGCAAAACAATGTAGATATTATTTGTCAATCATTGTACAATGTCAAAAACAGAAATAAAACAAAACATAAACAAAGATAATAAATAATAAATATATTATTTCTGTTTAGAGGCCTCAAAACAGGCCGTGCGATATTTCGATATTTCCCGCTGAATGAGAGTGATTTGCAGTAAAAAATTATATATTACGCTCGCAAAATAAAAGAGCGTAAGCGTACATGTGAGTTTTGCTGACACAATTGTGCATGACGCTGACACCCCTGATCTAAAACCTTTAACAGAAACGCTTAAACAACAACAACAACAAACACAACAGTAAAATATAAAAATATTCGAGATACTTGCCAAACATAAAGTGCTGCTGAATCAACTTGTGGATAAAAACAAGGCCATCGACACAGTTATGCAGATTTTCCCTCTAACTTCTGAGAGCCAACTTCATGAGCTTGACATTCTACTTACAAGCCAGAAGTATTTGTATGTAAATAGTTATCACATTATAGAGAATATAAACTTTAATATAACCTAAACTGTTGCAGGTTCGCTACATAAAATCGCTGATAAAAGGCGATATATGCAAAAATCTTGGCCAAATTCTTGGTCGAGAAATTGTCATGTCCTTTAACGTTGAAGGCGTTCAGGATAAAAAGAGGTTGAAAGATTTTAAAAATGTGTACGATGCTATAACCGGTATGTACATGTTAAAAAAGCTTCCAATTGACTTTAATTGACTTCATATTTGTTTTTTTAGATGCAATTTCTAATGAACGACGAGAAGAAAAATTAAGAGCCGCACTCTACCACGAAAATAATAAAAACCACAAACTAAAGAGCAAGCAAAAGGCCAAAGAAAATCGCGCTCAGTTAAATGTGGATGATCCTGAAGAGCCGAAAAATTAAGTTGTAAAAACAACAAAATTAAAGCTCCTTTAAGTTTATAAATTTCATAAGTAGTTTAATTTTTAATCTTCCAAAGAAAATGGCGCTCAGCAAAGTGTAAGAATAAATTAGATTTTATAACTTATAAAATGCGTTTTTTCCATTTTTTAATATTATATTTTAATACCTCATTAAATAAATAATTGAAAATAAACGTATAAGTTAATACATATTAAAATAAAATCTGCATTCCTTAATTTTTCTCAATACCAATTAACCAACAAACTACCCACTCGTGGATTGCTTTAAAGCAGGGGTTTCCATTTCTTTGCACAATTGTGCACACCACTCCTAACACATATTTTTATACTCTTCAATTCAGTCGTCGATGTGACTTCGACAAGTGTGCATGTCTAGCGGATGCTATATTATTTTGTTTCAGCTTACACTAAAAAAATATTGTGCGGTCGAAAATGCTTTTAGTAACATCCAATGCCTTGCGTGCAATTTTTATTTAGAGTTTAAATTTTAAGACTTAAATGTATAATAATGTAACATTTCATAAGTTTACATGCAAAGCAAAAAACTTTGTAAAATGGTAATTATTTGAGATTTTAAAGCAATTTTTAATATTTCAGATAAAAAATTTCAAAATGTCTAACAGTCCTATGTGGAAGAAGCTGATAGTCACATTTATTATAGGTTTTATTTTACATTCGTATATGGATTCGGTTCTTATAATTTTACAGCACTTTTTTATTTTTTCTTATGCAATACTAAAAATTATTATTATAAATTATTATCTGATCACTAATTCCATTAACACCGTGGTAATATTTATAAAACAGATTACCCAGTTTTTTTGTTTAAAAATATTAATGTGTTCTTATAAAAAGAATTAAAAACTCTGCTAATTTTTTTATTGAGTGTGATTATACATTATGCTGTTAAAAAAAATTATATATTTATTTGATGATACGTCATTTTTAATTCTGTAAATAACTTAAAATTATATAAAAATACATATGTAACGTGAATCCTAATCAACACAAATTTCAAATTTTCAAATAATATCTACATTGTTTTGCATTTAAGCTAACGATATGTGTTTTGTTTGTGAAAAAAATGCTTTGATGCCTGTAAAAGGGTCAATTTTTCTTGCGTTAAAAAGACGTACCTAAATGCAGAAATTATTAAGAGAAAAAAATAGCCACAAGAATTTGTTGGTATTTTGTGCTTGTAAAAATATTTTTGTTTCTGTACCAATCGCGCCGGTGGGTTTTTTTTTTCTTTGAAAACACTTTTATTAAGTATGTAAAAATATTTAAAAAACAAGTTAAAAAAGTCTTGTTTTCCTAAAATTTATGTGTAAACCTATACACATAAAAGCAAATGTGACAGCAGGTAAAATTTTTGGGTAAGATGTGTTTTATTAATGTATTAATGAAACTTTATTGTTTGGCACTATTTTTATTGCTTACTTTTTTGTGCTACAATTATATGACCGAGTCCAAAGAGTTAACCTTACTAATTAATGGTATTTATTTAACGTAACTTTGACCTGTTATAATGACTTTATACATTATTGCAGGCAAACTCAGGTGCGCATTTGGTATTTTGTAAAAAGTTATGATATACGACAAGTATGTTAAATGAACTTAATTTGGAATTGCAAGGAAAGGAACGCAATATATGCGACTTGTCAAAAATCATTCACAATTTGAAAACCAAACTTTCTAATTTTTTCCCAAATTAAAACTGGTGATTTTTCCAATTTTCCAAAAACTTTACTTGTTTATAGAAATCTCGAAATCGACAAAAGATATGAATATGCCGAAATATTTGAAACACTTTTCAATAATTTTCAAGACAGGTTTCAAGATTTTGTAGTTTTCTTTTCGAAAACCCTTTTCGTTGCGATGTAAGCAACTACGAATTTGATATTCAATCAGAACTAATCATACTACGAAGCGAAGTAAATGCTCCAGACGAAAATAATATTGTAGAGTTCTGGAAAGATTTGGATGGCGAGTTCTATCCTGAACTAAAAAAAATTCATTTAAGTGCCTCTCTTTATTCGGCACTACTTACCTATGCGAACAATTTTTTTCGGATTTAAAATTTATTTGTTCCAAGCAACGTAATAACTTAAGTTCAGCCCATTTGAAAAGCATTCTACTATTACGAAACTGCCATTAAAGTATAAATTTAGAAGATTTTTTTTTATAAGTTGTATAACACAAGGGAACAAAATTAAACATTTTTTGTGTTGATAGAAAATTTGTAGCAGTTCTTTACCAATTCAATGTCGCTGATTTTAAAACTGCCCTTTTTTTATCAGCTGTGATTTGCGTGCAATATTTATTTTTTATGCATTTTTAAAACATAAAAATCTTTAATTTTTTTACAATTGTTTGATAAGATATTTGAAACTGATTTAGAGTCAAAAAGCTTCCGAATAAAAAAAAGTGCAGTTTTAAAATCAGCGACATTGAATTGGTAAAGACTTGCTACAAATTTTTTATCAACACAAAAAATTTTTAGTTTTATACCTTTCTGCTACACAACTTATAAAATATATTACTAACATTTTATTTCGGCTGTAAATGAATGCATTCTCTCAATTTGTTTACTCTCTGGTACTCACTACTACACAACCAAAAAATTTTTGGAAATCCTTGCTTTAAAGCAGTGATGCGCAAAACTAAATTCTCTCACCAATACACTGACAAAACCACAGGTGCACTGGGAGAAAAGTTGTGAAATTTAAAAGAACTGTTGTTATTTTTTTACGGTGTGAAAAATTTTGTAATTTTTTTTTGTTTTGAAAATAAATTAAATATAAAAGAAAAAGTAAACTTTTAAATAAATTATTTTTGATAAATACCTTATAAAAAGGAAAAAGATTCTTTTTTCACTAAACTTTTCATAGAAGTGCTATAAAAGATATAAAAATGCCTTTTAAAAATGAGTTTTGTTCATTGTTTTAAATGTTTAATGACAAAAGAGGCATTACATGTTACCAAAAGCATTTTCAATCATAAAATAGAATATAAGAAACTAAGACAGATGGTATCTAGTCCTTAAAATTTAGCTATTATTAAGCAAGGTAGACCTTTTTCTGACGAAATATTTATTAAGAATATATTCCTCCAAATAAAATAAAATCTTAATTGTAGTTTTAATTTTATAGAATCCTCTGTCCCGTGATACTTTTGCTCGCCGTACTGTTTAGTTAGGAGTATACGCAGAGTTTGCCATTAAAGAAAATATAAAAAATTTTGATTTCTTTTCTTTTGCTTTTGATGAAAGCACTGACTTGCTAGCTTGTTACGCAGATAAAGAGTATTAAATCTTTGAAACAATGATTTCTCTCAAAACTGTTTACACAAAAGTAACAGCCAAGGTTTTTGTTCAATGTTATTAATGAAAAATTTTTATCAATTGCGGACTCCAGAAAATTTATTGACCTCTGTGTAGATGACAGAAATATCGTGTGAAAAAGTATGAAAGTTAAATGTGTCAACTAAAACGACATGAGTATATATTCAATAATTTTAATCGCATTGTGCACCTGGTAGTGCTGGCATCAAAAGTTTTAACATCTCACCCTGCCGTGAAAACTGACGTTTGCGCCATCAGTACAAACGCCAGCTAATTTTTTGGAGTCTACTGTAGAAAAAAGTTTTTCATTAATAACATCGAACAATAGTTTGCCTGTTACGTTTGTGCAAAAGGTTTATAGTGAAAACATAGTTTCAAAGACATTATATTCCATATCTACACATCGAATACAAATAACGAGCTGGCAGAGATCGTTGATGTCAGTGCTCTCATCTAATGAAAAAGAAAAAAATTCGCAATTTTTTAAATTTTCTTTAATTTTAGATTCTACGTATGCTCCCAAATGAAGACTACGACGTGCAACAGTACCACGGGACAACAGAAGATTTTCTATAATGTCAACATTATAATTTAATTTTTGCGTAACGTGGAGTAATATGTTTTTAATAAATACCCCATCAGTGAACGGTCTACCTTGTCTAATAACATCTAAACTTATAAGACTAGATATCTCCTGCTTAAGTTTTTTATTTGACGACTGATTTAATTCTTTTTCTTCCAACCATTCTTTATTCATCTTTAAACAATTTTGTTTTTTTTTTCTTGAAAAAGATTTTCTTTTCCTTCTTCATTTAACTTTTTCATAGTAATGCTATGAAATCTATCAAAATGTCTTTTTAAAACACTTTCTTTCATTGTTTTAAATTACTTATGACAAAACAGGCATTGCATTTTACCAAAAGTATTTTTAATCATAAAATATTTTTTACATGCCATAATTAAACAATTTATTTTGTTCAGTGCACCTACAAAAAATACGTAAATAAAATCTGAAAAAATAAAGAAGCAGTCATACACCCGTGCTCATGTACATATGACGTTGTCTCGTTGAGTCGACAATCGCTACTAACCACAAGAGCATAATAATGTGTGTGATTTGATTTTGAACAATTGTTCTATGGCATTGGTGTTCAAAAATGTTTTGCATATGTATTCTGAGAGAATTGTTTAAGTACAGTGACACGCAAAACTAAACTCACAATTTTTAAAAATATTAAATCACAAGAATTTTTTTTGGTTATATAAAATTTATAATAATGCAGTTCACTCTGAATTAAGTGTATGTGATAAACTTCCGTTGATTAGGGGTTTCTGTAGAGTTGGTGATTAGGGATTAATTAAGAAAATTATGATTCTTTTCATAGCTATATGACTAGGTATACCGAAGAGAAAAAAAAACCTTTTTATTAGAAACTTTAATTTAAGGAATGGCTATCAGGGGAAGAAAATAATGAAAATAAATCAGATTTTATATTAAAAAATGTTTCCAAAAAAATCTTTTAATTTCTAATAAAAAGGTTTTTTTTTTCCTCATCGGTATATCCAGTTATATCGCTATGAAAAGAATCATAATGCCTCTTAATAACATTTTCCCAATGTCCTTTAAATGTTTGATAGCATAAAGGACATTGGGTATTACTAAAGGCATTTTTAATCATAAAATAGTTTTGCAATTCCATTTTATTTAGCAACAAACTAACGTAGCTTCCGCTCATATGCATTCGTCGCTGTCTGACGAGCAACTAAATTAATTTCATTATTATTTATTTTACACACTGTATTTGAACAAATATCAATGCAGCTATCGTACATGTGCACTTGTTGCTCCCACACGTACGACAAAAATAATGAGCGTAAAAAACAAAGGGGTGGGGCTTCTAAGCAATTGTTTGCCTGAATGAGCATCACTGTTCTATGGTTTGCGCACCATTGCTTTAAAGCAACGATCATCACGCTATGCCCCCAGGGGCCGAGCACTTTTCGGGATTTTCACACACACAACACGAGTGTTACCGAAAGACTGTAAAAAACTATAATTTCATTCAGTTGTATGCTAGCTTTGAAACAAGCAGGTCGCCCTCGCTTTTGTTATTTAAAAACAAAAACAAAACACATAGTTAATATCTTAACTGAGTACTTTTATTTGTCTCTCTTTTTCAGAATTTCAAATATTTTCAGTAAACTTTGAATATTTTTCTACTATTGCATTTGTTTATTAAAATGTGGAAAATAAAGTGGGGAAAAGGTTTTAATTTTCATTTAATATTTTGAATAAAGCTGCATGCCTTGTATACAATCAGAAATAAAAAAAAATGACTGCATACATGCATTTATATAACAAAAAATATGTTTAATACACACAAAATTGGTTTCGACATGTTTATCTAGAAATTTCTTTCAGTGCACCCAAAATACACTCACCACTACAAACACATTTTTAACCGCCTCTCTTTGTGATTACCTCTGCTTTAAAGTGCTGGTTTTCGTATGACAGTCCAATGTTAAAATCATCACTTGAAAACATTAACAGGGAAATGAAGAGAGAGTAGTCGCTATCGCTCGGCGAGTACTCGAACAGTAGGCCTGCACTACTAATTTTTTCTGAAGGGAATGTACAGAGTGCGTGAGAGCCGATGTTTGGAAAACAATGGAAAAAATTCTGTTTTTCTTTCATTGGTGCCTGTTAGACAACCACGTTAGTCGCAGAAGGTTAATTTAAATTTTATAAGGGTGGGACTAAAAAATTTTAAGCTGGAAATATAAAACATATGTATGTATGTAAAAGAGACGTATAACAATTGTACAAATCACAGATTACACACAGATATGTCACGAGACGGAAGATTTTTTGCCTATTTCTTAGAAAGCTGCTCTTTTTTTATTTCTCTTTGAACCATCTTTTATGCTGCAATACAATGAACATAAATTTGTTTAGTTGAGATTTATTTGCAAAACTGTTCTAAACATTAACTTTTAACTTTATCGCAACACTAGAAAATAACATTTAAGTTAGTAAATAACATTATAAAACAAACCAATATTACTAAATACATTGTTTTGATCACGCAATTTGTTTTGATTGTAGCGGCCTGTTTTTACACATAACCACTTCACCAGAAAAAAACGCTTTTTGTCTATTTCTTCGAAAGCAGCACTTGCAACTGATTTGGGCCTTTTTCACACGTCACTTTTTACATATCTGTGTGTAATCTGTGGTATAAATATACAAACTTAACTAACCAGCCTACATAAAAAATATGCACATACATAAATTTACATAGCTTTAAAACTTGTGGAGATCACATAATAAAAGTTTCACAACATAATTAGTACGCCGTACACTGGGGATTTCGCGGAAAAAAGTCAAATTGTCAACATATTCTTCATGCATTATGCAGATATTTTGAAATTTTTTTTTTTATATCCGTCTCAAACTGAGTACTTGTATGTTTTACCGAACCAACGTGTCAAGTCCTATTACTTTCACGTAAAGTCGCATAACCTAAGAACAAAATGAGACATAAATCATGAAAATCGATGAACGCGTTTCGCTTTTATTCACAATTAAGTGAAGGTATGCATTTCAAAAATTTGCTCGAGATATGCACAAAATTCTTTGGAAAAAACATTTATCACTTTTTTTCAGACAAAACATGAGCACATCTATTAGTGCTCATGTTTTGGAACGTACCTGTCAGTAAAATATTGAAAAATACGTAGTATTTATAGGTGTTCATTGATTGATTTTTGTCATTCAACAAGTGCTGACGAACGCGAAAAGTACAACCGATTTTTCTCCGGTTTTTTCAATTATAACTGAAACTAAGGCCCAAGAGTTTTACGGCAATGGAAAGATTTTCTATTTCTCATGGGGTTTTATGCTCCAAGCTTCTGGAGTTTGATAAAGACAAAACCAAATTAAAATAGTTTTTGCAACAATCGCACGTTAAGCGATACTAGAGCATGTGAAATTTTGGATACAATATATAAAAGCTTTTACTCTAACTTCAAACAAAGATGTCAGGATTCTAATCGTACGAAGTCGCGATTTGAAAATAAAAATGCAAATTGGCGTGAAGGCACATTTACAATTAAGTTTACTGAGGCTGAATGTTCTACCAGTTCTGCACTTGGTCGGCCACGCAAATCGTTTGAGGAGTGCTGTGATCGCGCCAAACTATACAAAAGGGATGAAGTACGTGCTATGTTTCCTCAAGAAGTAATTGATTTTTCTTCTAGTACATATTTCAAAAACCAACCACAAAATTTGTACATTAAAAACTTTGGGGATGTTTACAAAGCTTGAACTTACAAAAGAAAAATACGAGTATCTAATGTATTGGTTACAAAATGAAGGATATAACATACTTGTACCATACAAACAACTCACGAAAGAAAAAACTAACAGTTATCCTCAAGGAATTTCTATTACTGAAAGTTCAGGCAGTGTACCTCTGCAAAATCTGTTGGACTATACTGCTAAAAGAGTCCTAGAGACCAAGTCAGTAAAGGAAATAAATAAAATGGGGATGTGATGGGGCATCTGGTCAAAGCGAATACCAACAGAGGTTTTCAGATGATCAAATTTCTGACTCTCAGTTATATATGACATCAGTTGTACCACTGAAATTATTATTAAGTGATTACATAAATAAATTAGTATGGAACAACAATAAACCTTCATGTACACAGTATTGTAGAACACTACAGTTTGTATACGTTAAAGAGACACCTCAAGTTGTACGAGAAGAAAAGAGAAGAGTCGATGAGGAGATATTTCAACTAAAAGAATTTGAGTTAACAATAAATAATCGTAACTTTAAAGTAAAACATGAATTATATTTTACAATGATTGACGGCAAGACAGCACAATCAGTAACAGAAACATCAGCAGCATCTTCTTGTTTTATTTGTGGAGCCACAACATCCAAGATGAATAAAATCGAAGACGTTCAAGCTAAATCCGTAATAAACAAGCACTGCAATTTAGTATGTCACCACTTCATGCACGTATTAAGCTGATGGAGTGTCTTTTGCATGTAGCTTACAATATCGACTCAAATACTCGTCCGATAAAAGATGCCCGAAAATGGGACTCTGTCTCTCGCGCTCGTTGAAGATAGACGTGTTTTCTAAGCTCGGCATACGGTTTATTTTTTAATTTTTAAAACGTGATTATTGATTTGTGTATTTAAAAAGTAAATACAAGAAAAAGAAAAAAAAATACATGTATGTACATACATACATAAACACACATTTTTTTATTCTCGGTGTTGATAAACAATAACAACATAATAATAAGAGCACAACTGTAAACAGTAAAAAAAAAAAAACTCTTATGAGTGCAAACAGTAGAAATGCATATATCACAGTGAGTGTTAATGAAACAAATGCAGAAATAAAAAAAAGAATCGATGATAGCAAATACCTAACGGCTAAACCTATTACTCGCACGCGATCCCTCTCGCCGTCTGTATTTGGTAACACGGTTGATACAATAACAAATATAAAACCTGCTAGCGTTGCCTCAACAACAAAAACAATTTTAATAAGTGATGTAAATATTAACCCCCAATCAGGCATAATAGAAAACTCAGTATCACCTTCGGTGTCTAATAATACGGTTGATATTAATTCAATAAAAAATATAAAACCTGCAAGCGGTGCCTCACATATAACATTCACCCTGCGCCGGGAATCTTGCCCCCCTATTACAATCAATAATCAAATTATTCCTCAACATTCGCATGTAAAATATCTCGGTATACATCTGGATCGGCGATTAACGTGGAAATGCCATATAGAGGCAAAATTAACTCAAATGAAACTAAAAGCCATCCAAATTCATTGGCTTATTGGAAGAAATTCTGTTCTTAGACTCGATTGCAAGCTTCTACTTTACAACTCTATCTTAAAGCCTGGTGCTACGGTATTCAACTATGGGGCACTGCCTCGGCCTCTAATATCGAAAAAATTCAAAGGCGCCAAAATAAACTTCTTCGTATAATCACAGCCGCCCCCTGGTATGTTAAAAACTCAAACATTCATAAGGATCTCAACGTGCCATTAGTAAAAACTATGATTACAAAATATGCAGTAAAATATTTAAAAAGACTTGAACAACACCCAAATCCTTTAGCTCGAAATATTTTAAATCATGGCGGCCACACTCGCTTAAGGAGAAGAGACACTGCAGCACTTACCCAACTAGATGAGAGATAAACACCTATATAAGTGAACAGAACCCGTGATGAAGAAAATTTTTGTCTGGCACTGGCAGGACATAAATAAAGTATTAGGTTAAGATTTGATAAATTATTGTTAGTTTATATTAAATATATGAAGATTCAATAAATAAATAACGAAAAAAAAAAAAAAAAAAAAAAAAAAAAACAAATAAAAAGTGGTCAAAAGCCTCCAGTACAAGTAGGTATTGATAGGTACATAACAGTGCTTAAACGGGGTCGCAGCCCAACCTCTTCAGCAGTTGCTTCGGTCTCAAAAGTCTTAAAAGATGGTACAGCTGATAAAACAAGTTCTCAAAATCGATTTGCAATTCTGGATGAGGAATCTCCGGAAGCACAAAACGTTATCAAATCTTCTAAGCCACCGCCGATATATCTTAGAGAGCAAAACTCAAATGAACTAATAAAGAATTTGATCTCGGTAATAGGTGAAAATTCTTTTTATGTAGTTGCAATTAAGCGGGGTAGTATAAATGAGACAAAAATTCAAGTTAATAGTGAAGATGACTTTCGTAAGGTAATTACGAAATTAGAGGCACTAAAAAAAAACTTTTATACATACCAAATGAAGAGCAGTAAAGGTCTCCAGGTAGTGATAAAGGGCATTGATTCATGCGTAGACCCAAGTGAGATAAAAACGTTTTTAGAAGAGAAGGGCTTCAAAATAAAAAACGTAATAAATATTAAAAATAGAGAAAAAAATCCCCAGCCACTATTTCGAGTGGAGTTAGAACCCGGCGACGTTAAGCTTAAAAAAAACGAAACGCATCCCATTTACAGTCTGAAATATATCCTGTATAGGAAAATAACGATGGAGGAGCCGCACAAAAGGAACGGTCCCGTGCAATGTTTAAACTGCCAAGAATTTGGTCACACTAAGGCATACTGCCATTTAACCCCTGTTTGCGTTGTATGTGGAGAGTTGCATGGTACAGCTCTCTGCGATAAGTCTAAAAACGACCCCAATGTAAAAAAATGCAGCAACTGTGGTGGTAATCACACTGCCAATTATAGAGGATGCCCTGTATACTCTATAGTCAAGCGCTCGGTTGGACCGAAACCTAATCCCCCTCAAATGCAGGTATCACATCAAGTTAACACTAATGACATTCAAGTGCCGCAGCCTAGTAATAACAGAACATCTTACGCAAACGTCCTAAAATCAAACCAGATTCCAATTCAAGGTGATTTCCCAAATAATGATGAGACTCCAGTTTCTAATTTAAGTCGTCTAGAAAAAACCATGGAAACACTAGTGCAAACAGTAACTAACTTTACGAACACAATGGGTAATATGATGCAGGAAATGTTAAGAATGCAATCGATGTTATTGCAGGCTGTACTAAACAAGCCATGAATTGTTTAAAAATTTGTTTTTGGAACGCAAACGGCATTCGCCAACATAAAAATGAACTAGAATACTTTCTTAAAAGTAAACAAATTGATGTAATGATGGTTTCTGAAACTCATTTGACCTCAAGAAATACGTTTAAAATTAATGGTTATATATTATATGATACCAAGGACCCTCGAGATAGAGCTTGTGGAGGCTCTGCTATTTTGATAAAAGCCCGAATCAAACACTACTTAATGTGTGATTATCGTGAAGATTATCTGCAAGCAACGAACATTTGTGTTGAAGAGCTAAATCGAAACTTAGTACTTTCATCATTATACTCTCCACCTAGATTTTCAATATCAGAAAGCCAATATTATAAATATTTTAAATCATTAGGACCCTGTTTCCTAGCCGCTGGCGATTACAACGCTAAACATACCTTCTGGGGGTCACGGCTCATAACACCAAAGGGTCGTGTTTTGTACAATACAATGTCTAAAATGGATTTAAATGTGGTCGCGAGTGGTCAACCAACTTATTGGCCTACTGATCAGCAAAAAATTCCAGATGTCATCGATTTTGGCGTGGTTAAAAACATCCCCGCAGAAACGATTCATGTTGAAGCTTCTTTAGAATTATCTTCTGATCACACACCTACACTTCTAACTATAGCAAACCCTAATAGAATTGTATCTCCGTGTGGATACTTAGTGACGTCAGCAACACAAATAAATTGGTTAAAATATAAAAAATATCTCAGTACCCACTGCACTGAAAATATTCCGCTTAGAACACCGGACAATGTGAATCTTTCTATTGTAAATTTTGACAATTATCTCAAACTAGCTGTTCAACATTCTAGCATAGCCCGCAAAAACATCAAAAATAGTCAAATATATTCTACAGATGTCGAGCGTCTCTTGACTGAAAAAAGGAGAGCTCGAAGGCAGTGGCAATTGCACAGATCCCCTCAACTTAAAAATTTACTAAAAGAGTGCACAAAAAGGCTAAGAATCTTACTGCAGTCTCAAAAAACGGCTTCTCTGGAAAAATATCTTAAGGAACTTGATGCAACTCCTCAATCTGACTACTCATTATGGCGTGCAGCTAGAAATCTAAAAAGACCAGTTATCACTAAACCGCCATTAAGAAACTTAAATGGAAGTTGGGCACGAAATGATATAGAAAAAGGAAATATTTTTGTTAATCATTTGAAAACCGTATTTACCCCTCATACATCTTTCGATACTGCGGTCGAGTTACCACCTGTTGTTGTTAGATCAGCTGTTCCACTAAGATTTGAGATAAGAGAAATCGAAAAGGCTATTCATGATTTAAACCCCAAGAAAGCCCCTGGTTTTGATAACATCAGTAACAAAATGCTTCTGGAGCTACCCCGCATAGCAAAGAAAATTATTCTACTAATTTTTAATGCTATTTTACGCCTTGAATACTACCCACAAGAGTGGAAAGTATCTTTAGTTACCATGATACCTAAACCAGGAAAGGATCCCACAAAAGTTGAGTCATATAGACCTATAAGCCTATTGTCTAATATATCAAAGCTATTTGAGAAACTACTAGTGTCAAAATTAACGCCGATTTTAAATGAAAACAGATGTATTCCCAATCATCAATTCGGTTTTAGAAGAAAACACAGCACAATTGAACAAACTCATCGAATAGTAAATGTCATAAGAAAAGCCTTTGAAGAAAAAAAATATTGCTCTGCACTCTTCATCGATGTGTCTCAAGCTTTTGATAAAGTCTGGCATAAAGGGTTACTACTGAAGTTGCAGCAAAACTTACCAGCAAACATACACAAGCTGTTAGAAAGCTACTTAGTCGGGCGTCATTTTATTATTAAAGAAGGCGATTTTTTAAGTTCTCCTCAGCCAATTAACGCCGGACTCCCACAAGGCAGCATCCTGGGCCCTCTATTATACTTAATTTATACTTCGGACTTGCCAACAAACAGCTACACCCATACCTCAACATTTGCGGACGATACAGCTTTTCTAAGCGTACACGCAAACTGTCAAGAAGCATCTCGTTACTTACAGGATCACATATTTGAACTGGAAAGGTGGTTAAAACAATGGAGGATAAAGATCAATGAGCAAAAATGCGCACATATAACATTCACATTGCGTCGGGAAACATGCCCCCCTATTAAAATCAATAATCAAATAATACCCCAACACTCGCATGTAAAATACCTCGGTATACATCTAGATCGGCGTTTAACGTGGAAATGGCATATAGAAGCTAAATTAACTCAAATGAAACTAAAAGCAATTCAAATAAATTGGCTTATTGGAAGAAATTCTGTTCTCAGCCTCGATTGCAAACTTCTACTCTACAACTCTATCTTAAAGCCAATTTGGTGCTACGGTATTCAGTTATGGGGCACTTCCTCGGCTTCTAACATCGAAAAAATTCAAAGGCGCCAAAATAAACTTCTTCGAATAATCACAGCCGCCCCCTGGTACGTCAAAAACTCAAATATCCACAAGGATCTCAATGTGCCATTAGTAAAAACTATGATAACGAAATAGGCAGTAAAATATTTAAAAAGGCTGGAACTGCACCCAAACCCATTAGCACGAAATATTTTAAATTATGGCGGCCACACTCGATTAAGAAGAAGAGACACTGCAGCACTCACCCAATCAGATGAGCGGTAAACACCTACATATGTGAACAGAAACCGTGATGACGAAATCTTTTTTGTCCGGCACTGGCAGGACATAAATCAAATATTAGGTTAAGATTTGATTAATTATTGTTAGTTCATATTTAGTATATGAAGATTCAATAAATAAATACTGAGAAAAAAAAAATGTTTGATAAAGCGTGAAATTAAAGAGAAAATTGGAATACAGGTTGATACTGTTAAGCAAGGTACGAAGATTCTTTGCTAATCCTGCTTTGATTTCCGAAATCACGGGTCTAGATGAAGACATAATCAAGAGGTTTTCAATAATTCTCGAAGCTATAACAATTACCGAGGCAGTAGATCCGAAAAAATTTGGTGATTTTTGTCTGGAGACGGCAAAAGAGTTTGTTGCAATGTACGAGTACAATATGCCACCTACACTCCACAAAATTCTGATTCATGGAAAATATATAATTGAAAAGTGCATTTTTCCTGTAGGCTTACTATCCGAAGAGGCTCAGAAAAGTCGTTACAAAGACTATAAAAAATATCGCCTTAGACACTCCAAAAAATGCAGTCGAATTGCCACAAACGAAGATATTATGCACCGAATGATGGTAACATCAGATCCCATGAGCACACACTTGACTCCTTCATTTATACAGAAAAAGCGTAGTGATATAAGCGACGAAGTTAAGGCTCTTTTAGAATAATAAATTAAAAATAGATTTAAAATAAATAATAAATTAAAAAAATCATTTAAATTTGTTTGTTAGTTAGGGCTTTTTACATTGTAGGTAACGATATACAATTCTCTAACTTTCTTTATTTTTATTACTTTTGTGTATTACTATATAAATAAAACTAAATTTGTGATGAATTCATTGCATTTTTTGACAAATATATTTTTTTCCTCACCTCCATACAAAAATCCCCAGTGTGCGCCGCACTGTGGCCAAAAATCCAATTTTTTGTCATTGCCGATTTCAAATATTTTAATGCCATTCAATAGCAAACATATTAGAACTAAGTAAGGTAGCCAAAAAACTGGATTAAAATATTGGTAATTGTGGTTGTGGCATGATGCTGGAAACAAATATTTTATGTTCTTTTTGAAAAAAATTAAATTTTTGTAAATTGTAATTTTGCAAACTTATATCAATAATGGGTCGATTTTTTTATATTAGTAGGATAGTAGTCTTTAAGAAATGGTTCATTACATCACTGTATCATTTATACCTGATGAGTTGTTAAATGTTTTTCCAGTGGCTCGTTTCTGTAATATTTGTGAGAAGTTTTCACATCGAAAACTATGAAACAAAAAACTCCACCGTTTCTCAATTTGTGAAAAAAAGTGTTTCTGTATTTAAAAGTGAGAACAGGCAACACTTATTACGTTTTTATTGAAATAATTCCATTAACTAGTTGTCAAAAGTAAATAAATATCCAATTACGAAGAAAATCAAAAGTGCAACCAAAAAAATAAAAATAATATTGAAAATAAACAAAAAGAAAGTCTGTGAAAAAGGCAATAAAAACAAAATTTTTTTTAAAAACCACAAAACTGCTGAACAATATGATCGGCGTAACATGCTGCGGATCAATCGCCAAAAATTAAGGGATGCGACTGATCCCTTCACTATTCCAGACATGCGTTTTATTGAGCCGTATCGGCTGAGCAGGACGAAGCTTTTGGTCTGCTTGCTGAGTTAAGTACGCATATGTCCAAGGGAAGGAGAAAGACGTTTATCCTACAGCCTTTACGTATGTGTCTCCTTGCACTTTTTTGCAAGCGAGTCATTTTATAGGGACCTTGGACAGTACTTTACAGCTTCTGTAAGCAAAACTGTCGTTTGCAGATGTGTAAACGAAATAGCAGAAATATTGGAAAGCAAATTGATGTCGAAATGGATTAAGTTTCCTTCACCAACTCAATATGACTCAAACAAAAGCAAGAAGAGTTGTTGTATAATTATTTTTACTAAATTTTTAAATGCGTTTCTACAATTTGGAAGGTTTTATGAAGAAACTGGATTTTTAGGAGTGCGTATCGTATCGTTAAAATATATATAACGAAAATTTATCGAATTTGCTATTCAGTAACATTTTTAACGATATTCGCTGTCGATTAAAGTCAGCTGTTGATTTAAGCAGTTTTTTCGTTATTTTAACGACAATAATTTACGTTTTGTTTATTTAGGGCGTGTGTGAAACGGTAGCAAAGTACTCATGAACATGGCGAATTCAACTACAGGTGGTGCCATCGGATTTTGACAGTTCGAGCTACTTTGTTTTGATTTATTAGTGTTTTGTTAGGAAGGGTTGACATTTCGGACAGAAAACACTAAAAATGCAATGCAAAAAACCCTGTGTTGTTTCTGTTGTTTTTGAATTGTTGTAGTATCGACACCACCTGTAGTTGAATTAGCCTTGCTCATGAATGTAAAAATTTTACACTGTTGAGGTGAATAAAATTTCACTAGCCCAGGGGGCTAGTATAAATTTTGACATAAGCGTAGAAATGTTTGATAACCACACAATTATCAGACACACTCCCAGGCCGTGCAGCTGAAAGTCGCCTCTTAGCCGCCGCCGAATTTACATTTTGCGTTGAAGTCGCCGCCGGTTCGAAAGGCATATTTACACTCATTTTTTTAGTCAAACTTTTCGTTTTAGCCGTGTTGCATATTTATATAAGCTATTTTAAGATCAAAAATAGTTACGTATTTAATTATTTTTATTAATAACATTTTTGTTATTATAATTTGTGCATGTTGACATTCGTGTCTAATAAAAGTAGTACTTTTTTTAAATAAATTTAAAATTCAATAATAGACTACAGAACGCTAATTACATTTACATTACAAGCATTTTGTTATATTTCCAAGGCACAATCTTATGTAACTGTAATTGGAAAAACCAATCACAGTAACATGGAAATATATTCGATTGAGAGGTAATCTTTATAAAAAAAAACTGGAAAAATAATATTTGTTAGATCATTAATCCCAAATCAGCTTATTAGGATTTGGGTTACCTAAAACGAGCAATGCGCGTGGTTTAAAAAATTTAATAAAAATGAGTAATTTACTTAAAGTTTATAAAAGTATAAAATATCTGTTTCTGGGTTCCAACCAGTAGAGAATAAAAAAATCGCCGAAAAACGTCAAAAATTAAAAAAAAATGCAAAAATTTTGAAAAACCAAATGTGCAACCTCCAAAAATTCCTCAAAATTTGTTCACATATGCAACCTGCTAGTAAATTATATTAAAAGTAAGCGCGAATTCTGAAAATTGGTTTATATATTATGGAGCAGCTCAAAATAAAATTTCCGGACAGGCAAATTGTCCGTCTGATTTCCAAAATTTTTTTGTAATTGCAATCTGTTAACACGCCCTATTAAAATGCAAAAAAATTGGCTCACAAATGACGGAGTTATGCGGTTACAAACATTAAAAAAATTACACAACCGAATTGAAACCCTCCTTCTTTTTTGAAGTCGGTCTAAAATATATTTATATTAATAACAAATACATACATATATTTCAAATAATAACAAACTGTTAATGTTATAATTTCACACAGCACAAACATGAAATGTTTCTACCACAGACAAATTTTATTTCATTATAGAACTTTGCTACCGTTTCTCACACATCCTTAATTGATAAAATGTATTTTATGTTTTAAGTGGCTGAGGCCCGACTTCTTATATAAATATTACACACATATGTACATGCAAATGTATGTGTATGAACAAAAACAAAATTCTAAATTCAATATGTACACAAAAAAGCAAATTATGAACAAAAGCGAAATTCTAAATGTAAAATTCACAAAATTAAATATAAAAACAGTAAATTAAGCACAATTTCATTTGTTTTTTCTTTATTCTCTTTAATGCTTTTCATGTATTTTAACATTTTGCAGACAGAGATGTTACAAAAAATACAGCTGCTTACAATCGTTAAAAATAAATGACAGAATCACACTATCGTTACTGCAAGCGAATATACATATATACAAGGCGAATTCAACTACAGGTGGTGTCGAAACGCCATCTGATTTTGACAGTTCCAGCTACTTTCTTTTGATTTGTTAGGAATGGTTGACATTTTGGACTAGGCTTGGGCTTAAAAGTTCATTTTGGTGACCGGTCATTTTAGTTCATTTAAAAAAAAGAACTAGTTCGTTCTTTTAGTTCACCGGTCACTTTGTCTTTTGTGTCTTTTGTCGCTTTCGTTCACTAGTACACTTGTCTTGTCATCTTGGTCTTTATAATCGTAGATAAATGTGTTTAAAGAAACAAATATAGCATACTCGTGTTAAATACACTCAAAATATTATGTAGGTAAATTCAAAATAATATTAAGTTTAAAAACTGAAAATGTAATTAGAAAACGGATCATTTCATTTTAAATAAAGGAATTTTACGGTTAATTTTATTAATGTTCATTTTATAACGTAGAAATTAATTAACTTTTCTCTTTATTTTAAATTAAAAAAATTCAAACTAAAAAAACATATTCAAAGGTGTTTTCAGTTAATTTTAACTAAATTTAAATTACGTACTAAGACGGCTAAATCCGTATTTTAACCTGTCATTATAACCTACCAATATTTTTTGTTTTTTATTTTCTTTTATTTATGTACACATGTTTGTACACATGTGTTTCAGTTTTTTTTTTATGCATAAAACTGAACATATTAACAGAAATAAAAATCAATTAGGGTTTTCATTATATCTCTTAAAAGTCTCGCAATCTGTGCAAACTGGGCATTTTTGAACCTTCCAAAATGAACTGTCAAAAATTTTATGAGAATTCATTTACACAAGCTTCGTAAATTTGCCCAACAATTCTGACCCGTAAACTTGTGCTGTTCAATTGTGCATTTATACAAACGAATTTTTTTAATTGATTAAGTTGCATGTACACTAGGGGTATAACCAAAAAAAATACCAGTGTTTAAAAATGCTTGACTATTTTTAATGTTTTTGTAATTGCTTAACTTAACTTAAGAAAAAGAACACAGTAAAAGCAAAAAGCAAAAGCAAACGCAGAAAAAGTGAGAGTAAATAATTTATTTATTCTCACCATGTTTATGTTCTCAGCTTAAAAAGCCAGCCAAGCAACCACTTGAAAAAAAAATTGCTGTTGCTGTAAGTAATAAGTTTTTGTTTATTTTTTTTTTGCTTTGGCTTAACTGTAAATTGATGTGCTTAAATTCAGCGAGTATTAACTTCTTTGCTGTTTTTGACTTCATTGCTGTTGCTTGCTGTTGCAGGCGTTAGTTTTGAAAAAGTGTTTGACGGTAAGAACTAAAAATTATGGCGCCGCGTGTAAATCGAAGAATGATTGAAAAATATTTTGAATTTGATAATGACCAAGCTGTGTGTAAACTTTGTTCATATATGTTAAAAAGTGATAGAGTTTTTAATCTTAAAACTCATATAATTAAAGTGCACAAAATTAAAGAAAACGAATTTTCAAACGAAGGGAATATTGCGTGCGATTCTGTTACCAAAAACAAAAACACGGAAAAAAATTTAGGAAACACGTTGTCAAAATCGATGTAAGTAAAAAACATTTATGTATGTATGTACCTATTTATTAAAAAAAAAAACGCAAAATACCAAAAAAATTCGAAACAAATTCGTTCAGCTTCTTTGCTGACAGATTTAGCAGAGTACATGCACATAGCGAGTTTAAACAAATTATTTACTCTCTTTGTTTTGCTTTTGCTTTTTTGCTTTTGCTGACTTGTTATCAAAGAGTTAAGTAAACACTTAGACACACAGTTTTTTAATTTGCTGCAAAAAATGTAAACAAAGCAAAAATGTGCGACTGTTGCTATTTTAAAGCAAGCAATTTAAACACTGAAAAATACCTATCACGACGGGGTGGCCACTGATGTTTATAGCAAGAAAACAGTTTTTTGAGATCAATTTGGTTAAAAAACCTCCCCCCAAACCGTTTTTTCTAAAAGCTTCCAAAAAATAATAATATTTGAATTTTTATTTTTTAAATACCATTCATACAGTCATGTACTATATATTAACTTTAGATACTAAAAATTATCTTTGTTGAAGGAAATAAACCTTAAGTTCAAAGTGCGTGTTGTTCTGCAATATTGTATTTTTAATAAACAAAAAAAATCCAAATACTAAACTTCAAACTGATTTGGGGGGGGAACTTTTTTAACGCCAGCGAAAAAGTGACCCCACTTTTCATCATAGATTTTCATGGTCTTTATGGCATGGATAGGTATTTTTTGATAATTTAAAA
This sequence comes from Pollenia amentaria, assembly GCA_943735925.1. NCBI lineage: Eukaryota > Metazoa > Arthropoda > Insecta > Diptera > Polleniidae > Pollenia > Pollenia amentaria. The sequence continues at coordinate 47,940,891 of OX031008.1, read as the reverse complement.
AATTGTTCAAAAGTTATACCCCTAATGTACACGACATGTTTTTAACATCTGACTTGTCAAATTTCCCACTGCAAAATACATACATACATGTCGTGTGTTACCTTTAAAACATTGCATCTGTAAAAGTCAGACGCAAAGTCATCTGACAAAATTTCAATTAGAGCGTGCTCTATTTTTTCTGACGTGAGCCAAGATAGCGTCGAAGAAATAGCGTCGAATTTGGGAATTTAAAAACCGGGAAACCAAAATACCCAAATAATGGGGATTTGCAGTATATGAACTAAAAGTTAGCGTCGAAATTAGGAATTTAAAAAGGGGAAGTTCAAATATATTTATATTTTTAATAAAAATACAAAAACTATTTACCACAGGCTTTTGCACGGTATAAACTATATATTTTCTGAAAGTAGATAGTTTTCTGGACAAAATGAGCGATGCGTGCAAAAAATCGTTCGTACAGTTTCCGAGAAATCTGGGTTCATCCAAAATGGTCAATAAAAATCTTTACTGATTTATGCCATGGAACACAGGCTTTTGCACGGTATAAACTATATATTTTCTGAAAGTAGATAGTTTTCTGGACAAAATGAGTGATGCGTGCAAAAAATCGTTCGGACAGTTTCCGAGAAATCTGGGTTCATCCAAAATGGTCAATAAAAATCTTTACTGATTTATGCCATGGAACACAGGCTTTTGCACGGTATAAACTATATATTTTCTGAAAGTATATAGTTTTCTGGACAAAATGAGCGATGCGTGCAAAAAATCGTTCGTACAGTTTCCGAGAAATCTGGGTTCATCCACAATGGTCAATAAAAATCTTAACTGATTTATGCCATGGAACACAGGCTTTTGCACGGTATAAACTATATATTTTCTGAAAGTAGATAGTTTTCTGGACAAAATGAGCGATGCGTGCAAAAAATCGTTCGGACAGTTTCTGAGAAATCTGGATTCATCCAAAATGGTCAATAAAAATCTTTACTGGTTTATGCCATGGAACACAGGCTTTTGCACGGTATAAACTATATATTTTCTGAAAGTAGATAGTTTTCTGGACAAAATGAGCGATGCGTGCAAAAAATCGTTCGGACAGTTTCCGAGAAATCTGGGTTCATCCAAAATGGTCAATAAAAATCTTTACTGATTTATGCCATGGAACACAGGCTTTTGCACGGTATAAACTATATATTTTCTGAAAGTAGATAGTTTTCTGGACAAAATGAGCGATGCGTGCAAAAAATTGTTCGGACAGTTTCCGAGAAATCTGGGTTCATCCAAAATGGTCAATAAAAATCTTAACTGATTTATGCCATGGAACACAGGCTTTTGCACGGTATAAACTATATATTTTCTGAAAGTAGATAGTTTTCTGGACAAAATGAGCGATGCGTGCAAAAAATCGTTCGGACAGTTTCTGAGAAATCTGGATTCATCCAAAATGGTCAATAAAAATCTTTACTGATTTATGCCATGGAACACAGGCCTTTGCACGGTATAAACTATATATTTTCTGAAAGTAGATAGTTTTCTGGACAAAATGAGCGATGCGTGCAAAAAATCGTTCGGACAGTTTCTGAGAAATCTGGGTTCATCCAAAATGGTCAATAAAAATCTTTACTGATTTATGCCATGGAACACAGGCTTTTGCACGGTATAAACTATATATTTTCTGAAAGTAGATAGTTTTCTGGACAAAATGAGCGATGCGTGCAAAAAATCGTTCGTACAGTTTCCGAGAAATCTGGGTTCATCCAAAATGGTCAATAAAAATCTTTACTGATTTATGCCATGGAACACAGGCTTTTGCACGGTATAAACTATATATTTTCTAAAAGTATATAGTTTTCTGGACAAAATGAGCGATGCGTGCAAAAAATCGTTCGTACAGTTTCCGAGAAATCTGGGTTCATCCAAAATGGTCAATAAAAATCTTTACTGATTTATGCCATGGAACACAGGCTTTTGCACGGTATAAACTATATATTTTCTGAAAGTAGATAGTTTTCTGGACAAAATGAGTGATGCGTGCAAAAAATCGTTCGGACAGTTTCCGAGAAATCTGGGTTCATCCAAAATGGTCAATAAAAATCTTTACTGATTTATGCCATGGAACACAGGCTTTTGCACGGTATAAACTATATATTTTCTGAAAGTATATAGTTTTCTGGACAAAATGAGCGATGCGTGCAAAAAATCGTTCGTACAGTTTCCGAGAAATCTGGGTTCATCCACAATGGTCAATAAAAATCTTTACTGATTTATGCCATGGAACACAGGCTTTTGCACGGTATAAACTATATATTTTCTGAAAGTAGATAGTTTTCTGGACAAAATGAGCGATGCGTGCAAAAAATCGTTCGGACAGTTTCTGAGAAATCTGGATTCATCCAAAATGGTCAATAAAAATCTTTACTGGTTTATGCCATGGAACACAGGCTTTTGCACGGTATAAACTATATATTTTCTGAAAGTAGATAGTTTTCTGGACAAAATGAGCGATGCGTGCAAAAAATCGTTCGGACAGTTTCCGAGAAATCTGGGTTCATCCAAAATGGTCAATAAAAATCTTTACTGATTTATGCCATGGAACACAGGCTTTTGCACGGTATAAACTATATATTTTCTGAAAGTATATAGTTTTCTGGACAAAATGAGCGATGCGTGCAAAAAATCGTTCGTACAGTTTCCGAGAAATCTGGGTTCATCCACAATGGTCAATAAAAATCTTTACTGATTTATGCCATGGAACACAGGCTTTTGCACGGTATAAACTATATATTTTCTGAAAGTAGATAGTTTTCTGGACAAAATGAGCGATGCGTGCAAAAAATCGTTCGGACAGTTTCTGAGAAATCTGGATTCATCCAAAATGGTCAATAAAAATCTTTACTGGTTTATGCCATGGAACACAGGCTTTTGCACGGTATAAACTATATATTTTCTGAAAGTAGATAGTTTTCTGGACAAAATGAGCGATGCGTGCAAAAAATCGTTCGGACAGTTTCCGAGAAATCTGGGTTCATCCAAAATGGTCAATAAAAATCTTTACTGATTTATGCCATGGAACACAGGCTTTTGCACGGTATAAACTATATATTTTCTGAAAGTAGATAGTTTTCTGGACAAAATGAGCGATGCGTGCAAAAAATCGTTCGGACAGTTTCCGAGAAATCTGGATTCATCCAAAATGGTCAATAAAAATCTTAACTGATTTATGCCATGGAACACAGGCTTTTGCACGGTATAAACTATATATTTTCTGAAAGTAGATAGTTTTCTGGACAAAATGAGCGATGCGTGCAAAAAATCGTTCGGACAGTTTCTGAGAAATCTGGATTCATCCAAAATGGTCAATAAAAATCTTTACTGATTTATGCCATGGAACACAGGCCTTTGCACGGTATAAACTATATATTTTCTGAAAGTAGATAGTTTTCTGGACAAAATGAGCGATGCGTGCAAAAAATCGTTCGGACAGTTTCTGAGAAATCTGGGTTCATCCAAAATGGTCAATAAAAATCTTTACTGATTTATGCCATGGAACACAGGCTTTTGCACGGTATAAACTATATATTTTCTGAAAGTAGATAGTTTTCTGGACAAAATGAGTGATGCGTGCAAAAAATCGTTCGTACAGTTTCCGAGAAATCTGGGTTCATCCAAAATGGCCAATAAAAATCTTTACTAATTTATGCCATGGAACACAGGCTTTTGCACGGTATAAACTATATATTTTCTGAAAGTACATAGTTTTCTGGACAAAATGAGCGATGCGTGCAAAAAATCGTTCGGACAGTTTCCGAGAAATCTGGGTTCATCCAAAATGGTCAATAAAAATCTTTACTGATTTATGCCATGGAACACAGGCTTTTGCACGGTATAAACTATATATTTTCTGAAAGTAGATAGTTTTCTGGACAAAATGAGCGATGCGTGCAAAAAATCGTTCGTACAGTTTCCGAGAAATCTGGGTTCATCCAAAATGGCGGCGGTGCACTGTTGACGGAATCATTAGCCGGCTTAAGTTAATATTTAACAATACCGAAATATGTATAATAATTTCACCATTGAATAGAAATTAAGTACATATATATACGGCAGCACGCTATTTTGAAACCAAGAAAATCATTCTTACAAGAATTTAAGCAAATTATTCTTTTTTGCTTTCTTTATGCATGTTTAAAAAACAATTTTCACCTTTTATTCACAAATTTCAACTTTTATTTTTATAATTTATTTTTGTATTGACATTTCAGTTTGAAATGACATTAGTCGTATTTATGAAACGAGTCTCACAAGTTTGTTCATTTGCACAAATGGTTATTTTAAGCGATATCCTGAAAACCCGTATTATTTTTTGTAGTTTGTTTTTGGAAAAATATGTAGAAACAGTTAAATTAGCTTAATTGTATTTAATATAACAAAATTTTCATTAAGTTTTTAACTTTACGGAAAACGATTTTAATAAATTACATTTAGTAACTGTAAAACTATTTTGAGTGTACCCAAGAATAGAAAACAATAAGCACATACCAAATTCGCAATTGTTTTTTTGTTCGGTTTCATATTATATACCAGGGATGTTAAAGTTGGTACAATTGTACTTTTTTTTGGTACATTTTGACCTTCTAAAGTACCGTGGTACTACCGTGACTCATTTGATACAATTTAAAAATTTGCTACTTTTTTTGTATAACAAGCAAGTTAATGAGTCCTTTTTATTGCATATATGTTGTACAACAAATCGTTAATGTAATGGGTGCTTAAATATCCGACTAGTATTTTGGTGTATAGAGCACTTAGTCCCTTTTACAAGGTAAGGGGGCGACGCTGTATACGTAACACACTTTACTTTTTTCTTTTATCGCCTACAAACTTCGCCTGTCTGCCTTTTACTTGCCAGGAGGCAACATTAGTCAAATCCTGTGTTACTACCTTTGTTTCTTTTTTACCGCAGACGATGGCACTATAAGCAAAACATCAGTATTTTTTTGGAATATAGAAGTACTACTTAACTTAACAAGTATATGCGAAAGACATTATTCTTATCCCGCTTTTTTTGTTTTATTTTTATAACTTTCACTCTTTTTGTTATTTTAATAAATTAAAAAAAAAAAATTGTTCCGTGTAGGTCCAAAACGTACATTTTTTTTTTGGAAATTTGTACAAAATTTAAACCCCTATTTAACATCCCTGTTATGTACCAAATAACTGATTGACAAGAAACAACAATACTATCACAGTGCTTATACTTTTTTCTTTAACATATTGCCAGTAGCGGTTTGCCGCTGCCGCATTTAGTGATTTCTCGCCAAACGTGGCGATTTTAAAACTTGTTTGTGTTCTCATTTTCCATTTGTTTAGATAACTTAATTTTAATAGAAAGAAAAAAATTTGTTGTGAGGCTTATTCAAAATAAGAGCGTTATTCTTCAAAAATTAATTTAAACAAAAATAATGTAAGAAAAAATTTCGAATTTATGTTGTATTTTAAGAACAATTTACGTTTAAATTTAAACAAAAAAAAAAAAAAAAAAAAAATAGCAGCGATTGCACCAACTCTAAATATTAAAACAATGAACAAATAGCAATAGTAATTATTATTATTCATGTGTTGTGTTTTATGTTTTTATTTTATAAAAATTAAAAAACCTTTTTAAAATGCGCTAAAAAGAAATAAATGAATAAACCTTTACTATCGACTTATAACGTCATTAATCTATTTATATGTATTTACTTTGTTTGAAAATTTGTATAGTTAAAATCAATCACATCAAGTTATAGAATTTACTTGTTTGTCTACACAAGTTAATCTCGCGACCAGCTTTTATACCATACAAATTGTTTAATGACGTTATAAGTTGATAGTAAAAGTTCTAAACTAAAATTTTATTTTTAGAGCATTTAAATAAAAGCGTTTTTTTAAAAAGGTTTCTTTTTTTTAAAATATTTTTTTCTTTTCAGCGCATTTAAATAAAAGCTTGTTTTTTAAAAAAAAAGATTTTTTACTTTTAATTTATTTCATTCAAAAGTTAGTCCGCGGCATTGGATCTAGAGTGTGACGTTACTCTACTTATTTGTCGACCTTTTCTCAGCAAGCCCTTCCTTTTATACTCATATTGTAGGAATGCATTAAAAATAATTAGTCCGACATCTTGGGTGTCTTACCAAGCTGGATTTAGAATAACTTTACAAAGTTAACCGTGCATTATCAGCCAAACTGAACGAATATACAAAATGTCAGCTAAATCGGTTCAAGGTATCTGCTTCAAAATTAAGGGGCAAGATTTCACCCGAACAAATAAAAATTCCTTTGAAAGAGAGGAAAACTCATATATATTATGCTTTATTTTATTTTTTAATAAAATGCTTAACTTAAAAATTTGTTGTTGATTTTTTACTTTAAAAATCGTTCCGCTAGAATTTTTTTTTTAAAGTTCGTCGATTCGAAGAAGAGGAACTTTATTTTACTTAAATGAAGAGTTACGTTTCATAAACGAATGCTTAATTAATGTATATATTAAAAGCGGTTTTTCCATACTAATTCGTGCTCTACAACTCGACTAAGCTTTTAAAAATAAAGCTCTCGAATATCGAATTTGGTTACTTATTTATAGGTCTTATTTTAAAAAAATAAATTAAATAAATATGCACAAAATTTTTTGCACAAATGAAAAAATTTGCATTTGGCGAGTATATTAATAACTGGCAACGCGCATGTTAATTGTAGGAAAGTTGGGAACGGCAGCCAGAGTTGTCAGATTTTTTTTTTGCCAAATTTAATGTCAGAAACGCCAAAGCCTTGTTTTTATTAGTTTTTGACAATAAAACATATATTTTTATTAAAAATGTTTTTTATAAATCCTCAAAAATACGAAATCCGAATACCTTTATTTCGACAAAAATATAAAAAAGTCGCCATCATATGAACAAAATAAAAATGAAAAATCCTCGTCTTGACCTAGAAATTATTTTTTTTATACATAACCCACTCGCATCCCAAATAGCGACCATAACTTACTTAAAGGAAAAGACCTAAGCTTTATTTTGAGCAAAAAAAAAAAAAAATAAAATACCCTTTACAAAAAAAAATAAAAAATAAGTTTTAAATATAAAAAAAAAAATTTAAAAATAAACAAAAAAAATATTTTTTGAAAGCTTGAAAGCTATCTAATCTAATTGAAAGCTATCTAATTTGTTTTGGACAAATTTTGCTACCACCAATAGATTATAAGTTACATGGATGAGATCTTGTTGAAAATTTGTGTCTAAACTACTATCCAATAAGACTAACCTTGGTCCAAATTTCATCCAAATCGGAAGACATCGATTTCAAAAGTTGGGTCACTTGACATGAAATTCCCCATATATCTATAACGGTATACATTTCAGCTGCAAGACAATTCTTATTGTTTTTTCAATACATTGTATAGGATTTTTTTGATTAATTACATTGCATATAATTCATAACTCGTAATAACTTTCAATATATAATGCAATAGGAACTTCGCATTATATATTGAAAGTGAGTTTTTGTGGAGTTCATTATTAATAAAACCCTTTCCACACAGGCATTAGCAGCTGAAATTATATGCATATAAAGACAGTCAAAGCAAGTTCTTTGAAATGGTACGTACCGGACGTATAGCTATAACATTTTAGTCAAAACTGATTTAAATTAGATGGAATACCATCATTGAAATAATCTTTCCAAATAAAAAACGGAAAATTTTTCCAAGAGTCTCAAATCAAATTTATGGCTTATCAAATAGGAAACAAAATCGACATATATCTTATAAGCCGCAAAAAATCGTCATGTCGGCAAAAAGCTTGATAATCACCGTTTGTCGAGAAATTATTATACTCGACAACCCTGATTGTATTATGAAAATGTGTAAAGCAATGTGGCAATGAGTAACAGAAACAGCTCACAAGAATAAAAACACAAGAATAGTATTGTTGTTTCTTTTCAATCAGTTATTCTATCGAGTAAGCAACAAAAACAGACAAAAAGTGAACTGACAAAAAAGACCAAAATTGAACTAACTGACAAAAAAAGACCGAAAGTGAACTGACAAAAAAAGACATACTGACCCAAAACGAACTAGTGAGCTAAATTTGAGTTAACAAAATTGTTGAACAAGTGGGATATGTATTATATTATTTGGTGTGAACTTCAACAAAAAACAAAAATTATTGTATTCATAACTAAAAGCCAAGAAGTATTGTCCCGATCAGCGTCATACCTCTGCTGCAATAAAACATTCACTGGAGAAGCTTCCCAAATGTATGAGTCATGAGAAGCTACCCAAATCGAACAAATCCTCCAAGGATTTTTAAATTATAATCGCATATTTATATAATATTTATGAAAATAAAAATTGGTACAAAAAAGTTTTTATGTACACACATAAACATAGATGTATATATGAATGTGTATGTATGTATTGTATGTATGTATTGTGTGTATGCATGTATGTATGTATATAAGTTAACACACTACACCTCAACCAACATAAGTGAGTCAACGACCCAACTTGTACACGCGCATACTATAAATTGCAACTAGGCAATTATTGTGGATAAGTGTGTTGTAACGCGAAACCCTGTTTGCGCTTGCATTGCAAAATCATGGGAATATAGCTGTTCATCCGTTCCCATTAATTTAAGTTAGAATAAGCATTTTTATTAATTAAATCTAAGTTCTTTTATAATTGTTTAGGCTTCATTAATTTAATTCAATTCTAGCTGTTGTCAAATAAAGTCAATTAATTTCAAACCGGAATTTTCTTTTACTTTTGTCGTGTGAGTACACATCCGGTCAGGCCCCTTGGGCGGCCTGACCGTACTTTTTTTAAATCAAGGAATCGTCCTTGATTAACTGGCGCCCGAGCAGGGACCGGCCAGTCGGAATAAAGGACGTGCCGGGTCCTTAATAAAAAATATATCTTGGCTCGCGAAAGTGAAATAATTTAAAAAAATAAAAGAATCAATTGGTTGTGAATAAGGATAAAAAATCCTGTAACAAAAAAGAAAAATCTTTTTTAAAAAAAATAATAAAAAGAATATTATGATATATTAAAATCTTTTTTAAAAAAATAATAAAAAGAAAATTATGATATTTTAAAATCTTTTTTAAAAAAATAATAAAAAGAAAATTATGATATTTTATTTAAAAAGGAAAAAAATCACTAAAGATCGGTGAAATTAAAATGTTTAATAAGTGTGGAAGTTAAGAAATCTATCGTGCTATAAAAATGTGAAAGTGACCAATATGGAATCCTAAACCGATTCCAGCGTACTGCGATCCTGAACTCCAGGCACTCCAGTACGTAAAAAATTTAAAATGTCACCTTAATAATCTAATAACATTAGTCCTTTTTGAAAAACGCGTAGATTTCCCTATCATCAACTAGTGATGTTGCGAAGGGCGAAAATAGGCTCAAAGATCCTTACAAGTCGTAGTAAACTTAAGAACCTACACTACTTAGTACGGATGGAGCATTCCCCTTTCGCTTAATAAAAAGTTGGAAAAGTCGCGTGGTGAGATAAATCGTTCCTTAGTACGTCGGTGATCACCGTTCGAAACCGGACAAAACGATCCTCCATCCTTAAGGACCATAACGAAATATATGAAATAATACAATAAATTGAGTGCGTAATAGTTTCATTAAATGAATTCCACAATATGATATAAAAGTTATAGAAAAATAAAAAAGTAAAAGGGAAAAATAAATTAATAAAAAATTGTTCTTGTTTAGTACATAAGGTTATTCAGGTGAGTATTGTGCTATTATAAAAACATGACTAATATGATGCCCCAATGGTTTCAGCGCGGTGCGACCTCGAACTCCGAGCTCGCCAGCGCCTAAAAAGAAAACTAATTGCCACAAATGAAATAGTAATAATTAATCTTTGGGAAAATGTGAAATTCTCCTTCAAAACATCCTTTTCATTATAATGAGATTACAGAAGGTTAAAGATGGCTTCTTCTACAAGTCGTAGTAAACGTAAGATCCTGCGCTACTTAGTAGAAATCCTGTTAGTTGTAGTTAACATTAGAACCTGCACTACTTGATGGGAACTAAGTCATACTTTTTACCTGGTAATTGGGGATGACGGTTGGAGGATTCACAGGGTGAGACCAATCGTACCTCAGTACGTCGGCATCTGCCGTCGAAACAGGACCATGCGATCCTCCACTCAAAAGATTATAACAAAATACATATAATAATAATAAAAAAAATTAACAGCACAATACAAAAGCAAAAATTTTAAAAAAATCGGAAAAAATAAAATTTTTCCTACCTGAATTCCCTACAATTTATAAAAAATCACGTGTGGTGTCTGAATATAAAGAAATTTTTGGAAAATTTATAAAAAATATATTCTTGAATAAATTTAAAACACGTATGAAGTTTAAATGTGCATTTCCTTTTTTAATAAATAAATAAATATCCCAATGTAAAAATTAAATAAAAAATATAAAAGTAATATATAAAAATGTTAAAGGTCGTGAGCCAAGATATAATAAAAAAAAAATAAAAAGAATTAAATAAAATTAAATAATTAAACGTGAATAAAATTTTATCGTTTTAGAAATCTGATCACATGTACGCGATTGCGACGATTGTAACGTACGATAAAAAATACTAAATAATTAACTGATATTAAAAAATACAGCCTAGAATTGGATAATTTCAAGGGTAAGTGCAAGGTTTTGTTTTCCATTTTAAATTTAACTTTCAATATTTTGCGTGGTAACTCCCTTATTTTTGCCATACAAAGGGTATTATTGCTAGTTGACAAAAAAGAAAGATTAATATTTTGGGATCTGTTTGTTGAGGTTGTTTCACTTAATTTGTCGTACCAAAAAAAATGGAGGAACTAAAAAAAACCGTAATGGAAATGACAGGAGCTTTAAACGCGACCGTTAATCAGATGAAGACCATGGAAGCTAAGATAAGGTTGCTTGAAAGCAAAACTGGCTCCTCCTCCACGGAAACTAGCCAAGTTGAACCACCTCGTCCTCCTAGGAGTGAATTAGAACTCCGAGAATTAAGCAGGCTTCCGGACTGCGTAAAGGAATTGCAGGCGTTTGACGGGAATCCCACACAATATGTGTCGTGGATACATAGCGTTGAGGCGATCCTTAGCGACTATGAAATTGTTAGGAATAAGCCAATATATAGGGCAATACTGCAGAGTATTAGACAGAAAGTTAGGGGGGACGCAGATTCTGCCTTAGTCTCTTATAATATCTTTGATAATGACTGGACAAAAATTAAGGAGTGCTTATCGCTTCATTATGCCGACAAGAGAGATATTAGAACTCTCGAGCATCAGCTAAATCAATTGCTTCAGAAGGGATCTAAGGTGGATGAGTTCTATGCGGCAGTGAATCATCAATTTTCTTTGATTATCAATAAGATAAAAACGGAAAATTACTCTAAAGAGACTGTGGACGTACTGGTCGAAACGTATAGGAACCGAGCTCTAGATGTTTTTGTTCGAGGCCTGAACGGTGATCTGTCCAGGCTTCTGATTATTCAAAGGCCAAAAACCCTTCCAGAGGCATACGCAATGTGCATGGAGATGCAAAACCTCAATTTGAGGAGTACGACTCTTCACCCGTATATTCGGAATCAGATTAGCGTTCCAATTAATACGATGTCTCGAAGGGAAATAATACCTCAGGTTCCGCCTAGACCTTTTATTCCTAATAGAAATGGCAATTTCGGGCAGTGGAAATATTCTCCAAAACAACAGGATGCTCCATCAAGACCTTATGCTCCCAAACCTCAAGAGAAAATGGAGGTTGACCAATCCATTAGGTCAAAAAGAGTAAATTATATGAACAGGCCAGGTACATTTAAGAGAAATGCGAAATCAGAAAACGTAACTAATCCCTTTAAACAGCAAAGATTGTTTCACACCTATACGGAACGTGAAAACACACCTGAGTATAATTATGAACAACAACATTGGTTAGAACCCTCTTTAAGTCAGGACCATGTTCCTGTACAATCCGTCGGTGTCGAAAGTGACAACGCTGAGGACGCTGAGATAAATTTTATGTCAGAGGCCTCCCTTCAAGCGTACCATATATAGAATACAAAACTAACGGGGCGCTACTAAAGTTTCTAGTTGATACGGGAGCCAACAAGAATTTTATAGGGTCTCACATTTGTGGTAGCGCTATACCGCTCCTTAAACCTTTCTCTGTAAGGACAGCGGCGGGAAATATTATCATTAGTCAAAAAGTTAATGGCAAATTTTTCGAATCAGCGGGAGTAGATACCGTAGTAACATTTTACGTGTTGCCTAAACTAAAATCTTTCGACGGAATTATTGGGGACGACACTCTTAAAGAGATGCAAGCCATTATTGATAGGAAGAACAATACACTAACCATTAAATCCGGTATGGTCATTCCACTCAGGGAGAAATTTTCGCAGGAGGTTAATAATATTACTCAAAACATGCCTGAGGAGGTGACATACAAACTAGGAAATCTTCTGGAGAAATTCGCTCCATTGTTCGGCCCCCTTGAAGCCGGAGAAATGGCTACGACTTCAGTCAAGGCCGAGATTAGAACATCTACTAATGAGCCTATATATACAAAAAGCTACCCATATCCTGCAAACCTCCGGTCTGTGGTAGAGGAACAGGTTTCTGAACTCTTAGAACAAGAAATTATCAGGCCCTCTAATAGTCCATATAACTCGCCGATTTGGGTGGTGCCCAAGAAACCCAAGCCGAATGGGGAGAAACAGTATCGAATGGTGATAGACTTCAAAAGGTTGAATGCTGTTACAATATCTGATACATATCCCATTCCGGACATTAACTCCACTCTGGCTAGCTTGGGTGAGGCAAAATACTTTACGACCCTTGATCTGACGTCGGGATTCCATCAAATTCCAATGAAGGATTCCGATATTCCGAAGACCGCTTTCTCTACCTTAAATGGAAAGTTTGAATTTCTACGCCTGCCGTTCGGCCTGAAGAATGCCCCGTCTATTTTCCAAAGAATGATCGATGATATACTCAAGGAATACATTGGGAAAATCTGTTACGTCTATATTGACGACATAATTGTTTTTGGGAAAAATTTTGATGATCACTTGGGAAACCTGGAAACTATATTTGAGAAATTGTTAGCTTCAGGGCTCAGGGTTAATCTGGAGAAAACTCAGTTCCTAAAAACGGAGGTATCATTCTTAGGGTATATAGTCTCCGGTGATGGAATACGAGCTGACCCAGGTAAGGTGGAAGCCATCCAGAATTTAGCTCCTCCTTCAACACTTAAGGACCTGAAAAGTTTTCTAGGTATGACATCATATTATAGGAAATTTATTAAAGATTACGCGAAGGTCGCCAAGCCATTGACGAATCTCACGAGAGGGGAGAACGCACAAATTAAAGCGAATATGTCCAGGAAGGTTTCTATCACTCTAACTGAAGAGGCATTGCAAGCTTTTAATGAATTAAAAACTTTGTTAATGTCATCTGAAGTTCTAGCATTCCCCGACTTTGATCAGCCATTTATACTGACTACCGATGCTTCTAATTATGCAATTGGGGCAGTCTTGTCTCAGGACCATATGAATGTCGATAGACCAATAGCATATATCTCCCGTTCTTTGAATAAAACTGAAGAAAATTATGCAACTAATGAGAAGGAGATGTTAGCCATCGTCTGGGCTCTAGACAACTTGCGCTCTTATCTTTACGGTGCGAAGAAAATTAAAATATTCACCGATCACCAACCGCTAACTTACGCGATTGGTAATCAGAACCATAACGCTAAATTAAAAAGATGGAAGGCCAGAATAGAGGAATACAACTATGAACTCATATATAAACCTGGCAAGTCCAATGTAGTGGCTGACGCGCTTTCGAGACTGGGTTCCAATTTGAACCATATTGATACTCTTAGCGATGCTAGCACGGTAACAGCGTCTGAAATTGGCTCTGAAACCATAACGGCGGTCGAGGGTTTAGAAGAAAGATCATTTCAGTCTGACGCTACGGTACACAGTGCTGATCAGGATGGTAGTGACCTGATCCCTCATGTCGAGGCTCCTCTGAACGTCTTTAGGAACCAGATAGTAATCAAGCAGGGCAAGGAACTACACAGTAGCATACAGCCACATCCTGGTTTTAATAGACACCATGCGAACATTGAACAGATAACTTCAGAAACACTTTCGGAAACACTCAAAAGGTGTTTAAATCCAAACTGCATTAATAGTATCAAGATACCTGAATGCTTTATCCAACTATTAAACGAAGTCTATTTGGCTCACTTCGTTTCTTATAAGATGAGGATTACTCAGCGATTAGTACAGGATATAAGCGACCCTGAGAGGATCTGTAGCATAATTGAAAATGAGCATAAACGAGCTCACCGCAATCCGAGGGAGAATGGGCAACAGATCTTAGAACAATTTTACTTTCCTCGCATGGGAAGTCTGGTCAAACAGTACACAAGGAACTGCGAAGTTTGTAAGCTGAATAAATATGACAGACACCCAAGTAAACCTAAACTTCAGCCAACTCCTGTTCCTAGTTATCCATGCGAAATTCTACATATTGACATCTTTGAAATTCAGGGGTTGAAGTTTATCAGTTGCATCGACAAGTTTTCTAAATTTGCTAAGCTTTTCCACATAAAGAATCGATCAGCTATTCATCTCAGAAATAGACTTTCAAAGGTTTTGCATTATTTCACTGTGCCTCGAATGATCGTGTCGGACAATGAAAGGGGATTTTTAAGCCCAATTATTTTAAATTTTATAAGATCACTTAACATAGAAATATATTTTACACCCGTACAGATGAGTGAGGTAAATGGACAGGTGGAAAGATTTCATTCAACTCTTATTGAGATATATAGGTGTTTGTCGAGGGATATAAAAAATCTTGGTCCAAAAGAATTAATTAATCTAGCGGTAGATCGTTATAATAACACGATACACTCGGTAATTAAGAAGAAACCGTCAGATATTTTTTTCAACAGATCTCAACGGTTTAATTATCAGCAGTTGATAAATTTTCGCGATCAGGTCAATGAAGACATTCGCGGCCTTATCGAATATAATCAGAAGACGGTAAACGATCGAATAAATAAAAATAGGTCCGATCCGGTCGAACTTAGTGATAATCAGGATGTTTTTATTAGGGATAGGCAAATTAAGCCGAAGCACAAACCTCCATACAAACGGCACAAAATATCTACTAATAATAGAGTTACTATTTGCACTTCAACAGGGAGAAAATACCACAAGGCACAGATCAAAAATGTAAAAACATAAAAATATTAACCCTTGCAGTTACCCCGGAAATCTTAGAACATTAAGCACAAACCTAACCAGGTCTAAAGCTAAAGTAATAAATATATTGATTTCCTCATTTGAAAATTTTAATTTTTCTAAGAGAAAAGAGGGAAAATTTGAAATTGGAAATTATTGTTAACAAAATTCTATAAAATTTGTTTCCCAATTTCAAAACTTATATTAAAACATTTAACCAAAACCAAGAAAAAAACTTATTAATTACAAATTAAGTATAATTTTTTTTTTTTTTGCCAATTTATATCTTATTTTCACCCTTACTATTAAGTAATAAAAAAGATACAAAAAAGTCAGTAACTCTTAAGCTTGTCCAATTCTATGCATGATAACCAAATCATAATTATTGTAAGCTACCCGTACTAACCCATATTTAATATTTTACATTCTTAAGTATTTTTTTACTTTCAACAAATGTTGGAAGCTTCCACATTTTTGAGTATCGGTCACCGCTCGTAACGATTAAAGCCGGAGAGGGATGGCTTATTAACGGGCATCTGAACATCGTACATGTGATCCAACTGGAAAAATTCTAAAGTAATAAATATATTGATTTCCTCATTTGAAAATTTTAATTTTTCTAAGAGAAAAGAGGGAAAATTTGAAATTGGAAATTATTGTTAACAAAATTCTATAAAATTTGTTTCCCAATTTCAAAACTTATATTAAAACATTTAACCAAAACCAAGAAAAAAACTTATTAATTACAAATTAAGTATAATTTTTTTTTTTTTTGCCAATTTATATCTTATTTTCACCCTTACTATTAAGTAATAAAAAAGATACAAAAAAGTCAGTAACTCTTAAGCTTGTCCAATTCTATGCATGATAACCAAATCATAATTATTGTAAGCTACCCGTACTAACCCATATTTAATATTTTACATTCTTAAGTATTTTTTTACTTTCAACAAATGTTGGAAGCTTCCACATTTTTGAGTATCGGTCACCGCTCGTAACGATTAAAGCCGCAGAGGGATGGCTTATTAACGGGCATCTGAACATCGTACATGTGATCCAACTGGAAAAATTCGAGGAGATGCTTCGAACAACCGCAGACGTATTCATGGCCACTACAAAAAATGAAGAGGGCACAGAGATGTTCAGGTATCAGCTAAAAAAAGCATACGACCGAATAACAACAATAAAAGGAATCGCAAGGCATAAGAGATCTATAGATTGGATTGGCTCTGCATGGAAGTGGATAGCCGGTAGCCCGGATGCGACTGACTGGAACAAGGTGTTGGACAGCCAACAGAAACTAATAGAAAATAAGCAGCAACAATACGTTGTGAATAAAGATTTGTTTGCCACAACAAATGAGCTAGTGCGAAAAATGAACGACCTTATCGACCGATTTAATAACAAGGTAGTAGCGTCGGAATCAAAAGAAATCGGCCGCGAATCTTTAAACCAAATAATAGCAATCAAAGAGGACATTGGAGAAATTGTACGGGCTTGTCAACTTGCTAAAGGAGGCATTGTGAATACTAATTTATTAAATATGGAAAAAATTCATCAGATTGTTTCTGAAGTTGAATCGCTCCCCTACAATAATGAGATCGAGGCAATAGAATATGGGAAACCAAGTATATTCTCTAACGGGACGTCACTACTATATGTTATATCAATACCTAAGGTAGATTCTGTTAGGTACAACAAAATTCTCCTTAGAGCTGCCGTATCTCTTAATCGCCAGCTTGATTTAAAATTCAATACGGTTCTCCTTAACCACGAGCAAATTTATGGTATTAAGGATCACTGCTCATCACTTAACAATGTCACAATTTGTTCACCAGAACAACTAGAAAAGCTACAAGAAGAAGATTGTTTGTCGAGAATTTTAAGAGGAATCACCGCGAATTGTACATTCCGTACAAATGAAGAAACTACGATAGAACTATTAGAAGATGATCTCATATACGTCACTAATTTCGAAGGAAATGTTTCTTCTAAGGAGAACACTGTTACCATAAATGGCACATACCTCATAAGGATTTTTAACGAAACAGTTGTGGTCGGTAAGAGGAATTTTACAAATAAAAGAATCACGAGCCTACAGGCGCTTCCTCCGCTATTAACTAATGTGTATGAAGAAACACGCAAACTTGATACTAACCTTCTGCACGAGCTCCACGAAAGGAATATCAAGCACATTCAAAGTTTGGTGCGTCATGTAAACCTATCTCTTGGGTCAAATGCTGCAACCTTCTTGTGTGTTGTTGCTATAGTATTTATCTTAGTCGTGATCTGGAAGAAAATATTCGGTCGTATTACCATGCCAGCCTTGAACACTACAGATCATACCAAACCTGTTGCAAATTGATCAGCGGGACGCTGATTTTTAAGGAGGGGGGAGTTAACACACCACACCTCAACCAACATAAGTGAGTCAACGACCCAACTTGTACACGCGCATACTATAAATTGCAACTAGGCAATTATTGTGGATAAGTGTGTTGTAACGCGAAACCCTGTTTGCGCTTGCATTGCAAAATCATGGGAATATAGCTGTTCATCCGTTCCCATTAATTTAAGTTAGAATAAGCATTTTTATTAATTAAATCTAAGTTCTTTTATAATTGTTTAGGCTTCATTAATTTAATTCAATTCTAGCTGTTGTCAAATAAAGTCAATTAATTTCAAACCGGAATTTTCTTTTACTTTTGTCGTGTGAGTACACATCCGGTCAGGCCCCTTGGGCGGCCTGACCGTACTTTTTTTAAATCAAGGAATCGTCCTTGATTAACTTATATGTATGTACATTTGTATATTTGCAATCAACTTACCAGTTGTACATTTGTTGAGTGATAGCCTTTTCTATGTATTTAAATAACAACTTTCAACTTCAGGCCTTGGAGCTTTTATGCGAATAAGTGTACAGTCTGTTGCTCCAATAACACCTGTGGTGCGATTCACTAACTTTTAACGATCCGACAATCGTAATTTTTGTCGACATATATGTATGTATGTATATGTACGGAGTGCCCCGGTGGGCTAGCTGGTAGTGAGCTAGTCTATCAGTACCGGGGTTGCGGGTTCGATTCCCGCCTGAGACTCTGGTCTCCTGCAGAGAAGCAAAAAGCTTCGCGGGATTAAGTGTAGGAATAATAATAATAATGTCAAGGCGAATTCAACTACAGGTGGTGTCGATACTACAACAATCCAAAAACAACAGAAACAACACAGGGTTTTTTGCATTGCATTGTTAGTGCTTACTGTCCAAAATAGAGTTGTGTAGTTCATGAACGACCTAGTTCAATTGAACTATTCAGTCAGATGAACGATGACCGGTCTGTTTGGATCACCGTACGTTTTAGTTCACTAGTTCGTTTTGGGTCAGTATGTCTTTTTTTGTCAGTTCACTTTCGGTCTTTTTTTGTCAGTTAGTTCAATTCAAGGCGAATTCAACTACAAGTGGTGTCGATACTACAACAATCCAAAAACAACAGAAACAACACAGGGTTTTTTGCATTGCATTGTTAGTGTTTACTGTCCAAAATGTCAACCATTCCTAACAAAACACTAACAAATCAAAACAAAGTAGCTCGAACTGTCAAAATCAGATGGCGTTTCGACACCACCTGTAGCTGAATTCGCCTTGGTTCAATTTTGGCCTTTTTTGTCATTTCACTTTTTGTCTGTTTTTGTTGCTTACTCGATAGAATAACTGATTGAAAAGAAACAACAATACTATTCTTGTGTATTTTTATTCTTGTGAGCTGTTTCTGTTACTCATTGCCACATTGCTTTACATATTTTCATAATACAATCAGGGTTGTCGAGTATAATAATTTCTCGACAAACGGCGATTTTCAAGCTTTTTTCCGACATGACGATTTTTTAGCGGCTTATAAGATATATGTCGATTTTGTTTCCTCTTTGATAGGCCATAAATTTTTTTCGAGACTCTTGGAAAAATTTTTCGTTTTTTATTTGGAACGATTATTTCCATGATGGTATTCCATCTAATTTAAATCAGTTTTGACTAAAATGTTATAGCTATACGTCCGGTACGTACCATTTTAAAGAACTGGCTTTCATTGTCTTTATATGCATATAATTTCAGCTACTAATGCCTGTGTTGAAAGAGTTTTATTAATAAAGAACTCCACAAAAACTCACTTTCAATATATAATGCGAAGTTCCTATTGCATTATATATTGAAAGTTATTACAAGTTATGAATTATATGCAATATAATTAATCAAAAAAATCCTATACAATGTATTGAAAAAACAATAAGAATTGTCTTGCAGCTGATATATGGGGGATTTCATATCAAGTGACCCAGCTTTTGAAATCGATGTCTTCCGATTTGGATGAAATTTGCACCAAGGTTAGTCTTATTGGATAATAGTTTAGACACTATCCTATATAGGGGGTCAAAATTTGACATTTCGGCCAAACCGGTGTTCTTTCTCATCCATGTAACTTATAATCTATTGGTGCCAGCAAAATTTGTCCAAAACAAATTAGATAGCTTTCAATTAGATAAGATAGCTTTCAAGCTTTCAAAAATATATTTTTTTGTTTTTTTTTTAAATTTAAAACTTATTTTTTATTTTTTTTGAAAAGGGTATTTTTTTTTTTTTTTTTTTTGCTCAAAATAAGGCTTAGGTCTTTTCCTTTAAGTTAGTTATGGTCGCTATTTGGGATGCGAGTGGGTTATGTATAAAAAAAAATAATTTCTAGGTCAAGACGAGGATTTTTCGTTTTTATTTTGTTCATATCATGGCGACTTTTTTATATTTTTGTCGAAATAAAGGTATTCGGATTTCGTATTTTTGAGGATTTATAAAAAATATTTTTAATAAAAAACTAATAAAAAAAAGGCTTTGCCATTTCTGACATTAAATTTGGCAAAAAAAATATCTGACAACTCTGGCAGCCGTTCCCAACTTACCTACAATTAACATGGGCGTTGCCAGTTGTTATTAATATAAAACCCGCCAAATGCAAATTTTTTCATTTGAGCAAAAAATTTTGTGCATATTTATTTTTTTAAAATAAGACCTATAAATAATTAACCAAATTCGATATTCGACAGCTTTATTTTTAAAAGCTTAGTCGAGTTTTAGAGCACGAATTAGTATGGAAAAACCGCTTTTAATGTATACATTACTTAAGCATTCGTTTATGAAACGTAACTCTTCATTTAAGTAAAATAAAGTTACTCTTCTTCGAATCGACGAACTTTTAAAAAAAATTCTAGCGGAACGATTTTTTAAAGTAAAAAATCAACAACAAATTTTTTAGTTAAGCATTTTATTAAAAAATAAAATAAAGCATAAAGTATATGAGTTTTCCTCTCTTTCAAAGGAATTTTTATTTGTTCGGGTGAAATCTTGCAACTTAATTTTGAAGCAGATACCTTGAACCGATTAAGCTGACATTTTGTATATTCGTTCAGTTAGGCTGATAATGCACGGTTAACTTTGTAAAGTTATTCTAAATCCAGCTTGGTAAGACATCCAAGATGTCGGACTAATTATTTTTAATGCATTCCTACAATATGAGTATAAAAGGAAGGGCTTGCTGAGAAAAGGTCGACAAATAAAGTGACATTAGTCCAGATCCAATGCCGCCGACTAAGTTTTGAATGAAATAAATTTTTTTTTTTTTTTTGCAGTATTTATTTATTGAATCTTCATATATTAAATATGAACTAACAATAATTAATCAAATCTTATCCTAATATTTACTTAATGTCCTGCCAGTGCCAGACAAAAAGATTTAGTCATCACGGTTTCTGTTCACATATGTAGGTGTTTATCGCTCATCTGATTGGGTGAGTGCTGCAGTGTCTCTTCTCCTTAATCGAGTGTGGCCGCCATAATTTAAAATATTTCGAGCTAGGGGATTTGGGTGCAGTTCCAGCCTTTTTAAATATTTTACTGCATATTTCGTTATCATAGTTTTTACCAATGGCACATTGAGATCCTTGTGGATATTTGAGTTTTTGACATACCAGGGAGCGGTTGTTATTATTCCAAGAAGTTTATTTGGGCGCCTTTGAATTTTTTCGATATTAGAAGCCGAGGCAGTGCCCCATAACTGAATACCGTAGCACCAAATTGGCTTTAAGATAGAGTTGTAAAGTAGAAGTTTGCAATCGAGACTAAGAACAGAATTTCTTCCAATGAGCCAATTAATTTGAATTGCTTTTAGTTTCATTTGAGTTAATTTTGCTTCTATGTGCCATTTCCACGTTAAACGCCGATCTAGATGTATACCGAGGTATTTTACATGCGAGTGTTGGGGTATTATTTGATTATTGATTTTAATAGGGGGGCATGTTTCCCGACGCAATGTGAATGTTATATGTGCGCATTTTTGCTCATTGATCTTTATCCTCCATTGTTTTAACCACCTTTCCAGTTCAAATATGTGATCCTGTAAGTAACGAGATGCTTCTTGACAGTTTTCATGTACGCTTAAGAAAGCTGTGTCATCCGCAAATGTTGAGGTTTGTGTGTAGCTGTTTGTTGGCATGTCCGAAGTATAAATTAAGTACAATAGAGGGCCCAGGATGCTGCCTTGTGGGACTCCAGCGTTAACTGGCTGAGGAGAACTTAAAAAATCGCCTTCTTTAATAATAAATTGACGACCGACTAAGTAGCTTTCTAACAGCTTGTGTATGTTTGCTGGCAAGTTTTGCTGCAATTTCAGTAGTAACCCTTCATGCCAGACTTTATCAAAAGCTTGAGACACATCGATGAAGAGTGCTGAGCAATATTTTTTTTCTTCAAAGGCTTTTCTTATTACATTTACTACTCGATGAGTTTGTTCAATTGTGCTATGCTTTCTTCTAAACCCAAATTGATGATTAGGAATACATCTATTTTCATTTAAAATCGGCGTTAATTTTGCCACTAGTAGTTTCTCAAATAGCTTTGAAATATTAGATAATAAGCTAATAGGCCTGTATGACTCAACTTTTGTGTGATCCTTTCCTGGCTTTGGTATCATGGTTACTAAGGAAACCTTCCATTTATGAGGATAGTATTGAAGTCGTAAAATAGCATTAAAAATAAAAAGAATAATTTTCTTTGCTGTACTTGGTAGCTCCAAAAGCATTTTATTACTGATCTTATCAATACCGGATGCCTTCTTGGTGTTAAAATTACAAATAGCCTTTTCGATTTCTCCAAACTCGAATCTTAGGGGAATAGCTGCTCTAACATTTACAGACGGTAAATCGACTGCTATATCGTGAAATATATTATGGGTAAATACATTTTTCAGATGATTAGCAAACAGATTTCCTTTTTCAATATCATTTCTTGCCCAACTTCCATTCAAGTTTCTCAATGGTGGCTTAGAGATAACTGGTCTATTGAGGCTTCTAGCTGCACGCCATAATGAGTAATCTGATTGTGGAGTTGCATCAAGTCCCTTGAGATATTTTTCCAGGGAAGCCGTTTTCTGAGACTGCAGTAACTTTCTCAGCCTTTTTGTGCACTCTTTTAATAAAGTCTTAAGTTGGGGGGATCTGTGCAATTGCCACTCTCTACGAACTCTCCTTTTTTCAGTCAATAGACGCTCGACATCTGTAGAATATATGATTTTGTTTTTGGTTTTTTTGAGTGTTATGCTGGAATGTTGAACAGTTAGTTTGAGATAACTGTCAAAATTAACAATAGCGAGATCCACGTTCTCCGGTGTGGTAAGCGGAATATTTTCTGTGCAATGGGCACTCAGATATTTTTTATATTTTAACCAATTTATTTGTGAGGCTGATGTCGATAAGTAACCAGACGGAGATACGATTCTATTTGGATTCATTATAGTAACAATTGTAGGTGTATGATCTGAAGATAATTCTAGAGACGCTTCCACATGAATCGTGTCTATGGGGATATTATTAACCACGCCAAAATCTATGACATCTGGAACTTTTTGCTGATCAGTAGGCCAATATGTTGGTTGTCCGCTCGCGACCACATTTAGGTCCATTTTACAAATTGTGTTAAACAAAACACGACCCTTAGGTGTAATAAGTCGTGACCCCCAGAAAGTGTGTTTAGCGTTATAATCGCCAGCAGCCAGGAAGCAGCGTCCTAATGATTTGAAATATTTATTATATTGGCTTTCTGATATTGAAAATCTAGGTGGGGAGTATAATGATGAAATTACTATGTTTCGAGATAATTCCTCAACGCAAATGCTCGTTGCTTGGAGATAATCTTCACGATGATCGCACATTAGGTAGTGTTTTACTCGGTTTTTTATCAAAATGGCAGAACCTCCACAAGCTCTACCTCGAGGGTCCTTGGTATCATATAATATATAACCATTGACTTGAAACGTGTTTCTTGAGGTCAGATGGGTTTCAGAAACCATCATAACATCAATTTGTTTATTTTTAAGGAAGTATTCTAGTTCATTTTTATGTTGGCGGATGCCGTTTGGGTTCCAAAAGCAAATTTTTAAACAGTTCATGGCTTGTTAAGTACAGCTTGCAATAACATCGATTGCATTCTTAACATTTCCTGCATCATATTACCCATTGTGTTTGTAAAGTTATTTACTGTTTGTACTAATGTTTCCATGGTTTTCTCTAGACGACTTAAGTTAGAAACTGGAGTCTCATCATTATTTGGCAACTCACCTTGCATTGGCATATGGTTTGATTTTAGGACGTTAGCGTAGGATGTTCTGTTATTACTAGGCTGCGGTACCTGAACGTCATTAATGTAAACTTGATTTGTTGCCTGCATTCGAGGGGGATTAGGTTTCGGTCCAACCGAGCGCTTGACGATAGAGTATACAGGGCATCCTCTATAGTTGGCCGTGTAATTACCACCGCAGTTGCTACATTTTTTTTCATTGGGGTCGTTTTTAGACTTATCGCAGAGAGCTGTACCATGTAATTCTCCACATACGACGCAAACAGGGGTTAAATGACAATATGCCTTAGTGTGACCAAATTCTTGGCAGTTTAAACATTGCACGGGACCATTCCTTTTGTGCGGCTCCTCTATTGTTATTTTTCTATACAGGATATATTTAAGATTATAAATGGGATGCGTTTCGTTCTTTTTGAGCTTAATGTCGCCGGGTTCTAACTCCACTCGAAATAGTGGCTGAGGATTTTTTTCTCTATTTTTAATGTTTATTACAGTTTTTATTTTGAAGCCCTTCTCTTCTAAAAACGTTTTTATCTCACCTGGGTCCACGCATGAGTCAGTGCCCTTAATCACTACCTGAAGACCTTTACTGCTCTTCAGTTGATATGTATAAAAATTCTTATTAAGTGCTTCAAATTTTGTTATTACCTTACGAAAATCATCTTCACGATTAACTTGTATTTTTGTCTCATTAATACTACCCCGCTTTATTGCAGCTACATAAAAAGAATTTTCACCTATTACCGATATCAAATTCTTTATTAATTCATTTGAGTTTTGCTCTCTAAGATATATCGGCGGTGGCTTAGAAGATTTGATAACGTTTTGTGCTTCCGGGGATTCCTCATCCAGAATTGCAAAACGATTTTGTGAACTTGTTCTATCAGCTGTGCCATCTTTTGAGACTTTTGAGACCGAAGCAACTGCTGAGGAGGTTGGGCTGCGACCCCGTTTAAGCACTGTTATGTACCTATCAATACCTACTTGTACTGGAGGCTTTTGAGCACTTTTACTTGTGGAGCTGAGTTTTCCATCATGCCTGATTTAGGGGTAATATTTTCTTCACTTATTAAAATCGTTTTTGCCGCTGGGGCACCGCTTGCAGGTTTTATATTTTTTATTGTATTAAGATCAACCGTATTATTAGACACCGAAGGTGATACTGAGTTATCTATTATGCCTGATTGGGGGTTAATATTTACATCACTTATTAAAATTGTTTTTGCTGTTGAGGCAACGCTAGCAGGTTTTATATTTGTTATTGTATCAACCGTGTTATTAAATACAGACGGTGAAAGGGATCGCGTGCGAGTAATAGGTTTAGCCGTTAGGTATTTGCTATCATCGATTCTTTTTTTTATTTCTGCATTTGTTTCGTTAACACTCACTGTGATATATGCATTTCTACTGTTTGCACTCATAAAAGTTTTTTTTTTTTTTCTTTTACTGTTTACAGTTTTGCTCTTCTTATTTGTTATTGTTTATCAACACCGAGAATAAAAAAATGTGTGTTTATGTATGTATGTACATACATGTATTTTTTTTTCTTTACTTGTTTTTACTTTTTTTAATACTTTATTTGTTCAAAAAAAAAAAATAAACCGTATGCCGAGCTTAGAAAACACGTCTATCTTCAACGAGCGCGACAGACAGACCATGAAATAAATTAAAAGTAAAAAATCTTTTTTAAAAAAAACAAGCTTTTATTTAAATGCGCTGAAAAGAAAAAATATTTTAAAAATAAGAAACCTTTTAAAAAAAAAACGCTTTTATTTAAATGCTCTAAAAATAAAATTTTAGCTTAGAACTTTTACTATCAACTTATAACGTCATTAAACAATTTGTATGGTATAAAAGCTGGTCGCGAGATTAACTTGTGTAGACAAACAAGTAAATTCTATAACTTAATGTGATTGATTTTAACTATACAAATTTTCAAACAAAGTAAATACATATAAATAGATTAATGACGTTATAAGTCGATAGTAAAGGCTTATTTATTTTTTTCTTTTTAGCGCATTTTAAAAAGGTTTTTTAATTTTTATAAAATAAAAACATAAAACACATAACACATGAATAATAATAATTACTATTGCTATTTGTTCATTGTTTTAATATTTAGAGTTGGTGCAATCGCTGGAATTTTTTTTTTTTTTTTTTTTTTTTTTTTAAATTTAAACGTAAATTGTTCTTAACATACAACATAAATTCGAAATTTTTTCTTACATTATTTTTGTTTAAATTAATTTTTGAAGAATTACGTTCTTATTTTGAATAAGCCTCACAACAAATTTTTTTCTTTCTATTAAAATTAAGTTATCTAAACAAATGGAAAATGAGAACACAAACAAGTTTTAAAATCGCCACGTTTGGCGAGAAATCACTAAATGCGGCAGCCCAGATTGTACTATGAATTTTTTAAAACAATGTGGCAAACCGCTACTGGCAATGTGTTAAAGAAAAAAGTATAAGCACTGTGATAGTATTGTTGTTTCTTGTCAATCAGTTATTTGGTACATAACAGGGATGTTAAATAGGGGTTTAAATTTTGTACAAATTTCCAAAAAAAAAATGTACGTTTTGGACCTACACGGAACAATTTTTTTTTTTTAATTTATTAAAATAACAAAAAGAGTGAAAGTTATAAAAATAAAACAAAAAAAGCGGGATAAGAATAATGTCTTTCGCATATACTTGTTAAGTTAAGTAGTACTTCTATATTCCAAAAAAATACTGATGTTTTGCTTATAGCGCCATCGTCTGCGGTAAAAAAGAAACAAAGGTAGTAACACAGGATTTGACTAATGTTGCCTCCTGGCAAGTAAAAGGCAGACAGGCGAAGTTTGTAGGCGATAATAGAAAAAAGTAAAGTGTGTTACGTATACAGCGTCGCCCCCTTACCTTGTAAAAGGGACTAAGTGCTCTATACACCAAAATACTAGTCGGATATTTAAGCACCCATTACATTAACGATTTGTTGTACAACATATATGCAATAAAAAGGACTCATTAACTTGCTTGTTATACAAAAAAAGTAGCAAATTTTTAAATTGTATCAAATGAGTCACGGTAGTACCACGGTACTTTAGAAGGTCAAAATGTACCAAAAAAAAGTACAATTGTACCAACTTTAACATCCCTGGTATATAATATGAAACCGAACAAAAAAACAATTGCGAATTTGGTATGAGCTTATTGTTTTCTATTCTTGGGTACACTCAAAATAGTTTTACAGTTACTAAATGTAATTTATTAAAATCGTTTTCCGTAAAGTTAAAAATTTAATGAAAATTTTGTTATATTAAATACAATTAAGCTAATTTAACTGTTTCTACATATTTTTCCAAAAACAAACTACAAAAAATAATACGGGTTTTCAGGATATCGCTTAAAGTTACCATTTGTGCAAATGAACAAACTTGTGAGACTCGTTTCATAAATACGACTAATGTCATTTCAAACTGAAATGTCAATACAAAAATAAATTATAAAAATAAAAGTTGAAATTTGTGAATAAAAGGTGAAAATTGTTTTTTAAACATGCATAAAGAAAGCATGATTTAAGAATGATTTTCTTGGTTTCAAAATAGCGTGCTGCAGGCACAAACATTTTTATTTGCGCCGTAAAAAAGTTCAGCAATCTAAAAATTTTTTTTTTTTTTTTTTCTTTAAATTCGAATATACCAATTTTGGATATTATAATGATGCGTTTTTATTTACATATGTACTTAATTTCTATTCAATTGTGAAATTATTATACATATATCGGTATTGTTAAATATTAACTTAAGCCGGCTAATGATTCCGTCAACAGTGCACCGCCGCTGTGGGTTTCTTCCCGACATAGATTTCTGACACAGCTGATGTCAGATGGTTTGTCAAAAAAAATAGAGCACGCTCTAATTGAAATTTTGTCAGATGACTTTGCGTCTGACTTTTACAGATGCAATGTTTTAAAGGTAACACACGACATGTATGTATGTATTTTGCAGTGGGAAATTTGACAAGTCAGATGTTAAAAACCTGTCGTGTACATGCAACTTAATCAATTAAAAAAATTCGTTTGTATAAATGCACAATTGAACAGCACAAGTTTACGGGTCAGAATTGTTGGGCAAATTTACGAAGCTTGTGTAAATGAATTCTCATACAATTTTTGACAGTTCATTTTGGAAGGTTTAAAAATGCACAGTTTGCACAGATTGCGAGACTTTAAAGAGATATAATGAAAACCCTAATTGATTTTTATTTCTGTTAATCAGGGGTGTCATAGAATCCAAGTCGGTTTTGCTAATTGTCGGTTTTTCAAACCAATATTGGTTTCATTTGGTGTCATAAAACCAAGTCGGTTTTGTTATTTTCGAATACAAATAAAACCGATATTCGAAACAGCTGTTTTATGTTTTGGTTCATGTGTTTATAGTTTTTAATGCAATTTTTGTTTGATAATTTTTTAAATTATGATTGTGCTCTAAAATATTGTTAAAACTTGTGTTTGTAATAAAAGGAAAATTATAGAAAAGAAAATAAGAATGGAAACACACTTAACATATGCAATAAATGCCATCGTTGTATCTAATATTTGCATTTGTTGTTTACATTTGTGTAATTTTATTGTTTTGTAGAATTATAAAGCAAATTTATTAAAAATAAAAAATAAATTGTTTTTGTTAATAAATAAAATAAATAAATGTGTTGCGAACTTTCTGTACGCAGAAAAAGTAAGAATACTTTTGCAAGCTCGCAGCAGCCCGCTGCCGGAGACTACCGAAGACATGCAAAAAATACTAATTTACCAATTTTATTTATTTCCAGCTATGCAAAATAACTAACTGTTGAAAAAATTAAATAAAAAATTAAACTTTAACCAACTATATTTATTTCCAATATAAAAACAAGAGCTGTAAGCTGCTTGGTTTATTTTCAATAAAAATCCGTTAATATTGGTTTCTGTGACACCTAAAACCGACACTAATTTCAGTTCGAACAAAAAACCGATAAAATTGGATTTCATGACACCAATGTATTTTTTTTGTCGGTTTCAAATCCAATACCGATAAGATTGGTTTCTATGACACCCCTGAATATGTTCAGTTTTATGCATAAAAAAAAACTGAAACACATGTGTAAAAACATGTGTACATAAATAAAAGAAAATAAAAAACAAAAAATATTGGTAGGTAATAATGACAGGTTAAAATACGGATTTAGCCGTCTTAGTACGTAATTTAAATTTTGTTAAAATTAACTGAAAACACCTTTGAATATGTTTTTTTAGTTTGAATTTTTTTAATTTAAAATAAAGAGAAAAGTTAATTAATTTCTACTTTATAAAATGAACATTAATAAAATTAACCGTAAAATTCCTTTATTTAAAATGAAATGATCCGTTTTCTAATTACATTTTCAGTTTTTAAACTTAGTATTATTTTGAATTTACCTACATAATATTTTGAGTGTATTTCACACGAGTATGCTATATTTGTTTCTTTAAACACATTTATCATCGATTGTAAAGACCAAGATGACAAGACAAGTGTACTACTGAACGAAAGCGACAAAACCCACAAAAGACAAAGTGACCGGTGAACTAAAAGAACGAACTAGTTCTTTTTTTTTAAATGAACTAAAATGACCGGTCACCAAAATGAACTTTTAAGCCCAAGCCTAGTTCTATATTTCAGTTAAATCCAAGTTTCAGAGGAGTAGAAATTGTTAGGGTCAAAAGGGGTGAAAGAGATTTAAGTACCATCAGAACCCCATATATATACTTTTGCAACCGTTTGGAACTGTATGCATAGCTGCCAGATAAAAATGGTGGAAAATCGTCAAATTTTAGGGAAAAACGTAAAAATCGTCAAATTGACTAAGCTAAATCGTCTCTAAAATCGTCATTGTAAAAAACCACTAACTATTAATAAGTTTTTAAAATTAATTGTTATTTTCCGTTGCTAATAAAATTTAATATATTCTGCCTGTTTTTTAAATTAAATAAAAATTTTCGTTTAGAAACTTTTTATTAAAGTAGCACAAACAAAAAATTTCAAAAGTATTGGCATTCATAAGAAAAGTAAGAAAATAAACGAAAACCAAGAAATATTAAACACCTATTTTGTATGTCCTGCTTAAGAACTTAAGTCTGGTAAACATCAATAAATTCAGACTTTCTGAAAGAAAAGTTTCATAATGTGAACTCAGACTAAAGAGAGTGGTTGTAAAATGCATGTAATAAAGCAGTACTAACTGATCAAATAGAACTTTTAAAAACATGCATCGTTCTAAAAAAAATCGTATTTTATATGATGAACAGCTTAGACATGAAAATTACTTCCAATTAAATAATAGGTGCAATCCCGTACTTTTTGGGCAAAGTTCAGTAAACTGAGAGTTAACAAACATAGACAAAAATGTCCAAAAGTACGGGAACAATAAAAACCATATTTCTGCCCCAAAAGAATTCTTTAGTATGAAATATGTATGTTCAAATAAATACATAAATGACACATTATCATGTATGATAGTAAAATTCAGTCGTATTCTTATATTTTTCAACATTATCTATTGTTTTATTATTAAAAATTTTTATTTTAAATATTTTGAAGAATAGTTTTCTCTTCAAAGCTCTCTCACTTTACCAAACTTTATGTTGAACACTTGTTCATTTTAATAAAATTACTTTTTATAGATATTATCAAAGTTGTTTGTGGGAATACTATTATTCATTAAAAGATTTTGTTTGTTGTGCTTAATTCCCTTTTTTAATAATTCATAACAAATGCTGAAATTTATTGTTGGATAAGCTGTTCCTATGCGCATTTCACTGGTTGCTTAGGCCAGATCATCAGGAAACGTTCTCCTAAATAATTTTAGAAAAGCCAAAGCTATCAGCAAACAAAACTACAGAGGGAATGAGAATTACCTACAAACACTCAAAAAGTCTTTTTTGCAACCATTCTTAAGAGTATTCCAACGCCAAGCGATGGAAAACCGTTTTCAAATGAAGAGGCATTAGCATTATGTTTAGATTTGAAGTTACCAAAAGAGCAATTTATTCAGCTCAGGGTAGGTGCGATTGGAAAAAGGTTCAAATCTGTATCCTGCTTATCATCACATAACTGCTGCTAAGAAGAACTGTTTGCCACCAAGGGATACTGTTAAAATCACACCAATTTCGGACGAGGTAAAACTTCAAGGTCTACTTAATCATATAGCTCAGCGTTTACAACAATCACTAATAGGAGATTATTTGAAAAAAATATGGGAACTGCCAGTTAACTGTATTTGGAAATGGGTCCCCATGGATATTTGGTAGTATAGATAGATGATGGATGGAAAAGTAGTCCAGGCTTTGGCTGACACAAAGGCTTTATCCAGCTGCACTATATGCCGAACCACATCAAGTCCCGGAAAAATCATTAGATAATACTAATGCATACGAATTTGGATTATCGCCGCTACATACAAGAATACGAATTATGGAGCACGTACTAAAAATCAGTTATGATTTGGGTTCAATAAGAAACAAAGACATGGACGTTCGGTCGTACTAGTTGAGAAAAGACGTGTTTCTTTTAACTCCGCATACGATTTTTTTTTAACATAAATTTGTTAATAATATAATTTTAACAAGCGAATTTGGACGCTCAATATAAAACTGAACAAAAGAAAAACTAAAAAAAAAAATTAAGAAAAAATACAAGAAAAAAAATATATATGCATGTACGCACATACATACTTGTAAATAATCTGTGCAAACAAATATTTATTCTTTTTTTTATTATCTCGGTGTAACAATAACATTATACATAATAAAAAGAGCACAGTCAAAAAAAAAAAAAAAAAAATTAAAACGGCGAAAAAACAAAAACAACTCCATATGAGTAACAACAAAAATGAATGATACTCATGCTAGTGAAAGCAATGTGGAAATAAACATAACAACAGAAAACAATTGTAACTACCGCGTTACCACTGATACCATAAACTCAAACATATACGCAATGGAAAACAAACAAGAAAAAATTTCTCAAAAACCACAAGTGAAAGTTGGTATGGACAGGTATATAACAGTGCTTAAACGTGGTTGCAGCCCTGCCTCTTCAGCTGTAGCCTCGGCCTCGAAAGTTCCATCTTCTGATAGAATAAATTCACAAAATCGTTTTGCAATTCTGGAGGATGAATCTTCTGAAGCACCTAACGTCATAAAATCGTCGAAGCCACCCTGGATATATCTTAGAGAGCAAAACTCAAGTGAGCTAATAAAAAGTTTAATCTCGGTGATAGGTGAAATTTCGTTTTACGTTGCTGCAATCAAGCGTGGTATGAGAATGATTTTCGTAAAATAATTAATAAGTTTGAAACACTTAAAAAAAAGCTTCTATACATACCAACTGAAAAGCAGTAAAGGTCTTCAGGTTGTGATTAAGGGCATTGACTCATGTGTGGACCCAAAATAAAAACATTTTTAGAAGAAAAAGGCTTCAAAATCAAAAATGTTACAAATATTAAAAATAGAGAAATAAAAATCCCCAACCACTATTTCGAGTGGAGTTAGAGCCCGGCGAAAATAAATTAAACACATCCCATTTACAGTTTAAAATAAATCCTGTACAGAAAAATCACGATAGAACGGCCGCACAAAAGAAATGGGCCCGTTCAGTGTTTAAACTGCCAAGAATTTGGTCATACTAGGGCATACTGTCACTTACCCTCTATTTGCGTCGTATGTGGAGAATTACATGGTACCGTCCTGTGCGATAAGTAAAAAATACCCCAAAGGAAAAAAATGTAGCAACTGTGGTGGTAATCACACTGCCAACTATAGAGGATGCCCGGTATATTCGATTGTCAAGCGTTCTGTTGGACAGAAACTTAATCCCCCTCAAACGCAGGCAACTAATCAAGAAAACTCGTACAGCGTCCAGATACCGCAGACAAATAATAACACAACCTCGTACGCTAATGTCTTAAAATCGATTCCTATGCCACTGCAAGGTGATTTACCAAATAATGAAGAAATTGCCATTTCTAATTTAACTCGGCTAGAAAAAACCATGGAAACACTAGTGCAAACAGTTAATAATTTTACTAGCGCAATGGGTAATATGATGCAACAAAGGTTAAGAATGCAATCAATGTTATTGCAAGCTGTACTAAACAAGCCATGAACTGTTTAAAAATTTCCTTTTGGAACGCAAACGGCATCCGCCAACAGAAAAAGGAACTAGAATACTTTCTTAAAAATAAACAAATTGATGTTATGATGTTTTCTGAAACTCATCTGACCTCAAGAAATACGTTTAAAATCAATGGTTATATACTATATGATACCAAGGACCCTCGCGGTAGAGCTTGTGGAGGTTCTGCCATTTTGATAAAAAACCGAGTAAAACACTACTTAATCAGTGATCATCGTGAAGATTATCTCCAAGCAACGAACATTTGTGTTGAGGAATTAAATCGAAACCTAGTAATTTCATCATTATACCCCCCTCCCCCCCCCCCTAGATTTTCAATATCAGAAATCCAATTTAATAAATATTTCAAATCATTAAGACCCTGCTTCCTAACTGCTGGTGATTACAACGCTAAGCACACTTTCTGGGGGTCACGACTTATGACACCTAAGGGTCGTGTCGTGTTTAACACAATTTGTAAAATGGATCTAAATGTGGTCGCGAGTAGACAACCAACAAATTGGCATACTGATCAGCAAAAAGTTCCAAAGGTCATAGATTTTGAAGTGGTTAAAAACATCCCCGCAGATACGATTTATGTTGAAACTTCTTTAGAATTATCTTCTAATCACACGCCTACAATTCTTACTATAACCCTAATAGAATTGTATCTCCGTCTGGTTACTTAGTGACGTCGGCAACACAAATAAATTGCTTAAAATATAAAAAATATCTCAGTACCTATTGCACTGAAAATATTCCGCTTAGTACACCGGAGAATGTGAATCTTTCTATTGTTAATTTTGACAATTATCTAAAACTAGCTGTTCAACATTCTAGCATACCCCCAAAAAAATCAAAAATAGTAAAATATATTCTGCAGATATCAAAAATTATTTTCGGGAATGAAATATTTTATTAATTAATTCATTTATTAATGATGTGCTAATAATCCCAATTTTTGAATGAAAATACTGAAATTTATTGTTGTGGGAAAGCTAGTTTCTATGCGCATTTCGCTGGTTGCTTAGGCCAGCTCGTCAGGAAACTTTTTCCAAATACTTTAGAAAAGCTAAAAATATTATACAAGTAAGACCATAAAGTGAATAAGAATTTTAAACACTCAGCTCTTAAATGTAACAATATCAAAGCTTCAACAAAGTCACAACAATAAACCATCAATTTTTTCTTTCTTACATTCCCCTACAATTGGCTGGGTTTTTTCCAACACGAATTGTAGTTGTAAGAGGATAGAAAGAAAAAAACAACATTAAAAAAAACAAGTTGCTTAAATAAAGCAGCTTGCCATTTCAGTTTTTTATTTGCAGATGTTGAGCGTCTCTTGACTGAAAAAAGGAGAGCTCGAAGAGAATGGCAATTGCATAGATCCCTTCAACTTAAGAATTTACTAAAAGAGTGCACAAAAAGGCTAAGAAAGTTACTGCAGTCTCAGAACACGGCTTCCCTGGAAAAATATCTTAAGGAACTTGATGCAACTTCTCAATCAGACTACTCATTATGGCGTGCAGCTAGAAATCTTAATAGACCAGTTATCACTAAACCACCATTAAGAAACTCAAATGCAAATTGGGCACGAAATGATGTAGAAAATGGAAATCTTTTTCTAATCATTTGAAAAACGTATATACCCCGCATACATCTCCCGATATTGCTGTCAAGTTGCCACCTGTTGCTGTTAGAGCTGCTGTTCCACTTAGATTTGAGATAAAAGAAATCGAAAAGGCTATTCATGATTTAAACCCCAAGAAAGCTCCTGGTTTTGATAAGATCAGCAACAAAATGCGTTTAGAGCTACCCAGCATAGCAAAGAAAATTATTCTCTTGATTTTTAATGCTATTTTACGCCTTGAATACTACCCACAAGAATGGAAAGTATCCTTAGTTACAATGATACCTAAACCAGGAAAGGATCCTTAAAAAGTTGAGTCATATAGACCTATAAGCTTATTGTCTAATATATAAAAGCTGTTTGAGAAACTGTTAGTGTCAAAATTAGCCCCAATTGGAAATGTAAATAGATGTATTCCTAACCATCAATTCGGCTTTAGAAGAGAACACGCACAATTAAACAAACCCATCGTATAGTAAACGCCATAAGAAAAGCCTTTGAAGAAAAAAAAATATTGTTCCGCCCTCTTCATTGATGTTTCACAAGCTCTTGATAAAGTCTGGAATGAAGGGTTATTACATAAATTCAAGCTAAACTTACCAGTAAACACACACAAGCTGTTAGAAACCTACTTAGTCGGTCGAAAGTTTATTATTAAAGAAGGTGCTTTTTTAAGTTCTCCTCAGCCAATTAACGCTGGGGTCCCTCAGCGAAGCATCGTTGGCCCTGTGTTATACTTAATATATACCTCAGACAAGCCAACAAATAACCACACCCTAACTTCAACATTTGTTGATGATACAGCTTTTTTAAGCGTACACGAAAACTGTTATGAAGCATCTCGTTACTGGCAGGATCATATATTTGAACTGGAAAAGTGGTTAAAACAATGGAGGATAAAGGTCAATGAGCAAACATGCGTACATATAACATTCACCTTGCGTCGGGAGTACTGTCCCCCTATTAAAATCAATAAGCAATTACAACTCTATATTAAAGCCAATCTGCTGCTACGGTATTCAGCTATGGGGCACTGCCTCGGCCTCAAATATCGAAAAAATTCAAAGGCGTCAAAATAAACTTCGTCGAATAATCACAGTCGCTCCCTGGTTTGTTAAAAACTCAAATATTCACAAGGATCTCAATGTAAAAACTATTAGTAAAAACTATGATAACACTGCATTTACACGTGAAAGTACTTTCATGAAAATTCTGTATACGAATTACAAATAAAAATTTCAATTAAATGGACGACTTTCTTGAAAATTTCTTGTGCGATTACACAGGAAAGTGAAAGATCATTTTTAAAATGCCATCAAAGCGAAAAGTTGCAAAAATTATTTAACTTCTAGAATTAAAAAAACTAGAAATGGAAGGTATATGTATGATTTATTATACATATCCCATAAAATTAGGTATGCACATTATAAATTTATTAATTTAATTATACTTTGATGTTTTAATTTTTTCTTCATGTGTGTTGTTTTGATTACTACCAAATGAGAGTTGCCAAAGTTATCACATACACAAATTTATAGGGCAATAGTTGGAAATAATTATTATGTTAACTTTTTAATAACATTTTTGTGTTTTATAACACGCAATGTCATTTTTTATGTATATTTGAAGAAAAATATTATAAATACATTCATACATACACACAAGAAAATACATAGGTTAAATTACCTAAAAATATGGTATAAAATTAAATAAGCGCAAGGAAAGCATGGAATTATCTAAGTTTCTTAGGTAATATAACTACATATTAAATTAGGTAATTTCTATGTTCGAAAAAGTAAGAAAATTTACCAATATTTGAAAAGTTATTTTATTTTTGGGAAATTATCCAATGACGATTTATTTTCTGAGGAATATGTTGCATAAATGTTACATGTTCTACATTTTTGTGTTCGTTTGTAGAAAAAATAAAACTGTGGGAAACATTTCTTTTGTGGATATGTTGGTGAAAAACATGCGAAACATGTTGCATATTTAACCCACACTTTTACTTAAGGTGTTTAAACTGCCCTGTTTTATAACTTTGGCACTTCTACTATGTTCGCACAACCAAGGTTTTATTTTGTTTGTCATAACACAAACTGCTTAGAATTTTGTGAAAATATTGCTTAAAAATAATATATTAAAATGTTGACACATTAAAATAAAAAATTGTATGTATATTATTTTCGTTTTAAGTGCTGGTTCACACTGTTCAAGAGTTTTTAGGAGAGAAAGGAAAAGAAATGGAATTCTCTTTGCCCTTATATCCTAAAAGCTCAAGACCTGACGGCTGAAACTTTAACTATTTAAACCAGCACTAACTTTTTCCAAGCCATTAGTAATGTCAATATTGGTTACAAAACCGCAATAGCTTGCATAAAACGCTGAAATAGCTAATGACGTACATTAATAATAAAAGTGTAATAGTTTTAAATAAAAGCAACTAATTTTGTTCTATTGAAGTTGCACAACATGTAAAATTTTGTTGTAAAGTAAGCATATTTGAAAAAACTATATACTTCTTTCAGTTACACACTTTAAATAAAATTAACTTCCTTATTCATTTCATTGTAATATGCAATTTATCAATTCATAATGTATAACAATTAACTAAATTATCTACTGAAACATTTTACTTGATTGTCTTTCTAAATCTATATATCGCTCATTTGCTGCAACGTCGTAATTATTAAAAAAATACATTTCGAAATAAACGTGTTTAAAATTTTTGATTTGTTTGATCCACTTGGAAAAAAACGAGAAAGGATAAAATATTTAAGAAGCGACCATTATTATCAATTATGTATTTTCGCATTGGTAAAATTACCTAGATTATTTTTTTGTGTATACAAAATAAATTAAATTTAAAATTATTATTTTTTTGTGTGTACAAAATATGAAGGGAAAAAATTATTTTTTGCCTAAAAATTTAAATTTTTTTTTTAAAAATACATAAAAAATGCAAAATGGAAAATAGTTTCAAGTCTAGTTATTTTTTCGCAAAGTCACATAACCTATGAGCAAAATGAGACAAAGATCATAAAAATCGATGCACGCGTTTCGCTTTTATTCGCAATTGAGTAAATGTATGAATTTCAAAAATTTGCTCGAGATATGCACAACATTATTTGGAGAAAACATTGACACCTTTTTCATGATTCTGAGAATTAAAAAAAAGGAATAAACAAAAGGTTATTTGATTTTTATGATTGCGGTAATAAATGTATGTGGACAATTAAACGGAAAGTGGACCTTTTTATTATTTGGGTTTTTCCGGTGGCTACCTATATGATTTTTTTACATTTAAGGGTGGTCATTATTTGGAAAGTTTTGCACAGTTTGAAACGTACAAGTGCTGAATCAGGTATATAGCCAGCCGCCCTTAAAATATGCGCCCATTTATAAGTACCTGGCAGTAAAATATTCAAAAATACGTAGTATTTATAGGTGTGCATTGATCGATTTTTGGCATTCAGCCAGTGCCGACGAACGCGAACAGTAAAAGTGATTTTTCTCCAGTTTTTTAAAAGTGAATAACAACAAAACATAAAATATATCAATATGGAAAACAACAAGTGCCCATATTTGGATGAATATTGTTACGTTTGTGGTCATATCGTCCGAAAAATACAGAAAAAAGATCGAAAAAATTTGTTTACTGAGCAATTCAAAACCGCGTATTGTAATTATTTCGATGAAGCAGATTTAAGTGGTGCAAATTTTACGCCGAACACAGTGTGCAACAGTTGTTATACTACCCTTCTAAAATGGATTCACGGAAAAAGTAGAAAGTTATCTTTTATGAAGCCAGTAATTTGGGTGGAAGACACAACTGGACATGATGAATCCAGGTGCTATGCATGCATAAATTTTCGTCCTGGATTAAACTGACAACAATTGAAAACAAAAGTATACACTGCTGCATTTACTGCCACACTTCCAGTGCAACGCCCTGCTGATACCGATGCACCTAAACCTCCGAGTGCGGATACTGTGTCCCTGCTAGCCGAAACCGTTTTCACCAATCCGACCGATTTGGATGATGCTGATTGGATACCCGATATTGAAAATAGTGCACCACAACCGCTACCACAAATCGAAATGGATTACATTGTGGCCAAGCTGGGACTATCACAACACGACTCCGAATGGCTGACATCATTTTTGAAGAGAAGAAAACTCACACAGCAAAATGTCAGCGCAACATCATACCGACAACGCCAAGCTGATTTTCAGAAATTTTATTCCGTTGACGAAGCAAATACGTTCACGTACTGCCATGATATCCCAGGTTTAGTGAAAAAATTGGGAATGGATTATATCGCTGGCGACTGGCGTTTATTCATCGATGGTTCAGTTACTAGTTTGAAGGCTGTGCTGCTGCACAAAAAAAATAAAAAACCATGCATTCCATTGGGATTCAGCACAACTATGAAGGAAACGTATGAAGCATTGGGCGAAATGTTGAAGAAAATCAAATACGATGAACACAAATGGAACATTTGTTGCGATCTGAAGGTGGTCAACATACTACAAGGGATTATAGAAAAGGGCGGATATCCAAAATACTTCTGCTTCCTTTGTAATTGGGATTCACGATACAAAGGAAATCAATATCAATGTAAAGATTGGAAAGGAAGAACTCCCGAGCTCAACAAACAATTAAAATTACGCAATGAACCTATGATAAAGGACCTGGATGATATTTTGTTGCCACCGCTCCACATGAAACTGGGAATAGCTGGGAAATTCGTTGAAGTGGTGGTCAAAAAAGTTAACGGCGCCTTTGACTGTTTGAAATCCATCTTTCCGAAACTCAGTGATGAGAAAATTAAAAACGGTACGTATCGTACTCTGTATTTCAATATTGTCATATCTAAATTTGTTAATTTCTATACATTCGCATTACCAATAATTTTTTCGTTTTTCTTATGTATTTAAAACAGGTATTCTCAATGGACCTGATATTCGGAAATTGATCAAAAGTGATTCTTTCACACATTTGCTTTCAGAGCATCACGACCACCAACATGCATGGAACGCATTGAAAGAAGTAATAGCAGGCGTTCTAGGAAAGAACCGTGTCCAGCGAGAAGAGATACAGCAACGAGTGGACAGGTTGCTGTTTTATTTCGAAAAAATCGGTGCATCCATGACGCTGAAATTGCATTTCTTGCACCACCACCTCGATACTTTTTTGGCACAATCACCTCAGGAATCAGACGAACAAGGAGAGAGGTTCCACCAGGTGACCATGCCATTTGAAAAGCGATTCAAAGGCAAAAAATTGGATGCATTGCTTGCGGAGGTTTGTTGGTGGAGTTCCACAATTATGCAGTTTGAAGAAAGCACCGAAGATGAAGACATTGAAATTGGTGGACACAGTGAAAGAAACACGCCCTTGAATAGTATGTGTATCTCGGATGACGATACAGACTCAGACCATGAATATGAACAACCTACGAAGAAAACAAGATCATCAGAACCACAAGCGTCAACTTCTACAAGGATGGATATTGCCAATAATTGAAAAAATGTTCTAAATGTTGTTTTTATGCATATTATAATTGCGTATTAATTGCATATTATTTTATTTTCATTAAGTTTTTATAAATAAAGTTTTTTTTTGCATGATAATTTTTTAATTTATATTTTTATTTTAAGGGTGGTGGCTATAACTGATTTTTGAAATTCATACCTTTACTCAATTGCGAATAAAAGCGAAACGCGTGCATCGATTTTTATGATCTTTGTCTCATTTTGCTCATAGGTTATGTGACTTTGCGAAAAAATAACTAGACTTGAAACTTTTTTCCATTTTGGATTTTTTATGTATTTTTAAAAAAAAAATTTTTTTCCCTTCATACATTCATTTTTAACTTCGAAAGTATTACTTGTATAGGAAAACAATATATGAACAGATTAAGGGAATTGTAATTCTTAATTTTTTATAATTTATTTCAACTAAATTGGGCTAGGGGTTGTCGAGCTATGTCAAACAACAGGGCCTAAAACGTGATAAATTCCCCTATACGATAGTACTAACTTCAAATCGATACTAACTTCAAATCGCAGGTAAGAAGACAAACGAATGATGCAGAAATTCTTCTTTTTGGGTCTAATTTCACATACAGTTCACAGAATTGAGTTGGCAAATCATGTATTGTACTGTGTTATTGTTAGTTCATATTTAATATATGAAGATTCAATAAATAAATAATGAAAAAAAAACCAACAATGACTTAAGAAGCATGTTCAGGATGACTTTTGCAAATGTGGGTTGATTAAAGGCCAACCAAAATAAAGATCAGGCAGTACGAATGATGGGAAAAGCATCTGAAATAACAGGTGTTGATATAAGTCTAATTTCAAGATTTAAAACAATTATTGATGTACTTGCACGCAATGAACAAATTGATTATAGAAAATTAGGTGATTACGTCAAAGAACAGCACGAATATATACTACCAAATATCCATGGAGAAATATGTCTGCAACAGTTCACAAAATCCTTTATCATGAAGAGGATGTCATTAGGCATCATTTGTTACCACTAGAAGATCTGTCAGAGAAAGCCCAGGAAAAAAGGAATAAAGATTACAGATTTTATAGGGGCCACAATACCAGAAAAATCTTACGATCTGTTTAATATATTGTTGCCAACGCTCATCTCGAAGATTCGAAGTGAATGCAAAGTAAAACATCGGGACTTTGATGAAGAAGCAAAAGCGCTGCTCAGGATAGAGGTAATACAGAATGAAATATGGAATATTTGAAGGCAATTTTCCAACCGAATGAATCTTAGATACAACTAACTTTTGTTGTTATATAGGCAAAAAATATATTTTTTGTCCTTATTGTTATTTAAACAAAAAAAAGAATAAACATTACAAAATTTACACTTATTTATTTTTTAACTTTGTTGTTAAACCTGTTGTTGAGTTGATAATGTAAAAACCTATTCACAAAATTATTCTAGGTATTTTTAAATGCTTCTGCAATTTCTTAAAGATATAGTGTTATATACGAGGCAAATGTATATGCATATAAAGGTAATACATATGAATACTTATTTGTTCTTTCGCTGATAAAAAATATTTTCTTCAGAAATATATAAAAATGTTTATATTTTTCGAAAGAAAACATTAGGAATATGGTTGTAGAAGCAATTTTTAGTGAATTTGACATTTTGTACTCTCACATGCCTTATACAAAAACAAAGTTTTCAAACGAAAAATAAAATTTATTTAAGTAAAAAATTCTAATAATTCAACTCACCGATCTTTATACAATCAGAAAAGTAATTTTTTCTAATATGCCCAATATTTTCTAGAAAATTATGATCAATATCG
Source organism: Pollenia amentaria (assembly GCA_943735925.1). Taxonomy (NCBI): domain Eukaryota; kingdom Metazoa; phylum Arthropoda; class Insecta; order Diptera; family Polleniidae; genus Pollenia; species Pollenia amentaria. The sequence goes on along the minus strand of OX031008.1, from coordinate 47,898,743 downwards.
AGTGCTAAATAGTATTGCATTTTTTGAAAAAAAAACCGTTTTTCGGGATTGGGAATAGGGGTACTTCCTAATCAAAAATGGAGATGATTTTCAGTCCACTGTTTTAAGAACTTTGCCAAACATTAAACTTGAACTTTTGGTCAAACATTAAAATTATTATTTATATAGTGTAAATGAAATAAAGGGCTTTCAATATGAGTTAAAAATTATAATGTTAAGGTTTGACATTCTATATATATGACATGAATAAAGATATCCTAATGATATTTGGCAGTTATGTAGATAAAAATGTTCTTAAAACAGTGTAATAAAAACATCCCTGTTTTTAAATAAAAACAAGTCTTATATACCCTTCACCATGGTATTTAAATATATATTATTATGATTATATAAACTATACATATAAATAATTATACATACATATATTTAAACAAACTTAATTATAATAAAAAGGGTATTATAAAATAATAAAAAGAGTATTTTTTTAAGGATTTTAGTATTTTGATATAAAGCTTAATAACAAAACCTAATGAATTTTTTTTAATAAAGAAAATGGATACATTTTTAAATAAAAAATATTATAGATACAAAAAAAAAAGTTTAATTGATGCAACGTGAAGTGTGTGGTATTCGAACCCGAAAAATCATAGAAAAATATTTGCGACAAGGCAACTAGCCCATTTAGCCACTGAGAGACATAAAATAACATCATTAAATAAGGCATATAACTACATTTATTTTTTTAAGCAGATTTCTTTGCCTGAGTTTGTTGTTTGTGTATAATAGCTGCATAGGTGAAACTAAAGAAGTTCAACACAAGAACAAGAAAACTACAACAACATACTACTTTAGTTGTTTGCAGGGTTACAATTTTGCATTATTAAAAAGCGGATCAAAGTGTGATTTTATAAATGTAAAGACGCATAAAATAGTCGTTTTACAAAATAAAAGTCGGAAACCTCTTAGTGATTATATTTATAAATACCAAATAAAACATACCGAACATAAAAGAATCAAGCTTAATAAAAAAAACATGTAGCGTTGTTGATATTTTCTGACTTAATTATAACATGAGTTGTTTGCATTGTTGACGCTTTAAAATAAATTTGAAAATATATTATATGCATTTGTATTTATTTAAGTATAAATTTTCTAAAGAACATTCTACTATTTTATCTATGTCAATGTTTCAAAACAAAAAAAAAAGGCAATGTTGCTAAACGGAGAATACAGACTAGATCTCTGTACGTCATATTACGGGTGCTTGTTAAAAAAACAAATCGTAAAATTAGATGAGTTTAAAAGGTCTCGGAAAAATCGCAGACCACCAAAAAAGATCAAATTGCAATTATTGTCGACGAGCGATAACCTTGTATGTTTGTGCGAAATTAATTGAAAACTTTTAAACAGTGTAACCATTTTTGCAGCTAAATTCAGCACTAAAAACTTTAATTTTCCTGAAAAATTTTCATTTGGACCTTTTTTTAGCTTTTTTAAAATTAAAAAAATTATTTTCGGGAATGAAATTTTTATTATTAATGATGTGCTAATAATCCCAATTTATGATTAAAAACTCTGAAATTTAATGTTGTGGGAAAGCTAGTTTCTATGCGCATTTCGCTGGTTGCTTAAGGCCGGTATTCACTATCCTATTTAGTCGCACGATATGTCAAAAAAATCGTGTGTGCTCATAATGTATGACAGTGTGGCTTAAAAATGAATTGAGTGACAGATTTTTTTGACAAGTCTGTCCGACTTGGAAATGTTTTAAAAATTTTCATAAAATGATAGATTATATGCGATCAGAGTTGCATTTTCTTGTAAAGTTGATGAGTCATTTGAGTTTGCATCTTTTTTTGTGGGATAGTGTGGCATTGACAGCAGATTTTGCAGACATTTTTTTTATGTCGGATAGAATTCCGTCAGATTTTCGTGTGAATGAATCGTACGATTATGTAGGATAGTGAATACCGGCCTTTAGGCCAGCTCGTCAGGAAACTTTTTTCAAATACTTTAGAAAAGCTAAAAATATTATACAAGTAAGACCATAAAGTGAATAAGAATTTTAAACACCCAGGTCTTACTTGTAACAATATCAAAGCTTCAACAAAGGGAAATGTAAGAAAGAAAAATTCACTGTTTATTGTTGTGTCTTTGTTGAAGCTTTGATATTGTTACAAGTAAGACCTGAATGTTTAAAATTCTTATTCACTTTCACTTTATGGTCTTACTTGTATTTGGAAGTATTTGGAAACATTTTCCTGACGAGCTGGCACATCATTAATAAATAAATTAATTAATGTTAAATTTCTTTTGGTTGATTTTAAAAGATGGGAAAAATATCAGCGATTAAAATTTTTACCCATGTTAAAACAATAAAAATCTTTAATAATTTTAATATTTTAGCTTGTTTTGTTCGTATTGAGTAAACTTTTCTTAAATAAAGAAACATATTGCTTTAACCAAGCCACACATATATTTATAATAAGTAATTTTGTGGTTTGGATGAAACTTATTTTTTTAAATATTTAATCAATTTTGTATCTTGAAACAGGAAAATCCAAAAATTAATTTCTTGATTTTAACTTATTTCGTTCGTATTTAGTAAAATTTTATTAAATAAAGAAATAAGACATTTTTTCTGGAGATTTAGTAAGTTATTCTTTCCGTAAAACCCATGCGGTTTTTTTCAAAAATTATAAAAGAAATTTTAAAAATAACATGTCAACACTGTGTGGACAACAAGCGTCCAATTTTAAAATTAACTGTCAATTTCAGGATATCAAAAAAACGCCTTTTTCCGCACAAACACATTTGAGACAAAAACCAAGTTTTAAGAGTTTGTTTTTAATGTAGTTGTGCGAAAGAAAAGTTTTTCGTATCTAGTGAAAAAGGCAGTTAATTAAATTTAAAAATCGTTTTTTAATATAAAAAAAATTCTTTTTTGAAAAATCGGTACACAGCCGAGACTCGAACGAGCCTATTGCTAGGCCTTAGGCAGCCTCTCAGACAACTCGTTACTCTTTACGTAAATGTTGCGGATACGTTAACGTTGCGGTCGACTTCAATGGTTGGTAGTTACTAAAAATACGCAAACGTATCTTATGTTCTTAAAGTGTGTTAAAAAAATACAAAGAAAATTAAAGAAAAACAATTGTGTTTTGTTTTGATTTTGCAGTCAGTGTTGCTTCAAAGCATGTTAATAATGGTCTTGTTTGAAATCGCCAATACATAACGATATCAACGCTTTTCTAAAAATGAAGTAGAATATATGTTCATATGTATATTTACAGATATGCTTGTATGTGCAGCACTGAAAAATGCTATAACACATAGGTAAGGAGTTATGGACTTTACATTTTTTTAAGACTTTATTAATATCTCTTTAAGTACAAATTTCCGATTTTCGAAAGAATTCTTTCTTTAAAAAAAATAAAAAAAACCCAAAAAAAAACCCCGCAAGACTGGTAGCAAGAAAGGGAAAAAAAAAGAAAAAAAGAAACTTTGTACGGAAAAAAAAGACACAGGAAAAAAGAAACTTTTAACCTTAAAAAAAAAAAAAAAAGAATTAGAAAACAAGTGACATGGTGAAGACTGGGTGGATATATCCACTGAAGCGAGAGGAGTTGGTGGAGATCATGCGGGAGTTTTCCTTAGACACCGCCGGTACAGTAGACGAGTTACGCAAACGCCTGGCCCAATTTATTAGTGACGAACACAGCTTGGAGGTCACCCCTCGGTTGCAGGCCTTGCAGGAACACTTTGAAGCTGGAAGTTCGTTGACGGTACCCGGGAGGAGTACCCTGAAATCGCCACAGCCGAAAAATAAAAGGGAAGACGCCCCGTCGGAAAACAGTGAGCCGGCGGAAGGCCTGAAAATCCCTAGTTTGAGCGGCAGGGTTCATCTCATGGACCAGGTGCGGAAGTGGGGCCTATCCTATAACGGTAATAGTGAGCCTCTGGCCTTTATCGAACGAGTCGAAGAACTAACCGAGATTTATGAGGTTATGTTGGACCACCTACCCCGGGTTATGCCCGAATTTCTGTGTGAACGGGCTCTGGCATGGTACCGGATGGTACTCGAGTTTCTGCAGAATTTCGACACGAGCATACGAATTGCCGGACTGACGTTGAACTGCTCTAGTAGTGAAGCTGTAACCCAAAGGCCATGCCACCGGCCCGTGCAAGATCACGCAACACCCGGGGAGGTCGTTGTGGGCCAGGAATAACAGCCGGAGCCCATAACAACGGAACAAGCAATGATCACGGCGTTTTTGGAAAAGGAGCTACCCAAGTTCAAGGAGCTGCACGGGGTCTCCAATGTAGCCAGCCACAAAATTATACTCACCGACGACAGGCCTATAAAGATCCGCTACGCGCCCAGGAATCCAGCCATGCAGGCCATCATCGACTCAGAGGTTAATGACCTGATTGCTCAAGGTTGCATCGAGCGGTCGCACAGTCCATACTGCTTCCCCATTACCCTGGTCAAGAATAAAAATGGCTCCTGGAGAACATGCATGGATTTCCGTCAGCTTAATATCAGGTCAGTACCCGATGCGTATCCTCTTCCCCGTATAGAGTATCCTTAATAAATTGCGTAAAGCACGGTATATTAGTAGTATAGATTTAAAAAACTGGTATTGGCAAATACCCATGGAAGAGGGTAGTAAGCAATACACCGTATTTGCCGTGCCCGGTCGAGGGCTGTACCACTGAAGAGTTATGCCGTTCGGCCTGCATTTAGCCCCGGCCACGTACCAGCGAGCTCTCGATAGCGTTATTGGCCCCGACATGGAACCCCATGCAAATCCCAAAACCACCCGAGGGATCTCCAGGGAGACGAATCCAGCCCGACAACCGAAGACAACCCGCCATGGTTCGTTCCAAACCCCCCTGAGACGAACGTACCCATAACGCCTGGCAGACGGCTGGGGCTAACCCACTCGCCATGGGACGGCACACCGTCCGAGCTAGAGGAATTATTAAGAGCAGAACTGGGCGAGTTCGACACCACCCTAGCTACGAAGAACGAGAGGAAGACGAAGCCGAGAGGTGGGGATGGCCCGCCCGGCGCATATCCGACAGTTCCTCAGACCAGTCGGCGCCTGCCTCCCCGTGTCTGTCCATCTATACCTCGTTATCGCTAGACTCCGTCCATTTGTCAAGCCGCACGAGTATAGGTACGACACCATCACCCCCTGACGACAACCGCCCAGCTATTGCCCCTATGCCGCCGTCTGTAACCGCGACCCAGGAACTCGATAGCCCAGATCGCACGCCAGCGGTGCCAATTCCAGAAGTCAACGGGTCGCCGGGTGACGGAAAAGGAACCAAGGCCGAAACATGGCCGGACGACCTAAGATACATCGTGGAGACTTCAATGCAGGCAAGCCAGCCCGGTCACCGGCTAAAGTTCATCCACCATAGCGGCCAGAAGACGTACCGGGTCAAGATTTCGAAGGGAGGGAGCGTGCAAGTAGAGGCTCTGCCGTGATTTTATAAATGTAAAGACGCACAAAATAGTCGTTTTACAAAATAAAAGTCGGAAACCTCTTTTAGTGATTATATTTATAAATACCAAATAAAACATACCGAACATAAAAGAATCAAGCAAAATAAAAAAAACATGTAGCGTTGTTGATATTTTCTGACTTAATTATAACATGAGTTGCTTGCATTGTTGACGCTTTAAAATAAATTTGAAAATATATTATATGCATTTGTATTTATTTAAGTATAAATTTTCTAAAGAACATTCTACTATTTTATCTATGTCAATGTTTCAAAACAAAAAAAAGGCAATGTTGCTAAACGGAGAATACAGACTAGATCTCTGTACGTCATATTACGGGTGCTTGTTAAAAAAAAGTCGTAAAATTAGATGAGTTTAAAAGGTCTCGGAAAAATCGCAGACCACCAAAAAAGATCAAATTGCAATTATTGTCGACGAGCGATAACCTTGTATGTTTGTGCGAAATTAATTGAAAACTTTTAAACAGTGTGACCATTTTTGCAGCTAAATTCAGCACTAAAAACTTTAATTTTCCTGAAAAATTTTCATTTGGACCTTTTTTAGCTTTTTTAAAAATGTGTTAAATTTCAAAAATTATTTTCGGGAATGAAATTTTTATTATTAATGATGTGCAAATAATCCCAATTTATGATTAAAAACAATGAAATTTAATGTTGTGGAAAAGCTAGTTTCTATGCGCATTTCGCTGGTTGCTTAGGCAAGCTCGTCAGGAAACTTTTTCCAAATACTTTAGAAAAGCTAAAAATATTATACAAGTAAGACCATAAAGTGAATAAGAATTTTAAACACTCAGGTCTTACTTGTAACAATATCAAAGCTTCAACAAAGGGAAATGTAAGAAAGAAAAATTCACTGTTTATTGTTGTGTCTTTGTTGAAGCTTTGATATTGTTACAAGTAAGACCTGAATGTTTAAAATTCTTATTCACTTTCACTTTATGGTCTTACTTGTATTTGGAAACATTTTCCTGACGAGCTGGCACATCATTAATAAATAAATTAATTAATGTTAAATTTCTTTTGGTTGATTTTAAAAGATGGGAAAAATATCAGCGATTAAAATTTTTACCCATGTTAAAACAATAAAAATCTTTAATAATTTTAATATTTTAGCTTGTTTTGTTCGTATTGAGTAAACTTTTCTTAAATAAAGAAACATATTGCTTTAACCAAGCCACACATATATTTATAATAAGTAATTTTGTGGTTTGGATGAAACTTATTTTTTTAAATATTTAATCAATTTTGTATCTTGAAACAGGAAAATCCAAAAATTAATTTCTTAATTTTAACTTATTTCGTTCGTATTTAGTAAAATTTTATTAAATAAAGAAATAAGACATTTTTTCTGGAGATTTAGTAAGTTATTCTTTCCGTAAAACCCATGCGGTTTTTTTCAAAAATTATAAAAGAAATTTTAAAAATAACATGTCAACACTGTGTGGACAACAAGCGTCCAATTTTAAAATTAACTGTCAATTTCAGGATATCGAAAAAACGCCTTTTTCCGCACAAACACATTTGAGACAAAAACCAAGTTTTTAGAGTTTGTTTTTAATGTAGTTGTGCGAAAGAAAAGTTTTTCGTATCTAGTGAAAAAGGCAGCTAATTAAATTTTAAAATCGTTTTTTAATATAAAAAAAATTCTTTTTTGAAAAATCGGTACACAGCCGAGACTCGAACGAGCCTATTGCTAGGCCTTAGGCAGCCTCTTAGACAACTCGTTACTCTTAACGTAAATGTTGCGGATACGTTAACGTTGTGGTCGACTTCAATGGTTGGTAGTTACTAAAAATACGCAAACGTATCTTATGTTCTTGAAGTGTGTTAATAAAAAACAAAGAAAATTAAAGAAAAAAATTGTGTTTTGTTTTGATTTTGCAGTCAGTGTTGCTTCAAAGCATGTTGATAATGGTCTTGTTTGAAATCGCCAATACATAACGATATCAACGCTTTTCTAAAAATGAAGTAGAAAAGTAGAATATATGTTCATATGTATATTTACAGATATGCTTGTATGTGCAGCACTGAAAAATGCTATAACACATAGGTAAGGAGTTATGGACTTTACATTTTTTTAAGACTTTATTAATATCTCTTTAAGTACAAATTTCCGATTTTCGAAAGAATTCTTTCTTTAAAAAAAATAAAAAAAACCCAGAAAAAAACCCCGCAAGACTGGTAGCAAGAAAGGGGAAAAAAAAAAGAAAAAAAGAAACTTTGTACGGAAAAAAAAGACACAGGAAAAAAGAAACTTTTAACCTTAAAAAAAAAAAAAAAAAGAATTAGAAAACAAGTGACATGGTGAAGACTGGGTGGATATATCCACTGAAGCGAGAGGAGTTGGTGGAGATCATGCGAGAGTTTTCCTTAGACACCGCCGGTACAGTAGACGAGTTACGCAAACGCCTGGCCCAATTTATTAGTGACGAACACAGCTTGGAGGTCACCCCTCGGTTGCAGGCCTTGCAGGAACACTTTGAAGCTGGAAGTTCGTTGACGGTACCCGGGAGGAGTACCCTGAAATCGCCACAGCCGAAAAATAAAAGGGAAGACGCCTCGTCGGAAAACAGTGAGCCGGCGGAAGGCCCGAAAATCCCTAGTTTGAGCGGCAGGGTTCATCTCATGGACCAGGTGCGGAAGTGGGGCCTATCCTATAACGGTAATAGTGAGCCTCTGGCCTTTATCGAACGAGTCGAAGAACTAGCCGAGATTTATGAGGCTATGTTGGACCACCTACCCCGGGTTATGCCCGAATTTCTGTGTGAACGGGCTCTGGCATGGTACCGGAATAATAACGCCCACTGGGAGGAATGGTCAGGATTCAGAACCGATTTCTTATCCTTCTTCCTCCCTACCAGGTATTTTGAGCGGTTGGAGGACGAAATCAGGGCCCGGGTGCAACAACCGGATGAGCCGTTTAAGGATTACGTATTAGAAATTCAGACTCTCATGCGGCACTCCAGTCTGACGGCTGACCAGAAGCTCCAACGTATCTTTGAGAACGCCCAGGCAAAATACAAATGGTACATCCGGCGCAATGATTTCGGGTCTCTCGCCGAGTTGATACGGATGGCGGAGGACCTAGAAAGTATACCGATTCTGACCGCAATGGCCCCGGAGAATAGAGTCGCGGCCCCAAGCAGAGGTCAGACCGCTCGCTGCCACGATTGTGGAGAACAGGGGCACTACGCCAATCGATGTCCAAAGAACGACACCCAGCAGATGGGAAATGCCAACGGGAGCCGACGCAACTGAGGATGGTCGGTCTCCCCGCAACAAAAATTTCATCCTCCACCAACGCGAGGAAACGCAGTTAACGGCCACGATCCTAATCAACGACATCACTATTAAAGCGGTCTTGAACACCGGCGCGAGCTGCAATTTCATCCATCAAAACATCATCCAACGACTCACACCATCCCCGACGTACCACCGTGAAGAACTGGACATCATGCTGGCCAACGGAGCCGTGTGCCGGGTCTCCAGGGCGATAGAGTTGACGACGACACTGGGAAATCAAACAAAGAATTGTCGATATCTCGTAATGCCCGACGCTAGTGAAGGAATCATTTTAGGGCTCGAGTTTCTGCAGAATTTCGACACGAGCATACGAATTGCCGGACTGACGTTGAACTGCTCTAGTAGTGAAGCTGTAACCCAAAGGCCATGCCACCGGCCCGTGCAAGATCACGCAACACCCGGGGAGGTCGTTGTGGGCCAGGAATAACAGCCGGAGCCCATAACAACGGAACAGGCAATGATCACGGCGTTTTTGAAAAGGAGCTACCCAAGTTCAAGGAGCTGCACGGGGTCTCCAATGTAGCCAGCCACAAAATTATACTCACCGACGACAGGCCTATAAAGATCCGCTACGCGCCCAGGAATCCAGCCATGCAGGCCATCATCGACTCAGAGGTTAATGACCTGATTGCTCAAGGTTGCATCGAGCGGTCGCACAGTCCATACTGCTTCCCCATTACCCTGGTCAAGAATTAAAATGGCTCCTGGAGAACATGCATGGATTTCCGTCAGCTTAATATCAGGTCAGTACCCGATGCGTATCCTCTTCCCCGTATAGACAGTATCTATATATATAAAAATGAAATTATGTGTGTTTGTATGTTTGTATGTTTGTATGTTTGTATGTTTGTATGTTTGTCGCTTTATAGACTCCGAAACTACTGAACCGATTTTCCTGAAATTTTTACAGTAACATCACGTGAGCCCTAAAAATAAAATAGGCTACTTATTTTTTCGATAGGGGCAGGGGAATTGGTACCCCCCATAGGATACCAATATTATACTGAACCGATTTTCCTGAAATTTTTACAGTAACATCACGTGAGCCCTAAAAATAAAATAGGCTACTTATTTTTTCGATAGGGGCAGGGGAATTGGTACCCCCCATAGGATGCCAATATTATACTGAACCGATTTTCCTGAAATTTTTACAGTAACATCACGTGAGCCCTAAAAATAAAATAGGCTACTTATTTTTTCGATAGGGGCAGGGGAATTGGTACCCCCCATAGGATGCCAATATTATACTGAACCGATTTTCCTGAAATTTTTACAGTAACATCACGTGAGCCCTTAAAATAAAATAGGCTACTTATTTTTTCGATAGGGGCAGGGGAATTGGTACCCCCCATAGGATGCCAATATTAATTATCGCATATCTTAAGAGCCGCTGCACGCATTTTGCTGAACTTTTTGTAGTAGGATCTTCTGAGCCCCGGAATTGAAATAAAATAGCAGCGGGGGTATAGGAATACCCCATAGGACGCCAATGTTTAACATCGCATATATTAAGAACTGTAATAGTGAGAATGTTCAAACTTTCTAAAAGTCACTCTTATGGTATACTACACTTTTGAAAATAAAAATAAAGCGGGTAGGCGCAGGGGGGGGAAATACCTCCCATAGGATGCCAGTGTAGCGAAGCGCACCGGGTTAAGCTAGTCCTTAATAAATTGCGTAAAGCACGGTATATTAGTAGTATAGATTTAAAAAACTGGTATTGGCAAATACCCATGGAAGAGGGTAGTAAGCAATACACTGCTTTTGCCGTGCCCGGTCGAGGGCTGTACCACTGGAGAGTTATGCCGTTCGGCCTGCATTTAGCCCCGGCCACGTTCCAGCGAGCTGTCGATAGCGTCATTGGCCCCGACATGGAACCCCATGCAAATCCCAAAACCACCCGAGGGGTCTCCAGGGTGACGAATCCAGCCCGACAACCGAAGACAACCCGCCATGGTTAGTTCCAAACCCCCCTGAGACGAACGTACCCATAACGCCTGGCAGACGGCTGGCGCTAACCCACTCGCCATGGGACGGCACACTGTCCGAGATAGAGGAATTATTGAGAGCAGAACTGGGCGAGTTCGACACCACCCTAGCTACCAAATCACCACCCGGAGGGCAGCCTAGCGAATCGGGTACCTCGGTAGAATCAAGCCCCCAGCCGAGAGTACGAGGATGGGGCACGATTGACATCCAAGACTCCAGATGCCACAGTTTCGGTGATCACGCCGGCTTCCAGCGGACGGTAACCTACCGCTTCTGGTGGTCTAGATGCGATTTATGGCCGAGTCGGCCCGCGGACACCAAGCCACTAGTTCATCCTCCGGGTCCCTGATCGAGGTCACACCCGCATTGCCACCCGAACGAGAGGAATACGAAGCCGAGAGGTGGGGATGGCCCGCCCGGCGCCTATCCGACAGTTCCTCAGACCAGTCGGCGCCTGCCTCCCCGTGTCTATCCATCTATACCTCGTTATCGCTAGACTCCGTCCATTTGTCAAGCCGCACGACAACCCCATCACCCCCTGAAGACAACCGCCCAGCTATTGCCCCTATGCCGCCGTCTGTAACCGCGACTCAGGCACTCGATAGCCCAGATCGCACGCCAGCGGTGCCAATTCCAGAAGTCAACGGGTCGCCGGGTGACGGAAAAGGAACCAAGGCCGAAACATGGCCGGACGACCTAAGATACATCGTGGAGACTTCAATGCAGGGACGCCAGCCCGGTCACCGGCTAAAGTTCATCCACCATAGCGGCCAAAAGACGTACCGGGTCAAGATCTCGAAGGGAGGAAGCGTGCAAGTAGAGGCTCTGCCGTGAGAGGGAGGTTCCCAGCCCGTGACGAAGAGGGGATATGTGACGATGGAAGTCGGAGACCCTTGTTTCCACCCACACCATCTACATAATGTACTTATATTTTTTATATATTTTTATATTTCTTTTTAAGAATTTGGATTATTTTGTATGAAGTTCTTTCCTTAATTTTCTTGTAAATTATATTACATGAAACAGGTTTATTTGTGTTACTTTTGTAGTATTAATAGTTACTACTTGCATAAGCATCAGAGAACTGCAACGAATACTAAAATTTGGAGTATATCCAATCATGTAGTCTGAATTATTATGATTCAAACCGTTTTTGTTCAACAATAAGAAATTATTTTAATCTAAAGAGCTCATTTCAAGCAATCAGCTTGAATTATTGTACTCGCAACGAACATGAATGTCACCGCAAGAAAACGAAGCGGTGCTCGCATCACTCTTGCAATATTCGTTTTCAAATGCGATATAATGTTCATTCAGGTGCAGCATGTTTGAACGAGTCGACCTAATCATTAACGCTAAAAATGAAATACAAACCAGTCATGTATTCTACAGCTTTGTTCTCGTTCGAACTTCATACATGTGTATGTATCAGTTGCAACATTATTGGTTAAAAATATACAAATGTTGGAGTGTATGTAAGATCTATACTGTTTATTTAAAATTGTATGCATGCATTGTTAGGCAATATGATTATAGAGAAAAAACTATTTAAAAATCACAGCCAAAAATTTATTTGAAAATAAAATTTGCTATATATTATTGCTTAGGCATAAAAATAAATTTGAAGAAATTTTATGAGATATTTATAGAATGAATTCGACCAATAGAATGAATTCGACTTTTTTGTATGAAAATTTTAACTTTAACCCATAATTTCTCTAACCCGCAAAATATATTACAGTTTACTCTAAATTTTTCGCCCCTACTTTGGTATGTTAAATACATACATATGTATGAACTTTATATTGCTTATATACATACATAAATAATACACAAAAAACAAGTGGCTCGAGCCTATAACTTGAATTTTGCTACTATCGTACCAAAGAAATATTAACATTCATGTTCGTTGCGAGTAAAAGAATTCAAGCTGACGGTTTGAAATGAGCTTGTTAAATTAATAAAACATACGACCATAACTACCCGCTTGAGTACTTGTAGGATACTAAATTTTATTTACAAAATTATTCTTAAGTACTAACATTGAAAACCTTAAACCTAACTAGAACTGATAAGCTACGATTGTACACATGCACACACTAGCGACCCTTAATTTATTACTCGTTAAGTGTTTTATGATCTTGTTTAGGCACATGCGGTTTTTAGTGATAAAAACAAAAGGTTTCATTATCTGTGTTAGTGTTTGTCAAAATAACCAATTACACAGAATTACATACATATGGAAACTAAATTATCTCTTACTCTAATGACCTTTTTTGTCTTTTATTCTTAGAACTAATAAATATTATCTTTTAATAATAAACATGTTCAATTCTGAACAGAGCTCTTTAGATCAAAATCATTTCTTGATGTTTGACAAAACCGATTGAATCATAAAATTCGAGTGGTGTTGCAACTGATCACAATAAAATAATGTTCGAATCATCGAGCCGAAAGCCGAGTACAAGTTAGCTGTCGTTCAAAAACAGATACATCACTTTTAAATAAACAACTACCAGCATAATTTTGCGACTGATTCATACATCTTACTGAATTTTTTGGTTTGTGTTGACGTTTGAACTAGAACAAAACTGTGAAAACTTTTTTGATTTAAACTAAATTTTTAGCTGTAGTGATTGAGCAGGCTCGATCATACTCCTTGCAGGTCTCTGCTGGACAGTTACATAAAGTAATTTAATAAGTCTGATTATTTTGGTAAATATGTCACTTTTATCGAATCTGTCAATAATTAATAAAGTTGTTTTGAAAAATTCCTAAGCATTATAAAAACTCCGATTTTTCCCTTCGCGTTTCAGTCATTAAAAACGAAGAAAAACAATAGATTCGGCCGTATGAAAGGTGTTCCATCATTACAACTTTACTTTAACATTCCTTTAACTTATCTCTCACTTAAGGTTAGGAAAAATTTTCAAAATTAAATTTTTATAGCTATACTAGCTGAGCCCGACAAACGTTGTATTATACCATTGTACACTTGCCTTCATTTCGTAGAAACGCATGGAAGATATTAAAAATGTGAATATGCGTTCACACTTGAAACATCTAACATCTACTGCCAATAAAAAATGTCACCATTTCTGAAAAAAATTGTATTTGTTTTAATTACTTTTTTCTACAAAATTTCCAAAATTTTAAAAGAAAACACTAAAATGAATTTGGAATTCTTTTGTTTAATAATTAAAAAAATTAAGCAAAAAAAAAAACTTGGAAAAAGTTCATCAGCTGGCTACACGGCGAATTCAAAATATAACTCACATTCGTCAAAAAATACTTCTGTTTATGTTTTGCGCCAAAAGAACCGAAAAAATTTCTGAAATATTTGTTTGCCTTGGTCAGCTGTTTTTGACAACAAGCAATTAAATTGCAAACACAAAATACATGTGGCTTTGTTGGTTGTAGTTTCACTTACCCTTTTAAATTCGTCTTGGAAATGCCATTTTGCCAGTGATGGCACAATAATAATATAATTTATTGCCAATTTTCTTGTGATGACGCTTTAACATTCGGAAGATGTAGAAGGGGATAACATGAGCAAAGAACATCTTGTTCAGATGTTGATTTTTAGCTCTAGGTATTTCTAATGGGAAAATTTTAACATCTTCGCAAAATGATGGTAAATGTTAGATGTTAACAACTGTGAAGAGACTATTACCCACAAATGTTTTTTTATATCCAAAACATAATGGAGTATTGTGCTTTTAGTATACCGATAGACTCATATTCATTTCCTAACCTCCTCTAGATCGGGTCGGAATTATTATAAACAAAATTGAATTTTTCGAAATTTAAAATTTATGTTTTTTATGGGAATTCAAATTCTTTCACAATTTGTTGTAAGAAAATTTTTAATTAAAAATATCTCAATTTGGACTAAAAACCATTAACAGTTCAATAAAATAACCAGAATACTAATTATTGTTAATAGCTAAGGTACGAGCTACGCTTACATTTGTCCTTCAAGTTGTGCTGAAAAAGGTCAACAAGAAAAAAGAAAGACAAAAACATGAAAAACAAAAATGTACTTTGGATTTCAAGAAGAATTCTAGACATAAAGTACGAAAAAACAGAAGTTAGGAAGAACATGAAAATCAATTAAAATAGATAATCATTTATTTAAAAGCAAATTTAAATCTGCCAAGGTGAAATACCATTTGGTTTAAAGACTGATGTTTGACTATTGACGTCATCCGGCTTCAATAGCCGAGTGAGTAAAGACGGAAACCCCCTCCGAAGAGATTGTGTGGCTACAATCGAAACTAGTCTGGGCAACCTGGCCGTGAAAGCCTGGGTTTAAATCTCAGCGCAGTCAAAAATGAAAAATTATCACGTTGTAAAATTCCTGTCTTCATAAAAATAATTTAATGAAAATTAAATTCAATGAACTTAAGCCTAATTAAAAATATCTAAATTTGGATTAAAAACCATTAACAGTTCAATAAAATAGCCACAATACTAATTTAAAAAATAAATTTAAAAAAAAAACTATATAACTTATGATTGGAAAATGAGGCGGAAATTACTTAATAATGATTATAAAAACCATCATTAAATTGATCAAAAAGGTATCAGAAAACTATATCTCATGCTAACAAGATTCTTTGAGAAAAAATTGACGGTTTATTGTTGTGACTTTGTTGAAGCTTTGATATTGTTACATTTAAGACCAGAGTGTTTTAAAATTCTTATTCACTTTATGGTCTTACTTGTATAATATTTTTAGGTTTTCTAAAGTATTTGGAAAAAGTTTCCTGACGAGCTGGCCTAAGCAACCAGCGAAATGCGCATAGGAACTAGCTTTCCCACAACAATAAATTTCAGTGTTTTCATTTAAAAAAATTAAGATTATTAGCACATCATTAATAAATGAATTAATTAATAAAATATTTCATTCCCAAAAATAATTTTTGATAATAAATTTGCATGTGCCCGGCAAATAAAAAACTGAAATGGCAAGCTGCTTTATTTAAGCATCTTGTTTTTTTTAATTTTGTTTTTTTCTTTCTATCCTCTTACAACTACAATTTGTGTTGGAAAAAACCCAGTCAATTGTAGGGGAATTTAAGAAAGAAAAAATTGACGGTTTATTGTTGTGACTTTGTTGAAGCTTTGATATTGTTACATTTAAGACCAGAGTGTTTTAAAATGCTTATTACTTTATGGTCTTACTTGTATAATATTTTTAGCTTTTCTAAAGTATTTGGAAAAAGTTTCCTGACGAGCTGGCCTAAGCAACCAGCGAAATGCGCATAGGAACTAGCTTTCCCACAACAATAAATTTCAGTGTTTTCATTTAAAAAAATTGGGATTATTAGCACATCATTAATAAATGAATTAATTAATAACATATTTCATTCCCAAAAATAATTTTTGATAATAAATTTGCATGTGCCCGGCAAATAAAAAACTGAAATGGCAAGCTGCTTTATTTAAGCATCTTGTTTTTTTTAATTTTGTTTTTTTCTTTCTATCCTCTTACAACTACAATTTGTGTTGGAAAAAACCCAGCCAATTGTAGGGGAATGTAAGAAAGAAAAAATTGACGGTTTATTGTTGTGACCTTGTTGAAGCTTTGATATTGTTACATTTAAGACCAGAGTGTTTTAAAATTCTTATTCACTTTATGGTCTTACTTGTATAATATTTTTAGCTTTTCTAAAGTATTTGGAAAAAGTTTCCTGACGAGCTGGCCTAAGCAACCAGCGAAATGCGCATAGGAACTAGCTTTCCCACAACAATAAATTTCAGTGTTTTCATTTAAAAAAATTGGGATTATTAGCACATCATTAATAAATGAATTAATTAATAAAATATTTCATTCCCAAAAATAATTTTTGATAATAAATTTGCATGTGCCCGGCAAATAAAAAACTGAAATGGCAAGCTGCTTTATTTAAGCATCTTGTTTTTTTTAATTTTGTTTTTTTCTTTCTATCCTCTTACAACTACAATTTGTGTTGGAAAAAACCCAGCCAATTGTAGGGGAATGTGAGAAAGAAAAAATTTACGGTTTATTGTTGTGACTTTGTTGAAGCTTTGATATTGTTACATTTAAGACCAGAGTGTTTTAAAATTCTTATTCACTTTATGGTCTTACTTGTATAATATTTTTAGCTTTTCTAAAGTATTTGGAAAAAGTTTCCTGACGAGCTGGCCTAAGCAACCAGCGAAATGCGCATAGGAACTAGCTTTCCCACAACAATAAATTTCAGTGTTTTCATTTAAAAAAATTGGGATTATTAGCACATCATTAATAAATGAATTAATTAATAAAATATTTCATTCCCAAAAATAATTTTTGGAAATATTAAAAGCTTTTTAAATTTTTTAAAAAACTGTAGCCTCTACTATTCTATTTAAAAAAAAAATTTTTTAGCTTAAGGCCATCGTTGCCATAGCTTTCCATTCATTATACTAATAATTTACTTATAAGTATAATTTGTAAATAAATAAATAAAAATGTGATTTTATTAATTTATATTTGTTTATGTTGAATAAAATGAATCATGAATTGGATTTTTTTTTTGTATTTAGGAGGTGAATGAAGAATTCCTTTTTTTTATTAATAATAAAAGATAAAAAAAACCCATTGTTAACAATAAAAGTATTTATAAAGCAACACAAAATATTTAATGTAACAGTCTATGTATAACCTACGTATATAGGTATATTCAATTTCAACGTTACGGACTGATTGACAGATTCATCTTCGCAAAGCCTTAACCCCGTGAGTTATAAGGTTGAAATTTAAACCTTATACAGGTCTCTCGCTAAATCGATCCACTAAAAATCGAAGAAATTGTACGAAAATTGTGTGTGTTAATGAACAAATTTAGTGCATTGCGATTCGCAAGAAACTACTTGTGTAAATGCTAGGTAAGATGGAATTATTGGAAATTCGAATGTTTAGGAGATAAATAGCGTAAAAACGAGTAAATTCGCTAACCTCATAACTTCTAAACTAACCGTAGATTCATCCATGCTTTCCGAACAATATTTTTGTCCGCAGAATAATTTTTTTAGTTCAGAACGCTTCACCTATTTCGGAAAATTTGCCCGGAAAACCAAAGATACCATATGGTTTACAGATGTATACAAATATACAAACTGGCAGCACAACTTTAAACGTTGGTAATTTTTTTTAAAACTTAGAAACATAAACTTTGGCATTTAAATATGACGACGAAAGAAGGTAACGAGGTAGCGGGTTAAATTATTGTTAATTATAAAATAATTTTAGATATTCTCATTATCTACTTTATGGCCGTTTTATATGGTCCAAATGCATTTCTTTAGTGTTTGTTTCATTATAAACAAGACTTTCATAAAGTAAACAATGAGAATATCTCAAATTATTTTATTAATAAGAATCTTTAATTTTGTAAATAATTTAATTTGCAAATAAATTTTTTAACTAATGGGGTATTATACTGTAATAGTGTTAAGTACCGGGTGTCTAGGTAACCATTATACTCTCAGTACTAATAAAAACACCTCATCGGTTAAAAGCAAAACAAAAAAAGGGATTTTTTGTACAAGTTCGTTATTTTATTTAAAATTTTATATTAAAAATCAACATTAGCTTATAAATTTTGCAAAATATCCTTATTTAAAACTTCGTTTGGAAAGTTTGTTTTGTAAACAAAAACATGAAACAGCAGTTTCAAAAATTCTTGCAAGTAAAAATTTAACCAGTTAAAATTTACAAGAATTTTTTTGTCTATCAATTTGTTTCTGAAGTGTGACGATTTTATTCAGTCTTCAAAATAAGACAATTTTAAATCTTTTGATGTTTGCTATTAGGAAGCATAGAAAAAAACATTTTTGTAAAAAAGAAAGCTTACATTACATCCCTATTGTAAATAACATTATACTAGACATTTTTGCTATTTTTCATAAACAAATTTATGGGCAAAACAAAATTTTGAGTCAAGTCAATTTAAGTAAAAATTCGTACCAAACCCTTGATTTTTAGATTGAGAGTTCACTCGTGTGGAGCGCACGTGAAGCTATGTACTGATTTGGCTAATTTTTAACATTTAATACTCCATATATATAAAAAAGTTTTAAGCCAAATTTTATCCTCAACTATAATTTCGTGAAGAATGGTTATTTCAGGTAAAAAATAAAAAATAATAATAAATTATAAGAAGATTTAAAGAAGTTAAGGTTTACAGGTCAAATTTAGAGATTTATGGGTATAAATTACAGGCAGTCGTGGTTTTTTGTTCATACCTAAGGCATTTGTAGACTGATCTGGCTGAAATATAATAACACACTATTCCGTACTATATCTAATATAAATGTATAGCAATGTTTATATACGAGTCTTCGGAAATCCCATTTCAACAAACACATGTTAGATTGGCATCGTTAAACCAACTTTGCTATTCATAAGGCCTGGAACAGAATAAAGTAGTTGTAGTAGAAGCTGAAGCTGACGAATGCTCTGTAGCGCAACAAAGTTCAAAATTTCGAACTTTGCGCTTCAACTTCACCTGCAACGACAACAACACTACGTATTCTCTTGACACTACTTTCAAACTGAAGTTTTAAACTTTTCACAACTTGCAGCGCTATTCGTAACGTTGTACTACAGCGACTATTCTGTTCCCCACTTTAGGACTCAGAAGATACATATATAGCTTATAGGGCCTAACATTAATATTGTAGCAATTACAAAAGCAATGACAAACAAAAAATCGAACAAACTTTGTTTAAAATCTAAATTTTAATAAACCGATTTTTTGACGATTTTCTAAACAGAAAAATGCGATTTGTTTATTTCTTCTTTTTAGGAAATTTACGATATTTTCACAATTTTATCTGGCCCCTGATTTTGTCCCTATGTAGCAGAATAAAAATTTAGTAAAATTGGTGCATTGCGACGTGTAATCCTACCTTTATTCTGTTTCATCACTTAATCCCACTTTGAGAACATTGTCTTACTCATTCTTTTATTTTGAAACATTTATATGAAATAATTCTAAAATTAATTAATATTTCAATTAAAAAAAAAGACTTAAATCTTTTGTTACAAAAATATAGCCACAATATACATATAACTTACCTTTAGTTAAAAAATTCACATTAGTTGATTCTAAGTCGGAATCTTCATCGGGCTTATTGGACCATTTTGGTTCCCCTGATATTTTGTGGCCTTGCAATTTAGTAACAATATTTGCTTTACGGTTTCTCCTCAAGTCCATCTTTTCGCTTTCTAAATCCGAAGTGTTACCTAAATAAGACATGTTTGAACAGCGTTTGTTGCACTTTATTTAAAGACAGCCAGATGTTTACTAAACTGAGTGGACAACAATGAATACTTTTTATATTATGGTATTAAATTGTATTTTTAAAATTAAGCATACATACACACATATATACATATTTATATAGTGTGGTTTCAATATAATTATATTAGTATTTTATTGTCATTGAAATACGTATGTATACACACCCTAAACATTGCCGTAAAAGAAACTATTTCGTTCATTTTAATTTTAATGTTTAAAATTTTGTACGGCCTTTTTCACAATATACATACATATAACTAAATTAATTGAACAAGAAAATTACCAAGCTGTCGGTTAGTTTAACAAACAATTTTCAACAAACGGTTAAGGGCTTCTGTTTCACCATATTTCGGTTACATAACAAAAACTTTATATAGAAAATGTGGCTATCATCTTCGTTTATATACGAAAAATTGTGTAATGAAAAATAAAAAAACCAATTTTTAATTGTAAATAGATTTTATAAGTTTAAAAATCACAAAAAAGTATTTGTTTTCAGATAAAGGAACTTTACTATACGCAATAAAAGCGAACATATGGGATCAAAAGAAGGTGCAAAACTATTAAACACCCTGCCGTCAAACGAGTAGTTAACTACAAAAAAACCAACTTTAAGTTAGCTTGTATAGACTAACTTAAAGCCAACTAAATACTACGCAATGCTAAATTTACATCAACTAAAGTGTATACAAACACTATGTAGTATATTTTAAGTAGAACGAGCCAAGTCGATTGGCAAACAAACGGCTCCAAGAGCCACAAAAGATTTAATTTATTTAGGGCCATTATTACAATATACAGAGTAGAAATTGGTAAGCGGTTAATGTCAGGTTGTAGTCTAATTAAAAAATAAAATAACTAAATACAATAATTTTTAAAAATTTTTTAATAAATTTTTGTTTTCTATTAAAATATAAATTTTTAAAAACTGTTTTATTTCAAATAATTAATATGACGCTAAGTTTGTAGCAAGTAACAAATAGTAGCTTTGTTTCTTTACTTTTTTGGTAAAGTTCGTGAAAATGAGAGCAAGCATAAATTTCTCTCACAAAGATACAAAATTACACAAAAGTACGGGAACGGAAAAAAACCATTTTTAGCACAAAATAAAAAATCAAAGTGTTTTGACAGTCGTAACAAACCAATAAAAGTTTGCGACACTTAAAACCTTTTTATTTAATAACACTATTTTATACCACAACACTTTCCAACATTTTGTTCATTAGCATTTTTCCCATACCTTTTTTTGTTTTGCTAATGTTTTACAGCTGTTTAACAATTTACACCAAGAAAAAGTTTGGGCTGTTTCGTGCAAGAAGAAGAAGAATTTTATTCTCTCAAACTCGCTCTCTTTTACACAAATTTAAATTACGGGAACGCTTTTCGTGCAAATTGGGATCCCGAGGGATCCCAAAGTAGAGTAAAGAAACAGAGCTAATGAGTTTTAAGCCAACGTGCTAACAACTAACTTTTCGTTGACTGAAATTTAACTAACTTATAGTTATTTAAAAAAAACCAACTTAAAACGAACTAAAAGTAGTAAGGTTATAGCTAAAGTTAACTATTTCTCAAGTAGTGGTGGTTGACACTTACATTACTTTTATATGGAATACACTAACTATTTTAACATTGCGATGTCCTGAAAGTAGTCAATTGTCCGACTCTGCACTACTTTCAATTAACTTTAAAGTGTCAGCCACCACTACTTGAGAAATAATTAGCTTTCAGTTAATTTAAAGTTAACTGAATGAGCATCTACATATCGCTCATTTCGTGCAAGACCGTCACAACTCAAAATTTGGCATTTTCGAGTTAGTAATGCAGAAATGTTCTCCTCTTAAATCTCTACAAATTGATCTAAGAACGGAGAGAATTATCGAAAAAATAACGGTAATACAGATGCTTTTGACGCTATGACCTCTTGTAACAAACTTGAGCAATTAACATCAACAAGGTCACATTTCAGTTTTTTTGTTGGCATTCCTCTTGTACATGTGGTTTTCTTTGTAGCAAAAAAGAAACATTTGATTTTATAACTGTATATAAAATAAATAATAAAATAAATAATAATAGGTTGGAATCTTAAAAAGGCTCTCCTGTAAAGTTTCAAATTTTGAGTTGTGACGGTCTTGCACGAAATGAGCGATATGTACATAAGTATATACGTCAGTGAAAAACAATCGATAGCCCAAAATTTTTGTAAAAGAAAATAATACTGATAAACATTTGATCTTATTTTATTATAAGCTACATTTATTCTTAATTATTGTAAGGGGTGTTCATAATATAAATACATAGCTTAATCATTATTGGAAAAATGGCCATATTTGTCATAATTGCAGTTTGTTTTTTGAAACGAACTATGTATGTCTGAAATATTATGCATTGGCAACAAATATGTATTTGTGTTTAACATAGAATAACACAGTACAACACATGCTTTCGGGACTCAATTCTGATAATTGTTTATGAAAGTACATAGACCCAAAAAAGAAGAACTTCTGCATCATTCGTTTGGTCAAGGTACATCAAATAATAATTTAAAAATTAATTTGAAGTTATTAAGTATCGTATAGGGGAATTTGTCACGTTTAAGGCTCTTTTCTTTGTCATAACTCGAGAATCACTAGTCCGAATAAGCTGAAACAAATAAAATAAATTAAGAATTACAATTCCTTAAATCTGTTCATACAACGTTTCGCTACATAAGCAACCGTTTCGCAGTTATAAATAAATGTATGAAGAATAAATTTTTAATTCATAAAAAATCCAAAACGGCAATAAAGTGGCAAGTCCTATTACTTTCACGTAAAGTCGTATAACCTATGAACAAAATGAGACATAAATCATGAAAATCGATGAACGCGTTTCGCCTTTATTCACAATTAAGTAAAGGTATAAATTTCAAAAATTTGCTCGAGATATCCACAAAATTCTTTGGAAAAAACATTGATGACTTTTTTTATGATTATCAGAATTAAAAAAAGGAATAAACAAAAGATTATTTGATTTTTATGGTTGCGGTAGCAAAGTAATAAGCAGGGCAACCAAAAATAAGCTTTAAAAAAAAGGTTTTATGCGCATAATAAATGCTCTAAAAAACAAAAGATATGCCTTAAAACCATGAAAAATTTGCTCTAACAAAAGTCGTTTTTTTTTAATAGAATATTTTATTAAAACAAAAAAAAAAATACACAAAATTCAATATAAAATAAACAGTATCACGAATTCATAAATTTAACTTGTTAATTGTGTTATTTTGTGTTTTGTGTGTGCCCAGATAACACTTGTATGATTAAAATTATGTTTTTATTTCTGTATAAAAGTTCATACAGTTCATACTCTGTAAAATATGTATATAAGGTGAATTAATGTTGCAATAAATTACAATGTGTTGACATAAATTCTCAAAAAGAAAATTTTGTCTATTGCTTCTAAAAATATTTTTATAAAAAGAAAAACTTCTTTCTACTTCCGCTGAATTCATTGGTGCATATTTAAAAGCCAAAACTTCGCTTACATTATACTCCGTAGTTGAAGTTACTTTAGAGCCATTTAGCTGACCACAAATATTTTGCAGTGTTTCTAAGCCTCTGTTTTTATCTACAATTTGCTTTATTTTATTTTGAACAGTATATTTAGCGTTACAATCGGGTACATTGTCGATATTTTTAATTGTATCATTTAGTAGTTTTATTTGTCCATTAAGGGAAATGGCAGAAGTTTGTAATTTTTTTATGTGGTTGGCAATAAATCCGTAATTAGATGCAATAAAAACTAAATCAGTTTTTGTCGTAGATTTGCGTTATAATTATGCTTCTTTGGCATTTTTAATCGATTGAGCATCATCTTTTAAATTATCTAAAACGTTTAAAATGTTTTCACTATTAATGGCATAGTAGTTGACAGTCTCAAGCCATGTACCCCGACGGGTTGTTATGGGTTCAGGAGGGAGAGAAAGTTCCGGATAAATTTCCTTAAATATTTCTACTCTGCATGGTGCTTTTAAAAACACTTTTTTAACATTTAAAATTATTTTGTCCACATTTTCATAATGATCCCTTATAGCTTCACAAACACTATGAAGACCGTGGGCTAAACATCTCACATGTGTTATTTTTGGGTAAAAAGTTTTAATGGCTTTTGCAGCTTTAACCATATATGGAGCCGCGTCTGTTACAAAAAGTAAACTCATATCTTTATTAAAATTAACATCCAAAATTTTAATTGAATCACCAACAAGTGTTGCGATTGACGAATGATTAGTTTTATTTAGGATTGCAGTGTTTAATAATATTTTTTTTTGCGGTTTCTTCATTAGAGCTTAATATTTCAACTATTACGTTTGGTATATTTCTTCCTTTTGCATCCAATGTTGCGTCAATCGATATCCATATATAATGATTTTTTAACGCCTTTTTTATATTTTCTATGCAATTTACGTGAAGCCTGTTGATGTACTTCGAACGAACGGTTGATTCCCATGGAACTTTATAGTTCGTAAACGTTTCAAACAAATTTTTTATGTTTTCATTTCTAAGCTTGTACAAAGGAATGTCAGCAGACACAAATGCTTCGCATAACTTTTGTTGAAACAAAATATCTTTAGAATATTGGGCCTCAGATTCAAGCAAGAACACTTGAGTCTTGTCTTTATTTGCATGCCTTTCCTTTAACTGAATATGTTTGACACTTGCTATGTGTTGTTTCGCAAAAAAAAAAATCCTATCTGAGGACACAGACTTATTGCAGACGGTACAAAGAAGAACTGTTCCATCCGTTTTAAATTCAGAGTACTGTTTTACAATGTTTTTTCGTTTTGCTGATTGAGACAACTTTTGCTTTGGCATTTTCTAAGAAATAAAGAAAAATGCATAATAGCAACATTTTGGTTTTATGTATTGAACTTTACTCACATTATTTTTTTAAGTAAATTAAAATATACAATGTAAATTAATCTTTAACAACTAAGAAATACAAATCTTATTTAAGACACTTTGTTACATACAAATTCCGTTCAGATTCAAAAGAATTGCTGTGCTTTTTTCTTTTAGAAATATTTAATAGTTGCTTAAAAGGAAGTATATTTCTTTAAACAGAGCTGCCGGATTTAATTGTTTATTATCACTTGACGATTTTATTCTTAAAAAGAAATTTTTTTTTTGAAAAATGCCCTTAAAATATGCACTTAAAAAGAAAATATGCCCTTAAAAATAAAATATGCGAAAATATGCTCTTAAGGTCAAAACATGCAAAAATATGCCCTTACAAACCGATGCCAAAATCCTTAAAAAGTTATGAATCGGATAAATAATTACCTTAAATGTTTCTACGACGCCCACAAAAAAATATTATATATCATATTTTTGGTTTCCCTGGTAATAAGTGTTAATAAATGTGAGGGGACAATTAAAAGGAAAAAAAGAAGGTGCACTTTTTCAATTATTTGGGGTTTTCCGTTAGTTACCTGCATGATTTTTTTACAGAAATTGCACCCACATTTATGAGTGCTCATGTTTTTGAACGTTTCGAAAACATATTTCAGAAGAACCTGCAAGTAAAATATTGAAATATTTGTAGTATTTATAGGTGTTCTTTGATCGATTTTTGTCATTTAACAGGAGCCGAAGAACGCGAGAAGTACAAGTGAATTTTTCTTCGGTTTTTAAAAGTGAATAACAACAAAACATATAATATAATAATAATTTTTGGTACGTTTGTGGTCATATCGTCCCAAAATTATTAATAATGTCATTATTTTGATGAAGCAGATTTAAGTGGTGCAAATTTTACGCCGAACACAGAGTGCAAAAATTGTTATAATACCCTTATAATGTGGAAACATGGAAAAGGTGGACAGTTTTCTTTTATGAAGCCAGTAATTTGTGTGGAAGACCTAACGGTACATGATGAATCCAGGTGCTACGCATGCATAAATTCTCGTCATGGATTAAACAGAAAACAATTGAAAACAAAAGTATACATTGCTGCTTTTACTGCTACACTTCCAGTTAAACGCGCTGCAGGTTGCGATACACCTAAGCCTCCGAGTCTGGATACTGTATCCCTGCAAGCCAAATCCGTTTTCACCAATCCGACCAATTTGAATGATGCTGATTGGACACCCGATATTGAAAATAATGGACCACAACCGCTAACACAAATCAAAATGTATTACATTGTGGCTAAGATGGGACTATCACAACAAAACTCCGAAATGTTGACATCATTTTTGAAAAGCAGAAAACTGACACACTGAACAAAACATGCCCTTGAATATTACGTCTATCTCGGATAATGATGCAGACTAAGAACATGAATATGAACAACCTACGAAGAAAATAAGGTCATCAAAACCACAAGCGTCAACTTCAACTAGGATGGATAGTGACAATAATTGAATATGTTCTAAATTTTGTTTCCATCATATATAACATATAAAAATCGTATATTTTCTGTGTAAGAATAGCTGTAATATGAATCGGAATGTTTATTTTCGTGCAAAATAAAGAATCAAAAAAAAAAGTCATCAATGTTTTTTCCAAAGGATTTTTTATGAATTAAAAATAAAAAATTTCAATTTTTTGGGCAAAAAATATTTTTTTTCTTCATACATTTATTTAAACCTAAGAAACTGTTGCTTATGTCGCGAAACGTTGTATGAACAGATTAAAGGCATTGTAATTCTTAATTTTTCTCCTATACGATTCTTACTCACTTCAAATTAATTTTTAAATTATTATTTAATGTACCTTGACCAAACTAATGATGCAGAAGTTCTTCTTTTTGGGTCTACTTTCATAAACAATTATCAGAATTGAGTCCCGAATCAATCACCTGAAAAATGTTGTACTGTGTAATATATCAAGTTTTTTATCATTTTTCACAGTGCCGAAGATATACCGAAAAATAAAAGGGGTTCCAATTTGTAAGAATATTTTTACTTCTCGGTTTTACAATATTTAAAAAAATGTTTGAAAGAAAATTTTTATTGCTACTTTTTCCAGTTTCTTTTTATTTTAACAAAAACTTAACTGAAATATTTTCTTCGGTTATATTTAACAAAAACTTTTTCGTGAAATAGTTTCGATTACGTGTTAATCGTAATTTTTGAAAAGCAAATATTACTAACTACCGGTTGATGTTTCAATTAACATTTAATCATAGATTGTGAAAAGGGCGCTTAATAATATATGTACTCTTATAACGGCACCGAATTTTACAATTATTTGTTGTTATTGAACATTTTCCAGAACTTTTTATTGGACATTTATAAAAATATTTTTTTTTCCATGTGACATCAAAAAATAGAATTTGGGATGATTTTAAAAATATACACTAATTAACATCAATTTAAATTTTCAATCAACATAGTTTAACCGAACTACTCTGCAACCAGTTAAATTTATAGATTTTTAATTAATTTGATTCATTGCACACATTAACAAAACAAAAGTGCTTTTTAATTTTGTTTTAGTAATTCTAAGTTGAATAATTCTTAATACGAGTATATGTTTGTACTAAAGACCTGCACACAGTGAGCTCATATTCATAATACTCTAGCATTCACTACCGACATACACAATATCGCCAAACCCAGCAAATAATATTGAACAACTAGATCCATATTACAACATGGTCCGATGTAATGCAACCAAGGACCATTTCATTGTTACAACAGAGCTTGTATTCAAACGGCATGTCCTCGTTTTAAAACGACATGTTTTCGTTTTGAAAAAATTTCAAAACTAGTCCTCTGGAGTATACCATTAAGTAGTTTTAAAACTAAACCACAGGGAGTATGTATGAACATGGAGTAGTTTCAAATCACGTGATTTTAAATCACATGTGCCTTTTAAAATCACACGTTTGATATTTTTATGTTCCGTTTTTGTATGTTTCGGCGTGATGATACCAAGAAACATAAAAACGAAATGTTTTTCAGAACACCACAAAATTACACGCGTGATTTTCAGAACATGCCCGATTATAACATATTTTTTTGTGTTTTTAATTATTTGTTTCGTCTCATATAGAAAAGGCATGTGTTTAGAAAATATTTTTTTATTCAAACATAATTTGTGTTTAGTTATTTGGTTCTTCTCATATTAATCATTTTACAAAATGAACCGAAACAATTAGAAGTGTTAAAAGTTTCCAAAAATTAAAACAGGACTCTAAAGGAAGATTTTATATGTTTAGAGAAATCCAGGAAAGGACTGAGAAATTAGATATTCTGTATTGTGGCTTGCTTTTGATTTCTCCAATATCTACGAAAAATAACAGAATTTTTCCAAGTCAGGTTTTATCAAAACTAGACATTTAAACCAAGTTATTTGTTTACAAGATAATTTTATAAGATCTCCTTAAACTATTAAGATAACTAATAAAATTATCTAGCAGTTTATTTTTTAATTAAATAATACGTATTAATTAAAAAATATGTATTACAATTTATGAATTATTTTTTTGTTTGCTCGTTTTAATCCAAGGATTGTTGTTTGTTTAGGTATTTGTTTTTTTTATTAATAAAATCCACCTAAGAAATCGTTTATGAATTTTTATTTATTGAAATTATAAAAATAACTTTATTAATCGGTTAACCGATCAATAACAAAATTAACCGATTTAACCGATTAAAGCAAAAGCCCGATTAAATGAATACCCTAGAATCTGCCTATATGCTAACCATGTATGGGCAAATGCAAAAAGAGCGAACGATGTGTACATACGCAAAATTGATGAGCGAAGCAGGGAAACGAAATTGTGCTTAGTCTAGAAAAAGAGCATAAAACCAACAAATGCAAACGTAAACAAACCAATACAATGCCACACATGCAAAGCTTTCAATGTAGTGGTGCCCATACCTGCCCTGCCGTCAAATAAGTAGCTAACTACAAAAAAACCAACCTTAAGTTAGCTTGTATAGACTAACTTAAAGTTAACTACTACGCAATGCAAAATGTACATTAACTAATGTGTATACAAACACTATGTAGTATATTTTAAGTAGAACGAGCCAAGTCGATTGGCAAATCAATGGATCCAAGACCCATAAAAGATTTAATTTATTTAGGGCCATTATTACAATATACGGAGTAGAAATTGGTAAGCGGTTATGGTCAGGTCGTAGTATAATTAAAAACTTAATTTTTTTTTCAGTATTTGTTTATTGAATCTTCATATATTAAATATGAACTAACAATAATTAATCAAATCTTATCCTAATATTTACTTTATGTCCTGCCAGTGCTAGACAAAAAGATTTAGTCATCACGGTTTCTGTTCACATATGAAGGTGTTTATCGCTCATCTGATTGGGTGAGTGCTGCAGTGTCTCTTCTTCTTAAGCGAGTGTGGCCGCCATAATTTAAAATATTTCTAGCTAATGGATTTGGGTGCAGTTCCAGCCTTTTTAAACATTGTACTGCATATTTCGTTATCATAGTTTTTACTAATGGCACATTGAGATCCTTGTGGATATTTGAGTTTTTGACGTACCAGGGGGCGGCTGTGATTATTCGAAGAAGTTTATTTTGGCGCCTTTGATTTTTTTCGATGTTAGAAGCCGAGGCAGTGCCCCATAACTGAATACCGTAGCACAAAATTGGCTTTAAGATAGAGTTGTAAAGTAGAAGTTTGCAATCGAGACTAAGAACAGAATTTCTTCCCATAAGCCAATTAATTTGGATTGCTTTTAGTTTCATTTGAGTTTATTTAGCTTCTATATGTCATTTCCACGTTAAACGCCGATCTAGATGTATACCGAGGTATTTTACATGCGAGTGTTGGGGTATTATTTGATTATTGATTTTAATAGGGGGGCATGTTTCCCGACGCAATGTGAATGTTATATTGGAGCATTTTTGCTCATTGATCTTTATCCTCCATTTTTTTTAACCACCTTTCCAGTGCAATCATATGATCCTGTAAGTAACGAGATGCTTCTTGACAGTTTGCGTGTACGCTTAGAAGAGCTGTATCGTCCGCAAATGTTGAGGTTTGGGTGTAGCTGTTTGTAGGCAAGTCCGAAGTATAAATTAAGTATAATAGAGGGCCCAGGATGCTGCCTTGTGGGACTCCAGCGTTAATTGGCTGAGGAGAACTTAAAAAATCGCCTTCTTTAATAATAAATTGCCGACCGACTAAGTAGCTTTCTAACAGCTTGTGTAGGTTTGCTGGTAAGTTTTGCTGCAATTTCAGTAGTAAAGCTTCATGCCAGACTTTATCAAAAGCTTGAGACACATCGATGAAGAGTGCTGAACAATATTTTTCTTATTCAAAGGCTTTTCTTATGACATTTACTATTCGATGAGTTTGGTCAATTGTGCTGTGTTTTCTTCTAAAACCGAATTGATGATTGGGAATACATCTGTTTTCATTTAAAATCGGTGTTATTTTTAACACTAGTAGTTTCTCAAATAGCTTTGATATATTAGACAATAAGCTTATAGGTCTATATGACTCAAATTTTTTAGGATCCTTTCCTGGTTTAGGTATCATGGTAACTAAGGATACTTTCCATTCTTGAGGGTAGTATTCAAGGCGTAAAATAGCATTGAAAATCAAGAGAATAATTTTCTTTGCTATGCTGGGTAGCTCCAAAAGCATTTTGTTACTGATCTTATCAAAACCAGGGGCTTTCTTGGGGTTTAAATCATGAATAGCCTTCTCGATTTCTCTTATTTCAAATCTTAGTGGAACAGCTGATCCAACAGGTGGTAACTCGACCGCAGTATCGAAAGATGTATGAGGGGCAAATACGGTTTTCAAATGATTAACAAAAATATTTCCTTTTTCTATGTCATTTCGTGCCCAACTTCCATTTAAGTTTCTTAATGGCGGTTTAGTGATAACTGGTCTTTTAAGATTTCTAGCTGCACGCCATAATGAGTAGTCAGATTGAGGAGCATCAAGTTCCTTAAGATATTTTTCCAGAGAATTCGTTTTTTGAGACTGCAGTAAGTTTCTTAGCCTTTTTGTGCACTCTTTTAGTAAATTCTTAAGTTGAGGGGATCTGTGCAATTGCCACTCTCTTCGAACTCTCCTTTTTTCAGTCAACAGACGCTCGACATCTGTAGAATATATTTTACTATTTTTGATATTTTTGCGGGCTATGCTAGAATGTTGAACAGCTAGTTTGAGATAATTGTCAAAATTTACAATAGAAAGATTCACATTCCCCGGTGTTCTAAGCGGAATATTTTCAGTGCAGTGGGTACTGAGATAGTTTTTATATTTTAACCAATTTATTTGTGTGGCTGACGTCACTAAGTAACCAGACGGAGATACAATTCTATTAGGGTTTGATATGGTAAGAATTGTAGGTGTGTGATCAGAAGATAATTCTAAAGAAGCTTTAAAATGAATCGTTTCTGCGGGGATGTTTTTAACCATGCCAAAATCGATGACATCTTGAATTTTTTGCTGATCAGTAGGCCAATAAGTTGGTTGTCCACTCGCGACCACATTTAAATCAATTTTAGACATTGTATTATACAAGACACGACCCTTTGGTGTAATGAGCCGTGACCCCCAGAAGGTATGTTTAGCGTTGTAATCGCCAGCGGCTAGGAAGCAGGGTTCTAATGATTAAAAATATTTATAATATTGGCTTTCTGATATTGAAAATCTAGGTGGAGCGTATAAAGATGAAAGTACTAAGTTTCGATTTAGCTCTTCAACACAAATGTTCGTTGCTTGCAGATAATTTTCACGATGATCACACATCAAGTAGTGTTTGATTCTGGCTTTTATCAAAATAGCGGAACCTCCACAAGCTCTATCTCGAGGGTCCATGGTATCATATAATATATAACCATTAATTTTAAAAGTATTTCTTGAGGTCAAATGAGTTTCAGAAACCATCATTACATCAATTTTTTTACTTTTAAGAAAGTATTCTAGTTCATTTTTATGTTGGCGAATGCCGTTTGCTTTCCAAAAACAAATTTTTAAACAATTCATGGCTTGTTAAGTACAGCTTGCAATAACATCGATTGCATTCTTAACATTTCCTGCATCATATTACCCATTGTGTTCGTAAAGTTAGTTACTGTTTGCACTAGTGTTTCCATGGTCTTTTCTAGACGACCTAAATTAGAAACTGGAGTCTCATCCTTATTTGGCAAATCACATTGCATTGGCATATGGTTTGATTTTAGGACGTTAGCGTAGGATGTTCTGTTATTACTAGGCTGCGGTACCTGAATGTCATTAGTGTTAACTTGATGTGTTACCTGAATTTGAGGGGGATTAGGTTTCGGTCCAACCGAGCGCTTGACGATAGAGTATACAGGGCATCCTCTATAGTTGGCAGTGTGATTACCACCACAGTTGCTGCATTTTTTACATTAGGGTCATTTTTAGACTTATCGCAGAGAGCTGTACCATGCAATTATCCACATACAACGCAAACAGGGGTTAAATGGCAGTATGCATTAGTGTGACAAAATTCTTGGCAGTTTAAACATTGCGCGGGGCCGTTCCTTTTGTGCGGCTCCTCTATCGTTATTTTCCTATACAGGATATATTTCTGATTGTAAATGGGATGAGTTTCGTTTTTTAAGCTTAACTCGAAATAGTGGGGATTTTTTTCTCTATTTTTAATATTTATTACGTTTTTTATTTTGAAGCCCTTCTCTTCTAAAAACGTTTTTATCGCACCTGGGTCTGCGCATGAATCAATGCCCTTTATCACTACCTGTAGACCTCTACTGCTCTTCAGTTGGTATGTATAAAAGTTTTTTTTTTAGTGCTTTTAATTTTGTTATTACTTTACGAAAATAATTTTCACGATTAACTTGTATTTTCGTTTCATTAATACTACCACGTTTTAATGCACATCATAACCAATGGGGGAGCGCTGATATTAACAAAAGAGGTGAGTTAATGTTTGATTTTATAACTACTAACAATCTTATTATCTGTAATATGGGTAACACTCCGACGTTCAGAAATAAGGATAGGCAGGCAGTTATAGATCTGACATTAGTGAACCGCGACGAGCAACTTGTTGCGAATTGGAGGGTGGCAACGTACTGTACTTTCTCAGACCATAGCCTTATAACCTTTACACTGAATTTTGACCTGTCTAGGGTTAATCCGTTTAGGAACCCGAGGAGGACGAATTGGGACTTCTTTAAAGAAAGGGTCCGCTCTGGGGTGGCGCAATGGGCCCTGTGCGACTTGCTGCCAACTGATGTGGAAGGTGATGTGAACAGATTCACTCATCTGCTAAGAGAGAGCTATAGCTGCCTTGCCCGGTAACTTTTCCAGGTAGGCGTGAACAGCCCAAATGGTGGACCAGGGAACTTCAGGTTCAAAGGTCGACGGTAAGAAGGCTGTTTAACAGGGCCAAGCTCACGGGAGTATCGAGTGATTGGAACACCCATAAGGTGCATTTCAATAAGTATAAGGCGGATCTTAAAAGGGCAAAGAGGCTCTCATGGAGGCAGTTCTGTGAATCCATTGATAATGTCAACGAGTTGTCTAGATTCCGACGGATTTTATCCAAGGATCCTAGGACCCTGGGGTATGTCCAAAGGAATGACGGCTCATGGACTGAGTCTAGCTCTGAGACCCTAACCTTGCTCATGGAGACGCACTTTCCTGGGTGCACGGAAGACGGAGGTATGAACGATAGTCAAGGGGACGGAATGTCTGTGATATCGAGTCATGAGTCCGCCTGCGTCGAGGAAATAGTCACAAGGGAGAAGCTTAAGTGGGCTGTCAATACCTTCGACCCATATAAATCTCCGGGTCCGGACGGTATTTTTCCGGCCATGCTCTGCAATATCCCGGACGACGCATTATTTCTGCTAGTGAATATATTTAGGAAATGCCTCAGTGGGAGGTATCTGCCTAGGGGGTGGAGAGAGGTCAGGGTAATTTTCATACCCAAGGCTGGTAAGGCAGGCCACTCGAAGCCGGGAGATTTCAGGCCTATTAGTCTGTCTTCATTCTTATTGAAGACACTAGAGAGACTGGTAGACCTCTATCTTAGGGGTAATATTGGTACCCACCTCATTAGCAGCGCTCAACATGCCTACCTTAAGGGTAAATCTGTTGAGAGTGCGCTACACGAGGTGGTGGGTTTCATTGAGCACGGCCTGAGGCATAAGGAATATACTCTCGCCGCGTTTCTGGACATAGAAGGAGCCTTCAATAACATTAGGATTGAGGCGATCAAGGATTCCTTAGTGCAGCTGGGAGTTCAGGGCTTTCTGGTGGAGTGGATAGTCTGCATGCTTGGCAGCAGGATTATAAACTCGAGCCTGGGGGATCATAGGGTAAGGAGGAAGGTTACCAGGGTGACACCACAGGGGGGGTAGATAGAACTATCTCCTCTACTATGGTTGCTCGCGGTCAACGGTATTCTCAGAACATTTGATTCCAAGGGTATGAAAGCCGTCGCCTATGCGGATGACATAGTTCTACTGGTCAGGGGAAAGTTTCTGTCCACGATCAGTGAAATTATGCAGGTGATGTTGGGCGAACTTTCGGATTGGGCAAAAGATAGAGGGCTGGGGGTAAACCCGGCGAAGACTGAGCTGGTTCTTTTTACCAGAAGGTACAGGATAGAAGGTTTTAAGGGGCCAGTGTTAGATGGCGTCGAGCTAACTCTATCTGACTGTGCTAAGTACTTGGGTAACTTCCTCGACTGTAAACTGTCTTGGAGAAGAAACACCCAGGAGAGGATGAAAAGAGGACTCAATGCCTACTACACATGCAGAAACTCCATCGGTAAGAATTGGGGACTGCGACCGGATATGGTAAACTGGATTTACACATCGGTGGTTAGACCTATTCTTACCTATGGATGCACTGTTTGGTGGGATGCGTTGAGAGTGGACAGCTATAGGAAGATGCTTAACAAGGCCCAGAGGAGTGCATCACTTGGCATCACTGGTGCAAGGAGAAGCACGCCGCAGGCGGCGTTGGACATCCTACTACATTTGTCCCCCATTGAACATTATGCGAAGAGTGTGGCTGCCAGGAACTTACTTAGACTCTACGAGTCTTCGTTGATTAGACCTAGGCGAGATGACCACACAAGGATTCTATACGAAGTGGGTCTGCTTGATCAGGAAAGGGTTCCGGGGGGAATCTCGGATCATAGGAGTATGACCTTGGACTTCGGTGTAACACCACCGGTGGAGTTCCCGGATAGGGAAGTTTGGCGTGGATCCAACGGACTGTTTGAGGGGTGGGCAGTATATACGGACGGGTCCAAGATGGACACTGGCACTGGTACTGGTGTTTTTATTGCTGACACTGACGTGAAAATGTCATTCAGACTCCCGGATGAGTGCAGTGTCTTCCAGGCTGAGATCCTAGCGATCTGGAGGGCTACGGAAGTGATACTGGATCACATCGTGGGGGGATCTGTTGTGACAATCTACGTCGATAGTCAGGCTGCGCTAAGGGCATTGACAAATCACACGGTGCGATCGTGCCTGGTTGCTCGGTGTAGGAATGCTCTGAGAGAGCTCATGTTGGCATTCACAATAAGGCTGTGTTGGGTACCAGGACACTGCAAGGTGGATGGCAACGAGGTGGCGGACGAACTCGCGAGAGGGGGTTCGAATCTGGACTTAGAGGTAAGGGACAGAGGGGTAAAACCCCCCTTATGTCACTACTATGGGGTGTTGCGGGAAAGATTTCGTGATGCCGTTAACCGGTCCTGGAGGGATAGAACGGATTGCAGGGTGTCAAGGGCCTTATGGCCCGGATTGGACGCAGGTGCAACCAGGGTTCTATTAGGACTGGATAGGAGTAGTCTCAGGACTCTGATAGGGTTCCTGACGGGGCATTGTTCTGTTAGGGCGTTTATGGGTAAATGGGACATTGGGAGACCGGACTTCTGCAGGTTGTGCGGAGATGCCGAGGAGCTCGAGACGGTTGAGCATGTACTGTGCCACTGTCCTAGGATGCACGGCCCCAGGGAGAAATGGCTAGGGGCTAGGTTTCACGACGAACTGGGGTGTATCGCTGGATATAATCCAACCGATCTGCTGGGGTTTGTCAGGGAAGTAGGACGGCTGTTTCAGTTGGGGGGGGCCGTAGGGGGGAATTTGTCCTGCGCTTCTAAAAATATACCGAACCTTAGGTCTATTTTCTATTATTCTTCTTTTCTTCTCTTTTTTCTCTTTTTACTTTTTTTTCCTCTACTGAAGGGATTCACAATGGACCTCATTGGTCTCCGAGTGGAGTTGCGCCCTTGGGCGCATAACCCTTCTTAACCTAACCTAACCTATTGCAGCTACATAAAAAGAATTTTCACCTATTACCGAGATTAAATTCTTTATTAAATCACTTGAGTTTTGCTCTCTAAGATATATCGGGGGTGGCTTAGAAGATTTGGTAACGTTTTGTGCTTCCGAGGATTCCTCTTCCAAAATTGCAAACCGATTTTGAGAACTTATTCTATCCGATGTACCCTATTTTAAAACTTTTGGGACCGAAGCAACTGCAGAAGAGGTTGGGCTGCGACCCCGTTTTAGCACTGTTATGTACCTATCCATTCCAACTTGTACTTGAGGCTTTTGACTACTTTTTACCTGTTATACTGAGTTTTACATCATGCCTGATTTGGGGGTAATCTTTTCATCACTTGTTAAAATCGTTTCTGCCACTAAGGCACCGCTTGAAGGTTTTATATGTTTTATTGTATTAAAATCAACCGTATTATTAGACACAGAAGGTTATACTGAGTTTTCTATTATGCCTGATTTGGGATTAATATTTATATCACTTATTAAAATTGTTTTTGCCGCTGAGGCATCGCTTGCAGTTTTAATATTTTTTATTGTATTCAAATTAACCGTTTTATTAGACACAGAAGGTGATACTGAGTTTTATATTATGCCCGATTTGGGGTGTATATTTTCATCACATATTAAAATTGCTTTTGCCGTTGAGGCAACGATTGCAGGTTTTATATTTGTTAGTGTATCAACATTATTATTAAATACAGTGGGTGAGAGGGATCGCGTGCGAGTAATAGGTTTAGCCATTAGGTATTTGCTATCATCGATTCTTTTTTTTATTTCTGCATTTGTTTCGTTAACACTCACTGTGATATATGCATTTCTATCATTATGTTTAATTGTTTTTGCACTGTTTGCACTCATAAGAGTTTTTTTTTTACTGTTTACAGTTGTATCTTCTTATTTGTTATTGTTTATCAACACCGAAAAATTAAATAAAAAAAATTTAAAAAAATAACAAAACACAAAAATTTTTAGAAACATTTGAATAAATTTTTGTTTTCAATTAAAATATAAATTTTTAAAAACTGTTTTATTTCGAATAATTAATATGATGGCTAAAGGCCGGTATTTACTATCCTACATAATCGTACGATTCATTCACACGAAAATCTGACGGAATTCTATCCGACATAAAAAAATGTCTGCAAAATCTGCTGTCATGCCACACTATCCCACAAAAAAGATGCAAACTCAATTGACTCATCTACTTTACAAGAAAATGCAACTCTGATCGCATATAATCTATCATTTTATGAACATTTTCATAAACATCGGACAGACTTGTCAAAAAAATCTGTCACTCAATTCATTTTAAAGCCACACTGTCATACATTATGAGCACACACGATTTTTTTGACATATCGTGCGACTAAATAGGATAGTGAATACCGGCCTTAAGTTTGTAGCAAGTTACAAATAGTGAGTTTTAAGCCAACGTGTAAACAACTAATTTTTTTTTTTTTTAATTTAAAAAAACCAAATTAAAGCCAACTTAAAGTAGTAAGTTCATAGCTAGCTACAAAAAGTTAGCTTTAAGTTAACGCCTAGGTGACTAACTAAAAAGTTAATTGAAAGTAGTGCATAGGCGGACAATTGACTACTTCCTAGGATATAGCGATGTTAAAATAGTTAGTTAATTCCATATAAAAGAAATGCAAGTGTCAACCGCCAGTACTATAGAAATAGTTAGCTTTCAGTTAATTTAAAGTTATGTCCGACATGGTGATGCTAACACACAAAAACAGTATTTTGTCTCTCTGCCTGTTTAGCAGAGAAAATCAGAGTGCACCAGGTGAAAATATAATGCTAGTCATTATTGCCAGTTTCTGTATAGTTATTAAAAATATGGAATATAATAGGTCTGTCTGCGTACACATATTTTGCATAATTTTGTACAAAATGTCGCAAAATCTTGCGAAATGTTGTCTGCGTACTCCAAATCTCTTACAGCGAGAGAGCCAAAAAGAGAATTTTTTGACAGTTGAAAGTTAGAGAACTTGCAAAATGTTACTGGAGAAATTTCCTCTGGTAAGATTTTGCAACTAGTTTGAACAGCTGTTTTTATATACTGTTTGAATGAAAGAGTTTACGTGTGCCAAGATAGCGTCGACGAAATATCGTCGAATTTGGGTATATGAACAAAAAGTTAGCGTCGAATTTAGGAATTTAAAAAGGGGAAGTAAAAATATATTTATATTTTTAATAAAAATACTAAAAATATTTACCACAGGCTTTTGCACGGTATAAACTGTATATTTTCTGACAGTAAATAGTTTTCTGGACAAAATGAGCGATGCGTGCAAAAAATATATAGTTTATACCGTGCAAAAGCCTGTGGTTCATTGCATAAATCAGTAAAGATTTTTACTGACCATTTTAGATGAACCCAGATTTCTCGGAAACTGTCCGAACGATTTTTTGCACGCATCGCTCATTTTGTCCAGAAAACTATTTACTTTCAGAAAATATATAGTTTATACCCTGCAAAAGCCAGTGGTAAATATTTTTTGTGTTTTTTTAAAAATATAAATATATTTGGGCTTAAATCTAGTTTACCGACGCAGCTCCAAATAAAAAAAAGTACCTAGGGTGATAGAAAATGGAAAAATAAGAAGATAAACTAAAATAAGAAAGTTGGCGCAAACGCTTAGTTTTCGAGTTATGGTCGTTTTAACTTTTTATATAAATATGTGATTTTGCAGCAGTACATTTCCAAATGTATGTATATGGCTAATATTGGTATCATTGCAAAGCGTTTCACTAGATCTTTCTGGACATACAGAATTTATTTTAATATTTTTAGTTTATTAAGAAGTGGGACGAGTTTGCAAAAATACAAAAGTTTTTTAGTAAGCATAAAAACAAATTTATTAATTTTTTCTAATTCTTTAATGTATGTATATACTACATACTAATTTATTTAAGAATTTTAATTAAAATACAAGTAAAACCTTCTTATGTTTATGTTTATGTTATACTAATGAGGAGAGAATCCTTGCCCATTGGCAAAGGCCGTCTATGCAGAGAATCTTTAGTTAGCGAAGCCGGTATTACCTATACCATAGGGGAGAAAATATTTGCGCCCGGCCGAAGGCCGGCTATGCAAGGAAGCTTTAGTAAGCGAAACCGGTGTTTATTATACCATAGAGAAGAACATCCTTGCGTCCGGCCAAAGGCTGGCTATGCAAAGAATTTTTTTTTTTGCGATGCTAGTGTTTGTTATTTTATAAAATTTGTATTACACTTTTATTTTAATAAACTACATTCTTTCCTAGTGC
Organism: Pollenia amentaria; assembly: GCA_943735925.1. NCBI lineage: Eukaryota > Metazoa > Arthropoda > Insecta > Diptera > Polleniidae > Pollenia > Pollenia amentaria. The sequence continues at coordinate 47,859,050 of OX031008.1, read as the reverse complement.
ACTTCCGTAACATTTCGACGTAAAATGAAAAAAACTGTAATGTGATCTAAAGAGCTTAATATTTTGAAGTAAATTATGTATATCCAGAAAAATCTGTTCAAGAGCTTTAAAATGATACCAATATTGGCCATATACGTTTAGAATTGTAGTGGAAAATCACATATTTATATGAAAACTTTAAACGTCCATAACTCGAAAACTAAGCGTTTGCGCCACCTTTTTTTTTTTTTATTTTTTCTTCTTATTTTTCCATTTTCCATCACCCTGGGTACTTTTTTTTATTTGGAGCTGCGTCGGTATGCTTTCTAAAAAACTTTTGTATTTTTGCAAACTCGTCCCACGTCTTAATAAACTAAAAATATTAAAATAAATTCTGTATGTCCAGAAAGATCTAGTGAAACGCTTTGCAATGATACCAATATTAGCCATATACATTTGGAAATGTACTGCAAAATCACATATTTATATGAAAACTTTAAACGTCCATAACTCGAAAACTAAGCGTTTGCGCCAACTTTTTTATTTTTATTTTTTCTTCTTATTTTTCCATTTTCCATCACCCTGGGTACTTTTTTTATTTGGAGCTGCGTCGGTAAACTAGATTTGTTAATATATTTGTACTTCCCTATTTTAAATTCCTAAATTTTACGCTAACTTTTTGTTTATACTGCAAATACCCATTATTTGGGTATTTTGGTTTCCCGGTTTTTAAATTCCCAAATTGGACGCTATTTCTTCAACGCTATCTTGGCTCACGTTTGTTATTTCAATTGTTTACACACCGATAGCTATTTTCTTGCAAGATTTCACTGGATACTGTCTGCGTACTTTTTGAGATATTCTCAGCCGAAAGAGTAAAATTTGTCTTACTCTCCCAAAAAAATTTACTGAGTATTTGCTCTGGAAAAGTACCCAGACAGACCTAATTTGTTTGGATGTTTATTTTTTTTTTTTAGTAATTTTTCAGTATGTACATCAATATTTTTTGGAATTGTAGAAAAAATAGAGTCAACACAGAAAATATATACACAAGATATTTGGAATTAAAATTTCATCATTTGGAGTGTAAAAATCCGTCTTAATTAGCTTTTATATAGTAAGTCGTACTATTACACGAGTAATTTTTTCTGTTGACCTAAAAATCGATATGTATATATACAACTGCAAAATTATATAAAATGATTACATTCGCAGAAGTTTTTTTTACCTATTATACTCAATGTTTAACAAGTGATACATAATGCGTTATTTAGAAACTAAATCTTACCGTTTGGTTTTTTTTATAATTCCTAGAATTGGAATAAGTAGACTCAAAAATTGCATGTGTAAAAACAATTTTTTTAAATGCAAAAAGGTGAAAATTATTTAAAAAATGAATTTTCATGGAGAATGGTAAAAAAAACCATTAAATGTAGAAAAATCTTTAATTGCTCAAAGATTCGATACACTCTAAACAATATAAAAGTAAGATTTTTGAAATTTTTTTATTTAACATATTAAAACTGCTATGTACATTGCACATATATCAATAATAAAAAACCAGAAAAATTAACTTTTTTATTAATAGAAATTATACTTGAGAGCTCTTTAAAATGGGACTTTGTATACTAATAAGTTATCAATATTCTTCTTGTTTATTTGGAGCCTGTTTTAGAATATATAAAAGAAATTTTTGTTTTGGGAATTTATAATGAAACAAAAACAAATTAAGGTTTTTATTGTTCTTTAAATGTAAATTACCAATCGAAAATTTTAATTTTACTTTCAAAAAACAGTCAAAAGCCCCAAATAAAAAACCTTTGTGAAATATAATACTGTACATTAGGGCATGTCATTTTTACGAAAAAATTACAGGGCAGCACGTTATGCACCATGTTGTACTGATAATAAAAATAGTTTTTTGAAGTCAATTAAAAAGAGATACCTTTCGCATTGAATCAAGTTTGCAAAAGCTCATAAAATTCATTTTTTTAATAGTAAAATTCAAGTTGTATGTTTAGATGTTACAAGCAGGGACGGAAAATAATTATTTATTTTTTTAAAGTTACGAGGAAAATTTCTTTATTTTTAATTGGGAATTTTGAACCAATTATTGTAACCAATTAAAGTAAATATATAAATGTTTTTATGGTTATAAAAAGCCTTACTTCAACCAAAAAATTTTATCGGTTACAAATTTCCTTTATAAAAAATAATTAATTTTTTTTTGCTTACAGAGTTACAACTATGCACTATAAACAAATAAGATATTGGGAATTATTTCTTTTTCATAAGCAACTTTATTATATTCAACATTTTTCATTTTTCGAATTTATTCTATGAGTTAAATTTCAGTCATGTATTTTATAAAGCTTTTTTTTTTAATAGCTCTATTCCTGAAAAAAATTTTTTTTTTTTTTAGAAATGACTTTATACACTACCAGACTATTATATTGTATTTTCTTGTTACATTTTACCTTAGCTTTCCGTTGGATAGCAATAAAGTATATTTATGTACAGACAAATTTACAATTATTAGACACCAGCAGAATGTAATGCATTTTCTGGCCCGCTACGGCCTTCGTCAGCATTCTTTGTGTCACACTGGATAGTGATATTTTATAAATTGAATGTATTTAACTCAACTATTTTAACAAATAGATATTGGGAATTATTTCTTTTTCATAAGCAACTTTATTATATTCAACATTTTTCATTTTTCGAATTTATTCTATGAGTTAAATTTCAGTCATGTATTTTATAAATCTTTTTTTTTAATAGCTCTATTCCTTAAAATTTTTTTTTTTAGAAATGACTTTATACACTACCAGACTATTATATTGTATTTTCTTGTTACATTTTACCTTAGCTTTCCGTTGGATAGCAATGAAGTATATTTATATACAGAAAAATTTACAATTATTAGACACCAGCAGAATGTAATGTATTTTCTGGCCCGCCACGGCTTTTTTTTAATAGCTCTATTCCTTAAAAAATTTTTTTTAGAAATGACTTTATACACTACCAGACTATTATATTGTATTTTCTTGTTACATTTTACCTTAGCTTTCCGTTGGATAGCAATGAAGTATATTTATGTACAGAAAAATTTACAATTATTAGACACCAGCAGAATGTAATGCATTTTCTGGCCCGCTACGGCCTTCGTCAGCATTCTTTGTGTCACACTGAATAGTGATATTTTATAAATTGAATGTATTTAACTCAACTATTTTAACAAATATATATTGGGAATTATTTCTTTTTCATAAGCAACTTTATTATATTCAACATTTTTCATTTTTCGAATTTATTCTATGAGTTAAATTTCAGTTATGTATTTTATAAAGCTTTTTGTAATAGCTCTTTTCCTTAAATTTTTCAGAAATGACTTTATACACTACCAGACTATTATATTGTATTTTCCTGTTACATTTTACCTTAGCTTTCCGTTGGATAGCAATGAAGTATATTTATGTACAGAAAAATTTACAATTATTAGACACCAGCAGAATGTAATGCATTTTCTGGCCCGCTACGGCCTTCGTCAGCATTCTTTGTGTCACACTGGATAGTGATATTTTATAAATTGAATGTATTTAACTCAACTATTTTAACAAATAGATATTGGGAATTATTTCTTTTTCATAAGCAACTTTATTATATTCAACATTTTTCATTTTTCGAATTTATTCTATGAGTTAAATTTCAGTTATGTATTTTATAAAGCTTTTTGTAATAGCTCTATTCCTTAAATTTTTCAGAAATGACTTTATACACTACCAGACTATAATATTGTATTTTCCTGTTACATTTTACCTTAGCTTTCCGTTGGATAGCAATGAAGTATATTTATGTACAGAAAAATTTACAATTATTAGACACTAGCAGAATGTAATGCATTTTCTGGCCCGCTACGGCCTTCGTCAGCATTCTTTGTGTCACACTGGATAGTTATATTTTATAAATTGAATGTATTTAACTCAACTATTTTAACAAATAGATATTGGGAATTATTTCTTTTTCATAAGCAACTTTATTATATTCAACATTTTTCATTTTTCGAATTTATTCTATGAGTTAAATTTCAGTTATGTATTTTATAAAGCTTTTTGTAATAGCTCAATTCCTTAAATTTTTCAGAAATGACTTTATACACTACCAGACTATTATATTGTATTTTCCTGTTACATTTTACCTTAGCTTTCCGTTGGATAGCAATGAAGTATATTTATGTACAGAAAAATTTACAATTATTAGACACCAGCAGAATGTAATGCATTTTCTGGCCCGCTACGGCCTTCGTCAGCATTCTTTGTGTCGCACTGGATAGTGATATTTTATAAATTGAATGTATTTAACTCAACTATTTTAACAAATAGATATTGGGAATTATTTCTTTTTCATAAGCAACTTTATTATATTCAACAATTTTCATTTTTCGAATTTTTTCTATGAGTTAAATTTCAGTTATGTATTTTATAAAGCTTTTTGTAATAGCTCTATTCCTTAAATTTTTCAGAAATGACTTTATACACTACCAGACTATTATAGTATTTTCCTGTTACATTTTACCTTAGCTTTCCGTTGGATAGCAATGAAGTATATTTATGTACAGAAAAATTTACAATTATTAGACACCGGCAGAATGTAATGCATTTTCTGGCCCGCTACGGCCTTCGTCAGCATTCTTTGTGTCACACTGGATAGTGATATTTTATAAATTGAATGTATTTAACTCAACTATTTTAACAAATAGATATTGGGAATTATTTCTTTTTCATAAGCAACTTTATTATATTCAACATTTTTCATTTTTCGAATTTATTCTATGAGTTAAATTTCAGTTATGTATTTTATAAAGCTTTTTGTAATAGCTCTATTCCTTAAATTTTCAGAAATGACTATACACTACCAGACTATTATATTGTATTTTCCTGTTACATTTTATATAATAGTCTGGTAGTGTATAAAGTCATTTCTGAAAAATTTAAGGAATAGAGCTATTACAAAAAGCTTTATAAAATAGATAACTGAAATTTAACTCATAGAATAAATTCGAAAAATGAAAAATGTTGAATTTAGTATTGTTCTTATATTTATATTTTTCGTCTGTGGGTATTGTTAGATTTGACGAATCTGACAATTTGACTAGTTTCTTTAGAGGTTCTGTTAAATGTTTAAATGTTCTTTCTAAGTTATAAAATTTTTCCAATTCTCCAAGTCTTATGATTTGAAATTTTTTCTTTAAAATTTTTTTGGATTTCACCAACTCTTTTAAAATATTTTCTTCCATGATTATAACTTTAAACTAGTGTCGTCACCAACTTTGGATCCTGGAATAACTCGTAGTATACTTTTAACAGCTTCCTAAAACAGCTAAACAGCTTCTTAAAACAACTAAACAGCTTTTTAAAACCGCTAAACAGGTAATTAAAACAGCTAAACAGCTTTTTAAAACAGCTAAACAGCATTTTAAAACAGCTAAACAGCTTCTTAAAACAGCTAAACAGCTTCGTGGAATAATTTTGACAGTTCTCCAAGTATAAAAAAAACGTATTTAATATTAATAGGTATACGTCTGATGTAGTTAGTAGTATTTATATGACTAAATCTGAATGAATAGATCAAAGCCTTTTCTATAACGCCCTTGCTTTATTTCATCATCTTTGCTTATTATGAGAAATCCATATCTATCCTTCCAACATTCTCCGCAAATGTAACGAAACATATTTAAACTCATGTCACTGCCAACATGATCATTGTAGATGTGCTTTAAATTTAATTCATCTTGCTTGAATAAAATAAAAATTTTTGCATTATCACGTGCTAAATGTTTTGGAATATGTGTATAAGTCTGACATAAATAAAAAGAATCAATATCCTTATGTCTCCCCATACAGAAATCTGATCTTATATTATTTTGTTTTTCACAAGCAACATCGTCAAATATCATAATAGAATTTACTTTAGCTTTTTCGGGTGGTATAACATGTTCATTATCTGAAAATGTATAAAGTCCCATACCCTTTACTGATGAAATTAATCTTGACAGATATTTATATTTTGGTTGGTTTAATGATTTTGAGTATATATAAATATTTTTAAATTTTAAACCATTCGGACTTTAAATTAAACTAAGTATTATATTTGTTTTGCCACAGTTTGAGGGACCAACTATTAGTGCTTTTTAAAACCATTTCTGTTTTCCGTTAAATCCAAGTTTCTCACTGAAATATTCGATTGTTGTTTTACCAAACGCATCTTTATAACTGAAAGCATACGTTTGCTGAATGTTACGTTTTATTTACTTTCAGATTTTTTTTTTTATTTTCAGAAAAGCAATTATCGAGGATGGCAGAAAATTAAATAAAATAAAATAAACGAATTGTTTTGTAGTTATAATGTAATGAAAAGTATACATATGTATGTATGTATTTATTTAATTCTGTGAAGTAACATATCAATATATTTAAACGTCCGCGCGTGTTCTGCACCTTATTGATGTTTGCGATTAACTGAACTGGTGTTGCCCATCTTAAAATAATGATTGTCATCTGGTAGGAGAGTTACCATACGTGACAGCTCGGCCTCTCCTGACTACAAATCGTCCTCGGTTTGATTTTCGTTGTCACTGCTATCGTTATACTCATCTGTGTCCAACTCAGGATACATGACGCACCAAGGTTTTATTTTGTCCGAGGAGTAAATCGAACTATATTTTCTTGACGTTACCTGCAAGCTGGGAATATCTTCAATTACATAACGATCATTTCCAAGAACTCTTGAAATGATGTAGGGACCTCTAAACTTGGGTTCCAGCTTATGCGAATCACCAGTAGATCCAGGTTCGTATTCGGCTACGACTAGATCACCCTCGGCATATTGATGGGGTGCTACGTGCTTTTTGTCGAATCGGATTTTCCATTTTTCGCGTTCCGTGCTAATATTCGTCAAAGCTACTTGAAACTTCTCATCTGCAGACATTTCAGTGGTGTTTTGAGCGACATCATTCTGCACCGCGGTAACCAAATAATTTTGAACGACGTCGTTTATCTTGAAATTAAAAACGAGTTCATTCGGGGTAAGACCGGTAGTTGTGTTTATTTGAGAGTTAACAATCCACTGCAATTCGTTCAGACTCGAGTCCCAATTTCTGGAGTCTTCCGTGGTGGTACGTAAATAATTCAGGATAACAGCATTCGCTCTTTCAACTTGCCCATTAGCGCGAGGTGTTCGAACAGCGGTTTTAACGTGATGGATGTTATGGACTTCACAATATTTTCCAAATGCTTTGGACGTAAACGCCGTTCCTCTATCGGAGACAATTCTACTTGGTATACCAAAATATCCAGAAATCTCACTCAAAATATTCAAAACAGCAGCAGTTTTGGTATTTTTAACAGCTTTTACTATTAGAAATTTCGAAAAAGCGTCAGAAACCGCGAGAATATGCGTATTCCCTTTTTTTGAGCGTATAAACGGACCTAGGTGGTCAATATGAATTAAACGGAACGGAATCGGTTCAGGAGGTTCAACATGCATACGTCCCTCAGGTTTTCCCCTCTGTGTTCTGTTGTAGCAGCACGTTATACATGAATAAATATATTCTTTTACATATTTCCTCATCTTCGGAAACCAAAATAGTTTCTGCATACGTAATAGTGTTTTCTCAATTGCGTAATGTCCCATATCATCGTGGAAATGTTTGACGATTCTCCACCTCACAGCTTTGGGGACTAAAAACTTAAGTTTAGTGTTCACTTTATGGTACAGACGATGATTTACGATTTCATAGTCCTTCTTGAGTTGCGTCTCTTGTGTTGATTTTACATTTCCAGACAAAACAGCCATAATGTGATTAAGTCTATTATCTTGTAATTGCATCGTGAATGCCCAGTCATCAATATCATCAGTGACAGTAAAAATTAATCCAGCTGGTTCCCCTTCATTAGAAGGTTCGTCAGGTGAACGGCTTAAAGCATCAACATGAGCTAGTCGAGTTCCTTGCCGGTGTACGGCCTCAAAATCAAATTCGAGTAACTTTAACCACCATCGAGCGATTCTGGATTTTAGCTCTTTCTTTTCGCGTACTGTCGCAACAGCTGCACAATCAGTAACAAGCCTAAATGGTTTGCCTAGCAAATAAACTCGGAAACGTTCCAACGACTCTACCACTGCCAATACCTCCAGTTCGTAACTGTGATAACGTTGCTCCTCTTTCGTACAGTGGCGGCTAAAATAGAAAACTGGTTGAAAATTCTTTCCATCTTGAGACTGTAACAATATTCCAGCTAAACCGACGATACTCGCATCGGTATGTAGTTCGTGTAATGCCGCGGAATCATATAAGACCAGTATTGGAGAATTTATTAGCATAGTCTTTAATTTCTCAAATGCGCTGCATTGCTCATCACCCCAAGCAAATTGATCCCTCTCCGATTTATGTGTTAGTTTTGTCAGTGGTTTCGTGATTAAAGAATAGTTTGGTACGAATTTTCGGAAAAATCCCGTTAGCCCAAGAAAACGGCGAGTTTCTGTTACGTTGGTAGGTTTTTTGAAATTTTTAATCGCGCCGTATTTTCTGTTCGCCTGGACGTATTCCTTCGCCGTCTATGATGTGTCCAAGATAAGTTAGTTCACTTTGCAAGAAACAGCATTTATCGAGCCTTAAAGTCAATCCATATTTTTCTAAAATTTTAAGAAACTTCTCCAAAACGTGTACCCCTTGTTCCGCCGTACGACTCGGAATTATAACGTCATCCAAATATACTAGGATTTCGCCACGTTTCATTTCGGCTGCGATTTGATTCATTACATTCTGGAAACTTGCAGGAGCATTGACTAACCCGAACGGCATACGGTTGTATTCGTAGTGGCCATCAGTTGTTACGAACGCGGTATACTGCTTCGAAGATTCCTCAATTTCGAGTTGATGGTAGCCCATTTTAAGATCTAGAGTTGTAAATACCCGATTTCCGGCCAACTGTGCGAATTGCTCTTCCAACACAGGCATAGGATATGGTGTTTTTACCGTTACGCTATTTAAAAGTCGATAATCGACACAAAGTCTACTTTCACCATTTTTTTTCTCCTCCAAGACGACTGGTGAGGCATATGGCGAATTCGAAGGTCTTATGATCTGACTTTTCAGCAAATCGTTCACAATATCGGAAACTATCGATCGCTTTGCAAATGGTACGGTACGCCTTTAGATTTATTGGCTCATGCGTCTTCAACTGTATTTTCATTTTAGATAGCGTGCACTTACCCAGTTCAAAAACATTTTTGGCGAAACACTTACGATTTCCCAAGATAATAGCTTTAAGCTCTGCTATCTGTTGCTGATCGACATTATCACTGACGTTAATTTTATTTTCCGATTCCAACCAGCACTCGTCACCTTTTATTATAAATTTGTTACCTTCGCGACATAAAATATCTCGATCAAGCAAGATGTCCTCTGGAAGAAGATTATCGTCGACCATAAATAATTCCACTTTCAATATACAACCGTCAATTTCAAGCGAGGTATTAACTTTTGATGTACAAACATATTTTCCGCCCGCAAACCCGGATAAAGTTTTTGAACATTTCTGTACGTCGCTCATATTTTCAACACGACTCTCGTGGATTAAACTTATTTGACTTCCCGAGTCAACAAAAGACGTTATTTCACTTCCGTTTATGAATATCCGTTTAGAAAATTTTTGTTCCGGTTTATCGGTTATGATTTTATGCACGTTTGTTCTTGATTCATTCGATTGTTTTTTTAAAGAACACTGTTCACTTTTGTGGTTTGTTCGTTGGCAGTGTATGCAACGGACTTTACGTTGTGGTTCCGTGCAGTTAACAGAAATATGTCCCTTTCGGTGACAATTAAAGCATTCTATTTCACGAACTTGTCGTTTATTATCTGATTTGGAAATAACCGGTTCAAAACCGTCATTACTGTTTTTATTTCGGTTGTATTGTCCAGATTTTACGTAATTATATTCGGCACTTTTGTTCCGACCGTGATGATTTTCATTTTTCACTATATTATATTCACAGTAAGTACAAATATCACGTAACAAATCATTCAGTCTCACATAATTTTTAGAAATTATCTTTCTGAGATCACTGTCATTAATACCGTTTATTATATGGTGAGCTATGTCCTCATCACGCACATTAACTTTTTTCCCAATTGCCGTCATTCTATAAAAATAGTCCTGAGGTGTCTCATTCGCTTGCCGATACGTATTCGACAATTTTATATGTACACAGGCCACATTATCATCGCATGGAAAGTCTTTCAAAAACTGGCCTTTAAATTGTTGCCATGACACGAAAATTTCCTGGGAATCAACCCACAATTTTGCCGAACCGTTTAGTTTTTGTTGCACTACGAATAATAAAGTATTATCAGACCAGTTGTATGCGTTTTTTAACATTTCTATACGTTTAATGAATTGTACCGAATTTAAGGAAGTGTCCATCATGGGATTAAAGTCTGGCATTAACGATGCCATATCACGAATATTTTCGAAGGAATTACCGGCCACATTCACTCTTACGCTATCAACACGGTTTGTCAAATTCTCAGTCCCGGTAGTTTTCACAACACTTGGATTCACGATATGCGTTTGCACAACCGACATTAAGTCCCTCATCATATTCTCCAAAGAGTTCACTTGTGCTTTTAACATTTTCGTACCGTCGTCAACCGTTAAACCTGACGCCGTATCGTAATTATTTTCACCCGCAAAATAAATTTCATCACTTTGCATAGCTTCACTTAAACGATGTACTAACTCAGCCTTCTGACCCGCACTCGGCAGTTCCCTTTCACGTAAAAGGTCTTTTAATTGTTCCACTTTTAATGAATTTATTTTAATCATATTGTACTTGTATTTCTTTTATTTATTCCTATTTATTAATTATTAATTAATTTTCCCAGTACGCACTTAGTCTTGTGTATTTTTATTAACACCGACCACACAGTTTCAAGTCAACAATATTTATGTAAAAAAAAACGTCATTACAATAAAAAACACTACGCTCAGCTTTTACTGTTTGTTAAACAAAAACGATGAAACACATAAATGAAAAAAATATATATGTACGTAAGGCGACTCAACAATAAATACTCGCTGAAGCATTTAACGATCACTTTCCTATATTTTTTTGTTTTGTTGTTGTTGTCGTCTTTTTTATTTTCTTAAGTTATTGCTCTGTCGCAGAAAATTACACAAAAGTCCCGTTTTCGCGCACACACACATACATATATAGCAAGCACGATATAAATATTCTATTTATATTTTTCCGTTAGTTCTTCTCTCACAAATATTCGCTATGTAAGAGTATCCCACTTCTGAACTATCGAGGATGGCAGAAAATTAAATAAAATAAAAAAAAACGAATTGTTTTGTAGTTATAATGTAATGAAAAGTATACATATGTATGTATGTATTTATTTAATTCTGTGAAGTAACATATCAATATAGTTAAACGTCCGCGCGTGTTCTGCACCTTATTGATGTTTGCGATTAACTGAACTGGTGTTGCCCATCTTAAAATAATGATTGTCATCTGGTAGGAGAGTTACCATACGTGTCACAATTTTTATATATAAATGATTGTGTATAAAAATAAAGAATTTAGTAGAAAACATTTCGTCCTTGGAAAAGGACTTGTAAATAGCTTAATTAATTCACTACCACTTGAACTTCATTTACCGGGTTATCAATTTTGTGGACCAGGAACTAAATTGGAAAAACGATAACAAAGGGGTGATAAAGGTATCAATCCGATGGATGCAGCTTGTAAAATTCATGATATTGCTTATGCCCAGAACACTGACATTCATAAACGACATTACGCAGATAAAGAACTAGCAGAAAAAGCTTGGAGTAGAGTTAAAGCTAAAGATAGTACATTTGGAGAAAAACTCAACGCATACCTTGTCACTAACGCAATGAAGACAAAAGTTAAGTTGGGCTTGGGAGTAAAAACTGGCAACCAAAAGAAAAAGTGTAGAAGAAATATTTTTAAGAATGCCGTTAAATCAGCAACCGATATTTTAAAAAAGGAAAAACCAAATGACATCAAAATCGCTATTAAAACTACACGAAAAGCTATCCGACATTCATTTCTTGGAAAAAAAATCTATAGTAAAAATTCCTAGAATTATCAACATACCTAAACTTGGCGGTTTTCTACCACTTGTCCCTATTCTAACAGCACTTGGAGCATTGGGAGCAATAGCTTCTGGTGGGTCAGCAATCGCTAAAACTATTACTTTAGCGTAAAACATTTGGGAAGAAGTATATTCCTTATTTTAGAGGAGTATATATGAGGGATAAACTTCCTAAAACTCCACACCGAATAGAGAATGGAAATATAAACTTGGACACAAATAGAGGATATGGAACACATTTTAAAAAAATAATGATAATGTAGAATACTTTGATAGTTTTGGTAATCTCCAACCACCTATGAAAGTTTTAAGATACTTGGGTAAACACATTAAATATTACTATTTAAGATATCAAAAATTTAATACATTTATTTGTGGTCATTTATGTTTAAAATTTTTAATAAATTTCAAAATAAAGAATTAATAAAAAAAACTCAAATACTTGTTTTGTTTTTATATTTTTTTTTTTTATTGTTTGTTTGTATTTATTATCCATTCTTAATAATAATCTATAGATTTTTACATCAGTTTTAATTTTATTTTGCATTTTTTTTCCAAACTCATAACAAAGTCTGGTTAAATCAATTTCTATATCTCTTCCATTTATATCTTTAATTTCATAATATTGTACATTTGTTTATTTAAAATAGAGCAATTTGGAATATAATGTTCATAATAAAAATATAAAATTTGCTTGCGAAGAATTGTATTCCAGCTTAAATATGTCGTCAAGAATATTCCGATTTGGGTTAGAGATTTCCAAGTCTCAGGATCAATTTTAATTTTATGGTTTCCCTGTTGAAGGATTAATAAGATTCATAAAATCTAGGAATTCACATTGATTTAGTGTTGTCTTAATATATTCCTTATAGCTCATAAGGTTTATCCATTCATCCCGGTCCAATCCAATGAAGTTCAAATCCTTATAATGCAACCAGACAATAGGCTTAAAACCAAGAGCTGTGGAAAATCCGCAGGATATCTTTAATTTTAAATTTATAAAATATTCCAACTCAAATACACAGTCGTGTATTTTCGGGTTTCTTACAAGATTGAACATTCTCGATGAATTTTAAATGTAAACTAATAAAATTTTTGCTTTGAAAACCTCTATTTAAAGAAAAAAAATGTGCTTTTATCATTTTTTTGAAAACTTTTAACTGTAATTAAATAAGGTACATTTATTTTTTAATTCCAATAAAAAAAAAAGTTTAATCAAATTCATTATTTTTGTTTTCTTGCACATAAATTAAGATATTTAAAATATTTTAATATTGTTTTTATAGTTTTCTATAATTCTCATGACCTTTTTTTCTTAAAGAAAAAGTAACATCCACACAAACCCACGACATCTCCACTTGTACTTTCGTGAGAGCAAGGCATACTATATACATTAAAATCTGTATATTCTCTTTTGAATGCACATAATAATTCCAAATGTTCTTCAAAGATAACACTTCCGAATTCTTGTAGAAAAGTTTCAATAACATCCATCTTTCCACATTAAGATTTCATTTACAACTTATAAAAATATTAATAATTCTATATTATATATACACATTTGTATACTAATAAAAGAAAAAAAAAACATAAGAATAGTGAGTAAAACGGCAAACCCCGCTGAAGAGATTGTGTGGTTACAATCGAAACTAGTCCGGGCAACCTGTCTGTGAAAACCTGGGTTCAATTCCCAGCTCAGTCAAGAATGAAAAATTATCAATAAATTTTAATTTATTTCATGTTGTAAAATTCCTTTCTTCATAAAAATAATTTAATGAAAATTAAATGCAATGAACTTAAGCCTAATTTGTTAATTTATATTTAAAATATCTAAATTTGGATTAAAAACCATTGACAGTTCAATAAAATAACCACAATACTAATTAGTATTTAATAAAGCTGAACAAAATATACAACATATAGCAAGCATTTTATATTCCAGCACTGTATAATACATTAAAAAAGGCAGTTATTCTAAAAATTTAGAATAAATTTCTCTTTGAGGATATTGATTAAGGCCCCCTTGGAAGGATAAGATCCTAACAAAAAAAATAGATTATTATTGTAAATAAAAGCGGAAAAAATATGTCTTGCATTATAAATATTCTATATTTTGAAGAAATTTTCTGATCCCATACAGATTCATTATAGGGAAGTTCGATGGTAATAAATTTATTAAAAAGGATATACAGTACTTTTCGCATATCGTCACATCCTTTAGTTGCAGCCAAATCGTGGACTATATCGCCAATGCGACTGTTCAGATCAGAGCTAACTTCTTATTTATTTTAATACAATATTGTAATTACTTAGTATACCATACTTAAACTCCTAAGTAATTAAAAAATGTTTACTTCTAATTTTTGATATCGCCCTAATTATAATTGAATTTAATAATTTTGGAGCTTTATAGTTCATGAATATGCAAACATACATATGTATTCATTATTTGTTGTTGTCCAAAAGAATTTTGTAAAGAATTGTATTTTTTCTTTTGGTTTTTTCTTTAATTCTTCTTGCGTAGCGGTACTTAAATGTTTTGATTATTTTTTGCATTGTGAACTTAAAAATATCATTTTTAAATAAATAAGTTTTTTAATATTCTTTTGTCGCTCTTAAGCAAAGCATGGTTTTGTCTTTTTACTTAGTGAGACATAAGAGAGGAAGCTCAATTGGTTTGTAATAAAAGTAAAATACATTACAAATCAATTACATCATTTTTTAGAATCAAAATTCAAACAATTTTGTCGGGCTCATTTGGAGCCGCTTTTTTGCACAATATACGTGAACTTTTGGCTATTCACGTCAACATTTTATTTAAAATGAGTGTTGAAGACCATGAGGAATCTTTCAACAAACGTAAAGCAACAATACTGAGAAATCGTTTGCTCAGTATTCAAGATGATGTGCAAAATTGTGACATCGATTCCTTAGATGAAGCTGCTCTAAGTGTAAAGCAAGAATTGCTGGAAAGAGAAGATTTTAGAGAAATGGAAAGTACGTTGCCGGCAGAAGTATCCGACATATACACATTCACAAAAACAACTTTAACTCGAAAAATTTTGGCACTTCGCTTCAAGGAGAAACAGCAAGCAACATTGTTAAGACAATCAACTGTAAACGAGTCGCAACCATCATTTTTGTTTCCCCTACAAAAAAACACGATTACCAATAATACAAATCCCTTCATTTAGTGGAGTTTACACGGAATGGCCAGACTTCTTTTCAATGTTCGAGACAGTTATTGGTGGTGATGAAGACTTGTCAAAAATAGAAAAATTTCAGCATCTGAGTACATGTCTATCTGGCTCGGCATTGGAGGCCATTCGTTCGTTGGAAATAAGTGAAACAAATTTTGACAAGGCTATTGAAATTTTAAAAAATAGATTTGATAATAAACGTTTAAATTTTCAGGCACATATAAGAGACATTGTGGCAATCAGCAAGGTTGAAGCTATCATTTAAGGGCTCTACTTACTATGGGTACTAAAGAGCAAATAGCTGATTGCTTACTGATTCACCTGATTGGCCGAAAACTTGACGTGGCATCACAAACAAAGTGGGAAGAGTCTACACCAGTAAATGAACTACCAACATGGGATCAAATGGCTAAATTTTTGCAAAATAGATGTCAATCTTTAGAAAACGTGGAGAATGGTGTGGTAAAAGAAGTAGCAAACAAACAGGTGAGATCTAAGCAATTTTATCATACTAACAAAGGAAGAAATTCTTTAGTAGTCTCAACTAACCCACAAAAGGTATGCCCTATTTGCAATTCAATGGCCCATGCAATTTATAGTTGCCCTCAATTTTTGTCGCAAACACCATCAGCAAGGTTTAAAGAAGCTAAGCGTTTAAATTTGTGCTTAAATTGTCTTAGAAAAGGGCATGTTGTTAAGGCATGTGTTTCAAATGGTTGTAGGCATTGCTCATTAAAGCACAACAGTCTGCTTCACTTGGAAGCTACACACAATTCAAAACCCAATTTAGTAGATGAAGATTCTAATAAAGATTCTAAACGCAACCAAAATTTAAATTTTGAAGCTTCAACCTCGTCAAAAGATTCAAGTTTACAAAATACATTCCCACAATCGCCTTTGGTAGCCTCAAGCAGTCAATTTGACGAACAATTTGATACAAAAACAACAATACTAGCTACGGCAATAGTGCTAGCTAAAAATAGTTCAGGTTTTCTCATTCCATGCAGGGCCATTCTCGACTCAGCCTCTCAGGCCCATTTTATTACATCCAATTTTGTAAACAAACTACAATTAAAGCCCATTCGTGCAACTACTCAGATATCCGGCATTGGCCAATCAAATTTTGCATCTGGTAAAGTTGTCAATATCTTCATTCAATCGCGAACTAACTTCAGGCAAGTCAACATGTATAACATCTGTTGTTGTTTCGGCTATCGTAGAAAATCAGCCTCAATTTACAATAAACATTTCGAACTGGAGCATGCCAAACAACATACAGCTCGCTGACCCGTTTTTTTACAAGCCGCAACAGATTGATTTATTGTTAGGCGGAGACTTATTTTTTGAATCCCTGTGCAATGGAAAAATTCGAATTGGGCCAACGTTGCCGTTTCTGCAAAATACTGAATTTGGTTGGGTTGTAGCTGGTGGGGGTATTCAATTACAAAAAGATAAAAGCGGCTTATTAAATACTCGACCAAGCGAAAAGGCCAGTTATGAAAATAATTTAGATAAACTGATAAGCCGCTTCTGGGAAAAAGAAAACCATCTTGATGTTGATTCAAAAATAACAAAAGAAGAAGTAGAGTGCGAAAACCATTTCGTCCAAACATTCAAGCGTTTGAGTTCAGGCCAGTATATAGTTCGCTTGCCATTTAAAACAAGCCCCACGGCTCTTGGTGAATCGTACCAGCATGCCCTTCGTCGTTTTAACAATTTGGAAAAACGCTTAAATCAGTCTCAAGACTTGAAAATTCAGTATAGCGCATTTATTAACGAATATATTGATCTGAAGCATATGTGCTTATTGGATAAAATACCAGAAAATGTTAAGGTAAATTTTCTCCCTCATCATTGTGTAACTAAGTTGGAAAGCTCAACCACGAAATTGCGTGTTGTATTCGACGGATCAGCGAAAACTACTACAGGGCTGTCGCTCAATGATATACTTATGTGTGGCCCGACAATTCAGCCTAATATTTTTGATATATTACTACGTTTTCGTTCCTTCAATATTGCTCTAACAGGCGATATATGTAAAATGTATAGATGCATAGGGGTTGCCTATCCAGATAATTGTCTTCAGTGTATTTTGTGGCAAAATGAGGTTGCTGGGCCTTTACAAATCTACAAATTGGAAACCGTTACCTATGGCACAAAGTCTGCCTCGTTTCTTGCCGTTAGGACAATGCATCAATTAGCAAAAGACGAATGTCAGTTTTACCCTTTAGGCTCAAAAATAGTGTTGCGTGATTTTTACGTCGATGATTTGATATCTGGTGGGGACTCTTTAAGCGAAGTCAATGAAATACTAAGGCAAACAACACAGTTACTTAGCAAGGGAAATTTTAAAATTCGTAAATGGTGTTCGAATTACCCTCGTTTTCTGAACAAAATAAAAGATGAAGACAAGGGAAAGTTTTTAAAATTTAGAGATGGTAGTGATGTAACCAAAACGTTAGGATTGGCATGGGAGCCAAATGGCGACAATTTTTTATTTTCGTTTGTGCCATCCAAATTATCGAAGGAAGTTACGAAGCGAATGGTTCTATCAGCCATTGCAAGATGCTATGACCCTCTTGGTCTTATCGGTCCAGCCATTGTAAAGGCAAAAATGTTTCTTCAGCATCTTTGGAAGGAAAAACTTGAATGGGATGATAAATTACCTCAGGCCCTTAATACTGCTTGGCTTAATCTGTACTCCGAATTTTTAGAAGTTGAGAGGTGCGAATTTCCTAGAAAGGTTTTAAGGCCTGGAGGTAAACACCAAATACATGCATTCTGCGGTGCCAGTCTCCGTGCCTTTGGTGTTTGTGTTTACATTCAAAGTGAAAGCAATGGCGTTGCGCATTCGAATCTTCTCTGCTCTAAATCTCGCGTTGCACCCACAAAGGTTTTAACGGTTCCCAAATTGGAATTATCAGCTGCACTCCTGCTTGCAGAACTCGTACACTCAATATCGAATTTGAATATTTTTGCTGGTGATATTTATTGTTGGTCAGACTCAACAATTGTCCTATCGTGGATTCAAGAAGAGTCATCTAATTATCAAGTTTTCGTATCAAATCGTATCAGGCGTATACAATCCTTAACTGCAAATATGAGATGGCTTTATGTTCCGACAGCTAAGAACCCGGCTGATGTTTTATCAAGAGGTGCAAGTGCGGCAGAATAACCAGCATCAGATTTTTGGATATCTGGCCCAGAATTTCTAAAGGAGGATATCAAATCTTGGCCACCACAACCTCCAGTAATAAAAAATTTGCTAGAAAAGCGTAAATCGGTTTTGATTAGCACAACATCATTAATCGACCTGTCAATTAATTGCAAATATATTACATCGTTTGAAAAAATCTGCAGAGTTTTTGCTTACATATATAAGATTGGTGGTGCAGGTGTTTCATGTCGAAAGGGTCCATTGTCAACAACAGACGTGCAGAGGGGTACCATGTTATTAATTCGTATGGTTCAAAGAAGTCGATTTTTTAAACGAGTATAAAGCTGTCAGTCAAGGCGAATCAATTTCATCATCGAGTTCGCTCATATCCTTAAACCCTTTTATTGATCATTTTGGCCTCTTAACGTGGTCGTCTTAAGAACTCACAACTTCATTCTGATGCTCGACACCCCATAATTTTTCCTAAGCAACATCCATTAACAGACGCAATGATTGCGTATTTTCATCAAAAGAATCTTCATGCAGGCCCACAGGCATTGTTGGCAACAATAAGATTGCAGTTTTGGCCCATTGGGGGCAGAAAAGAGGTCAGTCGTATTATTAACAAATGTATTCGTTGTCTGCGCTTACGTCCTCGCATAGTAGAGCACATAATGGGCAATCTTCCCAAAGACAGATTTGAAGGTTCTCGAGCATTTTTGGTAACAGGAGTTGATTTTTGTGGCCCAATATTATACCGTTCAGAGATTCGCACAAGAGCTCCAATTAAATGTTATATTTGCCTTTTTATTTGTTTCAGCACCAAGGCTGTTCATCTAGAGCTGGTCAAAGATTTGTCTACCCAACGTTTTTTAGCAGCGCTTAAACGTTTTATTAGCATTCGCGGCAGACCCAAAATCATTTGGTCTGATAATGCCACAAATTTTGTAGGCTCAAAGAATGAAATGGCCGAACTTAAAAGATTATTCCTGAGCCAGCAGCACTTAAAGGCAGTTCATGAACAATGTTTGGAAGATAATATAGATTGGAAATTCATACCACCAAGATCACCTCACTTCGGAGGCCTCTGGAAGGCTTCAATCAAGATTGCAAAGCTTCATCTGCTACGTACGCTTGGGCAATCAATTCTAGACTTTGATGAGCTTCGGACTCTCGTATATCAAATTTCAGCAATTAAGAACTCTCGTCCTCTGTGCCCACTTTCTGAAGATCCTGATGATTTGAATATTCTGACACCTGCTCATTTTTTAATTGGCGCCCCATTAACTTCAGTTGTAGAGGCCGATGTAACAATGCTAAACATGCATCGTCTGGGTCGGTGGCAGCGTGTGTGCTATATGCAACAACTTTTTTGGAAACAATGGAGTACTGAGTATTTGACAATTCTTCAACAGAGAACTAAATGGCAAATTGCTTCAGATAACATTAAAAAAGGTACCATAGTGCTCCTAAAGGAGGAAAATCAACCACCACTTAAATGGCAATTAGGTCGCATAACGGAGGTTATAAAAGGTGACGATGGCTTTGTACGAGTTGCTGTTATAAATGGTTTGGTTCGGCGTGCAGTTTCAAAAATTGGCTACTTATTCAATGATGAGGTTGAATTCCCAAGGAATTCAACGGGGGCAGGATGTTCAGATCAGAGCTAACTTATTATTTATTTTTATACAATATTGTTATTAGTTAGTATACCATACTTAAACTCCTAAGTAATTAAAAAATGTTTACTTCTAATTTTTGATATCGCCCTAATTATAATTGAATTTAATCATTTTGTAGCTTTATAGTTCATGAATATGCAAACATACATATGTATTCATTATTTGTTGTTGTCCAAAAGAATTTTGTAAAGAATTGTATTTTTCTTTTGGTTTTTTCTTTAATTCTTCTTGCGTAGCGGTACTTAACTGTTTTGATTATTTTTTGCATTGTGAACTTAAACATATCATTTTTAAATAAATAAGTTTTTTAATATTCTTTTGTCGCTCTTAAGCAAAGCATGGTTTTGTCTTTTTACTTAGTGAGACATAATAGAGGAAGCTCAATTGGTTTGTTATAAAAGTAAAATACATTACAAATCAATTACATCATTTTTTAGAATCAAAATTCAAACAATTTTGTCGGGCTCATTTGGAGCCGCTTTTTTGCACAATATACGTGAACTTTTGGCTATTCACGTCAACAGTGACTATAAGCCTAATCCACATATATGCCCATATGAGGAATATAGGGTGTTCAAACATAATCAATTTATGTAAATAAAGAAAATAAAAAATTACTGTATAAAAAATATAAAATCTTTCATGCCTAAAAATTAGTTTTTTCGAGTGGAGCTGATGACAAAAATTAAACAATTTAAGTATAAGGTACTTTATATGGTTTGTGGCTTCGAATACTATAAGGAACTTGGTACATATTG
Organism: Pollenia amentaria; assembly: GCA_943735925.1. Lineage (NCBI taxonomy): Eukaryota > Metazoa > Arthropoda > Insecta > Diptera > Polleniidae > Pollenia > Pollenia amentaria. The sequence continues at coordinate 47,838,093 of OX031008.1, read as the reverse complement.
CTTATGTGACTATAACGCTAAAAATTTGCTTAATTATGCCTTTTCTACCCGCAGATAGATGGATATATGTAAAATGTGGTTATGTTGCTAAACGGGCTATAACGGAAATAATTAATTTCTACTAAATTTAGTAATAGTGGCAGAAAATAAAGATAAAATAGACTATATCGCTAATTTGACTATACACGAAAAGTACTGTTCATGTACTATTAACTCATAAGGTATTCTATCTTGGAAATTCTTAGCGTTTAGAAATGCAATGGGTTAGGCTGCAAAATTTCTAACAGTCCTATGTTGAAAAGCTGATAGTCATGCTTAATAAAGGTTTTGTAATATTGTTTTTTTTTACTTGTGCAACAATTTTCAGTTTGATCACTAATTCCACTAAGACTGTGGTAACAGTTAACAACAGAGTATGAAACAGAATACCCAACTTTGACGTTTAAAAAAATTTATGTGTTCTTAAAAGAATATCAGATGCGGACGACCTGGCCATCATTGTCACCGGGAAATTCGAGAGCACAATCACTGAGGTGATGCTGGGTGCTCTCGACAAGGTTCTCAAATGGTGCGATGAAAGGGGGCTGAACATCAACCCCCAAAAAGCGGTCGTGGTCCCGTTCACGAGATGGTTTAAACACAGACTGGGTGGGCTGTCAGTCAATGGGACGGAAATCGAGTACACCAATGAAGTCAACCAGAATATGTTGTGTAACCTCCTCCATTTTCGAAATAACGGTATATCTCGAAAACCAGAGCCAATCTTAAAAAACCGCGGGCACCACTGGATTCAGCGTACTCGAATTATGTTAAAACGCCATGTGCCCGGCTTGTCTGTTTTTTTAAACTAGCATAGTGTTATTAAGACAGGTCAGTACCAATATTGAATCATCGTACGTTGTCGCGATCATAAATTATTTTTGTGCAATTTGATATTATTAAATAAACAAAAGTCAACGTTCACTTACTTATGCTGACAAGATAAGTTCAACGTACATTTTTACAGTTATGCTGAACTAGCAAATTCTTGACTACACAGCAATACAAATTAATGACTCAAATTGTTCTGCCTGATACAATACTGTATGATTGCATGTAAGTTAATATTAAGTACTAGAATAAGTGAGTGAACTTTTGTAAAGTCACTCAATTTGAGGTTTAGTTTTATTCTCATAAGTAGTATATAAGCAAATAAGTTTTGTAAATAAAATGAATCAATAATTATCCATCAATCAATTCGCTTATGGCGATCCTGCTCTAAACCGGATAGAACAGCAAAGGAATTTGCTACAATCTGGTTATAAGAGCACCAGGAAAATAGGCCAAGCATACATAGCTTATGCTTAGCTGGAATCTATTAGGACATTTTTTTTTTATATATCCTTCCTATAAGATATTTTTTTTAATGAACGAGACTTGGGAACAAATCCTTGAGAATCTAAAGGAAGGCGAAGCACGCTGGGCTCGGCTTGGAAGAAGATCGTACCAATGAGAAGCCGGAAATCCTCTACGCAGGACCAAAGCCTAGAAAGATAAAACCTCCACAGCAGAAGGAAATAGCAGTACCCATATTTCCGCTGCCGAACATAAATAAAACAAGGGGAGGATTAATCAATAGAAAGAAGAAGGAACTTACGGTGTTCCAGGACATGATTAAATATTACAAAAAAATAAACAACAATTACTTTTAAAAATAGCAAATTTAAAAAATTGAACTGAAAAATTTAAAAAAAAAAAAAATAAAACATAAATGTTTGAAAACTTAAAACTTTTTATACTATCATTAATAGCAGCGTATATTTTGTTTAAAATAAGTAAAATAATATTAACAGTAGTACTTACAGTGTCAATTTTAACAACCATAGCATATTTACTTGTACTATGGATAAAAATGTATATATAACTGATGTAATAGAATATGAATAGGAAAAATAAGCAGAATTGTTCAAAACCAAATTGAAAATATTGTAAAGATAAAAGAAATTTTTTTCTTTTTTAAAAAAATATATATGTAAAATCCAAATTTTAATATAATTAAAATAAAATAAAAACAATTAGTAAAAAACATTAAATGTATAGAAGATATAAAATTAAACCAAAAAACCCGGTAAACTGGGGTTACCAAGAGCCACCTGAATTGAGTTCAGAAAGAAAAGTAGAAATGTTAACAGAAATTTGGAAAAAAAAGATAGGTATTGAAGGAACACCAACAATAGATGATTATAATGATTTAGGTAAAACAACACTTGAAATTATACTAAGTATAAAACACGCAGGAAAACATTACAAAAGTATATTCGATTAATCATGATTAAGCAATTTTTTTTCATTATAATATGTACATTAGTATTAGTATTAAGTGTCACACAGATAGGCTTTTGGATTAAGGTTAGCATAGTCAACACAATAGAAAGCAATTTACAGGAATTTCGTAATCTTATTAAAACACAGATAGATAGAATTTTTTCCCTAAGTAATATACTACCATTTTAAGATAGAAACAAATAATGAATAATTTAAATAAATTTTATAATAAATACATAGGTTGGATAGTTATAGCTATAGTCTTGACACCTTTAATAATAGTTCTAGATTTCAAAATATTAAAATTAATAAAGTTATTTATAAGAGATCTTACTAAATGGAGTTCATAGAACAAATAAATCAGATAATAATCAATGCAAGAATATCGGTAGATAGACCTTACACTACAACTACTGTTAATGAGAAGAAACTAGAAATAGAGAAAATTGAGAAGGATTTAATAGTTAACTTAAAAGATTTAGAAGGTGCAGGAATACAGGTCTTGAATGAATTTAAACTTATAACATATAAAATATAACATATAGATCGATAATCAGTAATTCAAAAAGAATACTTAGTCATGGCATTCCTAGACTTAAATGAACTTTCAACTATCACAAAATTGGTACCAAAATTTTCGGGTAAAACTAATGAATTGAAAACATTTTTATCAAATTTAGAAATGGTCTTTGCATCTATTTCATGTTTCCTTTTTCAATTTCGTTTTTAAATCAAGACTGGAATTATGTGTACAAAACAGAACTAAACAAGTACAAGTACCCACAACCATAGAAGAACTAATATCGATATTAAAAACGACTTACAAATCATTTAAGACATCCAATGCTTTGCTAAATGAAATAACACGTATATCACAGAAGGACAACAACTTAATGGGTTTCGCTGCGAAAATTGAAAAACTTATTACGGAACTGAATGAGATACAAGTGTTAGAAGAAGGCGAATCTTGTAGAAACACTATAGTTAACGCAAATAATAAAAAAGCATTTAATGCATTTATGACCGGATTAACTGATCCACAAGTGATATCTACTATCTACGCCAGCCAGGTAACAACATTCTCTGAAGCTCTAAAGATTGCAGAAAGCTCCTCATCTCGTGTAGAACAACGACGGATACTATATCACAACGCTCAACAAAATCAAAACTCGTCAAAAAGAAACTGCAGAAAATGTGGTGGAAGCCATAATAATAGGTGCCCCGCAGATGGGAATAAATATCATAATTGTGGAAAATTCAACCATTTTGCAAAAATGTGTTTGACTAAAAGACCAAGCAACAACAACAATGGTAATATAATCTACAACAACAGAAACAATAATAACCATAATAGAAGCCAGAACAGCAACAATAATAACATAAATTATAACAACAACGGCAACAATAATAACAGGAACTATAACAACAACAGCAACAGCAATAACAGAAATTCTAATAACAGAGTCTACAGCAACAATCAAGGAAGCCGAAATACAAACAACAGAAATCATAACATAAATCACATAGAAGAGCAGGGAAACTTACAAAGCCCGGAGTCTACCCGCACAGAGACTCCGATGGGTACAGAGTAGACGCTAAAAGAATCTATAGCATATCATCTAACCTCAGAAATTATGTAAAATTACAAATCACAGATGTTTAAAATAATCTTACATTTTTAATTGATATATTAGCAGACGTCGCACTGTGGAAAGAAAATTTTTTGGAATATTATGAGGAAGATCAAGATGATTATTGCAACTTAACGGGAATTACAGAAAATGTTATTAAATCACTGGGTTCCACAAATATAATAATTAAGTTAAACAATGAAGAAATTATACAAAAAATACAACTTGTAGAAAATAATTTTCAGTAAAAACAGATGGAATTCTTGGAAGATATTTTTTAACAAAATATAAATGCAATATCAACTATGACAAATATGTCCTAACATTTAACATTAACAATGAAACAATAATGATACCGATACATGATGATACGTATAAAATAAATAAAATTAGAATACCACAAAGAAGTGAAATAATTTTACCTTTTACAATCGAGTTGGAAGAAGATGCCGTCATTACAAACAGAGAAGTTATCAAAGGTGTATTTTTGGCAAATACAATAGTACCCAAATATGGAAATCAACATATCAAATTATTAATCGTCACGGACAAAATTGTAACCATAGAGAATCTAAACATAGAAACAATTCCATTAAAAAATTACGATATGTGTTCCTTTAACAGAAAGGAAAGTGATGAACAAAGTTCTAACAATCGATTTATAAAACTTCTGAATAAACTTAAGCTAGATGAAGTAAACGATGAAAGTAAAGAACAACTTATAAGCATATTAAGAGAATATAAATTAATATTCCACATGGATGACGAATATTTAGTCATAAATAATTTGTATAAACAACCTATAAACTTAAACCACAAAAGTCCGGTATACATAAAAAATTATAGATTACCACATGCACATACAACAGAGATAAATTCGCAAGTAAATAAACTTTTGGAAAATAACGTTATTGAACCATCTTTAAGTCCATATAACGCACCACTGCTATTAGTCCCAAAGAAAAGTCAAACAGATTTAAAGAAATGGAGATTAGTTGTCGATTTTAGGAAACTGAACGACAAAATTGTTAACGACAAATTTCCTTTATCCCGTCTAGACGCCATTTTGGACAAATTAGGAAGAGCAAAATACTTTTCAACATTAGATATGACAAGTTCATTTCCCCAAATTGAACTTGATCAAAAATCTCGTCCTTGTACAGCTTTCTCAACACCCGATGGACATTATCAATATATAGGAAAAAGGAAATAGAAAAAGAGAAACTAGATTACCATTCGGTCTGAAAATATCTTCAAACAGCTTTCAGCGAATGCTAACAATAGCTTTATCTGGTTTAGAATCCGAAGCTTTTGTATACGTTGACGATATAATAGCATTCGGTTGCAGCTTAAATCATCACAATGAAAGTCTAATTAAAGTATTCGAAAGATTAAGAAAATACAATTTGAAACTTAATGCAGATAAATATTGTTTTTTGAAACCAGAAGTAATATATCTAGGACATTTAATAACTTCCCAAGGAATTAAACCAGATCCAGAAAAATTTGATGCTATAAGAAAATATCCCATTCCCAAGAATGCTAACGATGTAAGAAGATTTGTGGCATTTTGCAATTATTACAGGCGATTTATTGCAAATTTTGCTGATATAACTAGCTTGAACAAATTATTGAAAAAAGGTCAAAAATTTGAATGGACTGAACAATGTCAAACAGCTTTCGAAACTCTAAAAAATAAACTTATTAGTCCACCTATTTTACAGTATCCAAATTTCGAAAAGCCATTCGTCCTAACAACAGATGCATCAGAATTTGCTTTAGGTGCTTTATTATCACAAGGAGAAATTGGTGATGACAGACCAATATCATTTGCCAGTCACTCACTCAACAAATACGAAAGGAATAAATCTGTAATCGAGAAGGAATTACTTGGAATTCATTGGGGTATACAATTTTTCCGACCCTATTTATATGGCAGAAATAGTGACAGACCAACGTCCGTTAATTGCATTATTTTCGCGCAAGAACCCAAGCTCGAAATTAACCAGAATTCGATTGGAGCTATCTGATTATGATTTCCAAATAGTGTACAAAAGAGGAAAAAATAATACAAACGCTGTCGCTTAAAAACAATGATACCACAAAACAATGACGAGAAGATGAAGAAATCGCTGGTGGTGACAAGATACATGAGGAAAAAGGAAATAGAAAAAGAGAAACTAGAAAAGAAAGAAAAAGAAATAGATAATGGTGAAAATAAAGAATATTGTAATACATGTCCTTCTGAGCCTGATCAACAAGATGTTAAGCTAGCTAGAAAATTTAAATTTGTATTAGAAAAATCAAATCATGAATTTGAAGTTGAAGACAATCTTGCTGAAACGGCCGTCAGATGTAGTGAAAATCCTTATTATTAAGATAATATGTTAGAGAAACTACCATTTGTATTAAGCAGATTGCAGTATAAGGAATTCGCACAGAGAAAGGTGACGAAATATTCAAGAAACTAACCCATAGGAAAATGAAGAAGAAAATAAATGAAAGTAATGTAAAAAACGTGAAAATCCTTTTGTATAGAAATCCTCAAAGAATAGACTGTAGTAACGAAAAGCAGAAACTAATAAAATTATACCGCGATACACCATGCGGAGGCCATTTCGGCGTTAGAAAAACCTTGATGAAACTGAATAAGAAATACATATGGAAGAATATGTGTAAGATGATTTTTTTTTCAGTATTCATTTATTGAATCTTCATATATTAAATATAACCTAACAATAATTAATCAAATCTTATCCTAATATTTACTTTATGTCCTGCCAGTGCCAGACAAAAAAGATTTAGTCATCACGGTTTCTGTTCACATATGTAGGTGTTTATCGCTCATCTGATTGGGTGAGTGCTGCAGTGTCTCTTCTTCTTAAGCGAGTGTGGCCGCCATAATTTAAAATATTTCCAGCTAATGGATTCGGGTGCAGTTCCAGCCTTTTTAAATATTTTACTGCATATATTGTTATCATATCATGTTATATGTGCGCATTTTTGCTCATTGATCTTTATCCTCCATTGTTTTAACCACCTTTCCAGTTCAAATATGTGATCCTGTAAGTAACGGGATGCTTCTTGACAGTTTTCATGTACGCTTAGGAAAGCTGTGTCATCCGCAAATGTTGAGGTTTGTGTGTAGCTGTTTGTTGGCATGTCCGAAGTATAAATTAAGTATAATTAGGCGGTAACTCGACTGCTATATCGTGAAATATGTTACGGGTAAATACATTTTTCAGATGATTAGCAAACAGATTTATTTTTTCAATATCATTTCTTGCCCAGCTTCCATTCAAGTTTCTCAATGGTGGCTTAGAGATAACTGGTCTACCGAGGCTTCTAGCTGCACGCCATAATGAGTAGTCTGATTGTGGAGTGGCATCAAGTCCCTTAAGATATTTTTCCAGGGAAGCCGTTTTCTGAGACTGCAGTAACTTTCTCAGCCTTTTTGTGCACTCTTTTAATAAAGTCTTAAGTTGGGGGGATCTGTGCAATTGCCACTCTCTTCGAACTCTCCTTTTTTCAGTCAATAGACGCTCGACATCTGTAGAATATATGATTTTATTTTTGGTTTTTTGAGGGTTATGCTGGAATGTTGAACAACTAGTTTGAGATAACTGTCAAAATTAACAATAGCGAGATCCACGTTCTCCGGTGTGCTAAGCGGAATATTTTCTGTGCAATGGGCACTAAGATATTTTTTATATTTTAACCAATTTATTTGTGAGGCTGATGTCGATAAGTAACCAGATGGAGATACGATTCTATTTGGATTCATTATAGTAACATTTGTAGGTGTGTTATCGGAAGATAATTCTAGGGACGCTTCCACATGAATCGTGTCTATGGGGGTGTTATTAACTACGCCCAAATCTATGACATCTGGAACTTTTTGCTGATCAGTAGGCCAATATGTTGGTTGTCCGCTCGCGACCACATTTAGGTTCATTTTACAAATTGTGTTAAACAAAACACGACCCTTAGGTGTAATAAGTCGTGACCCCCAGAAAGTGTGTTTAGCGTTATAATCGCCAGCAGCCAGGAAGCAGGGTCCTAATGATTTAAAATATTTATTATATTGGCTTTCTGATATTGAAAATCTATGTGGGGAGTATAATGATGAAATTACTAGGTTTTGAGATGATTCCTCAATGCAAATGCTCGTTGCTTGGAGATAATCTTCACGATATTCACTCATTAAGTAGTGTTTTACTCGGTTTTTTTTATCAAAATAGCAGAACCTCCACAAGCTCTACCTCGAGGGTCTTTGGTATCATATAATATATAACTATTGATTTTAAACGTGTTTCTTGAGGTCAGATGAGTTTCAGAAACCATCATTACATCAATTTGTTTATTTTTAAGGAAGTATTCTAGTTCATTTTTATGTTGGCGGATGCCGTTTTCGTTCCAAAGCAAATTTTTAAACAGTTCATGGCTTGTTTAGAACAGCTTGCAATAACTTCGATTGCATTCTTAACATTTCCTGCATCATATTACCCATTGTGTTCGTAAAGTAAGTTACTGTTTGCACTAGTGTTTCCACGGTCTTTTCTAGACGACCTAAATTAGAAACTGGAGTCTCATCATTATTTGGCAAATCACCTTGCATTGACATATGGTTTGATTTTAGGACGTTAGCGTAGGAAGTTCTGTTATTACTAGGCTGCGGTACCTGAACGTCATTAATGTTAACTTGATTTGTTGCCTGCATTTGAGGGGGATAAGGTTTCGGTCCAACCGAGTGCTTGACGATAGAGTATACAGGGCATCCTCTATAGTTGGCAGTGTGATTACCACCACAGTTGCTACATTTTTTTAGATTGGGGTCGTTTGTAGACTTATCGCAGAGAGCTGTACCATGTAATTCTCCACATACGACGCAAACGGGGGTTAGATGACAGTATGCCTTAGTGTGACCAAATTCTTGGCAGTTTAAACATTGCACGGGACCATTCCTTTTGTGCGGCTCCTCTATTGTTATTTTTCTATACAGGATATATTTCAGATTGTAAATGGGGTGCGTTTCGTTCTTTCTAAGCTAAATGTCGCCGGGTTCTAACTCCACTCTAAATAGTGGTTGGGGATTTTTTTTCTCTATTTTTAATGTTTATTACATTTTTATTTTGAAGCCCTTCTCTTCTAAAAACGTTTTTATCTCACCTGGGTCCACGCATGAGTCAGTGCCCTTAATCACTACCTGAAGACCTTTACTGCTCTTCAGTTGATATGTATAAAAATTCTTATTAAGTGCTTCAAATTTTGTTATTACCTTACGAAAATCATCTTCACGATTAACTTGTATTTTTGTCTCATTAATACTACCCCGTTTTATTGCAGCTACATAAAAAGAATTTTCACCTATTACCGAGATCAAATTCTTTATTAATTCATTTGAGTTTTGCTCTCTAATATATATCGGCAGTGGCTTAGGAGATTTGATAACGTTTTGTGCTTCCGGGGATTCAGCATCCAGAATTGCAAAATGATTTTGTGAACTTGTTCTATCCATCTTTTAAGACTTTTGAGACCGAAGCAACTGATGAAGAGGTTGGGCTGCGACCCCGTTTAAGCACTGTTATGTACCTATTAATACCTACTTGTACTGGAGGCTTTTGACCACTTTTTACTTGTGGAGCTGAGTTTTCATTCATGCCTGATTTGGGGGTAATATTTTCATCACTTATTGAAATCGTTTTTGCCGCTGAGGCAGCGCTTGCAGGTTCGATATTTTTTATTGTATTACCATCAACCGTTTTATTAGACACCGAAGGTGATACTGAGTTTTCTATTATACCTGATTGAAGGATAATATTTTTATCACTTATTAAAATTGTTTTTGCGGTTGAGGCAACGGTTGAAGGTTTTATATTTGTTAGTGTATCTGCCGTATTATTAAATACAGAAGGTGAGAGGGATCTTTTTTTTTTATTTCTGCATTTTTTCGTTAACACTAGAGTTTTTTTATTCCCGCACTTTTTGGATTCCCGGGAAAGCGGGAAATAAAAATCGAATTCCCGGGATCCCGGGATTCCCGCCCAAATTTTTTTGTTTATTTATTTACTTATTTCACTAATGAAACTAATATTTCTTACTGGCTATTACGCTTAATATAATTAAATCTAGTATCTTTTATATACCAAAAACGTAAATAATTCAAGATTAAAGCAATTTTAGGACACTTAAGGGGTAATTTTAATGCCAATAGCATTTGCATAATTGGAATGAAAGTTTTGAAGTCTTAGTAGTATACAGTTTTCGGAAAGGCGATTAGGACTGAAACCACAACATTACGAAGTAGGAATTCTGAAATAATTTTACGGTTTAACAAATTCAGCAGAACGGAGAAATTTTATTTACTACATATATTTAATAACATATTTTTTTACAATTTTATAACCCTTATTCAGCAGTGGTGTATGAAGGTATACTAAGTTTGTGATTCGATGTGAATATTTTTTTAATATTCATCTAAGGTCCGATAAAGGAATTGTATTGAGTGTTCTTCATTCGTTCGTAGCCGATTTTGCCATATGGGTGTCAAATTGTTTCTAGATCTTCTAGACTGTTTGGGATTGTATTCGTGCAGAATCGCTTCAGTAGGAAAAAAGTTATGCACCTAAATGTGGAACTACCTCCCAAAATATCAACAAAAACTAAAATAAATTTGTGGCGAATGCACCTTTTGCCATTAAATTTCAACAAGTTCGTTTTATAAGGCACCAAATTTCGTAAATATCGGTCCATAATTTACCTCCATAATTTACGGTCCATTACGGCTCCATGTTTAGATTAATCTCGTTAATCATGTAAGTATGGCTTTAAGCGTAACGAATAATGCTTTTGTGGTGCAATTTAGCATAATCTACTTTCATAAGACTCAAAATTACTTGATATGCCGCATATAAAGCACAATCTTGGTAAACACTTTACTACGCCCTTAAAAAAACTTATACATAGTATTATTGTAAAATTTACACTTCAGTTTAATAAGACAAGAAATAAAATTTCCTGAAAATAGGTCAATAATTTATCATTGGCCCTATATAAAGCCCATTCTCAAACGATTTATGAGCCTTTAGCTGTAGCAAATGTAAATATTGTGGTGATATTAAGTTGGATTAATCTACTAAAGACAGTAGTCCGACATAGATTTACTAAAGTTTAAGAAAAAGATTTTCTTCAAAATTTCCCGGGAATCCCGCAATTAATTCCCGGGAAAGCGGGAATAAAAAACAATTGAAAATCCCGGGAATTCCCGGGACTCTTCTTATTTGTTATTAATTATCAACACCGAGAATAAAAATGTGTGTTTATGTATGTATGTATGTACATACATGTATTTTTTTCTTTTTTTTCTTGTATTTACTTTTTTTAATATTTTATTTTTTCACGTTTTTATAAAAAAAAAAATAAACCGTATGCCGAGCTTAGAAAACACTTCTATCTTCAACGAGCGCGACAGACAGTATCAAGATGATAAAGAGTTATGTCTCTACGTGTGATTTTTTCCAAAGAAATAAACAAATAAGACACACGAAAGAACCCTTATGTGTAACAGACACACCAACGAATAGTTTTAGCACTGTTGTTATTGATACTGTAGGTCCCTTAAGACCTTCGGAAAACCATCGATACATACTAACAATGCAAAGAATTAACTAAATATATCATAGCAGCACCGATGGAAACTAAAGAGGCAAAATAGATAATTTAATACTGAAATATGTTATTTTCAAGACTTTGAAGTCCGACAAAGGTATGGAATTTACGAACGAACTAATGAAAGAAATATGTGACCTTTTGCACATTGAACAGAAATTATCTACACCATATCACCATGAAACTCTAGGTACTGTAGAAAGAAATCATAGAGTTCTGAATGAGTATTTCTTATCATTTGTACGTGAAGACAATTGGTCTGATTGGATTTCTTATTCTGCGTTTGCATATAACATAACTCCTCACATAGACACAAATTACTCACCATTCGAATTAGTTTTCGGTAAGTTACCAGAACTACCGGGTGAAAACATAATGACTAACAAAAAAAAAAAAACAATTTAGACAACTATGCAAATGAATTAAGATTAAAACATTCTTTACAAAATGCTAAGAAATTAATAGAGACTATTAAAAAATACAGGAGTATAGAATCATAAAATACAATGAATAGTATAAATCTTAATGTAGGAAACTTAGTGTAAGTAAAATTAGAAAATAGAAAAAAAATGAGGCACCATACAATGGTCCTTATGAAATAATAAATATAGACAATGTAAATGTAGAAGTAAGAATTAATGGAAAAAACCAAAATTGTACATAAAAATTTATTAAAAAAATATGTAACATAAAAAAATATTTCATTGTAATACTAAATAAAACAAAAAAATACTAGGACATAACAATTACAAAAAAAAAATATTTAATAAAACATATACATAAGTATTATATGTACCACGCAGACAGTAGATTAAATACACATAAAATTAAAATTTTAGAATTTCAAACAAAATTGTAAAATTTTAACAGAAAGATTGGGGGTGTTGTGTATTCATACATTTCATTTAATAATACATTCCTTTTAATAATGCATTCTTTCGTTTGTTAATACATTCTTCCATTTATAGACAAAATTATTATCAAAACATTCTTACCAAAAAGTAAACAAATATTATTAAGACAGGTCAGTACCAATATTGAATCATCGTACGTTCTCGCGATCATAAATTCTTTTTGTGCAATTTGATATTATTAAATAAACAACAGTCAACGTTCGCATATTTATGTTGACAAGATAAGTTCAAAGTAAATTTTTACAGTTATGCTGAACTAGCAAATTCTTGACTACACAGCAATACAAATTAATGACTCAAATTGTTCTGCCTGATATAATACTGTATGATTGCATGTAAGTTAATACTAAGTACTAGAATAAGTGATTGGGTGAACTTTGTAAAGTCACTCAATATTAGGTTAAGTTTTATTCTCATAAGTAGTATTTAAGCAAATAAGTTTCGTAAATAAAATTAATCAATTATTATCCATCAATCAATTATCTTATGTTTTTCTTTGAAGAATTAAAACACTACACCCCTCTGAAAATTAAGGTTGATATGTTTTATGATGTTTCCCAAAATATTTTGGTTATAGCGTTGACCATCCGTGGGCTGGACCATTTTTAAAAAAAGTATTTTTTCAGTTTTTCGATTTTTTTGTACTTTGCTCCAAGACGACAGATAAAATTTGGTATCATCGAAAAGAGTTTTTGAAGCAGCATCCAATGGTATATAAAACTTGACCACTTGCGACCCACTAATTGAGATATTAAGCTAAATACATATTTTCGTTTCGGGCTTTCATACAAATTCTACGTATGTGGAAGTAATGTTCTGCTTTTCAAATTTAATCTGTTTTAAAATAACGCTAATTTTTTATTTTTTTTTTCTTTGTAATTATTCGCATGAAACGCGAAAATCTCGATATATTTGATCTATTTTATATTTTTCATATATAGGCAATATGGGTATCAAATTGTTTGATTTTTCAATTATCATAACCTGGTGATAAGCAAAAGATCCATTTTCAAACCCTGGATGCTGTGAGCTAAATGTAAGTTCTTAAATATAAATTTTTTAAATAAAAAAATATTTTAATGAATAATGAGATATTTTTAATTAGGCTTAAGTTCATTAAATTTAATTTTTATTAAATTTTTTTTTTAAGACAGGAATTTTACAACATGAAATTAATTAAAATTTTAGTGATAATTTTTCATTCTTGACTTCGCTGAGATTTGACCCCAGGCTTTCACGGACAGGTTGCCCTGACTAGTTTCGATTGTAACCACACAATCTCTTCGGAGGGGTTTGCGTTTTATTCACACCACCATTGAAGCCGGATGACGTCAATAGGCAAACATCAATCTTTAAACCAAATGGTATTTTACCTTGGTAGATCGAAATTTGCTTTTTGAATGAATGATTATCTATTTTAATTAATTGACATGTTCTTCCTAACTTCTGTTTTTCGTACTCTTTGTCAAAAATTCTTCTTAAAATCCAAAGTACATTTTTGTTTTTCATGTTTTTGTTTTTTTCTTGATGACCTTTTTCAGCACAACTTGAAGAACAAATGTAAACATAGCGCGGGCCTTAGCGGTTAACAATAATTAGTATTGTGATTATTTTATTGAACTGTTGATGGCTTTTAATCCAAATTGAGATATTTTAAATTAGGCTTAACTTCATTGAGTTTAATTTTTATTAAATTATTTTTTCAAGACAGGAATTTTTCAACATGAAATTAATTAAAATTTTATTAATTTTTCATTCTTGACTGCGCTGATATTTGAACCCAGGCTTTCACGGACAGGTTGCCCTGACTAGTTTCGATTGTAACCACACAATCTCTTCGGAGGGGTTTGCCGTTTTATTCACACCGCCATTGAAGCCGGATGACGTCAATAGCCAAACATCAATCTTTAAGTCAAAGGGTATTTTACCTTGGTAGATCGAAATTTGCTTTTTTGAATGAATGATTATCTATTTTAATTAATTTACATGTTTTTCCTAACTTCTGTTTTTCGTACTTTTTGTCAAGAATTCTTCTTGAAATCCAAAGTACATTTTTGTTTTTCATGTTTTTGTTTTTTCTTGTTGACCTTTGTTTGTTCTTGCAATGATTTTTGCAAGAAGGTGCAAAATAAAACGACAATAAATAAAATTTGTAAGAAAAAACTTGTTTATTTAACGGCAGCTTAGAGACGATATACTTTTGCAAGCGATTACAATCAATGATAAAGCTAATATGAAACTTGACAAAATATAATGCGTACATCAGTAATTACTACAAGTGCAATGATTATGCATGCACATGCATAGGCACATAAATATGTACAAAAGCAATGAGTATGCATGCAAGTTAAGGACTCTCCACTTTTGGTAACTAAAAAAATTACTAAGGTGCAACCAACAGCGCCATTAACGAATTAAACTTACTTTTAATATTTTACAACGAAATATTATTTATTAATTTTCACACCAAGATTCTTATTTAATTTTCACTACAATAATTTATTTAAGGTACCGGATCGATTTAGCTTGCAACCAAGACTAACCGTTTTTCCGTCATTCTTGTTGGCTCTTCGGTTCTTCCATCACGTTACCACAACATGCGCCAATATGCAGACGCTGATCCAGCAAAATAGTTTTCCCAAGAATTAAGTTCAAGTTAGCAATTTAAAAATAAGACCGGATACGCGTGCAAAAATTAATCAATTGTTGGTAAATTATTAACTGCTGATTATGCCGAATTAATTTGGTTGGCATTGGCAGCGGTGCCGTTAACTCCTCCCTCTTTAAGATCACATTTTTTGGTTGGGAGGTAGGATCGGCTGTTTGTGGAAATTTGACTGTTGGCAGGTTAATTCTTCTAGTTATCTTATGCCACAAGACTCCAACGCAAATTCCCATTGCAATCGCGATACCCATATGTGTTCCAAGTGACAAGTTTAATTTCAAACCAAGATATTCAAGTTTATCCACGTTGTGCAAACTTATATTGTGAACTTGATCGATGTCCACTAGTAGTTTTTCATCAGTCACGCTGGTTAGGACAGGGGGCAGTGGTTGTAGACTCGAAACAGATGTGCTGGAGAATGTTTCGTTGTTGATCAATATGCTTTCATTATATAGCTGTATCAGGTAAGTTCCATTGAGCGTTTCTGTATGCCCCCGGGTTCTAAGGACGCCTTCAAAATTTGTTAAGAAGATAATATCGGTTGTTAACATTTCTATTTCATGCGTCCTGATCATCTTATAGCTGCAGTTCGCAATTCCTCACTTGAGCTGGCGTGGTATACACGTTTCTTCAGCCATTTTGATTAGAGATGTTTGTTTGCAGACTGTCACTTTGTTGATGCTTAGGCAGGGGTTTTTCACACCAAACGTTTCGTTTTTACTTATGAGTATTTCATTAAATGGAAGTTCAATTTGTCTACCGATTCTTATTGTTGCCCTCGTGATGAGACGATGATAAAAGTCTTTCTTCAGCTTTGGAATGGAAAGAACATATAGCAATAGTGACCCATTTGTGTATATGGATGGGTTTCCGTATTCAATAGCTTCAATGGCGTTAGCGTAGGGAAGTGTTTCCATTTCTGAAATAGTGTTCTCGACTTCGGCGCTATTTAATAGATTTGTGTTGATGATTCCGCTTTTAGCTAGTTGACAAGTCCTTACTATTTCACTAATAGTATCCTTCAGAATGAGAACTTGATTCATAGTGTTCATCCCAAATCTCTCGGCCTCTTTTCCATTGCTGATTTCGTTCATTTTATGAACTTCATTATGCGACATCTGGATTGCCAGCAACCCACTTCCATGCGGAGCCTATCCAGTCAATTGATCTTCGTGTTCTGCCACGTGTGGTTCCCAACTCGATGAGTACTTGTACTTGTGTCAGATGGTAAACAGTTATTTCTTTTGTCTTGCCGGGCGGCATGTGTTTGTGGATCAGCGCCGTTATATTATCCGCCATTGTTGCGTGGTCGTCCAGGTTGATGACGTGAACCAGTTTAAAATTGCCATTAATAGCCCAAGCATTGCCAGCTCTCACAGTAACAATAGGGGCGTCATAATGAAAAATTTGTTCAGCGTGTAGAGTGAAAATATAAGCCATAAGAAGAATGCTTGGTTTGGTAATCATTTTTCGGAAAAATACTTATTATTGTTAAAGTTAGTGGTTAGTGCAATTCTGGCAAAGCCGTTTTTTTTTTTTTTTTTTTATATATATGTATATATTTCTAATAAATTTTTGTATATGTAAAAATTTCTTCTCTTTTTTTTTGTTTTTTTTCCAAATTTTTCTCAAATTTATATTTATTTCTATATATGTATTTATTTTCATAGTGGTAATGAGCGCTACCATTAGGGAGTCGAACCGCAGTGCCTAAGACACTCACCAAATTTTTCCAGGGCGCTTTATATATATTTTTTATTATTAATTGCATTACTTTAAATTTAAAAAAAAAAAAATCCTGTGAAAAAATAGAAGTTTTGATTATGTATGGAACTTGTTACAAATTTTTTATGTGAGCCTTATGAATCCTTCTACCACTTACCGTGCGTATTGTAACTCTGTTATTCTTTTCTACAGTCTCTTTCCTAAAAACTGGCTTGTTCTTGGCTTTTACGTTCTTAATCTTAACAAATATAGTATCGCCCCTACTATATTTCTTTGGAGACGTGCGCTTTCTATTCATGCGCTTATTTCTTTTGTAGTATTATTTAGTCACGTGAATTCATTAATTTAAATATATTTACTTGCATGAATTCATACCTTTAAAGCGCATACCTAAACGGGTATCTTATTTCACCAAAATATTAAACCCTTATATGCCACATATAAAGTACTACACCCAAATGTCTGGGAAATATTTATAAATTGCAAGTGTAATCATATTCCACTAATTTTCCCATACTTTAGTTTAAGTTATTTTAATTTACACCGTCCAAACAATTTCTATAAACTCTTTCAATTATTACATGGCGATCCTGCCATTACTTTGGAGTGCTAAAAACTAAAAAGCACCCAAAGCAAAACCATACTAACAATGCTCTGTCAATCAAAAGAAGGATGAAGAATATAGAAGGCGACAGCAACAACAAAACAAACAACAAGCAACCTCAAAGAAGGACTTGACCGACATCAAGGACATCAAGAAGCCCAAAAGACGAGGAGGCCAGACAGTTCGTCTTAGAAGAGAGAAAGCGCTGCTGCTGAGAGAAGTCAACAGGGATCCACCACCAAAGTGGGTAGATGCCACAAAAATGTGGCTACGAATAACACAATTAGAACATCTTTTAAAAACACA
Organism: Pollenia amentaria; assembly: GCA_943735925.1. Lineage (NCBI taxonomy): Eukaryota > Metazoa > Arthropoda > Insecta > Diptera > Polleniidae > Pollenia > Pollenia amentaria. The sequence continues at coordinate 47,820,276 of OX031008.1, read as the reverse complement.
GAAGTGCACTACATAGAGCACTCTTAGGTCAGTAGGCGTTAACCGCCATTTGACAAAAAACTAATAATTTTTTACATAATTATTTAAAATTTCAAGATTTAAAAATATTATGAAAAAAAATATATATAATAATACCACAAATTAATAAAATTATCTACAATACTATGTACCTTTAATTAAGTAAACAATTTTGAAATATTTGATAAATTGAAATTTTTATGAGTAAATATTCCAATTAAATATGGGAGGAAAAGAATCAAAATTAGATAAACCTAACGCTAACGTCGTTAATAACTTAGAGATCATTGACCACACCAATGAAATTAACACGCTATGGACACTTAACTTAATCCTTGTAATAATTGTAGCAATTAATCTCTTACTAAAAATATATTTATTACACAAAAGGTCACTAAGAAAAAGGTATGCCAGTAGGGCAAACGATTTAGACAAGGTATAAATTTTCTCTTCATTTCATGGATTGGCAAAGCATTTTGGAAAGGTGTAGAACTATTAAAGCAAAATTTGACAGATCTTACAAATGTCTCAATATATACCGCCCAACTAGGGACGAAACCACTTTAAAACATTTAAAAATCCTTATATATTGCTTAGAAGATATAAGAGTTCTTCTAAACGTTAACTACGCAAGATTAACTGCAGCTCATAAAGCAGCATCTGAAGTGTTTTACCACGACGTTAGAAATAAACTATTAAATATAGCAAATAGGAAAGATTTCAATATAGAGTTGCCAATTTCTCTTCACAAGAGGATTGAAATAGATAAATATTTTTCAAAAGAAAGCACCAACATGACACAAACAATAGTAGAATTTTTAAATACAGCCTCAAAGTTAATCACAGACTTTGATGGGAAATCTGAAAATTTAAGGTCATTCATAGACTCACTAACTTTAGTTGATACAATTAAGGGTTCTCATGAATCATCAGCGGTAGCTCTAATAAAAACAAAAATCAAAGGTAACGCAAGGAATTTAATTAGTAATGAGTCAACAATCATAGAAATTATAAACAGGCTTCGGACAACTGTTAAAGGAGAATCTGTCGAGGTACTAACAGCTAAAATATTTAATGTAAAACAGCAGACCAAGACAGCAAACACCTATTGCAACGAAATAGAACTACTAACAAAGTCACTAGAAAATGCATATATTTCAGACGGATTGACTAGCGAACTAGCAACTAAATACTCCACACAAATAGCTGTAAAAGCACTAACTAAAAACTGTAGTATAGATAAGGTTAAACTTATCATGGAGGCAGGTCAATTCAACAACATGAATGAGGCAATTAGCAAATTCGTCAGCAGTTGCACAGAAGCAACTGGACAACAAAACGCAATTCTTCATTATAGACATCGACCAAATCCTAATTCTTTTCGTGGAACATTCAATAGAAATCATAAAAGAAATAATTATTCACGTAACAGAAATAACAATACAAGCTACAGCAATAACAGAATTAACAATAGCGCCAATAACAACTACAATGACAGAAACCAACAAAGATATAATAATTACGGTAGGAATAGAAACTACGTACATAACGTGAGCAACGAAGAAAGAGATTCGGAAAACCCGAATCTTCCCCTAAGATCAGATCAATAAAAAGAAAAGTGTATAATCTTAACCTTAACTATAGTTGTTTAATAGATGTTCACATTCACAATACTAACACTCCAATAAGATTATTAGTAGACACAGGCGCAGCCATTTCAATAGCTAAAGCAAAATATTTCAATATCAAACAAATCAATACTAACAAAACCACAACATTAAGTGGAATAGGACAAGGAAAAATTGAATCAATTGGTAATATATTATTTGATTTAAAGTTCAAAACTTATTTAATACCACATAATTTTCAAATAGTGGACAATGATTTTCCAATAACTTGTGATGGAATCATTGGTATGGATTTCATTAAGAAATATAATTGTATTTTGGATTTTAATCAAGATTATGATTACCTTGTCTTAAGACCATTCAACATACCACAATCAATAGAAATACCGATTACGAATAACTGTAATATTATTTTACCACCAAGAGCTGAAGTAATTCGTCAAGTAAATTTTAGTAATTGTGATAATGAAATACTTGTTCCAAATCAAGAACTTGAACCAGGTGTTTTTATTGCAAACACTTTAGTAAAGTCAGATAAAGCCTTTATCCGTATACTTAACACTAATGAAACTGTAACAACAGTTAGTAAAAGTAAAATAAAAACCGAAAAACTCTCTGAATATGATATAATCAAAGAAAATCAAACCAAAACCAAACAAAGAAAATCAGAAGTATTAAAAATTTTAAAGAAAAATTTTCCCGAACAATTTATAGACAGTCTAAGTAAACTTTGCAATTCCTATAGCGAAATCTTCGGTTTAGAATCAGAAACTATTACAACTAACAATTTCTATGAACAAAAGTTAAGAGTAAAAGATCAAGAACCAGTATACATCAAAAATTACCGTATACCACATAAACACAAAGAAGAAATAGAAAATCAAGTAAAGAAATTAATAAAAGACTAAATTGTTGAACCATCAAACTCTGAATATAATAGTCCAATCTTGTTAGTTCCAAAGAAATCACTTCCAAATTCTGAAAATAAAAGATGGACCCTTGTTGTAGATTATCGACAAATAAATAAAAAACTTTTGGCAGATAAATTTCCATTGCCAAGAATAGATGATATCTTAAGCCTATAGTACACGGCATGTAAAAAGACACATGCGCATGTGGTTCTGACTTAATTTTGACGTCATCACACAATACTCAATGTTTATTGTGGCTCTGCATTGACGTCAAAATTACGTCAGAACCACATGCGCATGTGTCTTTTTACATGCCGTGTACTATAGGCTTTAGACCAACTAGGTAGAGCGAAATATTTTTCTTGTTTAGATCTAATATCAGGATTCCACCAAATTAGCCTAGAAAAAGATTCTAGATATCTAACATCATTTTCAACCAATAATGGTTCATACAGATTTACAAGACTACCATATGGTCTCAAAATAGCCCCAAATTCTTTTCAAAGAATGATGACACTAGCTTTTAGCGGATTAAGCCCAAATCAAGCTTTCTTACACATGGATGACTTGGTAGTATTGGGTTGCTCAGAAAAACATATGCTTTCAAATTTAAAAGAAGTTTTCGAGTTGTGCAAAAAACACAATCTAAAATTACACCCAGAAAAATGTTCATTCTTCATGAAAGAAGTTACATACCTTGGTCACAAACGCTAAAGGTATACTACCAGATGACACTAAATATACAATAATTGAAAATTACCCTAAACCAACAGATGCAGATAGTGCAAAAAGATTTGTTGCATTTTGTAACTACTATCGAAGATTCATTAAAAATTTTTCAGAATATTCAAGACATTTAACAAAACTAACTAAAAAGAATACAAAATTTGAGTGGACATATGAGTGCAATTTTGCATTTGAATATCTTAAGAAGGCCCTAATGAAGCCAACATTACTTCAATATCCAGATTTTTCTAAACAATTTTGTATAAAAAATTATTTTTGGGAATGAAATATTTTATTAATTAGTTCATTTATTAATGATGTGCTAATAATCCCAATTTTTTAAATGAAAACACTGAAATTTATTGTTGTGGGAAAGCTAGTTCCTATGCGCATTTCGCTGGTTGCTTAGGCCAGCTCGTCAGGAAACTTTTTCCAAATACTTTAGAAAAGCTAAAAATATTATACAAGTAAGACCATAAAGTGAATAAGAATTTTAAAACACTCTGGTCTTAAATGTAACAATATCAAAGCTTCAACAAAGTCACAACAATAAATCGTCAATTTTTTCTTTCTTACATTCCCCTACAATTGGCTGGGTTTTTTCCAACACAAATTGTAGTTGTAAGAGGATAGAAAGAAAAAACAAAAATTAAAAAAAACAAGTTACTTAAATAAAGCAGCTTGCCATTTCAGTTTTTTATTTGCCGGGCACATGCAAATTTATTATCAAAAATTATTTTTGGGAATGAAATATTTTATTAATTAGTTCATTTATTAATGATGTGCTAATAATCCCAATTTTTTAAATGAAAACACTGAAATTTATTGTTGTGGGAAAGCTAGTTCCTATGCGCATTTCGCTGGTTGCTTAGGCCAGCTCGTCAGGAAACTTTTTCCAAATACTTTAGAAAAGCTAAAAATATTATACAAGTAAGACCATAAAGTGAATAAGAATTTTAAAACACTCTGGTCTTAAATGTAACAATATCAAAGCTTCAACAAAGTCACAACAATAAATCGTCAATTTTTTCTTTCTTACATTCCCCTACAATTGGCTGGGTTTTTTCCAACACAAATTGTAGTTGTAAGAGGATAGAAAGAAAAAACAAAAATTAAAAAAAACAAGTTACTTAAATAAAGCAGCTTGCCATTTCAGTTTTTTATTTGCCGGGCACATGCAAATTTATTATCAAAAATTATTTTTGGGAATGAAATATTTTATTAATTAGTTCATTTATTAATGATGTGCTAATAATCCCAATTTTTTAAATGAAAACACTGAAATTTATTGTTGTGGGAAAGCTAGTTCCTATGCGCATTTCGCTGGTTGCTTAGGCCAGCTCGTCAGGAAACTTTTTCCAAATACTTTAGAAAAGCTAAAAATATTATACAAGTAAGACCATAAAGTGAATAAGAATTTTAAAACACTCTGGTCTTAAATGTAACAATATCAAAGCTTCAACAAAGTCACAACAATAAATCGTCAATTTTTTCTTTCTTACATTCCCCTACAATTGGCTGGGTTTTTTCCAACACAAATTGTAGTTGTAAGAGGATAGAAAGAAAAAACAAAAATTAAAAAAAACAAGTTACTTAAATAAAGCAGCTTGCCATTTCAGTTTTTTATTTGCCGGGCACATGCAAATTTATTATCAAAAATTATTTTTGGGAATGAAATATTTTATTAATTAGTTCATTTATTAATGATGTGCTAATAATCCCAATTTTTTAAATGAAAACACTGAAATTTATTGTTGTGGGAAAGCTAGTTCCTATGCGCATTTCGCTGGTTGCTTAGGCCAGCTCGTCAGGAAACTTTTTCCAAATACTTTAGAAAAGCTAAAAATATTATACAAGTAAGACCATAAAGTGAATAAGAATTTTAAAACACTCTGGTCTTAAATGTTACAATATCAAAGCTTCAACATTTAAGACCAGAGTGTTTTAAAATTCTTATTCACTTTATGGTCTTACTTGTATAATATTTTTAGCTTTTCTAAAGTATTTGGAAAAAGTTTCCTGACGAGCTGGCCTAAGCAACCAGCGAAATGCGCATAGGAACTAGCTTTCCCACAACAATAAATTTCAGTGTTTTCATTTAAAAAATTGGGATTATTAGCACATCATTAATAAATGAACTAATTAATAAAATATTTCATTCCCAAAAATAATTTTTGATAATAAATTTGCATGTGCCCGGCAAATAAAAAACTGAAATGGCAAGCTGCTTTATTTAAGTAACTTGTTTTTTTTAATTTTTGTTTTTTCTTTCTATCCTCTTACAACTACAATTTGTGTTGGAAAAAACCCAGCCAATTGTAGGGGAATGTAAGAAAGAAAAAATTGACGATTTATTGTTGTGACTTTGTTGAAGCTTTGATATTGTTACATTTAAGACCAGAGTGTTTTAAAATTCTTATTCACTTTATGGTCTTACTTGTATAATATTTTTAGCTTTTCTAAAGTATTTGGAAAAAGTTTCCTGACGAGCTGGCCTAAGCAACCAGCGAAATGCGCATAGGAACTAGCTTTCCCACAACAATAAATTTCAGTGTTTTCATTTAAAAAATTGGGATTATTAGCACATCATTAATAAATGAACTAATTAATTTTGTATAACAACAGATGCAAGCAAACAAGCTTGTGGAGCAGTACTTACACAGGAATATGAAGGAAAACAGCTACCAATTGCATATGCTTCTAAAACTTTTACGAAGGGTGAAAGCAACAAATCCACAATTGAACAAGAATTAACCGCTATACATTGGGCTATAATGCATTTCAGATCATACATATATGGAACACATTTCCTAGTTCGCTCTGATCATAGACCATTATCTTATTTATTTTCGATGAAGAATCCGAGCTCCAAGCTTACTAGAATGAGACTAGATTTAGAAGAGTACGATTTCACAGTAGAATATCTTAGGGGAAAAGAAAATTACGTTGCAGACGCTTTATCCCGTATTACAATAAATGACTTGAAAGACATGAATCAAAACATTTTAATAGTCAAGACTAGATCAATGACCAATAAAGGATAATATAAAGAAACTAGTAATCAGCAAATAATTAATAAAAATATAAATAAAAAGCCCAGTATATATGTACCATTAAATAACACTGACGTCATAAACTAAAGATTTCCCCCGAAAAATGTTACATGAAACGAGGAAAATCTATAGTAGCATATGTACAAATTAAAGATTTGTTTACTAATGGGAATTTTGACTTAGGACAATTTTACCCTAGGCTCGAAAAAGTGGCCGGTGAACATAACATTAAAAAATTACAAGTGGCACCTAATGAGAAAATGTTCGAATTTATCTCTTTAAATAATTTTAAAACTATGGGCAATAGAGTATTGAAGAAAATAGAAGTAGCGCTACTAAATCAGGTGACCCAAATTGATAATAAGAATGCCAAGGCAATTCAAGATATCTTGCTGAAATATCACAATGATCCAATAGAAGGAGGACACTGTGGTATATATAGGACAATAGAAAAAATTAAAAGATATTTTTATTGAAAAATTAGTCCAAAGACATATCGAAATATATCAAATCATGCCACAAATATCAAATAGCTAAAAGTACCAAACATATTAAATGTCCTATGAATATAACAGAAACTCCTAATAAACCATTTGATATAGTATACGTAGACACAGTGGGACCATTTCCTAGATCCATTCAAGGAAATGAATACGCTATCACCTTAATATGTGATTTAACTAAATATTTGGTTACTATACCTATTAAAGACAAAAATGCTAAGACGATTGCTAAGGCAATATTTCAAAATTTCGTACGTTCCTATGGCCCGATGAAGACGTTCATTTCAGACATGGGAACGGAATATAAAAACTCGATATTACAAGAACTCTGTAATCTACTAAAAATTAAAAAACCAACTTCTACAGCTCAAACTTTGGGAACAATTGAAAAAAGTCATAGAAGTTTTAAAGAATACGTACGTTCTTATATTTCAGTCGACAAAACAGACTGGGACGAATGGTTAAAATATGTCACATACTGCTTTAATACTACACCGTCTACAGTGCATAGTTACTGTCCTTATGAACTAGTTTTTGGGAAAATTCCAAATGCCTTCCATCAATTTAATGAAGTAGATATCATAACACCTTTATATAATTTAGAAGATTACAGTAAAGAAGCAAAATTTAGATTAGAAATAGCATATAAGAGAGCTAAATTACTATTAGAGAACCATAAACATAAGCAAAAGTTAAACTATGATAGGAATATAATAGATTATAACTTTAAACTAGGAGATTTAGTACTACTCACAAATAATACAGGTCACAAGTTAGAACAAAAATATAATGGACCTTTTAAAATTATAAAGATAGATTTAAATAATAATATAACAATAATTAATATTGTTCATCGTGCTCGATGAGAAAAGACGTGTTTCTTTTAACTCCGCATACGGTTCTTTTTTTTTTAACATAAATTAGTTAATAATATCAGTTTAACAAGCGAATTTGGACGCTCAATATAAAAGTGAACAATAAAAAAAATAAAAAAAAAAAATTAAGAAAAAAAAACACAAGTAAAAATATACCTACATATGTATGTATGTACGCACATACATACTTGCAAATAATCTGTGCAAAAAAATATTTATTCTTTTTTCTTTTATTATCTCGGTGTAACAACATTATACCTAATAAAAAGAGCACAGTTAACAAAAATTAAAAATAAAAAAACGGTGAAAAAAACAAAAACAACTCTATATGAGTAATAACAATGAAACAACAACAAAAATAAATGATACTCATGCTAGTGTAAGCAATGTGGAAATAAATACAACAACAGAAAACAATACAAGCGTTACCATTGACAACATAAACTCGAACAAAGACGTAATGGAAAACAAACAAGAAAAAATTTGTCAAAAACCACAAGTGCAAGTTGGTATGGACAGGTATGTAACAGTGCTTAAACGGGGTCGCAGCCCTGCCTCTTCAGCTGTAGCCTCTGCCTCGAAAGTTCCATCTTTTGATAGAATAAACTCGCAAAATCGTTTTGCAATTCTGGAGGATGAATCCTCTGAAGCACCAAACGTCATAAAATCGTCCAAGCCTTCCCCGATATATCTTAGGGAGCAAAACTCAAATGAGCTCATAAAGAGTTTGATATCGGTGATAGGTGAAAATTCGTTTTACGTAGCTGCTATCAAGCGTGGTAGTATAAACGAGACAAAAATACAAGTCAATAATGAGAATGATTTTCGCAAAATTATAAACAAATTTGAAGTACTTAAAAAAAACTTTTATACATACCAACTGAAAAGCAGTAAAGGTCTCCAGGTAGTGATTAAGGGAATTGACTCATGTGTGGACCCAGAAGAGGTAAAAACATTCCTCGAAGAAAAAGGCTTCAAAATAAAACATGTAGTAAATATAAAAAATAGAGAAAAAAACCCCCAACCACTTTTTCGAGTGGAGTTTGAACCCGGCGACGTAAAGCTTAAAAAAAATGAAACGCACCCTATTTACAATTTGAAATATATTCTCTATAGAAGAGTAACTATAGAAGAGCCACACAAAAGAAATGGTCCCGTTCAGTGTTTAAACGGTCAAGAATATGGTCATACTAAGGCATATTGCTATTTACCCCCTGTTTGCGTAGTATGTGGTGAATTACATGGTACAGATCTTTGCGATAAGTCTAAAACCGACCCCAACGTAAAAAAATGTAGCAACTGTGGCGGTAATCACACTGCCAATTATAGAGGATGCCCTGTATATACCATCGTCAAGCAGTCAGTTGGACCGAAAACTAATCCCCCTCAAATGCAGGTAACAAATCAAGTAAGCACTGGTGACATTCAGGCCCCGCAGCCTAGTAATAACAGAACCTCTTATGCTAACGTCGTAAAATCAAACCATGCGCCAACGCAAGGTGCTGCGCCAAGTAATGATGAAACTCCAGGTTCAAATTTAAGTCGTCTAGAAAAAACCATGGAAACATTAGTGCAAACAGTAACTAATTTTACGAACACAATGGGTAATATGATGCAGGAAATTCTTAGAATGCAATCGATGTTATTGCAATCTGTACTTAACAAGCCATGAACTGTTAAAAAATCTGTTTTTGGAACGCGAACGGCATCCGCCAACATAAAATGATGGTTTCTGAAACTCATTTGACCTCAAGAAATACGTTTAACATCAACGGTTATATACTATATGATACCAAGGACCCTCGAGATAGAGCTTGTGGTGGTTCTGCCATTTTGATAAAAAATCGAGTCAAACACTACCTAATGTGTGATCATCGTGAGGATTATCTCCAAGCAACGAACATTTGTGTTGAAGAGCTGAATCGTAGCATTGTAATCTCATCTTTATACTCTCCACCTAGATTTTCAATATCAGAAAGCCAATATTGTGAATATTATAAATCACTAGGACCCTGTTTCCTGGCCGCTGGCGATTATAACGCTAAACATACCTTCTGGGGGTCACGACTAATAACACCAAAGGGTCGTGTTTTGTTTAATACAATCTCTAAAATGAATTTAAATGTTGTCGCGAGCGGCCAACCAACATATTGGCCTGCTGACCCGCAAAAAATTCCAGATGTCATCGATTTTGGCGTGGTTAAAAACATCCCCACAGAAACGATTCACGTTGAAGCTTCCCTAGAATTATCTTCCGACCACACACCTACAATTGTTACTATAATGAACCCCAATAGAATTGTATCTCCGACTGGTTACCTAGCGACGTCAGCCACACAAATAAATTGGTTAAAATATAAAAAATATCTCAGTGCCCATTGCACAGAAAATATTCCGCTCAGTACACCGGAGTATGTAGATCGCTCTATTGATAATTTTGACAGTTTTCTGAAACTAGCTGTTCAACATTCCAATATTGCCCCCAAAAAAACAAAAACTATTAAAATATATTCCACAGATGTCGAGCGTCTCTTGTCTGAAAAAAGGAGGGCACGAAGAGAGTGGCAATTGCACAGATCTCCTCAACTTAAGAACTTGCTAAAAGAGTGTACAAAAAGATTAAGAAAGTTATTGCAGACTCAGAAAACGGCTTCTCTGGAAAAATATCTTAAGGAACTTGATGCAACTCCACAATCGGACTACTCATTATGGCGTGCAGCTAGAAACCTCAAAAGGCCAGTTGTCTCTAAACCACCATTAAGAAACTTGAATGGAAGTTGGGCAAGAAATGATGTTGAAAAAGGAAATCTGTTTGTAAGTCACTTGAAAAACGTATTTACACCTAATATATCTCACAATATTGCGGTCGATTTACCACCTGTTGCTGCTAGAGCAGCTATTCCCCTAAGATTTGAGATGAGAGAAATCGAAAAGGTTATATGTGACTTAAACACTAAGAAGGCACCTGGCATTGATAAGATCAGCAATAAAATGCTATTAGAGCTACCTCGCGTAGCAAAGAAAATTATTCTTTTTATTTTTAATGCTATTTTACGCCTTGAATACTTTCCTCAAAAATGGAAGGTTTCCTTAGTTACCATGATACCAAAGCCAGGTAAAGATCATACGAAAGTTGAGTCTTATAGGCCTATTAGCTTATTATCAAATATGTCAAAGCTATTTGAGAAATTATTAGTTTCAAAATTAACACCGATTTTAAGTGAAAATAGATGTATTCCAAACCATCAATTCGGATTTAGAAGAAAACACAGCACAATTGAACAAACTCATCGAATAGTAAATATCATAAGAAAAACATTTGAAGAAAAAAAATATTGCTCAGCACTCTTCATCGATGTTTCGCAAGCTTTTGACAAAGTCTGGCATGAAGGCTTATTACACAAATTGAAGCAAAATTTACCAGCAAACACACACAAACTGTTAGAAAGCTACTTAGTCGGTCGTCAATTTATTATTAAAGAAGGAAATTTCTTAAGTTCACCTCAGCCGATTGGCGCTGGAGTCCCACAGGGCAGCATCCTGGGCCCTCTATTATACTTAATTTATACTTCGGACATGCCAACAAACAACTATACCCAAACTTCAACATTTGCAGACGACACAGCTTTTCTAAGCGTCCACGAAAACCGTTATGAAGCATCTCTTTACCTACAGCATCATATATTTCAACTAGAAATATGGCTAAGACAATGGAGGATAATGGTCAATGAGCAAAAATGCGTACATATAACATTCACCCTGCGCCGGGAATCTTGCCCCCCTATTACAATCAATAATCAAATTATTCCTCAACATTCGCATGTAAAATATCTCGGTATACATCTGGATCGGCGATTAACGTGGAAATGCCATATAGAGGCAAAATTAACTCAAATGAAACTAAAAGCCATCCAAATTCATTGGCTTATTGGAAGAAATTCTGTTCTTAGACTCGATTGCAAGCTTCTACTTTACAACTCTATCTTAAAGCCTATCTGGTGCTACGGTATTCAACTATGGGGCACTGCCTCGGCCTCTAATATCGAAAAAATTCAAAGGCGCCAAAATAAACTTCTTCGTATAATCACAGCCGCCCCCTGGTATGTTAAAAACTCAAACATTCATAAGGATCTCAACGTGCCATTAGTAAAAACTATGATTACAAAATATGCAGTAAAATATTTAAAAAGACTTGAACAACACCCAAATCCTTTAGCTCGAAATATTTTAAATCATGGCGGCCACACTCGCTTAAGGAGAAGAGACACTGCAGCACTTACCCAACTAGATGAGAGATAAACACCTTTATAAGTGAACAGAACCCGTGATGAAGAAAATTTTTGTCTGGCACTGGCAGGACATAAATAAAGTATTAGGTTAAGATTTGATAAATTATTGTTAGTTCATATTAAATATATGAAGATTCAATAAATAAATAACGAAAAAAAAAAAAAAAAAAAAAAATAATTAATATGAAAACTAATAAAACACAAATAGTACATAAGAATAGACTTAAGATTTACCATAACAAATAAATTCAAAGGCCCAAGAATTTTATAAACTTACAAATTATTAATCAAAGTATGCATATAATAGTAAAATAATGTCCATAAAATATTTAAGTTATATGAACATTCTTACTAAGAAAGGAGGTGTAGTATTATTTAGTCACATGAATTCATTAATTTAAATATATTTACTTGCATGAATTCATACCTTTAAAGCGCATACCTAAACGGGTATCTTATTTCACCAAAATATTAAACCCTTATATGCCACATATAAAGTACTACACCCAAATGTCTGGGAAATATTTATAAATTGCAAGTGTAATCATATTCCACTAATTTTCCCATACTTTAGTTTAAGTTATTTTAATTTACACATAGGAGTAGGTTAAGAATTATTCTCATTGTTAGTATATAAGTTAGAATAAATTGTTCACAAAACACAGAATAAATAATAAAGCCAACGAGTGCACCAAATGCACCGTCCAAACAATTTCTATAGCATTTTTCCTAATTAGTTCCCTAAGGTCCTTGTTAGTTTTAGAGCGGGCTTCGAGCAGTTTATTAATATCGGCCGTTTTTACCCTGTTAAAGAATATATCACTAGGTCTTTTTCCCGTGACGGAGTGAATAGTATTATTATATCTATCCATAGCTACTTACATTAATTCTTGCACACTGAGCTCTTCCTTTTCTGCCCTTAGGCATCCGTAAATTTCTATAAGTGTTGAATGAACACGTTCTACTTGTCCTTTTAATTCGCTTCGTTACGATGGAGTCAAGTAAATTTTTATCCCTAGTCTTTCAATGAAATCTTTTACTACGGGGCTAAGGAAACTACTCTCGCTGTCGGTTACTAACATTTTTGGGGCAGTAAAATAATGAAGGATTTTTACTAATTTTTCTCTAATGTTTAATACAGACCTATCACTTATAAGGAACAGCTTAACGAACTTAGAGAACTTATCCATCACAGACAGGAATTTTTGATTTTGTATTTCAATTACATCCATATGTAGTATTTCGCACGGCATGGTTGGTGTAGGAGTGTCTTGCAATAAAGGTTTTGCTGGATTTCTGTCATACTTATTGCTGTTACATATATCGCAACGCTCGACGAATTTTCTAATGTTAGCGTACATACGTGGGAAATAGTATTCATCTAAAATTTGTTTTCTATTTTCTCTTGCATTCCTGTGCGCTCTATGGTGCTCCTTCTGGATAATTTCGAATTGAGTATTTTCTGATCTTACATCTTTGACTTCTTTTTGCGCGATTCTAATTTTATATCTTGAGAAATGCTGTAAATACAAATCTTGTAAAATCGCTTAGAAATTTTCTGGGGCTTTAATGCCATTTATAACATTGGGATTCAGTGTCTTCTTTAGCATATCCGAAAGTTTATCTGCATCCCAGTCAGGCGAGGAGACATAGTGACGTATGAAGTGCGCATGTGGTATTTCACTGGACTGTTATTCAGGACCTATTCTGATGATTATCTGGTTTTTGAAAACATTAATAGGTGCCTCCACATGAGGAATTAAGTCTTATGCATCTTGGAGTGCACTGTGGATGGTTGAGCCAGTTGAATCCATGTCATCATCCCTAGTGTCTGATGTTGTCCTTGTTACTTGTGAATCTCCTTCGCTGGCGGTATCTGTGGAAACATCACTGATGTGGTTTACGCTAGTTTTCAATCTAGAGAGTGCATCTGCCACGACGTTTGATCTACCGGGTTTGTAGATCAGCTCGTGATTGTACTCCTCTATACGAGCCTTCCATCGCTTTAATTTTGCATTGAAGTTCCGGTTACCTAACGCGTAGGTAAGGGACTGATGGTCGGTGTATATTCGAATCTTTTTTGCTCCATATAGGTAATTCCTTAAGTTGTCTAGCGCCCACACGATAGCCAGCATCTCTTTTTCGTTAGTTGCGTAGCCTTCTTCAGTTTTGTTTAATGATCGGGATATATAAGCGATTGGCTTATCTTTGCCAAACTCACCTTGGGAAAGAACAGTGCCAATGGCGTAGTTAGATGCGTCAGTTGTGAGGTTAAATGGCTTGTCAAAATCTGGGAAAGCAATGACCTCCGCTGTAATCAGGAGAGTCGTCAATTTTTTAAATGCCATTAGTGTTGGGGGGAAGCAAGTTTTCAATTGCAGTCACTTTTTTGGGATCTGGTTTAATTCCATTTTCACTCACAATATATCCTAAAAACTCTACTTCTGTTTGCATAAAATGGGTTTTCTCAATATTGACCTTTAAGTTTGCGTTTCCTAATTTTTCAAAAATTGTATCTACATTAGAAAGGAGTTCCTCTTCGCTACGACCGAACACGATTATGTCATCAATGTAGACATAACACTTTTTCCCTATGTATTCTTTCAGCACATCATAAATCATTCGCTGAAAAATTGCTGGTGCGTTCCTCAATCCGAAGGGTAGACGAAGAAACTCGAACTTCCCATTCATAGTTGAGAACGCCGTCTTCGAAATGTCTGAAGTCTTCATTGGAATTTAGTGGAAACCTGAGGTTAAATCGATCGTAGTGAAGCATTTGGCATTACCCAAGCTTACTAGAGTGGCGTTAATATCCGGGATAGGATATGTATCAGGAATTGTAACAGCATTTAACCGTTTGTAATCGACCACTAATCTATATTGTTTCTCGCCGTTTGGTTTTGGCTTTTTTGAAACAATCCAAATCAGGGAATTAAAAGGGCTTTTGGAAAGACGTATTATCCCTTCAGATAACAATTCCGCGTTTTGTTTATCGACTTCTTCTCTCATTGCAGCTGGGTATGGATAGCTTTTCGAATAAATAGGATCTGATGTTGTTGTCCTTATCCCTGCACGAACATTCGTGGAGATTGCTTGATTGCTATCCAGTGGCCCAAATAATGGTTTGAATCTTCTAATTATTTTGTTAATTTTTTCCCTAGTTTGGTCCGGAATGGACTCACTTAAAACATAATTTAAGCTATTTGATTTTTTTGCCGCAAGGGGTATTTTAATGATGTCCCTTATCACTAGCATATTTTTTTTGCTATCAACTATAGCTCCAAGCTCTTTGAAGGTATCATCTCCTATAATACCATCAAAGGTACTTAGACCAGGTAATAAATAAAATGTTATTAGGTCAAATATTCCATACCTTGCAAAAAATTTTTCCACTTTCTTCCTAGTTATTTCAATTTTTCCACCTGCGGTTTTAACAATGACTGAGTTTGATAGGGGTATACTTCCGGCAGATAGTTTTAGACTGCAAAAATTTTTTTCGAGCCGGTATCGATCAAAAATTCAAGTCGGGTGTTGTTACTTGTAATATATTCTATGTAAGGTAGGCTGGATGCCCCTCCTCCATAAAATTTTGTTCCCTTGCTGCAGAATCGAAGTCACCTACTGTTAATTCTTCATGTGGAATGAATTCTTCGTCCTGCACCTCTGTGTTTAGATGGAAAACACGCGGCTGTTAATCCGTTCTAAAAATTTCGCTTCCTCTTCTTTTTTCCGCGTTATTGGGGCGGTTCGCGTAGTTTGTTTTTCGCGTTTGGGTCGAATGATCCGTCTCCATCGGCTCTTAACATATTGAAACCTTGGATGTGGGGCCGGTCTGTTATTAGTATTTGAGTGTCAATGATGATGGTAATTATACCGAGCATTATTTGAAAAATTGAAATAAGGTCTAGGAGGTCTTGAATGTGCTTTTACGACAGCAGCTGGTGAGTGGTTCCAGGCAAGCCGAATATGCTTCTGGCAAAATTCTTGGTCGTTGTATAATGACCATTCTAGATAAGTCTGGATTTAGCCCACGGATGAATATGTCTAATGCCCTATTCCAATGTGTAGTAACCAATGCATCAATGTTTCCTCGCTATAAGTCTCCGTTTTTAGTTTATTTATTATGAGCGATAATTGGTGATTCACAGTCGAATAAAATTCGTCAACCTTCGACGAGGGTTTGCACATCCCTCTTATCGGCATAGTGGAGGGATAATACCTTTTTTACTTCTTTCCAGTCATTGTCAAAAATATTGTACGATACTAAGGCTGCGTTGGCCTCGCCGATTATTTGCTGGGGCTTACTTTGTAAGATAGACCTATAAATAGGCTTGTGTCTAACTATTTCGAAGTCCTTCAGGACCATTTCTACCGCATGAACCCGAGACACGTAATTTAGTGGGTTCCCGTCAAATGTTCTTAGTTCTTTAACACTGTCCGGAAGGCTACATATCGAATTTAGCTCTTCTTCATTTCTCGGAGCCTGTAAAGCTGCAACGGCCTCTCCCTGATCTACTACAGTAGGTACTACTGAGTCTAGCCTTCTTTTCAATTCTTCTACATCCCTATTACCCTCAATTGCCCCAAGCCTAACTTACATTGCCTTCATTTCTTGCAAGAGACGATTAACTGCACCCGTTAGGATGGTTAGGTTACCTTGTATATCTTCCATAGTTGCTTGGATGCTTGGACTCACCTGATGATTAAAATGACTCATATCAGTTCTTTTCGCTACACTGCACTTCTATTTTTATATTTATATAAGTTAGTTGAGCCCAGTCCCGACATTAATTAAAGTTTATTACACCTTGTTTGTTACAAATATTTTTTATTTATTTTATTAATATTTTTTATTTATTTTATTAAATATTTTTTATTTATTTTATTCCTTTAAAGTATGTTTTATTTTTATGGTTACAATATTTTCTTAAATTAATTTTAAAATAAAACTTTCTATGCAAGCTGTGGTCGAAACTGAACTAACTTTTTTATTCCAAGATAAGAGTTCTATTACTTCACGTTAATTGAAAAAACAAGAATAAAGACAATAACAAATACGCGGCAGAATAGGTTCACATTTCATGTGAACCGAATGTTTAATAAAAATGCAACGTAGCGTCTGCAACAATCTTAATATTTATGTTTAATAAAAATGCAACGTAGCGTTTTTTTGTTACGCGTACAGCGTTTATTTGAAAATGTTTTAATTTACACAGTTAGACTTCCGTTCCTTAACTGTTCCCCCCTTTAAGCATCGGACGTCCTCGTCTGATCGTAATTATGAAGGATATTGTTAACTTTTATTTTGCGTTGCCTTTTGGCGAAAACGTATGCAATACAAATTATTAGCATTAGGATAAAAAGAGAGGCTGAGGCGTACCAGGTTCCTCGTATTTTCAGATGTAGGTGAGAAATATGATCCAAATTTTTAATATTTAAGTCGTGGAGGTACTGGAGTGATAGTAAAGTGGTATGGTCCGTTAAGTTTACTGTATGGGCTATTGGGGTTTCAGGACTTTTAAAAGCGATTTTTCGGAAATTTTTAAACTCTGTTGAGTTGACAGTTAAAGTACTGTCAAAGGTAACAAGATATGTACCTTTTTGAAGATGTTTTGTTAAATTTTCAGAGACGACCTTGGAGGGTTGATTGTTTATGATCACGATCCCATCGTCAATTTCCATTAAGGGTGGGATGCCGTGTGCAGAATTTGTGCCACAAGCGGCTGCGTTATTGTTTAATAAATCGCTGAGGCACGAATTGTTCTTGTGACTCAACGCTTCGCAAAATGAAGTTATAGATCTCTTTTTACAATTTTTCAACATAATGTATTTGTAGCCACATTTTGCTACATCATTGGTTTCGAATGATTATGTAACGTTATGGTGAACAACAGGAAATATTAGTTTTTTATTACAAAATTCTACAATTTTAGGGAATTTTATTAAAAATGTGATAACGTTCTCATTCTGCAGAACTTTTAATTTTGAATTTACAATTATTTCACTTATACTAATACTGGCATCTACTTCGGAATTTAAAATGAAATCTATTTCTGAGCTGTCTAACAAAGTGGGATTAACCATTTGCATCTTTCCCAAAGTTATGGACAGGGCTATATTATCTAGTTCCCTAAGCACTTCTCTATTCCTTTCGCTTAACAGACTAAATAGGTACCCTGAATCTATTTCCGCAAGTGCCATTTTGGTAATAGATTTGTTAGGTTTCTAGTCTCTTCTGCCATGGTTGTAAAATTAGATAGATCTGTTACATGGGCCAGAACTTCATAAGCGTCAAAGATTGCTACGTACCCATCTGCTATTGAAATATAGCGTGAGGCAGAATAATCCAGGATGGTAGCATGGTTGGTGGATATAATTATTGTAAATATAAGGGTGCTGTAAAAAGGAAACGAATATTATCCTTGTGAACTATTTTATTATCAATCCTTACAGTTGTCCCTAGATCCTGCTGAACTACTTTTTCCTCAAATGCTTTACTAAATTTATTTCCCAGACGTTTATTTACTTTAACGTAAACTTTTTCTCCGGGGCTGTATTTTTTAACTACGGTTTTTTTATTGTGATATCCAAGATCAGCCTTTTGTTTTGCTAGTATTTTGCGTTGAATTCTTTCTCTTAAATCTTCTGATATAGATTGAATTACATCAATTGGTCTAAGTTCAGTGGTTGAGTGAATTGACCTATTATATCTTGTGGTGGCCATTAGCACTAATTCTATTGTGTCTTCGAAAGCGCATTCTAATTTAAGACATCTAGCGATTTCAGTTAAAGTTCCGTGGAACCTTTCAACCTGGCCGTTGGAAGAGCTATGCATTGGTGGGGTTGTGTAAACTTCAACACCGAAGTTATTTTTGACTAATGATTTTATAGTTTGTGAATTCAGGGATTTTTCGTTATCACAAATTATTGTTTTTGTTTCTTTAAAAAAATTCAAAATTTCTATAAGTGCTGGTTTGACATCAATTATGGCTCTTGAGGCTATGGGTTTTACTATAGCAAATTTTGAAAATTTATCCAAACAAGTTAAAAAAAATTTTTTATCTGTGTTATAAATGTCAATGTGAAGTATTTCACCTGGAAGGGAAGGTATGGGGGTTTCGCCCAATTCATGTCTTTGGGGATGTCTTTGATATTTTGCTAGATGACAAATTTTGCAATTTTTCGTAATTTCTTTAAGTTTTTTCTTGATATCAGGGAAATAGTAATCTTGAAGGACTTGCTTTGAGTTTTCCAACATTGAACGATGTGCCCTATTGTGCTCGTTTGCTAAAATTTCGATTTGGTCATCGGGATTGAAGATGTCAGTCACGAATTTATTTGTGTACCGGAATTTCACAGAAGGGTAGTTCATTATGAGTGAATGTTGAATTTGAGCCAACGTAGGTAAGTCACAATGAATTGCGTTAACTACCTGCGGATTTACACAATTTTTGATTGTGGCTAAAAGACTTTCATTTCGTTGAACGTTACATGGTGTCGAATACGGTCTTTGAAAATAATCTTCGTTTTTTTTCTAGATTCAGCACCTTTGGTAAGAATAATTTGATTTCTAAAACAGTTGATCGGATTTTCTACAGCGGGGATAGTTTCAGTATACTTCAAGTGAGGTTGTAGATCCAGAATCTTCCATCATGTGGACAAATTGCCTGGAAAGAGCGTCGGCGACTACATTGTCCTTGCCAGGTTTATAAAAAAAATTCGGAGAATACTCCTCGATGAAGGCTTTCCACCGTTTCAACTTTGAGTTTGGATTTTTGTCAGAGATTGAAAATGTGAGAGGTTGGTGGTCAGTAAATATATTGAGGTTGTTAGCCCCATAAAGATAGTGCCTAAGGCTTTTGAATGCCCACACAATAGCGAGAAGTTCGCGCTCATTTGTGGCATAGTTTTCTTCAGTAGTGGACAAGGTTCGAGATATCATTGTGATAGGACGTCCGTTCTGTGAAAGGACCGCTCCGATAGCATGGGAGGAAGCGTCCGTTGTGAGATCAAAGGGTTTTTCAAAGTTTGGATACAAAAGAAGGACATCCTCAGAGGATAGAATTTTTTTCAATTTTTGTAAAGAGTTTATGGCGTCTTCATCCAAATCTATTTTGATGTGTTTTGAATGTTTAGTACCAACATGTCCGTTTTCGCCTCGTAAAAATTTAGTAAGTGGTTTCGCAATAGCTGCATAGTCCTTGACAAATCTCCTATAATACCCTGGCAAACCTAAAAAGGACCTTAGGCTTCTTAACGTATTAGGAACTTCGTAATTCACAATAGCTTCTACTTTCTTTGGACAGGTCTTTATTCCGTTGGTTGAAACAATGAACCCTAAGTATTCTACAGAGGTTTTAAAAAATTTTGACTTTTCTAGCGACACCCTCATGTTAGCGTGGTAAAGCTTCTTCAGTATTCTATCGATATCATCAATATGTTTCTGCTCAGATTCAGAAAATATTATGATGTCGTCGATGTAAACGTGGCAGGATTTCCCTATTTCGTCACGTAAAACATCGTCGATAGCCCTTTGAAAAATACTTGGCCCATTTTTAAGGCCAAATGCCAAGCGGCAGAATTCGTATTTTCCGTTGTTAATGCTAAAAGCGGTTTTTTCGCGATCACGCTCAGCCAAATTAATTTGGTGAAAACCACTTTTTAAGTCTAAAGAACTGAAGAACTTAGACTTTCCGAGATTTGATAGGATAATAGACGGGTCCGGTATCGGGTATTTGTCCGGAATCGTTTTAGAGTTAAGCTTCGTAAAGTCAAATACTAGACGTCTGTTGGGCTTGCCATGCTCGTCCAAACCCTTCTTATCTACGACCCAAACTGGGCTATTATAGGGTGATCGAGACGGTCTTATTATGCAATTCTTCAAAAGTTCTTTTACTTCCTTATTTACGAATTCTGTCATTAACATGGGGTAAGATTGATACCTGGAATATATTGGCACTTCATCTATGGTTTTAATTGTAGCAAAAATTCTGGTGTTGCATGGTAAAGCTTCGTTTGGGTTTGCGAAAACGACTGAATTTTCATAAATTTTTTTGAAAAAAATCTGTTCAATGTTTTCCGGAATGCCAACGTCACTTATTAAAGCATTTACCGCATCAACCTCGAGGTAATTTAATTTTTCTTGACCGCCATCAAAGTAAATGATGTCATGTTCAGTGTTAATAACCCCTTTTATACTTTTTATGAAACTAAATCCAATGATGCCGTCAAAAAGAGATAAATTTGGAAGAATAAAAAAAGTTTCTGCTTTATTGAAGACGTTTACTATTGTTTTTTCGCTAATTAGGTCGGCTCCATGAATAGATTTTACAAGGAAAGGATTATCCAATTTTTCTATGTTTTTCAGTCCGGGTCGGTTTTTAATATAACTTTTCGAAGCGCCAGTGTCAATCAGGAGTTTTATATTTTTACCACCTATCATTCCTTCGATATAGGGAAGTGCTGATCCGCCCCTAAAAAATTAATTTCGTCTTCAAAGACTGGATTAGTATGCGACTGATTTTCCGACGAATCCTGATAAGGTTGAATACCTGGGTCTCCTTGATAACCGGGAATTTCTTCGAAAAATTCATTTTGTGCGACTTCATGTCCAAGATGGTTGATTCTTTGGATTTTTCTAGGGATTTGTTTATCTGACATTATGTTTTTGTGCTTGAAACCCCTGAAAATTATTAGTTTGCACTGTTCGCATACTTACGTCGGTATCGACCGGCTGGGGAATTTGCGTAGGGTTAAAACCATGTTGGATTGTGTTTTGGGCTGAATTTTGCCCGAAGCTGCGAAAATTTGGATGAAATTGGGAATTAGAATTTGCAGTATTATGATTAAACGGCTGCCGATGCCGATTTTGAAAATGTTGCCCATTTTGTTGCCCAAAGTAGCCTGGAGTGGCTTGTGGGTGGGCCGGTTGCTGATTGAAAAGGCTTTGCCTAACATTTTGTTGGCTTTGCCTTGGGGGTGGTGGGGCCAGAGGGTTTTGTATAGCCCTATTTAGCCCATTATTATAAATAGCTGCGAAATGGTATCGGTTTTGATTAGTTTCCAGCTCTTGGGCTAGAGCCAACGCAGTCGGTAAATCCGAGGGCTTACAAGAGAAAAGTGTATCGCATAAAGGCTTCTTGAGGCCAGAGACAAAAACTCGCAGTGCGTCGTCTCTGTATTTTTGATTCAGTGACTTAATTAAAGCATCATCGCCCTCATTGGACATTATAACTTTATTGACAATAGCGGTTAGTTTCCGTTCTACTTCATCGTAGAACTGAACAATTGATTTCTGACCTTGCCTGAGTGTAGAGAGTTCTTGCTCTAATGTAAATATGGACTTCTTGTCCATATAAGTGAAATCTAGCCTAGCTATACTCGCATTAAAATTAAGAACCGTATTGTAGGCGCTTAGTGCAGCGTCCGCGCTCCCTATGACTTTATTTCTCAGGATTCCTACCACTTGGTAATATTTAGAACTTCTCTGATGAGCTTCGAATAGCTTGTGCGCTGTGATGGCGGCCTGGCGCCAAGAAACATATCTTTGCGGCTCACCCCTGAACTCAGGGACCGACTTAACTATATCTAAAGTTTCGTCACACTGTACACCTGGTATGATTTCTATTCCCTTATATTCTTCGACCACGGACGGTGGTTGTAAGCTATTAACTCTTGCAGTCAAATCATTGATAGTGGCTCGAAATTCTTCCCTAGTTCTTTGAACAGCCTGTTCAATGGCAGTATCTAAAAGCGTTCTTAAATTTGCTGGGTCCATGCTGTTTCTATTTTCTACTGTGTTTGCTACTTCCCTGTCAGCAATTACTAAGGCTCTTATCCTGGCTGAAAGTTCTTCTGTTCGTCTGAAAACTTCTTCCTGCCTGTCCATAAAATTTTGGGAAGTTAGCAGAGATCGCAACAAAAATTTCCCAAATTGTAAAATTTAATTAAGATTATCAGTTTAAAATCCAAAACTATGTAGGCCAAAATTCAATTTAAAAAAAAATTTTATTTTTAAACAAACAAAAAAAAAATATGATAAAAATATTACACAAATTCTTAACTATAAGTAATGCTTACAAATAAGTCCTCATGTTGTTCCTCAGCTGCAGTAATATGATGAAAATTATTATGATAATTCAGGGCTCTTTTCCCCGTTAAAGTTCAGGTACAATTCAGTTTCCACAAAACTTTTTATTCTGCGGTTAAAGTTATTGCTTTTAAATATTTCGTCTTGAGTTTTTTTCTGTTTAATAGATTTGTAATGTCTGATGATCTTTTCCTTACAAAGGACTTTTTTTTCTACAAGCCTGTGTCTAGTTTTTTTTATAAAATCTTATGATTTCTTCTTTTCTTTTAACTATTATTTCTGCGTTGTTTTGTAATATCTATGATTTCTTTTTTTTTAACTATATTTTTTAGCAAATCTGTGTTTAGTTTTTTTATAAAATCTTATGATTTCTCTTTTTTTACTATTCTTTCACAAGTTTGTGTTGTTTTGTAAAATCGATGATTTCTTCTTTTTTTTAACTATTCTTTGACAAGCCTGTGTTTAGCTCTTTATAAAATCTTATGATTTCTTTTTTTCAACTAATTTTCCACAAGTCTGTGTTTTTTTTTTACATCTATGATTTCTTTTTTTAAAACTATTTTTTGAAAAGTGTTTAGTTCATTAAAAGATTTTGTTTGTTGTGCTTAATTCCCTTTTTAAATAATTGATAAAAAGTACTGAAATTTATTGTTGGAGGATAAGCTGTTCCTATGCGCATTTCACTGGTTGCTTAGGCCAGATCATCAGGAAACGTTCTCCTAAATAATTTTAGAAAAGCCAAAGCTATCAGCAAACAAAACTACAGAGGGAATGAGAATTACCTACAAACACTCAAACAGTCTTGTTTGCAACGATATCAAAGCTTAAACAAAATACCAAACAATAAATCAGTGTTGAGTTTTTATCTTTTTTACATTTCCCGCTACAATAAGTTAGAATTCTCCCAACATTAATTGTAGTTGTAAATGGGTAAAGAAAAAACATATTAAAAACAAAAACAAAGTGCTTTTATTGTTTTCGCAAGAAATCAAAATAAAAACAATTTGCCAGTTCAGTTTTTTATGCACGTGCACTTGCTAAAATTTATTATCAAAGTTGTTTGTGGGAATACTATTATTTATTAAAAGATTTTGTTTGTTGTGCTTAATTCCCTTTTTAAATAATTGATAAAAAGTACTGAAATTCATTGTTGGAGGATAAGCTGTTCCTATGCGCATTTCACTGGTTGCTTAGGCCAGATCATCAGGAAACGTTCTCCTAAATAATTTTAGAAAAGCCAAAGCTATCAGCAAACAAAACTACAGAGGGAATGAGAATTACCTACAAACACTCAAACAGTCTTGTTTGCAACGATATCAAAGCTTAAACAAAAAAGATAAAAACTCAACACTGATTTATTTTTTGGTATTTTGTTTAAGCTTTGATATCGTTGCAAACAAGACTGTTTGAGTGTTTGTAGGTAATTCTCGATCCCTCTGTAGTTTTGTTTGCTGATAGCTTTGGCTTTTCTAAAATTATTTAGGAGAACGTTTCCTGATGATCTGGCCTAAGCAACCAGTGAAATGCGCATAGGAACAGCTTATCCTCCAACAATAAATTTCAGTACTTTTTATCAATTATTTAAAAAGGGAATTAAGCACAACAAACAAAATCTTTTAATAAATAATAGTATTCCCACAAACAACTTTGATAATAAATTTTAGCAAGTGCACGTGCATAAAAAACTGAACTGGCAAATTGTTTTTATTTTGATTTCTTGCGAAAACAATAAAAGCACTTTGTTTTTGTTTTTAATATGTTTTTTCTTTACCCATTTACACTTACAATTAATGTTGGGAGAATTCTAACTAATTGTAGCGGGAAATGTAAAAAAGATAAAAACTCAACACTGATTTATTGTTTGGTATTTTGTTTAAGCTTTGATATCGTTGCAAACAAGACTGTTTGAGTGTTTGTAGGTAATTCTCATTCCCTCTGTAGTTTTGTTTGCTGATAGCTTTGGCTTTTCTAAAATTATTTAGGAGAACGTTTCCTGATGATCTGGCCTAAGCAACCAGTGAAATGCGCATAGGAACAGCTTATCCTCCAACAATAAATTTCAGTACTTTTTATCAATTATTTAAAAAGGGAATTAAGCACAACAAACAAAATCTTTTAATAAATAATAGTATTCCCACAAACAACTTTGATAATAAGTGTTTAGTTCTTTATAAAATCTTATGATTTCTTTTTTCCAACTAATTTTTCACAAGTCTGTGTTTTTTTTTAAATCTATGATTTCTTTCTTAAAACTATTTTTTGAAAAGTGCTTAGTTCTTTATAAAATCTTATGATTTCTTTTTTCCAACTAATTTTTCACAAGTCTGTGTTTTTTTTTAAATCTATGATTTCTTTTTTTAACGTTGGGCGCCAGTTAGTTGAGCCCAGTCCCGACATTAATTAAAGTTTATTACACCTTGTTTGTTACAAATATTTTTTATTTATTTTATTAATATTTTTTATTTATTTTAGTAAATATGTTTTATTTATTTTATTCCTTTAAAGTATGTTTTATTTTTATGGTTACAATATTTTCTTAAATTAATTTTAAAATAAAACTTGCTATGCAAGCTGTGGTCGAAACTGAACTAACTTTTTTATTCCAAGATAAGAGTTCTATTACTTCACGTTAATTGAAAAAACAAGAATAAAGACAATAACAAATACGCGGCAGAATAGGTTCACATTTCATGTGAACCGAATGTTTAATAAAAATGCAACGTAGCGTCTGCAACAATCTTAATATTTATGTTTAATAAAAATGCAACGTAGCGTTTTTTTGTTACGCGTACAGCGTTTATTTGAAAATGTTTTAATTTACACAGTTAGACTTTCGTTCCTTAACTTATATGCTCTTTTTTTATTATTATTTTTTCTGTATTTTCTATATTTTATTTAAAAATTCTTTTTGTAAATTTTTTCAACTTTAGCTATTTTTTCCCTCTTTCTATTTTATAGGAATAATTGTAATCTTTATATTTTATGTTTTTTCCTTTTTATATATAGCTTTATTTTTTCATGCATAAATTTTTGCAACTTAAAAAAATTTTCGTTCCTTTTTTATAGGAATGGTTGTATTTTTTACTTACTTTTTTATATTTAATAACACAAATTAGATTTTTCTTATATCTTTTTTGTAAAACAAAATTTTGACACAATTTGCAAGTTCTTCTTTTCTTAATTTTTTTTATATTTTTCCTGAGCGAGCCTTGGTAACGTGCCGCGACGCGCTCAAGTGGCGAACCCTTTTATTTCCTCACGGAAGCTTCGTAAGATTCCCTTTTGGAGTCCACTTTTATACTCGTGGAAACCTACTAAGATACGATAGACTTCACTTTCGCTCGAGTAACCTTCTGTGACTAAAAAATTCTTTGGAATCACCAGATTTACTCGGTTGGCGAAGGAGGAGCGGATTTTATTTTTTATTATCACTTTTTAATTTTTATTAGTCCTGGAGTGCTCCTTGGAGATCGCAGGTACGTTACTATTTTATTTTATTTCTGGAGTGCTCCGTAGAGATCGCAGAAATTTTAGTTCGTTATATTGAGACCTTTACTCAGGTCCCTGCTCGGGCGCCAGTTAAGGACTCTCCACTTGTGTTCACTAAAAAAATTACTAAGGCGCAACCAACAGCGCAAATTAAACTCACTTTTAATATTTTACAACGAAAGATTATTTATTAATTTTCACAACAAGATTCTTATTTAATTTTCACTAC
The DNA here is from genome assembly GCA_943735925.1 of Pollenia amentaria. NCBI lineage: Eukaryota > Metazoa > Arthropoda > Insecta > Diptera > Polleniidae > Pollenia > Pollenia amentaria. The sequence goes on along the minus strand of OX031008.1, from coordinate 47,793,466 downwards.
AATAATTTATTTAAGGTACCGGATCGATTTAGCTCGCAACCAAGACTAACCGTTTTTCCGTCATTCTTGTTGGCTCTTCGGTTCTTCCATCACGTTACCACAACATGCACCAATATGCAGACGCTGATCCAGCAAAATAGTTTTCCCAAGAATTAAGTTCAAGTAAGCAATTTGAAATAAGACCGGATACGCGTGTAAAAATTAATCAATTGTTGGTAAATTATTAACTGCTGATTATGCCGAATTAATTTGGTTGGCATTGGCAGCGGTGCCGTTAACTTGCACATGCATACATAAATACATATAACTGCATTAACTCCGATATAATAATTAAAGTAACACTACTTGCTGAAATTTGACTTAGTGAGCACATAATCTGGTATAAGAGAATTATTATTAGTGAGCGCACAGGAGTTATTATGTACGTACGGTAATTAGTGCGTATGTATGTATGTAAGAAGATAAATGCATGGGCATGCAAGTTACAAAAAAGAATATACCAAGTATGTTTTATTTTAAGAAATCCGTTACGGTTTAAAATAAATGAAAATAAAATTGTGAGCATTGTTGCTAAATACACAAAGGCCTAGGTAGCCGTCAACATCCTCCCCCCGTTGGAAAGCTACGGTTTTCAACATGTTCAACTGGTAAAAGTGCCACTTTAGAAACTGCACGCTTAATCAAACCTTTATTTGTGCGAACAACTGCCACCCGAGCAAACCCATCATCACCAGTTATGACGTCAGTGACACGACCCATTTGCCACTGTAGAGGCGGTAGGTTTTCATCCTTCAATAGCAACATTGCACCACAAGCTATGTTGTTGACTCTCTGAAGCCACTTCGAGCGCTCTTGCAGCAAAGACAAATACGAGTTAATCCACTTATGCCAAAAAATTTGTTGCATTTGGCAGACCCTCTGCCACCTGCTCAATCGACTAATGTCGATATCCCTGATATTAGGTTCGAATATAGAAATTAGAGGGCCTCCTATTAAAAAATGTCCCGGGGTTAGAACCTCTAAGTCATTTGGGTCTTCTGAAATTTGGTATAACGGGCGACAAATCGCAGATATTTCACATACAAGCGTGCGTAACTCATCAAAAGTTAACTTACTGAGACCAACAGTGCGATAAAAATGAAATTTTGCGGATTTAACAGCCGCCTCCCATAATCCACCAAAGTAAGGTGATCTTGGAGTGATAAATTTCCACTCTATTTCATCCTCAAGACACTGCTGTTGGAGTGAATTTTGATGCGACTGGCTTAAAATAGCTGCTTCAAATCAGCCAACTCATTCTAAGCACCTACAAAGCCAAAATATTTCAACCCTATTTCAACTATTTCATTGAGAACAGGGTGGTCCCAAATGGACTTTCTCAGTATTTGGTTATAGTTTTGAATTTCTGAGTAAACTTTTGAAGTTGAAATGCTCATAACTTTTTTGTTTTTCAAGATTTTTTGACAGAATAAGTTTTGTGTATTAGTTTATCTTATTAGCTATACGTGGTTTAAAGCATTAAACTCTGCGACCTGTAGAACTATTTAATTTTCTTTTTTTTTTAATGTCAAAATTTCCCGGAAATTTCCTATTTTATAGAACATAAGTCCTGCCAGTCAAAACGCGTCAAAAAAAAATCTATACTCTCTTGTAGTCCAGAATCTAACCTACATTTCTATACCCCATTGTACACACATCTGGGTACGGTCTTGCGAACTACAGCAATTTCTGTGACCCAAGGTAAGATATTCGGTTCAAAAAATAAGTCCTGCAAGGAAACATTACTGAAATTAAAGAAGGTGAATCTTAAAGAATTTTCGACAAATAAAGCAGTTCAGACCACATAAATTATCTAGCACGTCAGGTTATCAATTAGTTTGGAGAAGGTAAAGGTATTGCCATTGTTATGAACTTATTGTGGGTGAACGGATGCTACAAAACGAATAGGCGACATAAATAGACTAACACGTTAGATTTCTGAGTAAGTTAATAGGTTAAACATTAGTAAATAGCCGCAACATAAACTACATAGTTTAATTACCTGAAAATTGCAACTTTATTTAAAAAAATGGAAGAGCAGTTATATATTACGTGAAAATTACCTACATGTTACCTGATAATTTATTGCCGGTATGTTATCCTTTTAAAAAGTGTGAAAACAGGGGTTTTTTATGTTTCAAGGAAATGGTAATAAAAGATTAAATTTGTATTTAAAAAAGGGTTTTTATGTGTCCAAGAAGTGGTAACAAAAGATCATTTAAAAAAACTTCTATCAAGAGTATAAAAAAGCATGCATTCATAATTTTACCTTCATTATTGTTTAAACAATGGCTAAGTTCAGTTATAAAGTTCTCGCAGATATATATTTTCAACAGAAAGATGAAAAAGATTTTGTGTTACACATAATGAATAATCCATTCTTTAAATTATGCAACGAACAAGAAATCAAAATTCATTAGATAAAAATTAAAAATTTTTCATTTACATTAAGAAAACGGTACCTTTAATGTTCTAGAAACAAGAAAACGTTTTACTTACGCAACGAAAAATGAATAACAAATGATCTGATTTTTAAGAAGCTGTCAATAACCGCTAAGGAAACTGGAAAAGTGGGTCGGCCCGCAAAACAAATTGACAATTGCAGTGAAAGATCACAAAGACGCAAGCTTGCAAATATCAATGAAGAAATTTCTCATAGTATGATAAAGGATTCATTTCTGCATCAAATTCAACCAACGCAAAATAAGAAAACAAAAATTGCAATAACTGAAAAAATAGTGGAAGCGAGCCCTAAACGCACAAAGAGGATTTTAAAAAGTATGCCTGCACCAACTGAAGAAATGAAATTTACTCCAGAAGAAGCATTTGCACTATTTTTGGATTTAAAGCTGACAAAAAATCAGTATACAGAACTGCGAAAGCGAACCAATGAAAAAAATTGTGGAATCTTTCCAGCATATCGAGATTTAGTTTCTGACAAAAAAGATTGCTTACCTTCACAAACTGCTATTAGTGTAACTTCAAGCAGAAGTAAAATTGCAGGCTCTTCTCGAACACACTGCAGAACGATTATTAAATACACTTGATGCTGACTGTTTAAAAAAACTTAAAAATTGCAGCATCACTTAATTTTCTAAATGGGGATGTGATGGAAGCTCTGGTCAGAAACAATACAAGCAATGTAATTCAGAAAACTCATCTGATGCTAACTTATTCATGGTGTCTTTCGTTCCATTACGTTTAAGAAAAACTTATATTGGCTTAGAGCCGTCAACCAGTAGAGTTACAGAAATGGATGTATGGAAAAATGAAATTCCCTCTTCAACAAAGTATTGCAGACCAATAAAGTTTGTTTACAAAAAGGAAACTATAGATGTCATAACTGAAGAAGTTCAAAAATAAAAGATCAAATTAAAGAACTTCAACCGGCAATATTTAAATTTGATGACCAATGCATTGAAATTAATTTTCAAATGTTCCTTACAATGATCGATGGAAAAGTTGCACAAGCATAAACCGAAACAAAGTCTTTGTCAAGCTGTACCATATGCCAAAAGACATCAAGTCAATTAAGCCAACCCCCATCACAAGACAATAGTTTCAATGAAGCATTCGAATTTGGAATGTCCCCTCTTCATACCAGAATTCGTTTCATGGAGCATATTCTTAAATTGGGTTATGATTTGGAATTTGGCCCGTTAGGTGAAACAGTGAGAAAAAACAAAGAAAATGTGGAAAAAAGGAAGCAAAGAAAAAAACAAATTCAAGAAAAATACCTTCACCTAGGCCTTATAATTGATCAGCCAAAACAAGGAGAAGGAAATTCAAATGATGGAAACACTGCAAGGAGATTCATAAACTGCAGCATCTATCACAGGAGTACATTTTGAATTAATAAGACGATTCCAGATCATTTTACAAGTTATATCATGTATCAGAAAGATAAATGCAAAAAAAATTTGGTCAGTATGCAAATGAAACAGCAATTCTTTATAACAAAAAATACTCTTGGAGACATATGCCAACCACAGTTCATAAAATTTTATACCATGGGGAACAAATAGTTCAACACAATATCCTACCAATTGGAGATCTATCTGAAGAAGCGCAACAAAAAAGGAACAAAGACTACAGATTCTGCCGCGAGCATAATACAAGAAAAATGTCCAGATGTTGTACTAATGAAGATCTTATTACTATTTTGTTGTGCACATCAGATCCATATATGTCCAGTATTCGACAAAAATGGAAATCAACCTCAGATTATAATTTGTTTTGGCCCTGTGAATATTGGGACTAAAAAATTTACAGGGGCCAAATATTGGCATTTTCTGACAGGATCTAAGTTCGGAAATAAAAAATAAGTATCAGTTGTAAAATACAAGAGAAAAAATGATAAATTATAAAAAAAAATTCATAATTGAAATATTCAACTTTTACACCGAAACTCAACAAAAAAATGAAAATGCATTTTGACTTTTGCTCCTATCAGTCGAATTTTACGTTTTATAGCGCAAATTAAAGCCTAATATCGCACCTATCGAGCAAAAGAAATCGCATAAAAAAATACCGATCCAGTCAAAAGTTATGGAATTTTGACCGCCTTCTCGTAAAATTTCCTACTGTGCGACGTAGGGCAGACAAAAAAGATAACGTCGACAAATCTTGGACGACTTCCAAATGCGAGGCCTTTGTTGAAAAGCACATAAAAATGGGCACATAACATTTTATAGGAGGGCGAGTTCTCACTTCGGATTTATAATTAAATGGGCCGCAAAAATCCACTCCAGTCGTGTGGAAAGCCTTGTTATGTTTCACTCGATCGGCTGGTAAGCACCCCATAACGTGTTGAGCTAATTTTGGTTTAATTTTAAAACAGCGTATGCATTTCAAAATTATGGTTCCTATAAGTTTCCGTCCCCCAAAGGGCCAATACTGCTGACGAATTGCAGCCAACAAACACTGAGGTTCGGCATGTAATAGCTTTTCGTGAAAAGGTTTTTCTAACGCAGTTGTGATTGGATGTCGCTTGGATAAAATAATAGGATGTTGGGCATCAAAATCTAGAGTGGAATTCTGAAGGCGGCCACCCACTCGAATTAAACCAAAGGAATCAATAATTGGCATTAACGAATGGAGCTTGCTGCACGTTGGTATATTTTTGTTTTCTCTTAGAGCTTTGTACTTAATGCCAAAATGTATTAACTGAATATGTTTGATTAAAATTTGCGTTCCTTTTTTTATGTCTTCTGGCGTTAATTGATTTTGGCCCGTCGATGTAGGATATATAAATTTGGATACATACACAAATATTCGTCACATTTTAGTAAAAGAATTGGGGTACTTACAGTTTATCGACATGTCTGATAGCGAAACCATAACCAATACATTTCGACGACGTTCAGGTAATTTTGCCAAAAACTCCACACTGTCAGGCCACTTTGAAGATTCGTGGTATAAAAAACTAGGTCCATGACTCCATAAGGTAGCTTGAAGAAGTTCCTCAGATGATGTACCTCTTGATAAAATATCAGCTGGATTTACATTTGAAGGAACATAATGCCAACGCATTTGACTTATAAGCGCTTGAATGCGGGAGACTCTGTTTGACACGAATACGTTGAAATTTGAAGGCTGCTCTCGCAGCCATGACAAAACGACCATGGAATCAGACCAACAATGTATCTCAAAACTGTATGACAGTGTTTTGGTTACAACGTTCAGAAGTTCAGCTAGAAGACATGCTGCCGCGAGTTCAAGCTTTGGCAATGTTAGGGCTTTAAGTGGAGACACTCTTGACTTAGAGCATAACAACGATAGCTTTACGTTATCATCAAGCTCAGAACGTATATATACACACGCACCATAGGCAGCTAAGCTGGCGTCGCAAAATCCATGAATTGGCATTTTAGAATTTGGCATTGAAACATAGCGTGGGAATGTAAATCGATGAATATAATCAAACTTTGAAGAGTATTTTAGCCAATACGAATGCAATGACTGTGGCAAGCTCTCATCCCACTGCAGCTGAAGCTTCCACAGGTGCTGCATAAAATTTTTTAGCTTTTGTGATGACTGGACCAATTAAACCTAGAGGGTCATACAGACGTCACCTTATAATTCTCGATAGGGGTGAACGAAAATATAAAAATATCACTTTTAGGATCCCACACAAGACCAAGTGTTTTTGTGACATCAGTTCCGTCGTTAAATTTTAAATTTTTCTCGCATTGATCCGTAGGTATTTCATTTAAAACTGCAGGAACATTTAAACACCACTTTATTATTAGGAAATTACCTTTTTGAAGTAACGCTGCTACTTGCTTTCTTATCGCCAAAACCTTTTCAACGGATTCACCACCAGATAACATGTCATCAACATAAAAGTCGCGCCTTATAATTTTTACAGCCAATGGAAAGTTATGCTCCTCTTCAATTGCGAGTTGTTGCATTGCACGTATTGCCAAAAATGCTGCCGGCTTTGTACCATAAGTTACAGTGTTTAACTTATATGTCTCAATTTTATCACCTGCATTTGCCCTCCACAATATGCATTGCAGGTAATCGTCTGGATACGAGACTCGAACGCATCTATACATTTTACAAATGTCCCCACTTAGGGCGACTTTGAAAAAACGATACCGCAACAGGGTATTAGTTTAGGCAGTAGAGTTGGACCAGCGTATAAAACGTCATTGAGTGATAAGCCGCTTGTTGTTTTTGCAGAACCATCAAAAACAACCCTTAACTTTGTAGATGAGCTGTCCAGCTTAAATACTTCTTCTGTTCTACATTAGGGGGAATTAACGACATGTGGTTCAAAGAAATGTACTCACTCATGAATTTTGCATACTGAGCTTTAATCTCTGGAAGCTTTTTAAGTTTCCTCTCCAAGCCTTTAAACCGCAGCAATGCCAAATTATATGAATCGCCAAGTGACTGCGCCCCATTTACTTCTATCTGTGGCAACCGAACCGAGAATTCACCAGAATTCAGACGCACAGTATTTTCAACAAAGTGGGTTTCACAAAAAACGTATTCACTTGAAGTTGAATTCAAGCTTTCAAAATTATTTTCAACTTCCCAAAAGCTTTTAATAATCGTACACAACTGATCTTCCTTATTCGGATTTTTAGTACTGACAGCCAACGACCAGGAATGACGAAAACCTCCACCCGCAACCACCCAACCTAATTTTTTTTTGCAATACGGGTAGATTATCAGCCAATTTGACTTGCCCAACTGACATTAAATCGAAAAATTACCATATTTGTAAAACAGGGGATCTGCAAGTTGTAAGTTTCTGGGAATATTCCATTCAGTAGTATCTGTGCTAATATTAGGCTGGTTTTCTGTTATACTAAGAACGACCATGGCGGTCATTGATGTTGAATAATCAGTGTATTTAGATTTAATAACAATGTCTACCGCTTTATCAATAAAATAGCATCCGTCGCCAATTCCAGAAACACTGACGTGAGTCCGATTGCATTTCAAACGAAGGTGATTAACGAAGCGACTTGTTATCAAGTTGAGTTGTGATGCAGAATCCAATATAACGCGACAAGGCACAAAAACTCCAAATTGGTTTTTGACCATAAAGATGGCTGTGGCTAGCAAAACGCCCATAGTTGGTGTTGAAGATGTCGCAGCATCACCAGTACTTGACGCAATAAGCACGGCTTGCAACGTACTTGGAGCTAAATTATCTACAGGGGATTTTGCAGGTTGATCAACCGCCGTATTTTCAATGTGCAACATTGTGTGGTGTTTTGCCGAGCACTTGCCACAACATCCTGAAGTACACTTTTTAAGCATATGACCTTTTTCAAACAATTTACAGCTGGTGATAAAATGATGCTTGGACTCACAAAATACACACATTGCGGGCGAAATAAAAGATGCTGATACATGCACATGACGATTTTGCTGATGCGGCCAAAGGCTTGCTTACTGCTGAATTTTCAAAATTTTCAGCCATACGACATCTGCGTTCCAAAAATACTGCCATTGAGGCCCAGCTTTGGGATTTTGTATCTAACTTTGATGATACCAAATAAATTAACAGCCCACCGGCAATTTGCTGTTGGTTACCAATCGTCTGCATAGCACGTAGATGTGCATTAAACTTGTCACTTAAACGTCCTAAGCTATTGGCAGAACCATTTTCTACACAATTTAGCGCAAACAATTCTTTGATATGAGTTTTAAAATTTAAAAGCTTATTGTCAAAACAATTTTTTAACAATAACAAGGCTTCTTCGTAATTTTGTTCGTTAAGTTCCAACGAGGCAATTGTGTCTAGAGCGGCATCATCTAAGCTTGCACGTAAATAATGAAACTTTTCAAGACTACTTAGCTCACGGTTGAAAATAATGAATAAAAGGTTGGCCATTTCAGGTACCTTTGTTTTACGAAACGATTCTTGAGAATATGGCGATTCTCCTAATGAAAATTGGCGCAATGTCGACGATCGTTGGTTAGAGTCAAGACGAGTGGCATTTCTTTGCCGAGTTAATTTCGCCTTTGCATTAAGGTATAGTGAAGCAAACCTCATGCGATCAGAGCCAACCCCCTCACCACTGTTATTTTCCTCAAGAAAACCCTGTGCCTTTTCATAGCTCTTATTCACCTCCTCTATGTAATCCAATCGAACAGACAGCGCCGCCTCATCATACTCTTTAAGCTGCGATGAAGTTAATGTTTCATTTAAATTTTCTAGCTGCTTTACCATCGATGCAACTTTATTTTTAAAAGGCAACATGTCCACATGTCCACCAGGATTTGGTTCTTCGCTGCCAGTAGGGCTCATTGCTTCTCTGGTTAAGTTCCTCGAGAAGCAAAGCGAACTAATCAAACTGACCACAATTAATAAAAATTAAATTCAATGAACTTAAGCCTAATTAAAAATATCTCAATTTGGATTAAAAACCATCAACAGTTCAATAAAATAATCACAATACTAATTATTGTTAACAGCTAAGGCACGAGCTATGTTAACATTTGTCCTTCAAGTTGTGCTGAAAAAGATCAACAAGAAAAAAAAAACAAAAAAAAAAAAGATGAAAAACAAAAATGTACTTTGGATTTCAAGAAGAATTCTTGACAAAAAGTACGAAAAACAGAAGTTAGGAAGAACATGTAAATCAATTAAAATAGATTATCATTCATTCAAAAAGCAAATTTCGATCTACCAAGGTAAAATACCATTTGGTTTAAAGATTGATGTTTGCCTATTGACGTCATCCGGCTTCAATGGCGGTGTGAATAAAACGGCAAACCCCTCCGAAGAGATTGTGTGGTTACAATTGAAACTAGTCAGGGCAACCAGTCCGTGAAAGCCTGGGTTCAAATCTCAGCGCAGTCAAGAATGAAAAACCATCAATAAAATTTTAATTAATTTCATGTTGTTAAATTACTGTCTTAAAAAAATAATTTAATAAAAATTAAATTCAATGAACTTAAGCCTAATTAAAAATATCTCAATTTGGATTAAAAACCATCAACAGTTCAATAAAATAATCACAATACTAATTATTGTTAACAGCTAAGTCCCAATTTCCACAATGCAAGTCTTATTGATAAACTTATCACATTTTCTTCTTTGAATCAGCCTCGGCGTTTTCACAATGCTTATCTTATTGCTAAAATATTACTGTTTTATGTATGCAGTACACACGTATGTGTGCGTTTTTTACATTGCGAATGAGAAAACAAAACGTATATGGCAAGTACATCAAGCTGAGTACTCGTTTCTTTTCCCCTCGTCTCTCTCGCCTGCAAAGTAGCAAGCTGATCAATAAGACTTGCATTGTGGAAATTGGGACTAAGGCACGAGCTATGTTAACATTTGTCCTTCAAGTTGTGCTGAAAAAGGTCAACAAGAAAAGAAAAACAAAAAAAAAAGATGAAAAACAAAAATGTACTTTGGATTTCAAGAAGAATTCTTGACAAAAAGTACGTAAAACAGAAGTTAGGAAGAACATGTAAATCAATTAAAATAGATTATCATTCATTCAAAAAGCAAATTTCGATCTACCAAGGTAAAATACCATTTGGTTTAAAGATTGATGTTTGCCTATTGACGTCATCCGGCTTCAATAGCGGTGTGAATAAAACGGCAAACCCCTCCGAAGAGATTGTGTGGTTACAATCGAAACTAGTCAGGGCAACCTGTCCGTGAACGCCTGGGTTCAAATCTCAGCGCAGTCAAGAATGAAAAATTATCAATAATATTTTAATTGATTTCATGTTGTAAAATTCCTGTCTTAAAAAAATAATTTAATAAAAATTAAATTCAATGAACTTAAGCCTAATTAAAAATATCTCAATTTGGATTAAAAACCATCAACAGTTCAATAAAATAATCACAATACTAATTATTGTTAACAGCTAAGGCACGAGCTATGTTAACATTTGTCCTTCAAGTTGTGCTGAAAAAGGTCAACAAGAAAAGAAAAACAAAAAAAAAGATGAAAAACAAAAATGTACTTTGGATTTCAAGAAGAATTCTTGACAAAAAGTACGTAAAACAGAAGTTAGGAAGAACATGTAAATCAATTAAAATAGATTATCATTCATTCAAAAAGCAAATTTCGATCTACCAAGGTAAAATACCATTTGGTTTAAAGATTGATGTTTGCCTATTGACGTCATCCGGCTTCAATAGCGGTGTGAATAAAACGGCAAACCCCTCCGAAGAGATTGTGTGGTTACAATCGAAACTAGTCAGGGCAACCTGTCCGTGAACGCCTGGGTTCAAATCTCAGCGCAGTCAAGAATGAAAAATTATCAATAATATTTTAATTGATTTCATGTTGTAAAATTCCTGTCTTAAAAAAATAATTTTAATAATTTTAAAATAATAAATAATCGCAATACTAATTAATATTAATGAATATTTGGGTGCCCTTGTAGGCTAGCTAGTAGTGATCTAGTCTATTAGTGCCGGGGTTGCGGGTTCGATTCCCGCCAGAGACTCTGGTCGCCTGCAGACAAGCGAATAGCTTCGCGGGATAAGCTTAGGAATAAAAAAAAATACCCTAGCACCAACTTGGCTTTAAGATAGAGTTGTAAAGTAGAAGTTTGCAATCGCGGCTAAGAACAGAATTTCTTCCAATAAGCCAATTAATTTGAATTGCTTTTAGTTTCATTTGAGTTAATTTTGCATCTTTATGGTATTTCCACGTTAAACGGCGATCTAGATGTATGCCGAGGTATTTTACATGCGAGTGTTGGGGTATTATTTGGTTATTGATTTTAATAGGGGACATGTTTCCCGACGCAATGTGAATGTAATATGTGCGCATTTTTTGCTCATTGATTTTTAACCACCTTTCCAGTTCAAATATATGTTCCTGTTAGTAACGAGATGCTTTGTGCCAGTTTGCGTGTACGCTTAGAAATGCTGTTTCGTTCGCAAATGTTGAGGTATGGGTGTAGCTGTTGGTTGACATGTCCGAAGTATAAATTAAGTATAATAGAGGGCCCAGGCAGCATACTTAATCTACATTGATGAAGAGTATGCTATGCTTTCTTCTAAAACCGAATTAATGGTTTGGAATACATCTATTTTGAATTAAAATCAGCGTTAATTTTGACACTAGTAGTTCCTCAAATAGCTTTGAGATATTGGATATTAAGCTAATAGGCCTGTATGACTCAACTTTTGTGTGATCCTTTCCTGGCTTTGGTATCATGGTTACTAAGGAAACCATCCATTCTTGAGAGTAGTATTGAAGGCGTAAAATAGCATTAAAAATAATAAGAACAATTTTCTTTGCTATACTTGGTAGCTCCAAAAGCATTTTATTACTGATCTTATCAATACCGCCTTCTTGGTGCTTAAATCACAAATAGCCTTGTGATTTAGGGGAATAGCTGCTCTAACATTTACAGGCGGTAACTCGACTGCTATATCGTGAGATATATAAAGGGTATATACATACGTTTTTCAGATGATGAACAAACAGATTTCCTTTTTCAATGTCATTTCTTGCCCAGCTTCCATTCAAGTTTCTTAATGGTGGCTTAGATATAACTGGTCTATTGAGACTTCTAGCTGCGCGCCATAATGAGTAGTCAGATTGTGCAGTAGCATCAAGTTCCTGGACATATTTTTCCAGGGAAGCCGTTTTATGAGACTGCAGTAACTTGCTTAGCCTTTTTGTGCACTCTTTTAATAAAGTCTTAAGTTGGGGAAATTTCCACTCTCTTCGAACTCTCCTTTTTTCAGTCAAGAGGCACTCGACATCTGTAGAATATATGTTATTATTTTTGGTTTTTTTGAGGGTTATGCTGGAATGCTAGTTTGATATAACTGTCAAAATTAACAATAGCGAGATCCACGTTCTCCGGTGTACTAAGCGGAATTTTTTCTGTGCAATGGGCACTTAGATATTTTTTATATTTTAACCAATTTATTTGTGTAGCTGACGTCGCTAAGTAACCAGACGTAGATACAACTCTATTTGGGTTCATTAAAGTAACAATTGTAGGTGTGTGATCAGAAGATAATTCTAAGGAAGCTTCAACATGAACCGTTTCTGCGGGGATGTTTTTAATCACGCCAAAATCGATGACATCTGGAATTTTTTGCTGGTCAGTTGGCCAATAAGTTGGTTGTCCACTCGCGACCACATTTATGTCCATTTTAGAGATTGTATTATACAAAACACGACCCTTTGGTTTTATAACCCGTGACCCACAATTATGTATAACAATTATTACGTTAATTTGTACTAGAAAATTCTGTACAGTGATTTTTACATTAGAAATATGCATAAATAATACAATAGCAAGTTAAATTAATTGGAATTGCTAACAAATACAAAATAACTAATAAATACAAGAAACTAATAAATTAAAATAATTCTTAACTAAAGTTACTTTCGTAACATTGTCCCCCACTTAATCCTGTTCGTTCCGAATAGGGTTGCCTAAGATTTCCGGTCCATTTCCGCACATGTTCCTGGTCCTTGGTACTCTTTTTAGCTGCGTCTGAATGGTTCTCGCAACTTATTATTGCCTCTGTTGAGGCACATTGTCCACTCTTAAAATTCTTCGTAAGGACCTTCTCGCTGTTAGATAGATTAAAAACTCTTACAGGAACTAAACTGTTGCTGGTTGTAATGAGCGCATTCGCTGTTACTATATCACCAGTAATTGCTGCTGGCTCTACCACCCATAAACTATTGTTGTCCTCACAATCTCCCTCCATTTGCGCCCATACAATGGTTTCTGACTTAGGCGTCCATTTTTCACGGTCAAGGGTGAGTAACTGTCTTACATGTGCTTTGATTTCGTATCCAACATCCAGGGGAATTTCAACATTACGCCAAGTCATATTTTTTGCCCCTTTTCCAATCATAAAATTTGAGCCAAGGATTACTTCATTTATAATATCAGCCACAATAAATACATGGTGGGCTTTTACTTTCCCATAGACAGTGGCAGACTTCCCCGTAGCTGTTCGCAGACTTACATCACATAGTGGTTCGATGGACGATTGTATTAAATCAGGCCTAATTTTAGAATGAGATGCCCTAGTGTCCACAGTCAGAACCCGTTTTAGCCCCCTGGCTGTTTCTGGGCGGTGAAGCAGATCTTGAACGTTTCTTTTGTGCTTTACAGTTTCTCTGCATGTTTTAGTTTGCTTCTCGCTTAAAGCTTCCATAACTGCCTCTTTTATATCCTGCACAATATCCCTTTCACCATTGGCGGTCACATCGAGCCTTCGCACCTTGCCTACTGGTGGTCTTAAAATAATTCTACTGGTTTCCTGGGCTAGGACAAATGAAACAGTTCTGAAAATGTTGATTTTTGTGATGTACATACTGCAATTTTTATATCTTCATCCCGAATAACATTAACAAATGCCTCAGCTTTGAAGTAATCCAATGGATGATTCTCATCACGGTATGTCAGCTGGACTAAACGCTCTATCTCGAGTACGAAATCCTGTAAAGTTTCGTCTGCCTTTTGCACTCTGCCTCGCGACTCCATTTTGTATATCTTTTTTCTGTGTTCGCCACCATACAAACATTGCAGTGCTTGCATAATGTCATCATAATTGATGAACTTCAGCTGCAGTCCCCTTTAGTGCAAATTCTCTTTTTGTGTTGTACGTTTAGGAAAAAATAAACTTCCAAATAATCTTTCAAATAAAAAAATACACTTTTCACTTTTATTAACTTATTATTAATTTAATACTTTATTTATTCTTAAACTAATTTAAATTTAATAATCTCAAACTTTCTTAATCTTAGGGTAAGGTTATCACTTGAACAACTTGTATTTTGAACTAGAACTGAGGTAATAAGCGCCTGCCCTCTGTTGATAATACAATAATACATTTGGGGGATTTCATGTCAAGTGACCCAACTATTGAAATCGATGTCTTTCGATGTCTTCCACTCGCGGCCCAAAAAGCGACCAGAACTTTAGAGGAAGAGACCTAAGCTTTCTTTTGAGCAAAAAAAAATTACCTCCTTAAAAAAAATACAAAAATAGTTTTAAATTTAAAAAAAAAAAATTAATTTAAAAAAATTTAAAAATAAAACAAAAAAAATGTATTAAAGGATCTTATGTGATTAAGATTAAATTTTTTAGATTATTTATCTTTTTGTTGTTTTTATTATTATTATTTTATATTAATTATTACAAATAAATAAAAAAAATTTAATTTGTCAACATCTCTATAGAAAAAAGTGATTTTATTCCTGGGATTAACATATTGTGGGTATTGCAGTATCGAGGGTATGTTATATACTAGTTAGGTATGTTATATACAGTTGGAAAGGTTAATTTCACTAGTTTCTCAGCATTAGAAACACTTACACACAAAAAGGAAAAAATTTAAAATAGTGCATATGCTAAAAATTTAAAAATCCTCGTCTTGACTTAGAAATTATTTTTTTTTATATATCCCACTCGCGGCCCAAATAGCGCCCAGAACTAACTTAAAGGAAAAGACCTAAGCTTTCTTTTGAGCAAAAATTTCATATGCGTGAAGTTGGATTTTCATATTTTATATTATCAATAATTATACAATCTTCAAATGTTAATAAATAAATTCCTGTTATATTCTTATTTTCTATTTCATGTTATCCTGATATTAAAATTGCTCCGTCTTTAATTACATCAGTTGGTTTTGCATTAGTTTTAATTTGTGCACAATTTGTTTTTTTTTGTTATTTAAAAGTTTGATATGCATGTCTCTTCTTTTGATTCTAAACAAAATGTATTTCTTAATTCTAATTTACAATTTTTTTTATTTATATAATCGCCTTTACATCTTGCAATATTATTGTTATTTATTAGTAGTTTCTTATTGTCCCTAACAATGGCCTTAACTTCATAATTATTACAAATTCTTTCTATGAGTGGATATTTTTTATAAATTACAATACAATCTTTTATCTGTATTATTTTAAAATCTGACGAATCTAATAAATCTGATATCATTATTTTTTCCTTTTCGCCATTTATAATTTCTTTAATTTCTTTCAAATTTAAAATAGATGGGTTTAAAACATTAACTTTCCCTAATGTAATAGTTTGTATTACGTTTTGTAAATCGTTAATAACACTATGCTCGTTGAAAAACAGACAAGCCGGGCACATGGCGTTTTAACATAATTTGGGTACGCTGAATCCAGTGGTGCCCACGGTTTTTTAGGATTAGCTCTGGTTTTCGAGATATACCGTTATTTCGAAAATGGAGGAGGTTGCCTAACATATATTCGCGTAACTCAAAAACGTTATTGAAACATATTTTTTTTTTTTTTTTTTGAAAGAAAAATTAATTTTTTTATCAAAATTTAGAAATTTTTGTTTTTTAAAAATTCATAAAATATTAAAAAATGAAGCTAGGCTTCTAATTTTTTGCAGACATATCAAAAACGAAACTGCAAACAAAATAATTACAATCTGTTAGCAACTTTTGTTTTTTTTTTTTATTTTATTCATAAAAGTCGACAAATTTTAATTAATTTAAGAATTTTATAAAACGCAATATTTGTATGAGAGCCCCCTAATAAGTGGTGATAAGGGGCAAGTATGTCTTGAGAAATGTTAAGGAAAAAAATTAAATGAGGTCGATCATACATTATATACCACTAGGGCGACTTCTGGGAATTTGTTGGACTTTTTCTTCAATATATATGAAGAATATAATTTATATGGAGCATTTCATATAATTTTTTTAATTGTTAAATTCTTTATTCAATATAATGTTTATATCGAGCCTTTGCTGCAATAGAGTCATAACTCAAAAACGCTGATTTCTGAGCTAATGTATTTAATGCTTTAGCTCACAGTAGAACATAGGGCCGCCTACTAGCTAATAATGTGGAGTTAATCACCATATCGCTTCTTCATATTGTGTAAAAATTTCATACAAATATCTTCTATATTCAACTCTAGAGAGAAGAATTAAATATTTAGATGCTAGAAATTCAAATTTGAGTTATGACTCTATTGCAGCAAAGGGCCGATATGGAGAATGTGCTAATGCAGAAAATTTATTTTCAATGACATTTTGACGTAAAAATTTTTAAATGCGGTTTTTGTGCCAAATATTCAAATTTATGCTATTCCACAGAAATATGCATGCATTATTACCACACTTTCACTTTGCGGTAGGAATTTT
Organism: Pollenia amentaria; assembly: GCA_943735925.1. Classification (NCBI taxonomy): domain Eukaryota; kingdom Metazoa; phylum Arthropoda; class Insecta; order Diptera; family Polleniidae; genus Pollenia; species Pollenia amentaria. Next base: position 47,776,815 of record OX031008.1, on the reverse strand, counting down.
GGAAAATCCACAGTTACCGATTAAAAAATTCTTACAATTAAGAAATAAAGTCATAAATGCTCCTCATCAAACTGGGTATTGTAAAAAATTTTATAAAAGCATTGAGCCCAGATGGTGTTGCTTTTACCGAATTGCGCCGAATTTTTCCAAGATTAAGCGGCATGAAAGTAAAAGAAGGTATGAACTCCAACTACTTTATTAAATTAGATTTATATTTCATATCATAATGTTTTTATTTTACAGGAATTCTTAGTGGACCGGACATTCGTCGTCTTATGAAGGACCATAAATTTGAGGTTGCATTGAATGATATCGAGCTATTGGCCTGGAATTGTGTGAAATCAGTAATAGAAAATGTATAGGAAATCATCGGTCCGAAAACTGGCGAATTTTAATAAAAAATATGCTAACCGCATTTAGAAACTTAAAAGTTAGAATGTCATTGAAAATACATTTTTTGCATTACCAGGCCGAAAAATTTAATGAACAATCACCAGCCGAGTCTGATGAACATGCCGAGAGATTTCACCAAGTAATAGCCAGGCTCGAACACTGGTATAGCGGCAAACAACTTGATTCGCTATTGGGGGATATTTGTTGGAATCTGTAGGAGGAAGAAGAATAAATTTCTAAATAAAAACTTTAACTAATTAACAATAAAAATAAATGTTTTTAAATTTTTAAGTTTGGTTATTATAAAAATTAAGAAAATTTCATCTTTTCTGAAAAAATCAAAAGTTGTAGACAGACTTTAATCACTTATAGCTTATTTTGTTTGGAACTTTGTTTTTTTATACGCGTAGAACCCTAGCCTTAAATTTTGCACCTGCAGCGCCTGAGATACCCCTAGACGGGCCAAATGTATGACCAGCGCAATTTTATTTTTCATTCCCATCATTTGTTTCTAAGGCCTAGGATTCACTCCTTGGGGGATAAAATGTATGACCGACCTCCAATGTTTTTTGTTCTTAACATTTTCTTAAAACATAGTTGCCATATATCTCGTCCCCTTAGGGGGGCTCCCATACAAATATGGCCGTTTAATGAAATTCATAAATTTGGCCCCTGCAGCGCCTATAATGCCTCTAGATGGGTGAAATGTATGACCAACCCCACTTTATTTTTCATCTCAATCATTTATTACTAACATACCCACCCACTATTTCCATTCCTTAAGGGGACTTCCATACAAAATCTTCAATGCACGAAAAAAAGTGTCAATTTCTTGCACAGTGTAATTAGTCTACCTCTATGTTTATTTACTCTAATTAATTCTGTAGATTTCTTATCTTTTGCTGTTTTTGAAATATCTGTTATCATTTTAAATAATTTTGAATTCGTAAAGAATTGTTTGTTATTTTTTTCTATTAAATCGTCTAATTTATCGTTTATTCTAACAAAATCATAATGGTCTGGTGTACTTGCTATCCATTTCCATATTGTTCCTAATTCTTTTAATCCTCTTCTTAAATGTTTTTCATTTGTAGATAACTCCTTGAGTAATATGTCATAAAGTTCCACTTCTAGGTCTAATGAATCCAAATACTTTGTATTTAAAGAATAATTATTTTCATTAATTGGGTTTTCTTATATATATTCATAAATTTGAGAGTTACTTATCAATGCTTATGTTTCTTCTAAAATATTTTTATAATATGTTAAATTTGTTACATGAAAAATTCTTCCATAATCGTTATATATTGCAACTCTTACATTTTCCATTATTAAATACTTATCTCTTGTATAGTCTACTATATCCTTTTTAATTCCGTTTATTATTATTAATAATAGCATTGCCATCGTTAAGATCATCTAAAAAATTTTATTTCTATTTAATATTATTTTTGTGTATTAACCTATCATTTCTATAAATCCTAACTTTATTACCTAAATCTTCTTTTACTTTATGTTTTTCATATCTAGGTTTTAATTTATTCCTTTCATTTAATATTTTATTCATTGTATACTTTTTCAACTTTATCTTTATTAACTCTATCTAACATCCTTTTTCTTGCTAACTTTAACTTTTCTTCAAAATTTGTATGAATTACTTTATTATATAATACATCCGCTGGTTTTGATTCCGTTACTGAATGTATTGATTTATTATATTCTTGGGCTGCTCTATAAATTGCTTCTACCTCATTTATTAAATTAAATTCTTCTTGAATACATCTAGATAATTCTATTAATGTTGAATGAACTATGTCCTGGCGAACAGTTAAATATTTATATATTTAATCTTTCCATTCGAATTGATATGACGCAAATCCAGCTTCATTATCAACTGTAACTTGCTTTATGTTGGGATATCTTTGGAATACCTCTAAAACTTTTTCGTCTAAATTGATTTTATCTTCTATTAATTTAATTGTTAAAAATTTTGAGTAAGCATCTATACGTGTTAAAAATTTTAATTTCACCCTCGTTTTTAGGAATTGGAGTCTCTCCGATTGGTATTGTTCTTGATTTTCTTCGATATTTATTTTTATTACAAATTTCACAGTTTCTTAGTTTTTCTTTAAAATGTTTAACCATTTTTGGCCAATAATATATCTTATTTACCTGTTTCAAATTTTCATTAATACCCCTATGTGTTCTGCAATGTGTTTGATCTACTATTGCTTTTTGATCCTCTAAGTTTTCTATATCTATTGGAAAAATTCTTGTAAATTTAAATTGTATTCCTCTGAATGTTAATAACATTTCTTTTATATCATATAATACCTCTACTGTACAATGCATTCCTGTTACTAATCTTGGGTTTAAATATTCTATTAAAATTGTCTTTAAATTTTCTAATGTATAGTATTCTATTAAATGTCTTGTCATACTAAAAATTTCTTTTTTCTCATGTATTGTAATTGAAGTCTCTTTTTTATCTATTAAAATTTGGTGCTTGAATTGATTCAAATGTTTATTTGTTTCCTCTATTTTCCTATTATCAGTACTATCCATTGAATGTTCTGAAGATTCTATATCTGCGTCTTCTTCTGAATCATCATCTAAATTATTTAAATATTGTCTAGATAAAGCAGGTTCCTGGTTTATAAATAATTTTTGGTGAGTATTCCTCAATTATTTTATACCATCTTTTCATTTTGGTATTGGGATTTTTGGTGGACATTAAAAATATCAATGGTTGATCTGTATGAATATCTAAATCTTTAGATCGGTATAAATAATTTTTCAATGTTTTTAATGCCCATACTATAGCATATAATTCTTTTTCATTCGTTGCATAATTCTTTTCTGTTTGATTTAACGTTTTTTGAAATAAATATTATTGGTTTCATATCTTGAGTTAACACTGCTCCTGTTGCCTCGTTTGGCGCATCCGTTGTCAAAATAAACTGTTTATTAAAATCTGGTTGTGTTAATTCTATTTGTCCTATTAATAAATTCTTTAATTTCTCGAAGGCTTTTATTCCGAACATGGCATGACGAATAAAATTATTCGTACAGTTGCTTTAACTACTTTGAAAAAAAAAGAAATTGTTTCATTTATCTGCCGTTTTGCTGAAACTGTTGCTATCACTTTACCTGGACGTCAACCAAATCATCGTGATTATCGTTTATTGAAACTTCCAACTACTGAAAGTAAGACTTCTGTTTACACTAGATACACCAACAGCGTCGAACTTGTGGTAAAATCGTTAAACTTCGCACTTTCCAAACGCTGTGGAAGAAATATTGTCCCTACATCGTCACTATGAAGCCGGCATACGATTTGTCCGAATTGTGTCGAAATCTTGCAAAAGATGCTGTTAATACAGTAAACGTTACTGAAGTTGAAAAAGAAGCAGCATTGAAGGTGTATTCTGATCATTTGCCAGCACTCAGCGAGAGTACTATATCGACTTGAGAACATTAGTCAAGCCTGATCCAAATGCCATGTATCCAGGTATTCCAGAGGAGGATTATCTAGTAATATCTATGGATTATGCTAAAAATGTTAGCTTTCCGTCGCGTCCACAGCAAACAGGAACTGCATACTTTAAATCAGGTCGCAAAACAGCAATTTTCGGAATAACAAACGAACGTCAAAATGTTCAACACATCTTCTGTATTGACTAAAGCGATTCCATTGGAAAAGGTCCGAATTCAGTAATATCAATGCTTGATTACTACCTACGAGAAGTGCATTCAACTAATAATTTAGTGATATTCGCTAATTACTGTGTTTCACAAAATAAAAACAATGCGATTATACGATATTTACAACACCTTGTCGATACTTCCAGATGTGAGTCAGTTGAATTTAACTTATTGTTAAGCAGACATGCAAAGTTTTCACCTGATCGTTTATTCGGAGTTTTCAAATCAAAATATGCCCAAACTAATGTCGACTGCTTCATGGATGTAGTTGATTGTGTTAGAAAATCATATCGTAATGGATTTAATGTTCATGTACCTATTCGACTTTCAAACTGAAGTGAGCCTGTTGTTGAGTGGAGAAAATGGGACGAATACTTCTCCACTAAATATAAAACTTTAATTGGAATATCGAAGTATCATCACTTTGTATTTATTGCTCAGTCACCAGTGCAATGTAAACTGTTTGCGAATTCAGCCATCATAAATGAAAACATACATCTGAGTTACAATACCAGTTTTGATGACAAACCAATTATAATTCCGTCACCAGGGTTATCGATGAAGTGTCAATGGTACTTGTATAAAGAGATCCGGGGTTTATGTTTTGACGATTCAAAAAAGATTCGGTTGCTCCTCTTCCTTTAGTCTCTGGAAATGGAAACGAAGAGGAAGATTCGGTGGAAGTGGGCAATCCTCTAGAAGTGGAGGCAGCAGGTGTTAAGAAGAAATTGAAAAAAAATAAAGGACCGGTACCGTCAAGTTCTAAGGAACCAATTCGCAAAAACCGTCGATTAAAATGATTTTTCTATTTTTTAAAATTGTTCATAACACAGTACAACACATGATTTGCCAACTCAATTCTGTGAACTGTATGTGAAATTAGACCCAAAAAGAAGAATTTCTGCATCATTCGTTTTGTCTTCTTACCTGCGATTTGAAGTTAGTATCGATTTGAAGTTAGTACTATCGTATAGGGGAATTTATCACGTTTTAGGCCCTGTTGTTTGACATAGCTCGACAACCCCTAGCCCAATTTAGTTGAAATAAATTTTAAAAAATTAAGAATTACAATTCCCTTAATCTGTTCATATATTGTTTTCCTATACAAGTAACACTTTCGAAGTTAAAAATGAATGTATGAAGGGAAAAAATTATTTTTTGCCTAAAAATTTAAATTTTTTTTTTAAAAATACATAAAAAATCCAAAATGGAAAAAAGTTTCAAGTCTAGTTATTTTTTCGCAAAGTCACATAACCTATGAGCAAAATGAGACAAAGATCATAAAAATCGATGCACGCGTTTCGCTTTTATTCGCAATTGAGTAAAGGTATGAATTTCAAAAATCAGTTATAGCCACCACCCTTAAAATAAAAATATAAATTAAAAAATTATCATGCAAAAAAAACTTTATTTATAAAAACTTAATGAAAATAAAATAATATGCAATTAATACGCAATTATAATATGCATAAAAACAAAATTTAGAACATTTTTTCAATTATTGGCAATATCCATCCTTGTAGAAGTTGACGCTTGTGGTTCTGATGATCTTGTTTTCTTCGTAGGTTGTTCATATTCATGGTCTGAGTCTGTATCGTCATCCGAGATACACATACTATTCAACATTTATTACCGCAATCATAAAAATCAAATAACCTTTTGTTTATTCCTTTTTTTTTAATTCTCAGAATCATGAAAAAGGTGTCAATGTTTTCTCCAAATAATGTTGTGCATATCTCGAGCAAATTTTTGAAATTCATACATTTACTCAATTGCGAATAAAAGCGAAACGCGTGCATCGATTTTTATGATCTTTGTCTCATTTTGCTCATAGGTTATGTGACTTTGCGAAAAAATAACTAGACTTGAAACTTTTTTCCATTTTGCATTTTTTATGTATTTTTAAAAAAAAAAATTTAAATTTTTAGGCAAAAAATAATTTTTTCCCTTCATACATTCATTTTTAACTTCGAAAGTGTTACTTGTATAGGAAAACAATATATGAACAGATTAAGGGAATTGTAATTCTTAATTTTTTAAAATTTATTTCAACTAAATTGGGCTAGAAACCCATCTGACCTCAAGAAACACGTTTCAAGTCAATGGTTATATATTATATGATACCAAGGACCCTCGAGGTAGAGCTTGTGGAGGTTCTGCCATTTTGATAAAAAACCGAGTAAAACACTACCTAATGTGCGATCATCGTGAAGATTATCTCCAAGCAACGAGCATTTGCGTTGAGGAATTATCTCGAAACATAGTAATTTCATCATTATACTCCCCACCTAGGTTTTCAATATCAGAAAGCCAATATAATAAATATTTTAAATCATTAGGACCCTGCTTCCTGGCTGCTGGCGATTATAACGCTAAACACACTTTCTGGGGGTCACGACTTATTACACCTAAGGGTCGTGTTTTGTTTAACACAATTTGTAAAATGGACCTAAATGTGGTCGCGAGCGGACAACCAACATATTGGCCTACTGATCAGCAAAAAGTTCCAGATGTCATAGATTTTGGCGTGGTTAATAACATCCCCATAGACACGATTCATGTGGAAGCGTCCCTAGAATTATCTTCAGATCACACACCTACAATTGTTACTATAATAAATCCAAATAGAATCGTATCTCCGTCTGGTTACTTATCGACATCAGCTTCACAAATAAATTGGTTAAAATATAAAAAATATCTGAGTGCCCATTGCACAGAAAATATTCCGCTTAGCACACCGGAGAACGTGGATCTCGCTATTGTTAATTTTGACAGTTATCTCAAACTAGCTATTCAACATTCCAGCATAACACTCAAAAAAACCAAAAACAAAATCATATATTCTACAGATGTCGAGCGTCTATTGACTGAAAAAAGGAGAGTTCGTAGAGAGTGGCAATTGCACAGATCCCCCCAACTTAAGACTTTATTAAAAGAGTGCACAAAAAGGCTGAGAAAGTTACTGCAGTCTCAGAAAACGGCTTCCCTGGAAAAATATCTCAAGGGACTTGATGCAACTCCACAATCAGATTACTCATTATGGCGTGCAGCTAGAAGCCTCAATAGACCAGTTATCTCTAAGCCACCATTGAGAAACTTGAATGGAAGTTGGGCAAGAAATGATATTGAAAAAGGAAATCTGTTTGCTAATCATCTGAAAAATGTATTTACCCATAATATATTTCACGATATAGCAGTCGATTTACCGTCTGTAAATGTTAGAGCAGCTATTCCCCTTAGATTCGAGTTTAGAGAAATCGAAAAGGCTATTTGTAATTTAAACACCAAGAAGGCATCCGGTATTGATAAGATCAGTAATAAAATGCTTTTGGAGCTACCAAGTACAGCAAAGAAAATTATTCTTTTTATTTTTAATGCTATTTTACGACTTCAATACTACCCTCATAAATGGAAGGTTTCCTTAGTAACCATGATACCAAAGCCAGGAAAGGATCACACAAAAGTTGAGTCATACAGGCCTATTAGCTTATTATCTAATATTTCAAAGCTATTTGAGAAACTACTAGTGGCAAAATTAACGCCGATTTTAAATGAAAATAGATGTATTCCTAATCATCAATTTGGGTTTAGAAGAAAGCATAGCACAATTGAACAAACTCATCGAATAGTAAATGTAATAAGAAAAGCCTTTGAAGAAAAAAAATATTGCTCAGCACTTTTCATCGATGTGTCTCAAGCTTTTGATAAGGTCTGGCATGAAGGTTTACTACTGAAATTGCAGCAAAACTTGCCAGCAAACATTCACAAGCTGTTAGAAAGCTACTTAGTCGGTCGTCAATTTATTATTAAAGAAGGCGATTTTTTAAGTTCTCCTCAGCCAGTTAACGCTGGAGTCCCACAAGGCAGCATCCTGGGCCCTCTATTGTACTTAATTTATACTTCGGACATGCCAACAAACAGCTACACACAAACCTCAACATTTGCGGATGACACAGCTTTCCTAAGCGTTCATGAAAACTGTCAAGAAGCATCTCGTTACTTACAGGATCACATATTTGAACTGGAAAGGTGGTTAAAACAATGGCGGATAAAGATCAATGAGCAAAAATGCGCACATATAACATTCACATTGCGTCGGGAAACATGCCCCCCTATTAAAATCAATAATCAAATAATACCCCAACACTCGCATGTAAAATACCTCGGTATACATCTAGATCGGCGTTTAACGTGGAAATGGCACATAGAAGCAAAATTAACTCAAATGAAACTAAAAGCAATTCAAATTAATTGGCTCATTGGAAGAAATTCTGTTCTTAGTCTCGATTGCAAACTTCTACTTTACAACTCTATCTTAAAGCCAATTTGGTGCTACGGTATTCAGTTATGGGGCACTGCCTCGGCTTCTAATATCGAAAAAATTCAAAGGCGCCAAAATAAACTTCTTCGAATAATAACAGCCGCTCCCTGGTATGTCAAAAACTCAAATATCCACAAGGATCTCAATGTGCCATTGGTAAAAACTATGATAACGAAATATGCAGTAAAATATTTAAAAAGGCTGGAACTGCACCCAAATCCCTTAGCTCGAAATATTTTAAATTATGGCGGCCACACTCGATTAAGGAGAAGAGACACTGCAGCACTCACCCAATCAGATGAGCGATAAACACCTACATATGTGAACAGAAACCGTGATGACTAAATCTTTTTGTCTGGCACTGGCAGGACATTAAGTAAATATTAGGATAAGATTTGATTAATTATTGTTAGTTCATATTTAATATATGAAGATTCAATAAATAAATACTGCAAAAAAAAAAAAAAAAAAAAAAATTGGGCTAGTGGTTGTCGAGCTATGTCAAACAACAGGGCCTAAAACGTGATAAATTCCCCTATACGATAGTACTAACTTCAAATCGATACTAACTTCAAATCGCAGGTAAGAAGACAAAACGAATGATGCAGAAATTCTTCTTTTTGGGTCTTATTTCACATACAGTTCACAGAATTGAGTTGGCAATCAATTAACTGAAAAATGTTGTACTGTGTAAGGAAGAAAATAAATAAATAAATGAAAATAAATAAATTTTACCGTTAGGTCCCTTTCTATTTGCGCTTAGAAACGTCGACTTCAATTTCATAAAACGCGCATATCTCTGGGAGGGAACACTTTTGGGGCATGGGATCGGTCTCATTCGATGCTCTGATGTTGTCCACATCAAAAAAAAAGTGAAAATTTATTTTTTTTTACCCTTAGGTCCCTTTCTCTATGCGCTGTCACATATATATATATATATATATATATGCATCAACACAATGGCTGAATTTAAATTGAGCTATTATACATCAATAAACTAAAGCATACTTTAAGGATGAACAATAATTTTACCAATACAATTGTGTATAACAATTTTAACATAATTGGGGGATTCACAAGGTGTCATAAAGTCATATGTCTTAAAATAATAACATGAAAAAATACGACTGTTTTGAGCAACCCCTCATAATTTAATGTGCTATTAATTACGACACCACAATAAACATAGCAAGCAACGTTCTATATATTTAAGACACTTTTTGTTTACAAACCAACAACAATATTTTCAAACCATTGTAAAATGTGAATACCACAAATATTTGTACTAGAAATTTGGTACAGTGATTTTTACATTGGAAATATGCATAACTAATACAATAGCAATTTAAACAAAATAACTAATAAAAACAAGATAACTTATAAATTAAAATAGTTCTTAACTAAAGTTACTTTCGTAAAAATATTAACTATTTTGCGCCATGGTGAACACCAATTAAAACGATTTGATTTGTTTGTGTTTCAAATTCAAAGTCAATATTTATATTTTTATAACTCAAAACAGTACTCACGTTCCCCTTGCCAAAAATTGCTAACATAGCGTTTGCACTTTTTACTTTTCATACGTTTAGCCAGTGTTCGAAAATAAACAGTAAACTACAGCAAGTTAGTGTACCACACGGGTTTTTAAATTTTTTTTTGTGAATTTGTACACAAACAAAATATGGTACACAACTATTGTGAGCTGACGAACATAAACACTTAGATAACTTACCGTACTTATTTTAGTGTAAGTGTAAAGTTTTTTTGGGTTTCTTATTCTGTATTTTTTAGTGATCGCGTAGTGAACTTTTAGCTAACGTGATATGTATTTTTTAGTGTGTGCGTAGCAATGTACGTGTTCCTTTTTTTAAAGGAAATATTTTAAATAATAAATCTTCTGTATGTATGGCAAAGAATATAAAAAATATAATTTTTTAATGGCTTGGTTTGTTTATTGAAAAAAAAACCAAAATATAATTTGAAGTTTAGTTTTATAACAGGAGTCCAAAAATATAAGAAACATGCAAAAGTATAGTAATGTTTTAATAAAATATAGTATTTAAATCAAAAAAATAAATCTAAATCTGCGATCGGCAAAATCAGGGCGCCGCGTTTTTTCTTTTCTCTTTTATGCCCTTTTGTTACGTACGTGTGCACACACATTGTAGAGAATTAAACAACATTAACAACAACATATGTAAAATACATACAACGCATACAATTGCAAAATGTAATAGTATAGGTTGCCGATCGCAGATCTAAATGCATGTTTATAACAGTCGTTCAAAAAGAGTAAAAAAAGTGCGTTTGTGTTTTGAGAAATTTATTTAAAACAGTCAAAGTATCTATTGTAAGGGTAGACATTTTTATGCGTGGATGTGTTGATCATAGTTTTATAACGTATTTTGTTTTCATTTTGGTATATTAAATTGTTGATGATAATGGATGTTTTCAAAATATAAAAACCAATTGCGATATTGTAATAGCATGTCAACGCAGGTATGCAGCAGAAAAAGGACATTGTAAGTAATAGGTACATTGACAGATTTAAATAAATTTCTCAAAACACAAACGCACTTTTTTATTTACTCTATTTTTGAGCGACTGTTATAAACACACATTTAGATTTATTTTTTGATATAAATACTACAATTTATTAAAACATTAGTACACTTTCGCATGTTTCTTATATTTTTGCACTCCTGTTATAAAACTCAACTTCAAATTATATTTGCATTTTTTTTTCTTCAATAAATAAACAAATGACTAAACAATTATTTTTATTATTTATTATTTTTTAGTATTTCCTTTGAAAAAAAAGCAAAAACATTATATGTTCACTACGCAGACACTAAAATTTCAGTTCGTGTCCCCTAAAAGTTATCTATGTGCTTGTGTTCATCAGCTCACAGTAGTTGTGTACCATATTTTGTTTGTGTACAAATTCACAAACACAAAAATAATATTAAGAGTTTGTGTTTTTAGAAAAGTACACTAAGTTAGTGTACAGTTTTATTCTAACTCTTCTTAGTGCCCCGGTAGGCTAGTTGGTAGTGAGCTAGTCTATCAGTGCCGGGGTTGCGGGTTCGATTGCCCTCAGAGACCCTGGTTTCTTTCCTGCATACAAGCGTATAGCTTCGCGGGATTAGCATAGGCAGAAAAAAAAGATACGTTAATAAAATATGTGTTATCTATATGTGTTTAAAGAACTACTTCTTTAAAACAAAAAAATTATAGTTTTGTTTCTAAACTTCCGGCTCTGACTCGTTCAGCATATCGTGAATTACTCCTCTTTTTTCTACCGGTTGGATATTCGCCGCGTTCTTTTTTTTGGCGGTAGAAAATTAAGTTTCTAGCTCGGTCGGAGTTCAGTACGCTATTAAATGTTGTAACTACCAGGTCATCCTCCGGCTCCTAAGTCAACGTTAACAAAAAATCTATTCATTCTCTCATCCTTAACTATCCATAACTTGTACATTTTAAAAATAAGTAATCAAACAAATACATATGCAAGTAATGTGAATTTAAACCTGTGTAGCCGTTTTTCCTTACAAACATAATGACCCCAGGACTCCCAAAATACCCAGACGGTAGTCATCCCCTCCTGGCCCTGTCTCTTTTCTTTACAGTCGCTTACGATCACGTTACCCTATAGGCTCTCATTTCCCTCTTCCGGAGGCTACGTGATAGGGATATCATACTAAAAGCCTCTCCCATTTATTTGATAGCAAGTCAACTTCTGTTTTCTTCTTTTTAATCTGGGATAACCCTTAAACCAAGTTTAAACAATATGGATAACATACTAATGTTTGGGACTTTAGGGACATGTCAACTACCTGACTTTTTGAAATCAGAGATTAATTTTCTAGGGCACATTGTAAAAGCAAATGGAATAAAAGTAGATGCTAAAAATTGATTGCATAAGAAAGGATTAAGTGGATATTAAAGGAAGCTTATCCCGAATAAAGCTAAAATAGCTATGCCGCTCACTTTGAGGTTGAGAAAAGATGAGCAGAACAATAAAAATGACACCGACTATAAAGAATCTTTCGAAAAGTTGAGAAAAATACCGACTTCAGATATGGTATTAAGATAGCATGATTTCAGAAAAGAATTTATACTTACCACAGATTGCCACCACCTGGATAACTATCTTGCCGCGATGTGGTGGCTTAAATGCCGGCGGTAGTGTATGTCTTGGAACTTGATTCGGTACAGTCTAACCGGAACAAGTTTGAAGGCATAAGCTTTAAGGCCATCATGACCAAGGGTTATCCATCCCATATCCCATCCTCATTACATATAATCCTACCTACTTCCCCTTTGCTTCCCTACATCCCGCACTTTTAAGGTCAAGATGGTTGATAGCAGTGCCGAGGACCTGAATGGATAGTTAGTGGTAAAAGAAACTGGTCGTGAACAGCTTCCCTCTGAAGCCGATGGCAAGGGTCAATTGTAATTCTAGCCTAGTCCGCGCAAGCCGTCACTGCGCGAGATGGTCCTTTTGTATACGTGCACACTCGTGGGACCAAAACTGGAAAATTTGATTGAGGGACGAAATGAAGGAGTTGGCGCAGGGAATGTCGCTGTCAGCTCAGCAGGTTCGGGGTCAGATTCGGACTCTGACTTGCTGGGTATTCACAGAGATATTCTGCTGCAAGAGAGTCAGTTTTTTTTATTGACGTTTCTGTAATCGTAGTAATTTAAGAGTGAGAGCTGATTGGACCACTGCACTCCGATCCTAGTGTTGGGGCTGCCAACTACCTCTAGGCAGGCAAAAAAAAAATACAGCTGAGTTTCAGAGGTAAAATGTAGTCTGGATTACCACCTAATTACCTGAGACGCACTGATGTTAGCATGCCATTCAGGTTACTCATAACTGTACGCCTTCTCACTCTAGCTGACGGTATCTGAACGTCATTTCCAGGGGATACTTGGCCAAAGGCCCGGAAGTAGTGAGCTGCTTGGGAAATCCAGCAGAGGAATTGCTTCTTGCTATTCCCAAGTGAAAAGCAGACAGATAGCGTTCCACACCGAAGTGCACCTCTGTGAAAAACCCCATCCCCCTAATTCTATTTATATTTAGATAAATAAAGGACATATATATATAAGAGAGTCAGTTAATGACAGAACTGACAGTTATGACAGAGACGGACAGGATAGACTCAACAATCGACTCTCCGTCTCGTGCAGTGGAATCGGAAAGACTCGGTTACCTAACTCTGGGCTCTGATGATGAGCACGAAATACACTGATTTCGGCTCATGATGCGGACCATAGGGATGGGCCATCGACTTCCGGAGTCACACTCGGGATGGAGAGCGGATTGGCGAGTGCATCAAAACTCGATGTTCGACAAGATGCGACAGAACAGGTCACGTCAGATAGCCGAACGAGCTACGAAAAAGCCAAGAGTGGTGTGGGAGCCTCCTTAGTCTTTCTGGAAAAGATAGCTAAGAAAGACTCCTCACTTCACGATGGGCAGGATAGGCATCTGCTGAGGAAGCACCGAAAGAACGTTACTAGATTCGAACGAATCCACGGCTCTGTCGGTGCCATCCAAGGGCTTCCCTATCCTGCGGGATACACAGCAAGGGCTGTTGGGGATACAAATGTTGTCAGTAAAGACAGCAAATCCCCAGCACCCCCTGTAGATGAATCCTCAAACAAAACAGAGGATAAAAAAAGGAGGGTAAAGGTTCAACAGCTGGCCCTCTTAATCGTGACAGTATGGTCACAGTTAAGGGAGCTAGGCCTGAGAACGATTTACCCACTACTAGTCGCGCGATGAGGACTGGAAATGTCTTGATAATTTGCGATAATCACTCCCAAAAAGGAGTCAAGGAAGGGTTATCGGGACAAACCAGTCAACATCTGCAAGGAAATCGGGTGATCATCGACAGAGCTCTGCTAAGGGCCCCAAAAAGGGGGTAGTTAAGCGAGTGAGGTCTGGTGATGACCTGAAATCCCCTGCGGCTAAGAGGTTTGGTCAGACTGTGGTCAGTTCGCTTAAAGATCCCCATAAGGAGATCAATAAGAGGACTGGCTCCAGAGAGGACCACCCCTCCACGTCAAAGAAACTAAAGGAGTCGTCGAGTAAGGATGGTATTATAGCGGCTGTCATTGATCGTAGGGATCCCGATGGAAGGATCAGTGTCGAGAGATGGCAGGTGCTAGAGAACAAACTACTCGATGAAATCTTTAGTGCCAAAGGAAGGCCGGACGAGGTATCGTTCAAAGGGGCTGACTGGGCAAGACGTGTCAAAACTGTCAGTTGCGGCAATCAAAAAACCTTTGAGTTTTTAAGGCTGCAATTGGGAAGTGTGGCAGCTCCTGTCCTAAAGCTAGTCTGGACGTTATACTCGCGTCTGAGTTGCCATTAAGGCCGGTAGTCACGGTATGGATACCTCCACCTATAAAACCGGTGGAGGTCATACTGGGGGTACTGGCCAACCAGAAAAGGGACTCAGTACAAGCCAGTGGAAGTTGGTAGCTTCACTGGGTTGTAAAGAGAACCAGGGAAGAGACTTCAGGTTCGCAGTGGGCCGGGAGTCTCTTAAAAAGCTGGAATCGATAGGAAGGATTGCGGTATTCGGGTTGGGGTCTATCAAATTTAGGTTTCCTAAGCATGATAGACCCTTAGAGGTTGAAAGTGGTGCAGATAAACCTGTGAAGCAGTCTCAACCGAATTAGTAACCCACCTCATCGATAACAACGTGGATGTGGCCTTAATTCAAGAGCCCTAGATTAACAAAAACTGGGTAGTTGGATTAAGGGTCACGGGGTATACATTGTTCGTACCCCACACAGAGGAGAAAGTACGAACTTGTATTCTGGCGAGAACTGAGTATAATTTTATGTTTTCTCATTCTTAGTAATGGAGACCTCACGGTTGTGACAGGAGAAGCCAAGGACAAAACGGTCCTGGCATTAGCATCGGTATACATGCCATACGAGGCTACCGATCCACCTGTTGAAAAAGTGCGAGAGTTGGTGGAGTACTCAGGCAAAGTGGCTCGAGGCTGGTAGTAGGGTGTGACGCCAATGCATACCATACCCAATGGGGAAGTGCCGACATCAACAAAAGCGGTGAGTCTATGTTTGATTTTATTATTGCCAGCAATCTTCTTATCTATAACAGGGGCAATACACCTACGTTCGGAACTAGGGATAGGGAGGCAGTGATAGATATGAAATTGACGAGCTGTAGGGAGCTAGTGGAGGATTGGAGGGTGGACCTGGGTTTTTTCTTCTCTGACCATAGTCGCCTGTCCTTTAATCTAATGTTTGAGACGCCGAAAAGGTGTCCGTATAGGAATCCGAGAAGGACGGATTGGGATTACTTTTCGAGATTGGTGCAAAGTAACCTTAGAGTTACACACGACTGGAGGTCGACTTTGACCGGTGTAGAGCTAGTGAGCACCTTAATGGAGGTACTGACTAGTAGTTATGAGCGATCCTGCCCAATGAACTTTCCGGGCAGGCGCACACAACCAAGGTGGTGGACAGACGAGTTGAGGACTCAAAGGTCCACTGTCAGAAGGTTGTTCAATAGAGCGAAGTACACGCGTAGGGAAGAAGATTGGAGTTACAATAGATATAAGGGAGATATTAGGAGAGCGAAAAGGGACTCGTGGGTCAAGTTTAGCGAGTCAGTGGAATCTGTAAATGAGATGTCTAGGTTCAGGAGAATTTTATCCAAGAACCCTGTATTCGCGGGATTTATTCAGAGACCAGACAACTCATGGACGGAATCTACCTCTGAATCTCTTTGTCTGCTAATGGAGACTTACTTTCCGGGATGTGTGGATCCTGAGGTGAGAGAACAGATTGAATGTGGTAACCCTTTCTCTGGGTCAGGCTCGGGCGGTGAGGAGAGAGAGACGGTGGAGGACATGATCACTTTGGACAAAGTAACATGGGCGGTTAATACCTTTATGTCTTACAAATCGGCAGGACCAGATGGTATCTTTCCGGCGGTGTTACAGAACATCGGGAGATCATCACTCCTGCTGTTGGTGGAACTGTTTAGGGTCTGTGTGCTGAACGGGCACATTCCTAAAGGGTGGAGGGAGGTCAGGGTGGTTTTCATACCCAAGGCGGGAAGAACCGGTCACTCTAAGCCCAAGGATTTTAGACCAATCAGCTTATCGTCCTTTCTTTTGAAGACGTTGGAAAGACTGATTGATCTACATCTGCGGACGAAGATTGACGCCGGCATCATCAGCGGCGCTCAACACGCCTATCTTAAGGCTATATATGTTGAGAGTGCCCTTCATGATGTGGTTGGTTATGTAGAGCGGGGACTACGAAACAAGGAATACACCTTGGCGGCATTCCTGGATATAGAGGGCGCCTTTAACAATTTGAAGATAGAGGCTATTGGGCAGGCATTGGTGGATCTAGGCGTTCCACTGTTCCTGGTCGAATGGATAACTCTGATGCTGAGCAGCAGAGTTATTCACTCGGACTGGGGAAACGAGCGCTTTAAGAAACTGGTGACTAGGGGAACCCCACAGGCAGAAGTTCTCTCTCTCTTATTATGGCTCTTAGCTGTCAATGTCATTCTGGGACTTTTTGACAGAATGGGTCAGAAAGTTGGCCTACGCGGATGATGTAGTGATATTGGTATCGGGCAAGTTTCTGCCGACAATTAGCGAAGTCATGCAAAAGGGCGCTTGGCGAACTTTCAGCATGGGCGAGTAGTAAGGGATTGGGAGTTAATCCGGAGAAGACCGAGTTGTTTATTTTTACTAGGAGGTACAGGGTAGAGAATTTTAGGCTGCCGGTACTAGGAGGAGTAGAGCTTAGACTATCTGATAGCGCTAAGAACCTAGGAGTTTTTCTGGACAGCAAGCTGTCGTGGGGAAGGAATACTCAGGAGAGCCTTAAGAGAGGTCTCAATGCCTACTATGCTTGCATATCATCGATAGGTAGGAGCTGGGGACTCCGGCCGTCAGTAGTGGGATAGCTGTACACGTCGGTGGTTAGACCCATTCTTACGTATGGATGCTGTGTTTGGTGGGAGTCTTTGAGGGTGGCTAGTCGAAGGAACCTTCTATCTTAGGCTAAGAGGTGTGCTTCAATCGGCATGACAGGTGCCATGAGAAGTACTCCTCAAGCGGCACTGGATGTCATTCGACATCTTCTGCCCATTGAGCAGTATGTTATGGGAATGGCAGCCAGAAGCATTCTTAGACTGAGGGAACTAGGATTGATTAGGCATTTCACGCAGGGTCACTCACGGATCTTGGGTGAGATTGAAGCTGGTGGTTATTGCCTGGGATCACCCGGCTCCACGGATTTTGTGGGCACCAGGGTAGATTTCGGGCGGTTGCCGGAGGTGGTAACGCCTTCTAGGGAGAGATGGTCAGGTAGGAGCAGATTATTTAGTGGATTTGCTATTTTAACTGACGGCTCGAAGATGAGAGGCACGGGTGCGGGGGTCTACATTGAGGATCTGGACATCAGAATGTCATATCGGCTTCCTGACGACTGCAGTGTTTTTCAGGCCGAGATTCTGGGGTTCTTGAGGGCCGTGGAACTGATGAGGGACAACATTGATAGGGGCTCCGAGGTCACTATATACGTCGACAGCCAGGCCCTTATGGCCGTAAGGGGCTGTTATGTGAACTCCAAGCTAGTTGATGGTTGTAGGAGGGCTCTGGAGGGAGCCTTAGGAGAGTATATGTTGAGATTGTGCTGGATGCCCGGTCACTGCAACATAAACGGCAATGAGATTGCTGATGAGTTGGCGAGACAGGGCTCAGAGATGGAGGATCCTCATTATATGGAGGCGGTTAGGCTTCCAATAGGCTTCTACTTTGGAAATATTAGAGAATGGATTCTAGGCGCGACCAATAAGGCCTGGGAGAACCGAACGGACTGCCGGGTATCACGGACGCTGTGGCTGGTGCTTAGGATGTCCGACTCGGAGTTGTTGCTGGGCAGAAATAGGGTCTACGTGATGACCATAATAGGAATCATCACGGGTCATTGCATGATAGGCAGAATGACGATGAGGTTGGGATCCGACGTGTTGGATATGTGCGGGTTGTTTGAGGACCCGGAGGAGCTGGAGACGGCTGAGCACATTTTGTGCCGCTGTCCCAGGCTACAGTTCAGCAGGCTGAGGTGGCTGGACAGCAGATTCCTAGGCGAATTAGGCGACGTCCCGGGCTGTAGGCTCGAGAGTCTGATAGGATTCGTAATGGGGATGGCCTGGCTGCGCAGCAGGAGACTGGGAGCTAACCGCACATAGGGCGGATCGGTGTTGTGTTGAGTGAGGCTTTTCTCTCGGGTTTGGTCAGATCTTCCTTTTCTTATCTATCCTTATCTTTTCTAATGCTTTCGCTGTTTTCTTCACCTACTTTTAAGCTATTTATTTCTAAGCAAGGCATCACAATGGACCATATTGGTCTCTGGGTGAAGGTGTGAAGGAGACTTCACACCAGCCTTTCTACCTAACACAGATGCCAGCAACTACGCATTGGGTGCTGTGCTATCTCAGAATAATGGTCCTACAGCGTTTGCTTCAAGAACGCTTAACAAACACGAAATTTATTATAGTGGAACGCAAACGGCATTCGCCAACATAAAAATGAACTAGAATATTTTCTTAAAAGTAAACAAATTGATGTAATGATGGTTTCTGAAACTCATTTGACCTCAAGAAATACGTTTAAAATTAATGGTTATATATTATATGATACCAAGGACCCTCGAGATAGAGCTTGTGGAGGTTCTGCTATTTTGATAAAAACCCGAATCAAACACTTTTTAATGTGTGATCATCGTGAAGATTATCTGCAAGCAACGAACATTTGTGTTGAAGAGCTAAATCGAAACTTTGTACTTTCATCTTTATACTCTCCACCTAGATTTTCAATATCAGAAAGCCAATATTATAAATATTTTAAATCATTAGGATCCTGTTTCCTAGCCGCTGGCGATTACAACGCTAAACATACCTTCTGGGGGTCACGGCTCATTACACCAAAGGGTCGCGTTTTGTATAATACAATGTCTAAAATGGATTTAAATGTGGTCGCAGGTGGACAACCAACTTATTGGCCTACTGATCAGCAAAAAATTCCAGATGTCATCGATTTTGGCGTGGTTAAAAACATCCCCGCAGAAACGATTCACGTTGAAGCTTCTTTAGAATTATCTTCTGATCACACACCTACAATTCTTACCATATCAAACCCTTATAGAATTGTATCTCCGTCTGGTTACTTAGTGACGTCAGCCACACAAATAAATTGGTTAAAATATAAAAAATATCTCAGTACCCACTGCACTGAAAATATTCCGCTTAGAACACCGGAGAATGTGAATCTTTCTATTGTAAATTTTGACAATTATCTCAAACTAGCTGTTCAACATTCTAGCATAGCCCGCAAAAATATCAAAAATAGTAAAATATATTCTACTGATGTCGAGCGTCTCTTGACTGAAAAAAGGAGAGTTCGAAGAGAGTGGCAATTGCACAGATCCCCTCAACTTAAAAATGTACTAAAAGAGTGCACAAAAAGGCTAAGAAACTTACTGCAGTCTCAAAAAACGGCTTCTCTGGAAAAATATCTTAAGGAACTTGATGCAACTCCTCAATCTGATTACTCATTATGGCGTGCAGCTAGAAATCTTAAAAGACCAGTTATCACTAAACCGCCATTAAGAAACTTAAATGGAAGTTGGGCACGAAATGACATAGAAAAAGGAAATATTTTCGTTAATCATTTGAAAACCGTATTTGCCCCTCATACATCTTTCGATACTGCGGTCGAGTTACCATCTGTTGCTGTTAGATCAGCTGTTCTACTAGGATTCGAGTTTAAAGAAATCGAGAAGGCTATTCATGATTTAAACCCCAAGAAAGCCCCTGGTTTTGATAAGATCAGTTACAGAATGCTTTTGGAGCTACCCAGCATAGCAAAGAAAATTATTCTACTAATTTTTAATGCTATTTTACGCCTGGAATACTACCCACAAGAATGGAAAGTATCCTTAGTTACAATGGTACCTAAGCCAGGGAAGGATCCTACAAAAGTTGAGTCATATAGACCTATAAGCTTATTGTCTAATATATCAAAGCTGTTTGAGAAGCTGTTAGTGTCAAAATTAGCCCCAATTTTAAATGTAAATAGATGTATTCCTAACCATCAATTCGGCTTCAGAAGAGAACATAGCACAATCGAACAAACCCATCGTATAGTAAACGCCATAAGAAAAGCCTTTGAAGAAAAAAAATATTGTTCCGCCCTCTTCATCGATGTTTCTCAAGCTTTTGATAAAGTCTGGCATGAAGGGTTATTACATAAATTGAAGCTAAACTTACCAGTAAACACACACAAGCTGTTCGAAAGCTACTTAGTCGGCCGAAAGTTTATTATTAAAGAATGTGATTTTATAAGTTCTACTCAGCCAATTGACGCTGGAGTCCCTCAGGGAAGCATCATGGGCCCACTCTTATACCTTATATATACCTCAGACATGCCAACAAACAACCACGCCCTTACTTCAACATTTGCTGATGATACAGCTTTTCTAAGCGTACACGAAAACTGTCATGAAGCATCCCGTTACTTGCAGGATCATATATTTGAACTGGAAAAGTGGTTAAAACAATGGAGGATAAAGGTCAATGAGCAAAAATGCGTACATATAACATTCACCTTGCGTCGGGAGTCATGTCCCCCTATTAAAATCAATAATCAATTAGTGCCCCAGCAATCGCATGTAAAATATCTCGGTATTCATCTAGATCGGCGTTTGACGTGGAAATGGCATATAGAAGCTAAATTAACTCAAATGAAACTAAAAGCAATTCAAATAAATTGGCTTATTGAAGAAATTCTGTTCTTAGACTCGACTGCAAACTTCTACTTTATAACTCTATATTGAAGCCAATCTGGTGCTACGGTATTCAGCTATGGGGCACTGCCTCGGCCTCAAATATCGAAAAAATTCAAAGGCGCCAAAATAAACTTCTTCGAATAATCACAGCCGCTCCCTGGTATGTTAAAAACTCTAATATTCACAAGGATCTCAATGTGCCATTAGTAAAAACTATTATTACGAAGTACGCAGCAAAATATTTAAAAAGGCTTGAGTCGCACCCAAATCCACTTGCTCGAAATATTTTAAATGACAGTGGACACTCTAGATTAAGGAGAAGAGATACCGCAGGACTCATCCGAAGGGAAGACCGCTAAACATCTACATATGTGAACAGAAACCGTGAGGAGAAAAATTTTCGTCTAGCATTGGCAGGACAAAAATAAAGTATTAGTATAAGATTTGATTAATTATTGTTAGTTCATATTTAATATATGAAGATTCAATAAATAAATAATGAAAAAAAAAAAAAAAATATCTCAATCAAACGGTAATCAATTTTCAGTGACCAACCCTATATACGATTTTATTACTTCATATCGATTAAATAAAACATTTGCCTTTACATTTTTAGACTTTTTTATAGATTTTTTGTATAAAACTTTATCCTGAATATCACACACTTCCATTTTTGTTTATTGTTTATTACTTGTAAAAAAATATTTTAACGCAGATTGTGAGAACTTTTGCTTTTGTAAAACAAAACAAGTCAAATATAAGTAACATACATTTGTGGCTATGATTCCACAAGGTGTTGTTGCATTTGTTTGTTAGATGTATATGCAACAACAAATGAAAATGTCACAAGTGTATAAAATAACCAAAAACAGTTCATAAAAAAGGAACGCTACATCCTTGAAAACTTAGGTTTCGTTAATGTTGACGTCATAGTTATTGCTTAATTTTCCAATGTCTACGCAAGTGAATATAGTAAACAAAAATGTTTTACCATAAAAATATTTATGATAGAAACAAATAAAAAATAAACAACAATACTTTAACTGAACTGAACATTTTTTTTTCAAATTACATAGTTGTAAAAAACAAGAAGAGTCATAAAAATGTTTATTCAAAATCAACTCGTATAACGCAAAACACAATATAAATTTTCGAAGTTGGACTCCGTCGCTAACAATTATAATTACACGTATGTACATACACTCAGCGGCAAAAGTTTGCGTAAAAGGCATTGGCATTACAAATTAACCTCCACCATTCTAAAGCAGCATCTGCTGCATTGCTCCTCCGAGTGGTAGAAAGAGGAGAGGAGCTCGTGATTAATCCTTATAAATCAAAGAGCCCTGGATTCATAAGGATCGGGTTTGCGGACTTAATCTCAAGGGCTACAAGCTATTGCTTGCGAAAGGTACAGGTTACATAAGATCTTGTGTCTTAGCTAAAAATTCGTTGAATATCTTCATTATTTCTGATTACAGTGAAGAAGACACCACAACCGTTGCTCTCGAGACACGGGACGGTTTAGTCTGGATGGTCTCGGGATATATGGCGCATGACCCCGGACAAGACCGACCCAATCGGCTCATCCGTGATGCAGTAATGAGGCCAGCAGGCACTGGAACTCCAATCATAATCTGTGCCGACGCCAATGCGTACCACACTATGTGGGGTAGCACGAACACGAATGTAAGAGGTGAGTCACTATTCTCCTTTATTATGAATTATAATTTAGGAATAGTAAAAAGGGGCCGTGAGCCTACTTTTGTTGTTGCAAATAGGTGTGAAGTTCTTGATGTCACGCTGATTAGCATTGACCACATTGATATGATCGAAAACTGGATGGTCTCTAATGATTGTTCACTTTCTGATCCTAGATACGTGGAATTTAGTTTGGTGCTTAGGTCTATGGGATCGAATGCTATATTGAATAGGAAACGGACGAATTGGGAGATTCATTCCTCCTCTCTGGTTCGTACTCTATCTGATCCTCCCCGGGTCGACGATATCGGGGGGATCGATGCGGCAGTAGGTCTACTTACAAACTCACTGCAGTTAGCGACTTCCTTGGCGTGCAAGCCAATGGTGCATAGGTGTAGGGATCGTCCACCATGGTGGGATCCTGACATTGCGCAGGCAAGAAGAGACTGTCGTAGGTTGTTTAACATGGCTAAGCGTCATGGTAATTGGGCGGAGTACAAGTCTTCATTGAATAGATTCAGAAACTTGGTAAGATCGGCGAAAAGGAATGCTTGGAGGAACTTCTGTAGCAGCGTGGAGGGATCCTCTGAGACAAATCGTTTACGTAGAATAATGGGTTCGAGCCCCGTTGTTCCGACCTATGTCCGAAAATCGGATGGTCGCTGGACTACGACTAGTCAGGAAACACTCAAGGTGTTAATTGACACTCACTTTCCTGGAAACTCCCAAGGGAGCTTGCGGAATCAGGTTTGTGAATCGATGCCCGGTCCTATGTCCATCCCAATGACAATAGGATTAAATGGGCTGTCGATAGCTTTGGTCCGTACAAATCTCCGGGTATGGATTGTATAATTCCGGCGGACTTGCAGAGGTATTCGACTCTGATTATACCCTGGCTGATGCCTATATACAGGGGATGCGTCAAATTTTCGTATGTACCTGTGAGCTGGAGCTTGGGTAGAGTGGTCTTTATCCCCAAGGGAGGGAAGACCTCTCACACTGAAGCGAAGGATTGCAGACTGATTAGTCTTGTATCCTTTCTTCTCAACACTCTTGAAAGAGTTATCGACATTCACTTGAGGATGACCATCCCAAGGTGTTTACTCTCCACCTCTCAGCATGCCTACACAAAGGGTAGGTCTGTTGAGACGGCTCTCCACTCAATAGTTGGAACTATTGAGAGATCACTCGAATTTAAGGAGTGTGCCATGGTGGCCATGCTCGACATTGAAGGGGCCTTCAACAACGTCAACCCGGATTCTATTGTTGCATCCATGAGGATTCTAGAGGTTGATGATGGCATATATAGATAATCTACTCAGGAATAGGGTCATTTGTTCCACGATAGGTGAAACCAGCGTTCAGAGACTGGCAAACAGGGGTACTGCCCAAGGGGGAGTATTATGCCCACTATTGTGGAACCTGACTATGAACACCATGTTCACGAAGATGGATGACATGAGGATTAAAACTGTCGTATGCTAACGATGTTGCAGTGGCCGTCACGAGGCCGCATTAAAGGTACTTAGCACCATATCATGCGGATTGGGTGTTAATCCGTCTAAGACGGAACTGGTACTCTTCACGAGGAAGTATAGGACCGAGATCATGAGACCTCCGAGGCTCAATGGGACTGAACTTAAGTTCTCTCATAGCGCCAAGTATCTGGGCGTAATCTTGGACAGCAAACTGTCGTGGGGGCTGAACATCCGGATGAGGATGGAAAGGGCAATTGTTGCTATTTATGCGTGCAGAGGTGCAATCGGCAGGAAATGGGGCATGGGCCCGAGGTGTGTCAATTGGATCTTTGAGGCTGTAGTAAAGCCGACTCGGTTTTACGGTGTTGCTGTTTGGTGGCCTGCGCTGGACAAGGGCAGGTACCGTGCGATGCTTGAGAAGGTTCACAGACTGGTCGCATTGATGATGACTGGATCAATGCGCTCCACTCCCACCAGGGTGGATATCACGGCCAGACAGATCGCTATATGCTCGCCGACACGGCTGGCCGAACCGTGGCTATGGCAACTCCAAGATAATTGAATGTTCGATTGTCCCTGAGGGAGTGGACTACTGTAAGTCACTCATTCTGCGCGAGCATTATAGAATTGCGCAAGAGGGATGGACCTGTGAGTCCACCTGCTCCATATCCAAGGCACTATGGCCTGGCTATGATGAACGGAGAACTAAATCTCTACTTAGGTTCAATAAGGACCAAATCAGGACTGTGGTGTCGGTCATGACTGGACACTGGCCTGTTGGGACTCATGCTAGGAGAATGGGTCTGGAATTCAATGACTACTGCAGAAGTTATCATGATGATACTGTGCTTTACTTTCTCTGTCAATGCTCTGGAAAAGTACCTGGGAAAGCCGGGGTTTCTCTGCTTGGAGGATCTATCTAAAATAGAACTAAGATTGCTTCTTCTCTTCATTAGGAGGACGAATTGGCTCAACTCTGCAGTGACGCCATCCGGGTAACTGCTCTTTGCGATGGGCATTGGCGCTGGGTATCACAAAGGGACCGCTGAAGGACCCAAATGAGCTGTCTCTCGATGGCTGCCCATGGAACCTAACCTGACCTAAGGCATTGATATGATTTTCAGAACTAAAAAAGTAAAAACATTTTGTGTAAATCTATAAGAAATTTATTTTATTTGCTTATGAGGATTAGCTAAAAATATTTGTACTTATTTTTAATAAAATAAGTGTATGGAGACTGCGGTGGCGTTTTAAGCTGTTCTGGGACATTGAAGAGTAGCCAAGGCTGCATATTATGAGCCGTATGCTTTGTGTTGTTATATTGTTAAAACATATAATCGTTACTCAGGTTCAATTACGATGGCTGCAAATTTTCTATTTATATATCAAGATATACTTACAATATCACAGTTTGTATCACATATTTCTTCCACAACACTTGGAAAGTATCACAGAATTCTGATTTTGAAGCACTTGGTGGTCTATATAATATTACTATAATAATGGATGTTTTTTTAAATATTACATATACGCACTAATCCAGTATTATGAGTCTTTAATATTGTCTTTAACTTTTTTCACGTTACAATGGCCTCTAAAATAAATAATTACTCACCCAGTTCTAGACGAATTTGAATATGTACTATAATTTTAGTATTGTTTTATTGAAATTTTTCATCTATTTCTTTAGTTTGATGTGTTTCAGTCAGTATTAAAAACTCAGGGTTTTCAGTTTCTGCTATTATTTATTTATTTGGTTAAAGTTGTTTATTAAGCCTTGAAGGTTGGTATAAATTCCATGTATCTTCTTTGATTCTTAGATTGATGTTGATCGAATTCTTCTGTCATCTTTCTCTCCTACTGGATCATAGGGTATCTACTATTCTTCTGTATCTGACTATATTATTGGCTTCGCCAGTGATGTCATTCCAGCTATAACTTGCGGCTTGCAATTCATCATCAATATTTCTCCGCCAGGTCTTTGAGGGTGCACCAGGTCGTCGACTTCCTTGCAGATTGCATCTTAGTGCTTGTCGGGCGATATTGATACTGGATCTACAAAGAGTGTGACCAATTCAACGCCACTTTCGCTCTATTATCTCTACGGCAACCCGTTTTGGATAGGCCATTATTGCTTATACAATTAAGCCACCATATACCCAGAATATTTCTGAGACATTTGTTGTTGAATATTTGCAATCGTGTGCCTATATTTCTTGTACTTTTCCAAGTTTCGGATGCGTAGTACAAAACAGATTTAACGTTGGAATTAAATATTCTAATTTAGTGTGCTTACTTATTTGACTTGACCGACAAATATTATTTAACATGCCAAACATCCCTCTGGCTTTATTTATTCTACACGTTACAGCCAATGCAACTCCTCTCGTTTTACCATCAACGCTACGAAGTCGTATGAAGTTGACAACTCTTCTCAATGAAGTCACTTTCTATATTAAGAGTTAGATATAATGTTGATCGAATTGGTTTAATCTAAAAACTTTAAAAGAAAAATGGGGAGTACTTTTGGGGCATGGCATAAGAGTGAGTATATTAAGAGCCAGGCATACTAAATTTAAGAAAGGCTTTCTTGCGACGTGCAAAAAATTGAACATTAGGGGGACGAATTCGAGACGGATTGAAAAGTTACCAAACGCAAAAATCAAGCCATAGGCAAGCCATGAATAACGTTATGCTAAATGTTATGATCGAAGTAGAAATGGCGATGCAGTATATAAATAACTAAAAGGGCGGTATCCAGAATTGTGGCAAAAAATTAAAAAAAAAATTTCTGGAATTTGTTCACCTTATCTTTAACTTTTTTGTATATGTACCAAAAGGTTGTTGAATTCACATAGCACCAGCACGTTTGGAGAGTAATTTAAAAATATAAACAGTCGAGTAACTTTTTATACTTTGTTTTTTAATATGAGTAATCATGTTTTTTAATATTTCTGTATATTATACAATTAGACTTGAAAACAGACATGTTTGGAAATACATCGTTAAAATACAAAACCATGTTCAAAAGAGAATGAATAAAACATACAAGCCTGAAAATACATCGTATAAATGAAGCTTAAGGCATACGTACAAAGCACGATTGAACCGTAGGTTAGCTTACGGAAAAAGGCTGGTGGGAAGTAAACTTTAAACTATCACCCAGAGACCAATATGGTCCATTGTGACGCCTTAGTTAGTGATAGAATTCTAGTAAGAAAAGAATAGGAGAAATAAAGAACGTAAGCACAGGAGTAGAGAAATTAGTGGAAGATAAAATATCATACAATACAAGCAAGAACGACCCTACTAAACAGAATACTACCCCAAATGTACCTAGTCCTCTGATGCTCAGCCAGTTCACTCCCATTACGAATCTCGGCAAATTCTCGAGCCCGCAAACAGACATTCGCGCTGCAATCTACCTTGTAGCCATCCAAGTATGCTGTTATGTAGCCAGTCAGTGCGGATCCGCCAGACTTGTTTAGTCACGCTCAGAACCCATTCCCTTATCCTTCCAAAGTAAAAGCCTCTAAACAGTCAGGATCATCCATTTCCGAGTCCAGCTATCTCCATCCAACTCATCAGCTATCTCGTTGCCGGTGATGTTGCAGCGACCCCGTACTTAGCACAGCCTCACCATATTATCCCTTAAGATTTCTTCTAGAGCCCTCCTGTAATCATCCTCTAGCCTGGAGTCCACATAACAGCCCATAAAGGCCCTAAAAGCCGCCTGGCTATCCACATATATAGCGGCCTCCTAGCCTCTGGAAATGTTACTCCCTACCAATTCCACCAATTCCATGACCCTCCACCTGAAATACACAGCCGTCGACAAAAAGTCTATATGACTTTCTGATATCAAGTTTCTCACTGTAGACCGCCGCACCCGTGCCTTTCATCTTCGAAAGAAAAGCCATTAGTGACCGGTTTTACCTGCCTTAGGTATGAAAACAAACCTGACCTCTTTCCGTGTCAAGGAATTGTTACGATAGCGATTGGGCTAACATTTTAGTTCATCCCTCTCTGATTATTACTTATGACGTAAGTTGCTGTACAACTTCTTTCGGAACGGGAGATGGGAAAATAGAAAAAAGGTAGAAGAAGATTTTTGTTTTACGAAGTTCGTGGTACAGTTCGGTAAAGTTTGCTCAAAAAATACACAAACCAGAAAAAGAAAAGATTATATTTTATATATATCCAGAGATACAAAATTAAAACGATAAAAAGTGAGCCCTGGCTTTGATAATATTAATATAAAAAAAAAGGAAAAATAAATAAAAATATATGTGTCCACAAACTAATTATTTAAAAATAACAAGAAAAAAAACTTTTTTTTGCAAATTTTTTTTCAAATATTATTGAAAATAAGTACAAAAATGAAAAGAAAAAAATTAATTAAGTTAATATCCAATAATAAAATGAACTAGAAACTCCATCAGGGCCATAACTTTTAGAGCATTTAATTCTTTGACAGCATTCATAACAGTTGTTTGATGTAATATTGGACAATTTATTATTGAAGATTCAGGTATTTTATATGGATAATCGAATGAAAGATTAATTTTCTTATTAGAATATGAGGAGGAAAACAAGTAGCAAACTTGTCGCATATATTTGGATCATTTGAGGATTTTATGTCACCAAGTTCCATCATAGCAGGGTAACTAAATACTCGTCGCTTTGAATTCACAAATTTATAAAAAGATCTTATTCGCTTCTAACGTTTTCCTTAACTTAAGAAAGATAATCTTTACAACATTGGATATTTGCTAAATTATAAGCTGATCTTGTCGTTGCATATCTACTATAGTCTATCGGTAGATACGAATTTAAATATTTTTTATAGTACATATTTTTCAGATTTTTAAACCTATCAAGCCTTTTTATATTCCAAGTTATTTTAATTTTGATTGGAATAGATTCTCTAAAGAAATTAAATAAACCATAATAAAACTTTTCCAAAATAGAATAAATTTTAGTAGGAGATAAATTATTGGGTGCATAATAGGTAAACCAATTTTTAGTAGCGAGTTAGTAATTTAATTTACCAAAGTAAGCATTTCCAAAGTCAAATACCATGTCCTCGTTGGTGCTTGTATTCACAACTTGTCGGGCCTGTCTTGGAAATGTCTTGATAATTTGCGATAATCACTCCCAAAAAGGAGTCAAGGAAGGGTTACCGGGACAAACCAGTCAACATCTGCAAGGAAATCGGGTGATCATCGACAGAGCTCTGCTAAGGGCCCCAAAAAGGGGGTAGTTAAGCGAGTGAGGTCTGGTGATGACCTGAAATCCCCTGCGGCTAAGAGGTTTGGTCAGACTGTGGTCAGTTCGCTTAAAGATCCCCATAAGGAGATCAATAAGAGGACTGGCTCCAGAGAGGACCACCCCTCCACGTCAAAGAAACTAAAGGAGTCGTCGAGTAAGGATGGTATTATAGCGGCTGTCATTGATCGTAGGGATCCCGATGGAAGGATCAGTGTCGAGAGATGGCAGGTGCTAGAGAACAAACTACTCGATGAAATCTTTAGTGCCAAAGGAAGGCCGGACGAGGTATCGTTCAAAGGGGCTGACTGGGCAAGACGTGTCAAAACTGTCAGTTGCGGCAATCAAAAAACCTTTGAGTTTTTAAGGCTGCAATTGGGAAGTGTGGCAGCTCCTGTCCTAAAGCTAGTCTGGACGTTATACTCGCGTCTGAGTTGCCATTAAGGCCGGTAGTCACGGTATGGATACCTCCACCTATAAAACCGGTGGAGGTCATACTGGGGGTACTGGCCAACCAGAAAAGGGACTCAGTACAAGCCAGTGGAAGTTGGTAGCTTCACTGGGTTGTAAAGAGAACCAGGGAAGAGACTTCAGGTTCGCAGTGGGCCGGGAGTCTCTTAAAAAGCTGGAATCGATAGGAAGGATTGCGGTATTCGGGTTGGGGTCTATCAAATTTAGGTTTCCTAAGCATGATAGACCCTTAGAGGTTGAAAGTGGTGCAGATAAACCTGTGAAGCAGTCTCAACCGAATTAGTAACCCACCTCATCGATAACAACGTGGATGTGGCCTTAATTCAAGAGCCCTAGATTAACAAAAACTGGGTAGTTGGATTAAGGGTCACGGGGTATACATTGTTCGTACCCCACACAGAGGAGAAAGTACGAACTTGTATTCTGGCGAGAACTGAGTATAATTTTATGTTTTCTCATTCTTAGTAATGGAGACCTCACGGTTGTGACAGGAGAAGCCAAGGACAAAACGGTCCTGGCATTAGCATCGGTATACATGCCATACGAGGCTACCGATCCACCTGTTGAAAAAGTGCGAGAGTTGGTGGAGTACTCAGGCAAAGTGGCTCGAGGCTGGTAGTAGGGTGTGACGCCAATGCATACCATACCCAATGGGGAAGTGCCGACATCAACAAAAGCGGTGAGTCTATGTTTGATTTTATTATTGCCAGCAATCTTCTTATCTATAACAGGGGCAATACACCTACGTTCGGAACTAGGGATAGGGAGGCAGTGATAGATATGAAATTGACGAGCTGTAGGGAGCTAGTGGAGGATTGGAGGGTGGACCTGGGTTTTTTCTTCTCTGACCATAGTCGCCTGTCCTTTAATCTAATGTTTGAGACGCCGAAAAGGTGTCCGTATAGGAATCCGAGAAGGACGGATTGGGATTACTTTTCGAGATTGGTGCAAAGTAACCTTAGAGTTACACACGACTGGAGGTCGACTTTGACCGGTGTAGAGCTAGTGAGCACCTTAATGGAGGTACTGACTAGTAGTTATGAGCGATCCTGCCCAATGAACTTTCCGGGCAGGCGCACACAACCAAGGTGGTGGACAGACGAGTTGAGGACTCAAAGGTCCACTGTCAGAAGGTTGTTCAATAGAGCGAAGTACACGCGTAGGGAAGAAGATTGGAGTTACAATAGATATAAGGGAGATATTAGGAGAGCGAAAAGGGACTCGTGGGTCAAGTTTAGCGAGTCAGTGGAATCTGTAAATGAGATGTCTAGGTTCAGGAGAATTTTATCCAAGAACCCTGTATTCGCGGGATTTATTCAGAGACCAGACAACTCATGGACGGAATCTACCTCTGAATCTCTTTGTCTGCTAATGGAGACTTACTTTCCGGGATGTGTGGATCCTGAGGTGAGAGAACAGATTGAATGTGGTAACCCTTTCTCTGGGTCAGGCTCGGGCGGTGAGGAGAGAGAGACGGTGGAGGACATGATCACTTTGGACAAAGTAACATGGGCGGTTAATACCTTTATGTCTTACAAATCGGCAGGACCAGATGGTATCTTTCCGGCGGTGTTACAGAACATCGGGAGATCATCACTCCTGCTGTTGGTGGAACTGTTTAGGGTCTGTGTGCTGAACGGGCACATTCCTAAAGGGTGGAGGGAGGTCAGGGTGGTTTTCATACCCAAGGCGGGAAGAACCGGTCACTCTAAGCCCAAGGATTTTAGACCAATCAGCTTATCGTCCTTTCTTTTGAAGACGTTGGAAAGACTGATTGATCTACATCTGCGGACGAAGATTGACGCCGGCATCATCAGCGGCGCTCAACACGCCTATCTTAAGGCTATATATGTTGAGAGTGCCCTTCATGATGTGGTTGGTTATGTAGAGCGGGGACTACGAAACAAGGAATACACCTTGGCGGCATTCCTGGATATAGAGGGCGCCTTTAACAATTTGAAGATAGAGGCTATTGGGCAGGCATTGGTGGATCTAGGCGTTCCACTGTTCCTGGTCGAATGGATAACTCTGATGCTGAGCAGCAGAGTTATTCACTCGGACTGGGGAAACGAGCGCTTTAAGAAACTGGTGACTAGGGGAACCCCACAGGCAGAAGTTCTCTCTCTCTTATTATGGCTCTTAGCTGTCAATGTCATTCTGGGACTTTTTGACAGAATGGGTCAGAAAGTTGGCCTACGCGGATGATGTAGTGATATTGGTATCGGGCAAGTTTCTGCCGACAATTAGCGAAGTCATGCAAAAGGGCGCTTGGCGAACTTTCAGCATGGGCGAGTAGTAAGGGATTGGGAGTTAATCCGGAGAAGACCGAGTTGTTTATTTTTACTAGGAGGTACAGGGTAGAGAATTTTAGGCTGCCGGTACTAGGAGGAGTAGAGCTTAGACTATCTGATAGCGCTAAGAACCTAGGAGTTTTTCTGGACAGCAAGCTGTCGTGGGGAAGGAATACTCAGGAGAGCCTTAAGAGAGGTCTCAATGCCTACTATGCTTGCATATCATCGATAGGTAGGAGCTGGGGACTCCGGCCGTCAGTAGTGGGATAGCTGTACACGTCGGTGGTTAGACCCATTCTTACGTATGGATGCTGTGTTTGGTGGGAGTCTTTGAGGGTGGCTAGTCGAAGGAACCTTCTATCTTAGGCTAAGAGGTGTGCTTCAATCGGCATGACAGGTGCCATGAGAAGTACTCCTCAAGCGGCACTGGATGTCATTCGACATCTTCTGCCCATTGAGCAGTATGTTATGGGAATGGCAGCCAGAAGCATTCTTAGACTGAGGGAACTAGGATTGATTAGGCATTTCACGCAGGGTCACTCACGGATCTTGGGTGAGATTGAAGCTGGTGGTTATTGCCTGGGATCACCTGGCTCCACGGATTTTGTGGGCACCAGAGTAGATTTCGGGCGGTTGCCGGAGGTGGTAACGCCTTCTAGGGAGAGATGGTCAGGTAGGAGCAGATTATTTAGTGGATTTGCTATTTTAACTGACGGCTCGAAGATGAGAGGCACGGGTGCGGGGGTCTACATTGAGGATCTGGACATCAGAATGTCATATCGGCTTCCTGACGACTGCAGTGTTTTTCAGGCCGAGATTCTGGGGTTCTTGAGGGCCGTGGAACTGATGAGGGACAACATTGATAGGGGCTCCGAGGTCACTATATACGTCGACAGCCAGGCCCTTATGGCCGTAAGGGGCTGTTATGTGAACTCCAAGCTAGTTGATGGTTGTAGGAGGGCTCTGGAGGGAGCCTTAGGAGAGTATATGTTGAGATTGTGCTGGATGCCCGGTCACTGCAACATAAACGGCAATGAGATTGCTGATGAGTTGGCGAGACAGGGCTCAGAGATGGAGGATCCTCATTATATGGAGGCGGTTAGGCTTCCAATAGGCTTCTACTTTGGAAATATTAGAGAATGGATTCTAGGCGCGACCAATAAGGCCTGGGAGAACCGAACGGACTGCCGGGTATCACGGACGCTGTGGCTGGTGCTTAGGATGTCCGACTCGGAGTTGTTGCTGGGCAGAAATAGGGTCTACGTGATGACCATAATAGGAATCATCACGGGTCATTGCATGATAGGCAGAATGACGATGAGGTTGGGATCCGACGTGTTGGATATGTGCGGGTTGTTTGAGGACCCGGAGGAGCTGGAGACGGCTGAGCACATTTTGTGCCGCTGTCCCAGGCTACAGTTCAGCAGGCTGAGGTGGCTGGACAGCAGATTCCTAGGCGAATTAGGCGACGTCCCGGGCTGTAGGCTCGAGAGTCTGATAGGATTCGTAATGGGGATGGCCTGGCTGCGCAGCAGGAGACTGGGAGCTAACCGCACATAGGGCGGATCGGTGTTGTGTTGAGTGAGGCTTTTCTCTCGGGTTTGGTCAGATCTTCCTTTTCTTATCTATCCTTATCTTTTCTAATGCTTTCGCTGTTTTCTTCACCTACTTTTAAGCTATTTATTTCTAAGCAAGGCATCACAATGGACCATATTGGTCTCTGGGTGAAGGTGTGAAGGATACTTCACACCAGCCTTTCTACCTAACACAGATGCCAGCAACTACGCATTGGGTGCTGTGCTATCTCAGAATAATGGTCCTACAGCGTTTGCTTCAAGAACGCTTAACAAACACGAAATTTATTATAGTGGAACGCAAACGGCATTCGCCAACATAAAAATGAACTAGAATATTTTCTTAAAAGTAAACAAATTGATGTAATGATGGTTTCTGAAACTCATTTGACCTCAAGAAATACGTTTAAAATTAATGGTTATATATTATATGATACCAAGGACCCTCGAGATAGAGCTTGTGGAGGTTCTGCTATTTTGATAAAAACCCGAATCAAACACTTTTTAATGTGTGATCATCGTGAAGATTATCTGCAAGCAACGAACATTTGTGTTGAAGAGCTAAATCGAAACTTTGTACTTTCATCTTTATACTCTCCACCTAGATTTTCAATATCAGAAAGCCAATATTATAAATATTTTAAATCATTAGGATCCTGTTTCCTAGCCGCTGGCGATTACAACGCTAAACATACCTTCTGGGGGTCACGGCTCATTACACCAAAGGGTCGCGTTTTGTATAATACAATGTCTAAAATGGATTTAAATGTGGTCGCAGGTGGACAACCAACTTATTGGCCTACTGATCAGCAAAAAATTCCAGATGTCATCGATTTTGGCGTGGTTAAAAACATCCCCGCAGAAACGATTCACGTTGAAGCTTCTTTAGAATTATCTTCTGATCACACACCTACAATTCTTACCATATCAAACCCTTATAGAATTGTATCTCCGTCTGGTTACTTAGTGACGTCAGCCACACAAATAAATTGGTTAAAATATAAAAAATATCTCAGTACCCACTGCACTGAAAATATTCCGCTTAGAACACCGGAGAATGTGAATCTTTCTATTGTAAATTTTGACAATTATCTCAAACTAGCTGTTCAACATTCTAGCATAGCCCGCAAAAATATCAAAAATAGTAAAATATATTCTACTGATGTCGAGCGTCTCTTGACTGAAAAAAGGAGAGTTCGAAGAGAGTGGCAATTGCACAGATCCCCTCAACTTAAAAATGTACTAAAAGAGTGCACAAAAAGGCTAAGAAACTTACTGCAGTCTCAAAAAACGGCTTCTCTGGAAAAATATCTTAAGGAACTTGATGCAACTCCTCAATCTGATTACTCATTATGGCGTGCAGCTAGAAATCTTAAAAGACCAGTTATCACTAAACCGCCATTAAGAAACTTAAATGGAAGTTGGGCACGAAATGACATAGAAAAAGGAAATATTTTCGTTAATCATTTGAAAACCGTATTTGCCCCTCATACATCTTTCGATACTGCGGTCGAGTTACCATCTGTTGCTGTTAGATCAGCTGTTCTACTAGGATTCGAGTTTAAAGAAATCGAGAAGGCTATTCATGATTTAAACCCCAAGAAAGCCCCTGGTTTTGATAAGATCAGTTACAGAATGCTTTTGGAGCTACCCAGCATAGCAAAGAAAATTATTCTACTAATTTTTAATGCTATTTTACGCCTGGAATACTACCCACAAGAATGGAAAGTATCCTTAGTTACAATGGTACCTAAGCCAGGGAAGGATCCTACAAAAGTTGAGTCATATAGACCTATAAGCTTATTGTCTAATATATCAAAGCTGTTTGAGAAGCTGTTAGTGTCAAAATTAGCCCCAATTTTAAATGTAAATAGATGTATTCCTAACCATCAATTCGGCTTCAGAAGAGAACATAGCACAATCGAACAAACCCATCGTATAGTAAACGCCATAAGAAAAGCCTTTGAAGAAAAAAAATATTGTTCCGCCCTCTTCATCGATGTTTCTCAAGCTTTTGATAAAGTCTGGCATGAAGGGTTATTACATAAATTGAAGCTAAACTTACCAGTAAACACACACAAGCTGTTCGAAAGCTACTTAGTCGGCCGAAAGTTTATTATTAAAGAATGTGATTTTATAAGTTCTACTCAGCCAATTGACGCTGGAGTCCCTCAGGGAAGCATCATGGGCCCACTCTTATACCTTATATATACCTCAGACATGCCAACAAACAACCACACCCTTACTTCAACATTTGCTGATGATACAGCTTTTCTAAGCGTACACGAAAACTGTCATGAAGCATCCCGTTACTTGCAGGATCATATATTTGAACTGGAAAAGTGGTTAAAACAATGGAGGATAAAGGTCAATGAGCAAAAATGCGTACATATAACATTCACCTTGCGTCGGGAGTCATGTCCCCCTATTAAAATCAATAATCAATTAGTGCCCCAGCAATCGCATGTAAAATATCTCGGTATTCATCTAGATCGGCGTTTGACGTGGAAATGGCATATAGAAGCTAAATTAACTCAAATGAAACTAAAAGCAATTCAAATAAATTGGCTTATTGAAGAAATTCTGTTCTTAGACTCGACTGCAAACTTCTACTTTATAACTCTATATTGAAGCCAATCTGGTGCTACGGTATTCAGCTATGGGGCACTGCCTCGGCCTCAAATATCGAAAAAATTCAAAGGCGCCAAAATAAACTTCTTCGAATAATCACAGCCGCTCCCTGGTATGTTAAAAACTCTAATATTCACAAGGATCTCAATGTGCCATTAGTAAAAACTATTATTACGAAGTACGCAGCAAAATATTTAAAAAGGCTTGAGTCGCACCCAAATCCACTTGCTCGAAATATTTTAAATGACAGTGGACACTCTAGATTAAGGAGAAGAGATACCGCAGGACTCATCCGAAGGGAAGACCGCTAAACATCTACATATGTGAACAGAAACCGTGAGGAGAAAAATTTTCGTCTAGCATTGGCAGGACAAAAATAAAGTATTAGTATAAGATTTGATTAATTATTGTTAGTTCATATTTAATATATGAAGATTCAATAAATAAATAATGAAAAAAAAAAAAAAATATCTCAATCAAACGGTAATCAATTTTCAGTGACCAACCCTATATACGATTTTATTACTTCATATCGATTAAATAAAACATTTGCCTTTACATTTTTAGACTTTTTTATAGATTTTTTGTATAAAACTTTATCCTGAATATCACACACTTCCATTTTTGTTTATTGTTTATTACTTGTAAAAAAATATTTTAACGCAGATTGTGAGAACTTTTGCTTTTGTAAAACAAAACAAGTCAAATATAAGTAACATACATTTGTGGCTATGATTCCACAAGGTGTTGTTGCATTTGTTTGTTAGATGTATATGCAACAACAAATGAAAATGTCACAAGTGTATAAAATAACCAAAAACAGTTCATAAAAAAGGAACGCTACATCCTTGAAAACTTAGGTTTCGTTAATGTTGACGTCATAGTTATTGCTTAATTTTCCAATGTCTACGCAAGTGAATATAGTAAACAAAAATGTTTTACCATAAAAATATTTATGATAGAAACAAATAAAAAATAAACAACAATACTTTAACTGAACTGAACATTTTTTTTTCAAATTACATAGTTGTAAAAAACAAGAAGAGTCATAAAAATGTTTATTCAAAATCAACTCGTATAACGCAAAACACAATATAAATTTTCGAAGTTGGACTCCGTCGCTAACAATTATAATTACACGTATGTACATACACTCAGCGGCAAAAGTTTGCGTAAAAGGCATTGGCATTACAAATTAACCTCCACCATTCTAAAGCAGCATCTGCTGCATTGCTCCTCCGGGTGGTAGAAAGAGGAGAGGAGCTCGTGATTAATCCTTATAAATCAAAGAGCCCTGGATTCATAAGGATCGGGTTTGCGGACTTAATCTCAAGGGCTACAAGCTATTGCTTGCGAAAGGTACAGGTTACATAAGATCTTGTGTCTTAGCTAAAAATTCGTTGAATATCTTCATTATTTCTGATTACAGTGAAGAAGACACCACAACCGTTGCTCTCGAGACACGGGACGGTTTAGTCTGGATGGTCTCGGGATATATGGCGCATGACCCCGGACAAGACCGACCCAATCGGCTCATCCGTGATGCAGTAATGAGGCCAGCAGGCACTGGAACTCCAATCATAATCTGTGCCGACGCCAATGCGTACCACACTATGTGGGGTAGCACGAACACGAATGTAAGAGGTGAGTCACTATTCTCCTTTATTATGAATTATAATTTAGGAATAGTAAAAAGGGGCCGTGAGCCTACTTTTGTTGTTGCAAATAGGTGTGAAGTTCTTGATGTCACGCTGATTAGCATTGACCACATTGATATGATCGAAAACTGGATGGTCTCTAATGATTGTTCACTTTCTGATCCTAGATACGTGGAATTTAGTTTGGTGCTTAGGTCTATGGGATCGAATGCTATATTGAATAGGAAACGGACGAATTGGGAGATTCATTCCTCCTCTCTGGTTCGTACTCTATCTGATCCTCCCCGGGTCGACGATATCGGGGGGATCGATGCGGCAGTAGGTCTACTTACAAACTCACTGCAGTTAGCGACTTCCTTGGCGTGCAAGCCAATGGTGCATAGGTGTAGGGATCGTCCACC
The DNA here is from genome assembly GCA_943735925.1 of Pollenia amentaria. NCBI lineage: Eukaryota > Metazoa > Arthropoda > Insecta > Diptera > Polleniidae > Pollenia > Pollenia amentaria. The sequence goes on along the minus strand of OX031008.1, from coordinate 47,738,068 downwards.
ATGGTGGGATCCTGACATTGCGCAGGCAAGAAGAGACTGTCGTAGGTTGTTTAACATGGCTAAGCGTCATGGTAATTGGGCGGAGTACAAGTCTTCATTGAATAGAGTCAGAAACTTGGTAAGATCGGCGAAAAGGAATGCTTGGAGGAACTTCTGTAGCAGCGTGGAGGGATCCTCTGAGACAAATCGTTTACGTAGAATAATGGGTTCGAGCCCCGTTGTTCCGACCTATGTCCGAAAATCGGATGGTCGCTGGACTACGACTAGTCAGGAAACACTCAAGGTGTTAATTGACACTCACTTTCCTGGAAACTCCCAAGGGAGCTTGCGGAATCAGGTTTGTGAATCGATGCCCGGTCCTATGTCCATCCCAATGACAATAGGATTAAATGGGCTGTCGATAGCTTTGGTCCGTACAAATCTCCGGGTATGGATTGTATAATTCCGGCGGACTTGCAGAGGTATTCGACTCTGATTATACCCTGGCTGATGCCTATATACAGGGGATGCGTCAAATTTTCGTATGTACCTGTGAGCTGGAGCTTGGGTAGAGTGGTCTTTATCCCCAAGGGAGGGAAGACCTCTCACACTGAAGCGAAGGATTGCAGACTGATTAGTCTTGTATCCTTTCTTCTCAACACTCTTGAAAGAGTTATCGACATTCACTTGAGGATGACCATCCCAAGGTGTTTACTCTCCACCTCTCAGCATGCCTACACAAAGGGTAGGTCTGTTGAGACGGCTCTCCACTCAATAGTTGGAACTATTGAGAGATCACTCGAATTTAAGGAGTGTGCCATGGTGGCCATGCTCGACATTGAAGGGGCCTTCAACAACGTCAACCCGGATTCTATTGTTGCATCCATGAGGATTCTAGAGGTTGATGATGGCATATATAGATAATCTACTCAGGAATAGGGTCATTTGTTCCACGATAGGTGAAACCAGCGTTCAGAGACTGGCAAACAGGGGTACTGCCCAAGGGGGAGTATTATGCCCACTATTGTGGAACCTGACTATGAACACCATGTTCACGAAGATGGATGACATGAGGATTAAAACTGTCGTATGCTAACGATGTTGCAGTGGCCGTCACGAGGCCGCATTAAAGGTACTTAGCACCATATCATGCGGATTGGGTGTTAATCCGTCTAAGACGGAACTGGTACTCTTCACGAGGAAGTATAGGACCGAGATCATGAGACCTCCGAGGCTCAATGGGACTGAACTTAAGTTCTCTCATAGCGCCAAGTATCTGGGCGTAATCTTGGACAGCAAACTGTCGTGGGGGCTGAACATCCGGATGAGGATGGAAAGGGCAATTGTTGCTATTTATGCGTGCAGAGGTGCAATCGGCAGGAAATGGGGCATGGGCCCGAGGTGTGTCAATTGGATCTTTGAGGCTGTAGTAAAGCCGACTCGGTTTTACGGTGTTGCTGTTTGGTGGCCTGCGCTGGACAAGGGCAGGTACCGTGCGATGCTTGAGAAGGTTCACAGACTGGTCGCATTGATGATGACTGGATCAATGCGCTCCACTCCCACCAGGGTGGATATCACGGCCAGACAGATGGCTCTATGCTCGCCGACACGGCTGGCCGAACCGTGGCTATGGCAACTCCAAGATAATTGAATGTTCGATTGTCCCTGAGGGAGTGGACTACTGTAAGTCACTCATTCTGCGCGAGCATTATAGAATTGCGCAAGAGGGATGGACCTGTGAGTCCACCTGCTCCATATCCAAGGCACTATGGCCTGGCTATGATGAACGGAGAACTAAATCTCTACTTAGGTTCAATAAGGACCAAATCAGGACTGTGGTGTCGGTCATGACTGGACACTGGCCTGTTGGGACTCATGCTAGGAGAATGGGTCTGGAATTCAATGACTACTGCAGAAGTTATCATGATGATACTGTGCTTTACTTTCTCTGTCAATGCTCTGGAAAAGTACCTGGGAAAGCCGGGGTTTCTCTGCTTGGAGGATCTATCTAAAATAGAACTAAGATTGCTTCTTCTCTTCATTAGGAGGACGAATTGGCTCAACTCTGCAGTGACGCCATCCGGGTAACTGCTCTTTGCGATGGGCATTGGCGCTGGGTATCACAAAGGGACCGCTGAAGGACCCAAATGAGCTGTCTCTCGATGGCTGCCCATGGAACCTAACCTGACCTAAGGCATTGATATGATTTTCAGAACTAAAAAAGTAAAAACATTTTGTGTAAATCTATAAGAAATTTATTTTATTTGCTTATGAGGATTAGCTAAAAATATTTGTACTTATTTTTAATAAAATAAGTGTATGGAGACTGCGGTGGCGTTTTAAGCTGTTCTGGGACATTGAAGAGTAGCCAAGGCTGCATATTATGAGCCGTATGCTTTGTGTTGTTATATTGTTAAAACATATAATCGTTACTCAGGTTCAATTACGATGGCTGCAAATTTTCTATTTATATATCAAGATATACTTACAATATCACAGTTTGTATCACATATTTCTTCCACAACACTTGGAAAGTATCACAGAATTCTGATTTTGAAGCACTTGGTGGTCTATATAATATTACTATAATAATGGATGTTTTTTTAAATATTACATATACGCACTAATCCAGTATTATGAGTCTTTAATATTGTCTTTAACTTTTTTCACGTTACAATGGCCTCTAAAATAAATAATTACTCACCCAGTTCTAGACGAATTTGAATATGTACTATAATTTTAGTATTGTTTTATTGAAATTTTTCATCTATTTCTTTAGTTTGATGTGTTTCAGTCAGTATTAAAAACTCAGGGTTTTCAGTTTCTGCTATTATTTATTTATTTGGTTAAAGTTGTTTATTAAGCCTTGAAGGTTGGTATAAATTCCATGTATCTTCTTTGATTCTTAGATTGATGTTGATCGAATTCTTCTGTCATCTTTCTCTCCTACTGGATCATAGGGTATCTACTATTCTTCTGTATCTGACTATATTATTGGCTTCGCCAGTGATGTCATTCCAGCTATAACTTGCGGCTTGCAATTCATCATCAATATTTCTCCGCCAGGTCTTTGAGGGTGCACCAGGTCGTCGACTTCCTTGCAGATTGCATCTTAGTGCTTGTCGGGCGATATTGATACTGGATCTACAAAGAGTGTGACCAATTCAACGCCACTTTCGCTCTATTATCTCTACGGCAACCCGTTTTGGATAGGCCATTATTGCTTATACAATTAAGCCACCATATACCCAGAATATTTCTGAGACATTTGTTGTTGAATATTTGCAATCGTGTGCCTATATTTCTTGTACTTTTCCAAGTTTCGGATGCGTAGTACAAAACAGATTTAACGTTGGAATTAAATATTCTAATTTAGTGTGCTTACTTATTTGACTTGACCGACAAATATTATTTAACATGCCAAACATCCCTCTGGCTTTATTTATTCTACACGTTACAGCCAATGCAACTCCTCTCGTTTTACCATCAACGCTACGAAGTCGTATGAAGTTGTCAACATTCTCAATGAAGTCACTTTCTATATTAAGAGTTAGATATAATGTTGATCGAATTGGTTTAATCTAAAAACTTTAAAAGAAAAATGGGGAGTACTTTTGGGGCATGGCATAAGAGTGAGTATATTAAGAGCCAGGCATACTAAATTTAAGAAAGGCTTTCTTGCGACGTGCAAAAAATTGAACATTAGGGGGACGAATTCGAGACGGATTGAAAAGTTACCAAACGCAAAAATCAAGCCATAGGCAAGCCATGAATAACGTTATGCTAAATGTTATGATCGAAGTAGAAATGGCGATGCAGTATATAAATAACTAAAAGGGCGGTATCCAGAATTGTGGCAAAAAATTAAAAAAAAAATTTCTGGAATTTGTTCACCTTATCTTTAACTTTTTTGTATATGTACCAAAAGGTTGTTGAATTCACATAGCACCAGCACGTTTGGAGAGTAATTTAAAAATATAAACAGTCGAGTAACTTTTTATACTTTGTTTTTTAATATGAGTAATCATGTTTTTTAATATTTCTGTATATAATACAATTAGACTTGAAAACAGACATGTTTGGAAATACATCGTTAAAATACAAAACCATGTTCAAAAGAGAATGAATAAAACATACAAGCCTGAAAATACATCGTATAAATGAAGCTTAAGGCATACGTACAAAGCACGATTGAACCGTAGGTTAGCTTACGGAAAAAGGCTGGTGGGAAGTAAACTTTAAACTATCACCCAGAGACCAATATGGTCCATTGTGACGCCTTAGTTAGTGATAGAATTCTAGTAAGAAAAGAATAGGAGAAATAAAGAACGTAAGCACAGGAGTAGAGAAATTAGTGGAAGATAAAATATCATACAATACAAGCAAGAACGACCCTACTAAACAGAATACTACCCCAAATGTACCTAGTCCTCTGATGCTCAGCCAGTTCACTCCCATTACGAATCTCGGCAAATTCTCGAGCCCGCAAACAGACATTCGCGCTGCAATCTACCTTGTAGCCATCCAAGTATGCTGTTATGTAGCCAGTCAGTGCGGATCCGCCAGACTTGTTTAGTCACGCTCAGAACCCATTCCCTTATCCTTCCAAAGTAAAAGCCTCTAAACAGTCAGGATCATCCATTTCCGAGTCCAGCTATCTCCATCCAACTCATCAGCTATCTCGTTGCCGGTGATGTTGCAGCGACCCCGTACTTAGCACAGCCTCACCATATTATCCCTTAAGATTTCTTCTAGAGCCCTCCTGTAATCATCCTCTAGCCTGGAGTCCACATAACAGCCCATAAAGGCCCTAAAAGCCGCCTGGCTATCCACATATATAGCGGCCTCCTAGCCTCTGGAAATGTTAATCCCTACCAATTCCACCAATTCCATGACCCTCCACCTGAAATACACAGCCGTCGACAAAAAGTCTATATGACTTTCTGATATCAAGTTTCTCACTGTAGACCGCCGCACCCGTGCCTTTCATCTTCGAAAGAAAAGCCATTAGTGACCGGTTTTACCTGCCTTAGGTATGAAAACAAACCTGACCTCTTTCCGTGTCAAGGAATTGTTACGATAGCGATTGGGCTAACATTTTAGTTCATCCCTCTCTGATTATTACTTATGACGTAAGTTGCGGTACAACTTCTTTCGGAACGGGAGATGGGAAAATAGAAAAAAGGTAGAAGAAGATTTTTGTTTTACGAAGTTCGTGGTACAGTTCGGTAAAGTTTGCTCAAAAAATACACAAACCAGAAAAAGAAAAGATTATATTTTATATATATCCAGAGATACAAAATTAAAACGATAAAAAGTGAGCCCTGGCTTTGATAATATTAATATAAAAAAAAAGGAAAAATAGATAAAAATATATGTGTCCACAAACTAATTATTTAAAAATAACAAGAAAAAAAACTTTTTTTTGCAAATTTTTTTTCAAATATTATTGAAAATAAGAACAAAAATGAGAAGAAAAAAATTAATTAAGTTAATATCCAATAATAAAATGAACTAGAAACTCCATCAGGGCCATAACTTTTAGAGCATTTAATTCTTTGACAGCATTCATAACAGTTGTTTGATGTAATATTGGACAATTTATTATTGAAGATTCAGGTATTTTATATGGATAATCGAATGAAAGATTAATTTTCTTATTAGAATATGAGGAGGAAAACAAGTAGCAAACTTGTCGCATATATTTGGATCATTTGAGGATTTTATGTCACCAAGTTCCATCATAGCAGGGTAACTAAATACTCGTCGCTTTGAATTCACAAATTTATAAAAAGATCTTATTCGCTTCTAACGTTTTCCTTAACTTAAGAAAGATAATCTTTACAACATTGGATATTTGCTAAATTATAAGCTGATCTTGTCGTTGCATATCTACTATAGTCTATCGGTAGATACGAATTTAAATATTTTTTATAGTACATATTTTTCAGATTTTTAAACCTATCAAGCCTTTTTATATTCCAAGTTATTTTAATTTTGATTGGAATAGATTCTCTAAAGAAATTAAATAAACCATAATAAAACTTTTCCAAAATAGAATAAATTTTAGTAGGAGATAAATTATTGGGTGCATAATAGGTAAACCAATTTTTAGTAGCGAGTTAGTAATTTAATTTACCAAAGTAAGCATTTCCAAAGTCAAATACCATGTCCTCGTTGGTGCTTGTATTCACAACTTGTCGGGCCTGAATGAACAAATTAATTTCCAGAGTAGGATGATAATTGTCCTCAGGCGTTGATAAAGGTTTGTTGCGTTGTATGCTGAAATCTTCAGGTAGATCTACAATTACCAGATCAAGGAATCTTCCCCATATATTTGGTATGCTGTTTATTTGGAAAATACCTTAATATGCTATAGAAATTAATAGTTGGTTGTTTTTTTGATTTAATGGAGGGATAAAAATAATGTGTAACCGGGTTTTCTGTCAAAATTGTGTTTGGAAGATTAAAGGCTCCAGGTATTTACAACATGTGGACAGGTCTAGATGGACTAACCACAAATTCAATTGCCCTTAGATGTAACTCATATTATCTTAAAACTGTTGCTGGAGTAATATATGAACATGTTATAAAAATTTTTTTGGAATAAAATTTAACGCATGGAATTAAATTTTTGGACTTCTGTTGGAGTAATGTTTTCAGATGGTAAACAGAGTCGATACTGCAATCAAAACTCCTTCACCATCTTTGCCAATTCTGTCGCATCTATATATTTGGAATTTATTATACATGATTTCCGAATTGTGGATATTTTTGCCAGGTTTATCACGTAACCATGTTCTAGTAAGTTCTACAATGGAATGTTCATTTTTTGAATTCATACCTCTAACATTTTGGTAAACAATCGAATTTAACAATTTATTTATTTCAATAGAAGATTTATTTAGTTTTTTGGATTTGCTTTAGGAAGTGTGACATTGTTGTCTTCGCGATAAATAAGTTCCCGAACAATAGATAGTGTAGTTACTATCGAAACATGTCAGATCAACCTTGTCGTTAACTTGGGTACAATCCCAGCATCAGTCAAGAATGAAAAATTATGAATAAATGTTAATTCTTTTCATGTTACAAAATTCCTTTCTTCATAAAAATAATTTATTGAAAATTAAATTTAATGAAATTTAGCCTGATTCAAATATTAAAAATTTGTGTTAAAACCCACAAACAGTTCGATAAAACAACCACAATACTAATTGTTAAACAGCTAAGCCACAAGCTCTATGTTTACATTTGTCCTTCAAGTTGTGCTGATAATAAGGTCAACGGCGAAAAGAAAGTAAAAAAGAAAAAAAAAACCCAAGATATACTTTGCACTTCAAGAAGAACTCTAGACAAAAAGTATAAAACAGAAGTAACGAAGAACATGTAAATCAATTAAGTAGATAATCATTCACAACAAATTTCGATCTACCAAGTAAAAAAATTCCATTTGGTTTAAACATTGATATTGGACCAGCCGTCTTCAATAGTGGTGAGTGTTTACTGGAAAAAATCTCTGAAGAGATAGTGAAGTTACCATCGAAACATGTCACATGAACCTGTAAATTCCAGCGTCAGTCAAGATTAAAAAATTATCAATAAATTTTAATTCCTTTCATATTGTAAAATTCCTTTTTTCATAAAATAATTTAATGAAAATTAAGCTTAATGAACTTTAGCCTGATTAAAATATTAAATAGTATGAAAAACAGAAGTAACGAATAACATGTAAATCAATTATGTAGATAATCATTCACAACAAATTTCGATCTACCAAGTAAAAAAATACCATTTGATTTAAACATTGATATTGGACTATTGACTGCCAGCCGTCTTCAATAGCGGTGAGTGTAAAGTGGCAAAAATCCTTGAAGAGATAGTGTAGTTACTATCGAAACATGACACATCAACCCGTCAATTTCAGCGTAAGTCAAGGTTGAGAAATTATCAATAAATTTTAATTCATTTCATGTTGTTAAATTCCTTTCTTCATAAAATAAATTAATGAATATTAAATTTAATGAACTTTAGCCTGATAAAATATTGAAAATGTGGATTAAACCACATAACCAGTTCAATAAAATAGCCACAATACTAATTGTAAGTCTTTATTTTATATGTTATAAGTAACTCTGTACATAAAGCAATACATTATATGTAAAATAATATTTAAATATACTAAAAAGCATTTGTAGAAATATGCTTACAAAGTTTTTATTTAGGATTCTTGTTTTCATATGTAGTAAGTTTAACTATTTTGATTTTGTGCATTAAACATTCTTCCAAAAAAACTTTTATGGTAACACTGAATGGCACAAAAAGGAAAAAAAGCATAAAAAATTACAAAAAAAAACTTAATTATGTATTTTTAAAAGGCTAAAAATGAATAAATCTGCTTTTCAAGCATGTAAATATTTAACATTTTTATTTTAGGCCCTCATCTTCTCCTTTGCTATGAAAATAATGCAAATCCTCTCTTCAGCATATTTTTAAATTTAACAGCTGATTATAAGTGTAGTGAGCAAATTTTTCGTTTGTTTTTACAAACTGTTTTCTTGATTATATTTTGAAAGTAAATAACTTAAAAACTGCATGCAGCCTACGTCACTGCTTTCAATTTATGTAAATTTTGACAAACAGTGCCCATGTTCTGTAACTCCCGCGTCGAGAAACTATTCGATTGAAATGTAAGTAGAGAAACAAAAATGCCATAAATTAAATTAACTGCGTCTGTAACTTTTTTGGCGAGCAATAACTGTCACGTAACAGCCGTACCTAAAAAAGAGCGGAATGCGGAACGTTTTCTTCCGCGTAGCTTTTAATATGATATAACATACCTAAAGAAGAGCGTCAGCGTTGTGCCACACAAAGTAGTGCTAACTTTCGTGCTTACTAAAACCCTCAACAGGAAATAAGAAATGGTATTAAAACCGCTAGTTTGAACTAAAAATTGCTAATTTGGCGGGTTCGATTCCCGCCAGAGACTCTGGTCTCCTACAGACAAGCGTATAGCTTCGCGGGATTAGGTAGTTAAAAGAAAAAAAATTCGTGATGCCGTTACGAGTAAATGGGACAATGCCATACTAGACATCTGCAGACTGTGCGGGAAGCCTTGTCCTACGTAGTAGCTTTCTATCTGTTTACTAACTGTCTTAAACCTGTCAACTATTTTCTTCTTTTCTCCTCTTTTTCTTCTTCCTTTATACTGAAGGGATTCACAGTGGACCGCATTGGTCTCCGAGTGGAGATGCGCCCTTGGACACATAACCCTTCTTAGCCGAACCTAACCTTTCGAGAGTCGATGGACTATTTTGTTTCACATCTTTTCGATGCGAGAAGTTCTGACCAAAGTTACAGAACATGAGTACAGTATATGTAATAGACTATCAAGTACGTGTGGCTACAGTTAAAAAATAGTATGAAAAATTTTTCAGGAAAAGTAAAGGGATTTATAAAATATGTAAATCTTAAATTAAACTTACCTAAATACAAACTTACTTCTAGTTGCACTATCAATGTAATAACAAAGTTCAGCCAACTGATTCTTGAAGAGGGGACAAAAAAAGATATACGTGTATCGGCGTTTTAAGAGTTTACATCTGAACCTCATTTTACGGCCTATTTCAGATTGCACCCTTGTGTAGTAAAAAAACGTAGGAAGTCGTGTTATAATTACTTAGGTTTTTGGTATATACACGCAAAGAAAAACATGGTTGTGGTAAACTTATTCTTAGAGCAACATATTACGATAAGATTCATGATTGTGGTCAACATATTACGATTATTATTGAATAATATTATGACTCAATAATAATGTTACTATGATTATGATGTTAATCATAGTAATATGTAGATCAAATCTAAAACCGAAAAATATTTGTAATATATATTTTTGCTTATTTACTTACTGGCAACCTTAACGTAAAACTGTTACAGATATTTCACATCATAATATGATGCAACCTTAAGCATAATATTTCGTACCTATTTTTGTCGTAGGTCGCAATTATTTATTAATTATTTTATAGAATTTTCACACTTTTTCTCTAAAATAACACAGAACAGTGGTCAATATTTTTGCACCATTTTCAAACAATATCAAAATTTTTTTAGCATTGATATTTTATTTTGTGACACTTTACAATTTTTATTAATGTACCTACAATTTCTTAAAACTTGGTTTTTTTATAAATAACAAATAATTCGATATGCATATGTAAAACAAACGACACAGCTGATGCTAAATTATTTTACAAATGGCGATAACAAAATATTATTAGAGTAAAGATATTTTGTTTGCATCTTAAACATATTATGAGTACACGTATAGAAAATGATCATGTTATGGCTATTTAATATCATTAAATGATTGTGAGGAATATAATATGTTTTCAAAGATATCATTATTTAGTTGTTATAAAAATAATTATTTTTCAGTGAACCATACTTAAATTTATAATTGCGATAAACATTGACATGTTTACAGTAGCTATAATATTGTTGATATTAAATGAAAATAACAATATTTTGTGTACGACAACAATTTATTGTTACGATAAACATAGTGTAGTTGCCGTAATCATGCCGAACCATATTTTTTCACTGCGAGTAGTGGCTTCAGAAGTTTTATTCAGAACATCACCAGCAAACATTTTGTTGGTATGCATTAACCAACTAACTCTTCTGGAAATGGCCTTTTTTGTAATTTTGTTGTAATAAAGCAAAAAATCACACTGATAACAAGAATGTATGTAGTTGAAATATTCTGAGAATATATTTGTCATGAAATACTTCTGTAGGTCTCCCAACACACTTAAGTCGAAAATTCAGCCAGCATGGCGATAAAATAACGCAGGAAAATTTTGTTATAACAAAACCAAAACTGAAAGAAGCAAATTTATTTATTTGTTTTATTTATTTATTTTATATATTTATTTATTTAATTTTTTGGCATTTATATACAACAGGACTTAAACTCTTTTAATTGCAGTACAGGATTAACAATTCGTAGCAATTTCATATGCGTCACACAATAAAAGATTTTAACATTAAACATAAAAATAAAAGAATTAAATAAATAAAGACAATTTTTAAAGATCATTGTTCATACGATGTTAAACATAATGACATTAAAAGGCATTTTTAAATACAAGAGATAACACATTTTCAAGGACGGGATTAAAAATATGGAATACATTTTCTAAACTGCGTTGCGTTACTAGTATATTGAACAGATGTTGGTTGTGTGTTCCAAAGACGAATACTGTGAACAAAAAACTGCCATACCAACTTCTTGAATATTATCGGTATCAGGTTATTTCTTCTTGACTGCGTAAAAGAAACACGTTTAAATAGATACGTCGGCAAAAAAATTATGCAAAAAAATTAAACATAGAATATTTAAAATGTCGGAAGAACGCAAGCCATTGAGTTAAGTTTAATAGGGTGTAACATGAGAGAAACGTCCTAAGTTGCAGATATATCTCAAAATGACGTTATATGTAGATGTTAATTTCCTGGTGCTTTTTTGTTCTTAAAATTAAAAACAAAAGTAAAATATATTCTACCGTTATACTGTACATAAGGTTTGACGCTTTAAAAACGCAGTCTACATTCAAAGTAAAATTTGACTGATTAAATAAATAAAAATTTTGTAATATAGAAAATAGAAAATTTGAAATGATTTAGAAAATGTCTAATTGTTCCAAAAAATACGACATGTTATGTTACGTCTGCGACAAACATATTATACCGGAAGATTAGAGTAAATTTATTCAATAGCAAAGTAGAAAAAAATCTATAAAATGTATTAGGTATTGCTGTCAAAATTGTTACAATGTAATACTTTGTTTTAAAGGTAAATCAATTTTTGTTCTTATGTACTTAACGCGGTAGATGTACTTTTGAATTTCTGCTTAAGGGCAACAAAATTCAATGCAATTTGGTATTCCCATGCGGTGGCTAGACCCAGGTGAGCATGCTGACTCCACCTGCTGCATTTGTCAAAATAATGCCGTACTTAAATTAAAAAGATATAATTAACCCTTAAGATACTCTTTAAGTTTTGGCTCATTTCTGGTATTAAAGTTGCATTTTGGACTTAAGTGTGTTTAGAGACCTATAGTGCAATTTCATGATAAATATTTTCGAAGAATATTTCAACTACATCCGTTTTAAATGTGATTTTTCTCTTTTTTCACAAAATTTCCAAACAAAACCCATTTTTAGAAAAAGAAGGTTAATGTATACCAAAAAAATTTTGCTTGTAATGTTCTAAATAAATCTTCTGAAGACACTATATACCAAAATCACACGATTTTCCACGTTTTTTAACTACACAAGGGTGCAACTTTAAATAGGCCGTCAAATGAGATTCAGATGTAAACTTTTAAAACGCCGATACACTTATATCTTTTTTAAAACTCTCTACAAGAATAAGTTGGCAGAAATTTTTATTTTAAAAAAAAAATTTATATTCAGTGTTATTGAAAAAAATTTTTTTTAAAACTTTTTATTCATAAGATATTTCTATATTATCAAGGAAAACATAACTTAACACTTAGACAATTATATGTAGGCAATCGCAATCAAATTAAGAAGTACATACAAATTGTTGAAGTGTTTAAAATTTTAGCTTTTTGTACGCATTTTGAATTGCATCTTGTAAAGATAAAACCAAGATTTCAAAGTTTTTTATATACCACGACATATTATACAAAACATGTAATTTTTTATTTTTATCCAAAAATGACCTGTAAAACTAACTCATCTTGTCAGCCGATTTATCAATTCCAGATAGGTTATGTAATCTTATAAATTACTTTTTTTCTGAAATGAAAATCATAAGAAAAAGTTTTGTTAAAATAATTATTACGTATTACAAAATCTCTTAAAACTAGCAAAAGTACAAGAAAATTTGTGTTATGGTAAAGGCTTTAATGTTATGCGACCACACAGGAGTGTCGGAAATATTAATAACATCTTTTTTCCTTATTTCAATTGACTTTTTCTTTTAAATAAACAGAAAACAAGTTAGAGTCTTATATTCTGCTCCAGAATCGTTGATACCCACCACCAAAAGTTAGAATATTTCCGTCGTGAGCTCTATACGGGATCTATAAAAAAATAATCAATCTTTATAAAAACGGACGTCAATATTAAAATTGGTTTCGGCTTAGACTTGGGATGTAACGATACGCAAATATCGGCGATGCCGATACCGATACGAATATTGTATTTAAATTCAAGTTAAAATTAACAAAAATCAAGTAGAGTAATTTTTTTTCAATTCCAAAGATAATAATATTTGAAATTGTTAATATCAATTATAATAAGATTTAAAAAATAAAAGTTCTATATTCGTCTGTAACGAATCATATTTACCATTCACCATTGTATTAAAAATTCCAAATCTTATATAAGGGAGCCTCATACTAGTAATACCAGGTGAAATAATGATCAGATTTGATCCATTTGTTACATTTAGTGCTTCTTATATATAAAAAATATCTGGGTCAAATTTGGTTGTCAAAGTTAACAATAGAAAAACCATTAAATCGGGAAATTAGACAAGTTAAATTTTATGGTTAACAATTGGTCGTGTTTTTTTCATATCTCTGGCATTTGTGGACCGATCTGGTAAACAATTTCGAACTAATATATAACAACCTTGCCCCAATTATATGGGGAAACCCCATTTCGACAGACAAATCTGTCGGAAGAATGAGCGGGAATCGTTGAATTAACTCCGCTTCTCATATGGAGCCAGAATATATATGTATACTTATATCATAATTGTTGAAAAATACAATGACAAATATAAAATCTTTTGCAGAAATAGTAGATTTCACAAATCCGTTTGAACCAGACCTGCAGTGGAAAAGTAGTCTCTCAGGGGGTTTACCGCGTATTTCGATTCGAAAGAAATAATTTACGAGTTCGATCAATTTGTACATATTGTACGATTTTCGTACAATATGTTTCGAATGAACGGAAATTTTTTATACACTATCGAAAACAAAAATCATTTTCGAAACGGCAGCTCTCTTTTACGAACAATAAAAAGCCCTTTCGAAAGTGGAACTCTGTTTTACGAAAACACGAGTCTTTTATGTAAAAAGCGTTAGAAAATTGTTCGAAAGCTATTTGGTAAGTGACAAAGTGAAAGAAAAATATAAAAGTTAAGTTTTTAAATGTTTCATGATAAACAAAAGTGTAAAACAATCAAATTTAATCTTATAATGTTAGATTTGATATAAAAAATGTATACTAATGTTATTGTTGAAATTTTTTTAATATTTGTGGTCTTGAAATTTTCAAGGAATACTTAAAAAAAAAATAAAATGACAAATAAGAAGCATTATAAAGAAATGGTTAACATTTTCTTTAGAATCTTCAAACCACAGGGAAATACAACCGGTTTTTATTAAAAACAACCATTATAATATTTTTCACACATTAAATAGTATATAATATTTCTTTTGTTTTGGGATATTTTCATCCATTTTGGTATTTTAATAGCAGTGCTACCAACTTTTAATCAAATTTCCCATTGGTTTATAAATACGACTCTGTCATCGTTTCGAACGAGTTAGGCAGTACGGTTTAACCTTCGAATCGAAAATTGCTTTCGAAAAACTTCACTTTTTGAATCGAAATAAGCGGTAGCCTCCCAGGTTCCTCATCATCTCATTTTAAAACTTAAATCTTTCTGTCCCATTTCCCCGTAAGCAAGCTGATCTGCGACTCTAGTAATATTACGATATCTAAGGTTCTTTCAATTCTTCTTCAGTGACAATTATTAAAAACAAGTAAGAGAAATGTCTTAATAATTTCATACAGTGACCCTCAAAAGGGAATCACTAAAGGAATTGTTAACGGGCAAACCAGTCCACATCTGCAAGGAAATCGGGTGATCACCGGCATAACTCTAGTAAGGATCCCACACAAATGAGAAGGTACGACGTGTATAATAGAAGAAATGAGCACAAATTCATGATTTCTCATTCCTTCAGTAATAGACACCTCACGGTTGTGACAGGTGAAGCTAGGGACAAAACGGTCCTGGCACTAGCATCGGTATACTTACCACACGAGGCTGCCGACCCAGCTAGTGTTAAAGTGATTGCGTTGGTGGTGCACTCAAACAGATGGGGCTCGAGGCTGATACTGGTTTGTGACGTCAATATACACCATACCCAATGAGGAAGTACCGACATCAACAAAAGAGGCGAGTTTATGTTTGATTTTATTATTGCCAGCAATCTTTATATCTTCAATAAAGGGAATACGGCAACGTTCAGTTCTTAGGATAGGGAGGCGGTAATAGGTATAACATTGACAAATCATAGGGACTTAGTAGATGATTGGAGGTGACTTTGGGATTTTCCTTCTCTGACCATAGTCACTGTTCTTTAGTCTAATCTTTGAAAAGTCAAATAGGTGTCCATGTAGGAATCCAATGTGGACGAATTGTGATTCTTTTTCGAGATTAGTGAATCGTAACCTTAGAGTTACACTCGATTGCAGGTCGACTCCGGCCGGTGTGGAGTAATTGTTAGGCACATTCACGAAAATTATGACTAGAAGCTATGAGCTATCTTATCGGCTGAACTTTCGGGACAGCCGCTTTTTTCCATTCTTAATAAAAATAATCTATATATAAATAGGCAGTTAAGAACACATTGATACTCTGTTTGCCAACCGATTTGAACAAAAAGTACACCATATAAGAGGTACAGTTGTGCACAATATATATTTCATTAAAATCTGTGGGGTAAAAGGGTAAAAATAAGTGATCCAAAAAACAAATTTAACGCCCTATTTAACGAATAAGAACATCAACGTTCGCATAGAAAATTATATTTAAAACAAACACAAAATTCTAAAATTTGTTTTTATTTTAAATGTAATTTTCTATGCGAACGTTAACGTTCGAAATCGAGGAACAGGCTGTGATACTTATCGTTGTGCTTTAGAAAATAAGAGGACTTTTTGGTACTAAACGGGTATAACCTGTATTTTACAACTTTTTTTGTCACCCCGTTTAAACCAACAAACATAGAAATTAAGATTATACCAAATTCGTAACTTATCTAAAAATATAAATATGAATTTGGTACTTTTCCGAAATTCGAACGTTTTAGGTGTGAAAATCGTACCTATTTTTGGCACTTTTTTACAACATATTTTTCTTTACGTATTGACACATTCGTATTAAATTATGGAGTTCCACAACAATACGGGAATATACGGGATATAAATTTATTTTTCTTTTCCGTGCTGCATGTGGTAATTTTTGAATTTTCTATAATATTGCACGTAGAAACATAAAATTATAGGAGTGAATGAGAACCTACAAGAAGAAAAAGTTGGCACTTTTTTACTCTTTAACTGATACTTTTTGAATTTTCATTTAAATTGGACCTAGAAACATAAAATTAAACATGCAGAGTGATTGAGAAACTTTATCTAGAGAAGACTTTTTTGCCCTTTTTGGTTTTTTAACTGGTAATTTCTGATTTTTTTTATATTATTGTAATGTAAGTGGAAGAAAACATATAGACTGGAGGCTGGTCCCTCGCCAAACCGACCCACTAAGATGAATAAAAAACAAATGCTCGAAATTTGTTAATTAGTTTTTACTTATATGTATGATTTCTTCATATTCGCATAAATAATTATGGTCGAATTTCGACCAGTGGGCAAACACTAGTTTATTAAAAATTCAATTTAATGAAATTAAGCCTGATAAAAATATTAAAATTTTTTGTTAAAACCCACAAACAGTTCGATAAAACAACCGCAATACTAATTGTTAAACAGCTAAGCCACAAGCTCTATGTTTACATTTGTCCTTCAAGTTGTGCTGATAATAAGTTCAACGGGGAAAAGAAAGTAAAAAAAGAAAAAAACCCCAAAATATACTTTGGACTTCAAGAAGAACTCTAGACAAAAAGTATGAAAAACAGAAGTAACGAATAACATGTAATTCAATTATGTAGATAATCATTCACAACAAATTTCGATGTACCAAGTAAAAAAATACCATTTGGTTTAAACATTGATATTGGACTATTGACTGCCAGCCGTCTTCAATAGCGGTGAGTGTTAAGTGGCAAAAATCTCTGAAGAGATAGTGTAGTTACTATCGAAACATGACACATCAACCCGTCAATTTCAGCGTAAGTCAAGGTTGAGAAATTATCAATAAATTTTAATTCATTTCATGTTGTTAAATTCCTTTTTTCATAAAATAATTTAATGAAAATTAAATTTAATGAACTTTAGCCTGATAAAATATTACAAATTTGGATTAAACCACATAACCAGTTCAATAAAATAGCCACAATACCACTAATTGTAAATCTTTATTTTTTTGTTATAAGAAACTCTGTACATAAAGCATTTCATTATATGTAAAATAATATTTAAATATACTAACAAACATTTGTAGAAATATGCTTAAAAAGTTTTTATTTAGGATTCTTGTTTTCATATGTAGTAAGTTTTACTATTTTGATTTTTGCATGTAGCATTCTTCCAAAAAAAAAAACTTTTATGGTAACACTGAATGGATCAACAAGA
The DNA here is from genome assembly GCA_943735925.1 of Pollenia amentaria. NCBI lineage: Eukaryota > Metazoa > Arthropoda > Insecta > Diptera > Polleniidae > Pollenia > Pollenia amentaria. Next base: position 47,720,503 of record OX031008.1, on the reverse strand, counting down.
AAAAAAAAAACATAAAAAATTACAAAAAAAAAACTTAATTATGTATTTTTAAAAGGCTAAAAATAAATAAAACTGAATAGCTAACTGTTTTTCAAGCATGTAAATATTTAGTATTTTTATTTTAGGCGCTCATCTTTTCCTTTGCTGAAAATAATGCAAATCCTCTTTTCAGCATATTTTTAAATTTAACAGCTGATTACAAGTTTAGTGAGCAAATTTTTCGTTTGTTTTTACATGCATGCAGCCTACGCCACTGCTTTCAATTTATGTAAATTTTGACAAACAGTGCTCATGTTCTGTAACTCCCGCTACGAGAAACTTTTCGATTGAAATGTAAGTAGAGAAACAAAAATGCCATAAATTAAATGAACTGCGTCTGTAACTTTTTTGGCGAGCAGTAACTGTCACGTAACAGCCGTACCTAAACAAGGACGGAATGTGGAACGTTTTCTTCCGCGTAGCTTTTAATCTGATATAACATACCTAAAGAAGCGTTGTGCCACAAACAGTAGTGTTAACTTTCGTGTTTACTAAAATCCTCAAAAGGAAATAAGAAATGGAATTAAAACCACTAGTTTGAACTAAAAATAGCTAATTTGGCATTATTTATTATCGACCGAAAAAACAGGGTTGATGATGCAACAAAAATAGCAACCCTGCTTATTTTAACGCGCTGCCAAAATTGGATTTTCCAATTGCAAAGCGTTGGCGCCGCACTATTTAGGGATGTTGCATACAAAGTGTATGGGCGTGAGGATTTTTGACAGCTAGGAAACGCGGTCCGTTCTTCTTTTGGTGTGGCTGTAAGGAAATTAATCGCCAATATACTGAAAAATTTTTGTGAGAAAGTTCCCGCTTTGAACTGTCAAATATACTCACGAATGAAAACGGAGCAAGAAAAAATTTGAACACTAAAAACTATATTAAGAATGAAAAAGGCAATGAATAATAACACGGAAGAGGTAAGTATTTTGTTCTCGGTAGATATTTTCATTGTTTAACTATTTTGCTTTTGACATTTTTGAACAATATAAAGGGTGTTTTTTTAAGCTAGATAGAACTTTAAATTGTAAAAAGTAACACAAAAAATTAAATTTTGATGAAATATTTTTTTTTATCGTTTCAGTATACTCTGACAAATCATCATGAATAGACTCACGCTTGAACAACGCTACGAAATTATCCAAATTTACTTTGAAAATCAGTCGTCGATTCGCGCAACTTATAGACGACTTCGTCATTTTTATGGCGTACATAATCGTCCATCTGAACAAGCCATTCGTCGAACTGTGGATAGATTTCGTACCACATACTCTCTAGAGGATGCAATAACACCAACACGTCGAAGGAATGTGCGTACTGAAGAGAATATCGCCGCTGTAAACGAAAGTGTGGAAGAAGATCCAAATTTATCGATTCGAAAATTCAGCCAGCATGGCGATAAAATAACGCAGGAAAATTTTGTTATAACAAAACCAAAACTGAAAGAAGCAAATTTATTTATTTGTTTTATTTATTTATTTTATATATTTATTTATTTATTTAATTTTTTGGCATTTATATACAACAGGACTTAAACTCTTTTAATTGCAGTACAGGATTAACAATTCGTAGCAATTTCATATGCGTCACACAATAAAAGATTTTAACATTAAACATAAAAATAAAAGAATTAAATAAAAAAAGACAATTTTTAAAGATCATTGTTCATACGATGTTAAACATAATGACATTAAAAGGCATTTTTAAATACAAGAGATAACACATTTTCAAGGACGGGATTAAAAATATGGAATACATTTTCTAAACTGCGTTGCGTTACTAGTATATTGAACAGATGTGGGTAGTGTGTTCCAAAGCCGAATACTGTGAACAAAAAAATTGCCATTAAAATACCAACTTCTTGAATCTTATCGGTATCAGGTTATTTATTCTTGACTGCGTAAAAGAAACACGTTTAAATAGATACGTCGGCTCGCCAGAATAGATAATTTTATGCAAAAAAAATTAAACATAGAATATTATATATCTCAAGATATATCTCAAAATGACGTTATATGTAGATGTTAATTTCCTGGTGCTTTTTTGGTCTTAAAATTAAAAACAAAATTAAAATATATTCTACCGTTATACTGTACATAAGTTTTGACGCTTTAAAAACACAGTCTACTTTCAAAGTAAAATTTGACTGATTTAATAAATAAAAATTTTGTAATATAGAAAATAGAAAATTTGAAATAATTCAGAAAATGTCTAATTGTTCCAAAAAATACTACATGTTATGTTACGTCTGCGACAAACATATTATACCTGAAGATAGAGTACATTTATTCAATAGCAAAGTAAAAAAATCTATAAAATGTATTAAGCATTGCTGTCAAAATTGTTACAATGGCTTAATACTTTGTTTTAAAGGTAAATCTATTTTTTTTCTTATGTACTTCTTAACACGGTAGATGTACTTTTGAATTTCTGCTTTAGGGCAACAAAATTCAATGCAATTTGGTATTCCCATGCGGTGGCTAGACCCAGGTGAGCATGCTGACTCCACCTGCTGCATTTGTCAAAATAGTGCCGTACTTAAATTAAAAAGATATAATTAACCCTTAAGATACTCTTTAAGTTTTGGCTCATTTCTGGTATTAAAGTTGCATTTTGGACTTAAGTGTGTTTGGAGACCTTTAGTGCAATTTCATGATAAATATTTTCGAAGAATATTTCAACTACATCCGTTTTAAATGTGATTTTTCTCTTTTTTCACAAAATTTCCAAATAAAACCCATTTTTAGAAAAAGAAGGTTAATGTATACAAAAAAAATTTTGCTTGTAATGTTCTAAATAAATCTTCTGAAGACACTATATACCAAAATCACACGATTTTCCACGTTTTTTAACTACACAAGGGTGCAACTTTAAATAGGCCGTCAAATGAGATTCAGATGTAAACTTTTAAAACGCCGATACACTAATATCTTTTTTAAAACTCTCTACAAGAATAAGTTGGCAGAAATTTTTATTTTAAAAAAAAAATTTATATTCAGTGTTATTGAAAAAAATTTTTTTTAAAACTTTTTATTCATAAGATATTTCTATATTATCAAGGAAAACATAACTTAACACTTAGACAATTATATGTAGGCAATCGCAATCAAATTAAGAAGTACATACAAATTGTTGAAGTGTTTAAAATTTTAGCTTTTTATACGCATTTTGAATTGCATCTTGTAAAGATAAAACCAAGATTTCAAAGTTTTTTATATACCACGACATATTATACAAAACATGTAATTTTTTATTTTTATCCAAAAATGACCTGTAAAACTAACTCATCTTGTCAGCCGATTTATCAATTCCAGATAGGTTATGTAATCTTATAAATTACTTTTTTTCTGAAATGAAAATCATAAGAAAAAGTTTTGTTAAAATAATTATTACGTATTACAAAATCTCTTAAAACTAGCAAAAGTACAAGAAAATTTGTGTTATGGTAAAGGCTTTAATGTTATGCGACCACACAGGAGTGTCGGAAATATTAATAACATCTTTTTTCCTTATTTCAATTGACTTTTTCTTTTAAATAAACAGAAAACAAGTTAGAGTCTTATATTCTGCTCCAGAATCGTTGATACCCACCACCAAAAGTTAGAATATTTCCGTCGTGAGCTCTATACGGGATCTATAAAATAATAATTAATCTTTATAAAAACGGACGTCAATATTAAAATTGGTTTCGGCTTAGACTTGGGATGTAACGATACGCCTTTTTGCCGATACGATACCCATATTCAAAAGCAAATATCGGCGATGCCGATACCGATACGAATATTGTATTTAAATTCAAGTTAAAATTAACAAAAATCAAGTAGAGTAATTTTTTTTCAATTCCAAAGATAATAATATTTGAAATTGTTAATATCAATTATAATAAGATTTAAAAAATATAAGTTCTATATTCGTCTGTAACGAATCATATTTACCATTCACCATTGTATTAAAAATTCCAAATCTTATATAAGGGAGCCTCATACTAGTAATACCAGGTGAAATAATGATCAGATTTGATCCATTTGTTACATTTAGTGCTTCTTATATATAAAAAATATCTGGGTCAAATTTGGTTGTCAAAGTTAACAATAGAAAAACCATTAAATCGGGAAATTAGACAAGTTAAATTTTATGGTTAACAATTGGTCGAGTTTTTTTCATATCTCTGGCATTTGTGGACCGATCTGGTAAACAATTTCGAACTAATATATAACAACCTAGCCCCAATTATATGGGGAAACCCCATTTCGACAGACAAATCTGTCGGAAGAATGAGCGGGAATCGTTGAATTAACTCCGCTTCTCATATGGAGCCAGAATATATATGTATACTTATATCATAATTGTTGAAAAATACAATGACAAATATAAAATCTTTTGCAGAAATAGTAGATTTCACAAATCCGTTTGAACCAGACCTGCAGTGGAAAAGTAGTCTCTCAGGGGGTTTACCGCGTATTTCGATTCGAAAGAAATAATTTACGAGTTCGATCAATTTGTACATATTGTACGATTTTCGTACAATATGTTTCGAATGAACGGAAATTTTTTATACACTATCGAAAACAAAAATCATTTTCGAAACGGCAGCTCTCTTTTACGAACAATAAAAAGCCCTTTCGAAAGTGGAACTCTGTTTTACGAAAACAAGAGTCTTTTATGTAAAAAGCGTTAGGAAATTGCTCGAAAGCTATTTGGTTAGTGACAAAGTGAAAGCAAAATATAAAAGTTAAGTTTTTAAATGTTTCATGATAAACAAAAGTGTAAAACAATCAAATTTAATCTTATAATGTTAGATTTGATATAAAAATTGTATACTAATGTTATTGTTGAAATTTTTTTAATATTTGTGGTCTTGAAATTTTCAAGGAATACTTAAAAAAAAAATAAAATGACATATACAAATAAGAAGCATTATAAAGAAATGGTTAACATTTTCTTTAGAATCTTCAAACCACAGGGAAATACAACCGGTTTTTATTAAAAACAACCATTATAATATTTTTCACACATTAAATAGTATTTAATATTTCTTTTGTTTTGGGTTATTTTCATCCATTTTGGTATTTTAATAGCAGTGCTACCAACTTTTAATCAAATTTCCCATTGGTTTATAAATACGACTCTGTCATCGTTTCGAACGAGTTAGGCAGTACGGTTTAACCTTCGAATCGAAAATTGATTTCGAAAAACTTCACTTTTTGAATCGAAATACGCGGTAGCCTCCCAGGTTCCTCATCATCTCATTTTAAAACTTAAATCTTTCTGTCCCATTTCCCCGTAAGCAAGCTGATCTGCGACTCTAGTAATATTACGATATCTAAGGTTCTTTCAATTCTTCTTCAGTGACAATTATTAAAAACAAGTAAGAGAAATGTCTTAATAATTTCATACAGTGACCCTCAAAAGGGAATCACTAAAGGAATTGTTAACGGGCAAACCAGTCCACATCTGCAAGGAAATCGGGTGATCACCGGCATAACTCTAGTAAGGATCCCACACAAATTAGAAGGTACGACGTGTATAATAGAAGAAATGAGCACAAATTCATGATTTCTCATTCCTTCAGTAATAGACACCTCACGGTTGTGACAGGTGAAGCTAGGGACAAAACGGTCCTGGCACTAGCATCGGTATACTTACCACACGAGGCTGCCGACCCAGCTAGTGTTAAAGTGATTGCGTTGGTGGTGCACTCAAACAGATGGGGCTCGAGGCTGATACTGGTTTGTGACGTCAATATACACCATACCCAATGAGGAAGTACCGACATCAACAAAAGAGGCGAGTTTATGTTTGATTTTATTATTGCCAGCAATCTTTATATCTTCAATAAAGGGAATACGGCAACGTTCAGTTCTTAGGATAGGGAGGCGGTAATAGGTATAACATTGACAAATCATAGGGACTTAGTAGATGATTGGAGGTGACTTTGGGATTTTCCTTCTCTGACCATAGTCACTGTTCTTTAGTCTAATCTTTGAAAAGTCAAATAGGTGTCCATGTAGGAATCCAATGTGGACGAATTGTGATTCTTTTTCGAGATTAGTGAATCGTAACCTTAGAGTTACACTCGATTGCAGGTCGACTCCGGCCGGTGTGGAGTAATTGTTAGGCACATTCACGAAAATTATGACTAGAAGCTATGAGCTATCTTATCGGCTGAACTTTCGGGACAGCCGCTTTTTTCCATTCTTAATAAAAATAATCTATATATAAATAGGCAGTTAAGAACACATTGATACTCTGTTTGCCAACCGATTTGAACAAAAAGTACACCATATAAGAGGTATTTAAGTACAGTTGTGCACAATATATATTTCATTAAAATCTGTGGGGTAAAAGGGTAAAAATAAGTGATCCAAAAAACAAATTTAACGCCCTATTTAACGAATAAGAACATCAACGTTCGCATAGAAAATTATATTTAAAACAAACACAAAATTCTAAAATTTGTTTTTATTTTAAATGTAATTTTCTATGCGAACGTTAACGTTCGAAATCGAGGAACAGGCTGTGATACTTATCGTTGTGCTTTAGAAAATAAGAGGACTTTTTGGTACTAAACGGGTATAACCTGTATTTTACAACTTTTTTTGTCACCCCGTTTAAACCAACAAACATAGAAATTAAGATTATACCAAATTCGTAACTTATCTAAAAATATAAATATGAATTTGGTACTTTTCCGAAATTCGAACGTTTTAGGTGTGAAAATCGTACCTATTTTTGGCACTTTTTTACAACATATTTTTCTTTACGTATTGACACATTCGTATTAAATTATGGAGTTCCACAACAATATTGAACTTTTTGGTAATTTTATGCGGAGAAAAAATTATCAAAAAGAGGAAATACGGGATATAAATTTATTTTTCTTTTCCGTGCTGCATGTGGTAATTTTTGAATTTTCTATAATATTGCACGTAGAAACATAAAATTATAGGAGTGAATGAGAACCTACAAGAAGAAAAAGTTGGCACTTTTTTACTCTTTAACTGATACTTTTTGAATTTTCATTTAAATTGGACCTAGAAACATAAAATTAAACATGCAGAGTGATTGAGAAACTTTATCTAGAGAAGACTTTTTTGCCCTTTTTGGTTTTTTAACTGGTTATTTCTGATTTTTTTTATATTATTGTAATGTAAGTGGAAGAAAACATATAGACTGGAGGCTGGTCCCTCGCCAAACCGACCCACTAAGATGAATAAAAAACAAATGCTCGAAATTTGTTAATTAGTTTTTACTTATATGTATGATTTCTTCATATTCGCATAAATAATTATGGTCGAATTTCGACCAGTGGGCAAACACTAGTTTATTAAAAATTCAATTTAATGAAATTAAGCCTGATTAAAATATTAAAATTTTTTGTTAAAACCCACAAACAGTTTGATAAAACAACCGCAATACTAATTGTTAAACAGCTAAGCCACAAGCTCTATGTTTACATTTGTCCTTCAAGTTGTGCTGATAATAAGTTCAACGGGGAAAAGAAAGTAAAAAGAGAAAAAAACCCCAAAATATACTTTGGACTTCAAGAAGAACTCTAGACAAAAAGTATGAAAAACAGAAGTAACGAATAACATGTAATTCAATTATGTAGATAATCATTCACAACAAATTTCGATCTACCAAGTAAAAAAATGCCATTTGGTTTAAACATTGATATTGGACTATTGACTGCCAGCCGTCTTCAATAGTCGGTCGTGCTCGATGAGAAAAGACGTGTTTCTTTTAACTCCGCATACGGTTCTTTTTTTTTAACATAAATTAATTAATAATATCAGTGTAACAAGCGAATTTGGACGCTCAATATAAAAGTGAACAAAAGAATAATTATAAAAAAATTAAGAAAAAAAAAAATACAAGTAAAAAAAAAATATACTTACATATGTATGTATGTACGTACGCACATACATACTTGCAAATAATCTGTGCAAAAAAATATTTATTCTTTTTTTCTTTTATTATCTCGGTGTAACAACATTATACATAATAAAAAGAGCACAGTCAACAAAAAAAATAAAAACAAAAAAATAAAAAAAATAAAAAAACGGTGAAAAAAACAAAAACAACTCTATATGAGTAATAACAATGAAACAACAACAAAAGTAAATGATATTCATGCTAGTGAAAGCAATGTGGAAATAAACACAACAACAGAAAACAATACAAGCGTTACCGCTGTTACCATAATCCCAAACATAGACGCAATGTTAAACAAACAAGAAAAAAGTTGTCAAAAACCACAAGTGCAAGTTGGTATGGATAGGTATATAACAGTGCTTAAACGTGGTCGCAGCCCTGCCTCTTCAGCTGTTGCCTCTGCCTCGAAAGTTCAATCTTTTGATAGAATAAACTCGCAAAATCGTTTTGCAATTCTGGAGGATGAATCTTCTGAAACACCCAACGTCATAAAATCGTCGAAGCCACCCCCGATATATCTTAGAGAGCAAAACTCAAGTGAGCTAATAAAAAGTTTAATATCGGTGATAGGTGAAAATTCGTTTTACGTAGCTGCAATCAAGCGTGGTAATATTAACGAAACAAAAATACAGATTAATAATGAGAATGATTTTCGTAAATTAATTAATAAGTTTGAAGCACTTAAAAAAAGCTTCTATACTTACCAGCTGAAAAGCAGCAAAGGTCTGCAGGTTGTGATAAAGGGCATTGACTCATGCGTGGACCCAGACGAAATAAAAACATTTTTAGAAGAAAAGGGTTTCAAAATTAAAAATGTTACAAATATTAAAAATAGGGAAAAAAATCCCCAACCACTATTTCGAGTGGAGTTAGAGCCCGGCGACGTTAAGCTAAAAAAAAATGAAACGCATCCCATTTACAGCTTAAAATACATCCTGTACAGGAAAATAACGATAGAAGAGCCGCACAAAAGAAATGGGCCTGTTCAGTGTTTAAACTGCCAAGAATTTGGTCATACTAGGGCATACTGCTATTTACCCCCTGTTTGTGTCGTATGTGGAGAACTACATGGTACCGTTCAGTGTGATAAGTCAAAAAATGACCCTAATGTAAAAAAATGTAGCAACTGTGGTGGTAATCACACTGCCAACTATAGAGGATGTCCGGTATATTCTATTGTCAAGCGTTCTGTTGGACAGAAACTTAATCCCCCTCAAACGCAGGCAACTTATCAAGAAAACACTAACGGCGTTCAAATACCGCAGCCAAATAATAACAGAACCTCGTACGCTAATGTCTTAAAATCTAATCATATGCCATTGCAAGGTGATTTACCAAATAATGACGAAATTCCCACTTCTAATTTAACTCGGCTAGAAAAAACCATGGAAACATTAGTGCAAACCGTTAACAATTTTACCAACACAATGGGTAACATGATGCAAGAAATGTTAAGAATGCAATCGATGTTATTGCAAGCTGTACTAAATAAGCCATGAACTGTCTAAAAATTTGCTTTTGGAACGCAAACGGCATCCGCCAACATACAAATGAACTAGAATACTTCCTTAAAAATAAACAAATCGATGTTATGATGGTTTCTGAAACTCATCTGACCTCGAGAAATACGTTTAAAATCAATGGTTATATATTATATGATACCAAGGACCCTCGAGGTAGAGCTTGTGGAGGTTCTGCCATTTTGATAAAAAACCGAGTAAAACACTACTTAATGTGTGATCATCGTGAAGATTATCTCCAAGCAACGACCATTTGCGTCGAGGAATTAAATCGAAACCTAGTTATTTCATCAATATATTCACCACCTAGATTTTCAATATCAGAAAGCCAATATAATAAATACTTCAAAGCATTAGGACCCTGCTTCCTGGCTGCTGGCGATTATAACGCTAAACATACTTTCTGGGGGTCACGACTTATTACGCCTAAGGGTCGTGTTTTGTTTAACACAATTCGTAAAATGGATCTAAATGTGATCGCGAGCGGTGAACCAACATATTGGCCTACTGATCAGCAAAAAGTTCCAGATGTCATAGATTTTGGAGTGGTTAAAAACATCCCCGCAGAAACGATTTATGTTGAGGCTTCCTTAGAATTATCTTCCGACCACACACCTACAATTGTTACTATAATGATTCCAAATAGAATCGTATCGCCGTCTGGGTACTTATCCAAATCACCCTCACAAATAAATTGGTTAAAATATAAAAAATATCTTAGTGCCCATTGCACAGAAAATATTCCGCTTAGCACACCGGAGAGCGTGGATCTCGCTATTGTTAATTTTGACAGTTATCTCAAACTAGCTGTTCAACATTCCAGCACAACCCTCAAAAAAACCAAAAACAATATCATATATTCTGTAGATGTCGAGCGTCTATTGACTGAAAAAAGGAGAGTTCGAAGAGAGTGGCAATTGCACAGATCCCCCCAACTTAAGACTTTATTAAAAGACTGCACAAAAAGGCTAAGAAAGTTACTGCAGTCCCAAAACACTGCATCCTTTGAAAAATATCTTAAGGAACTTGATGCAACTCCACAATCAGACTACTCATTATGGCGTGCAGCTAGAAATCTTAAAAGACCAGTTATCACTAAACCACCATTAAGAAACTTAAACGGAAGTTGGGCAAGAAATGATATAGAAAAAGGAAATCTTTTTGTTAATCATTTGAAAACCGTATTTACCGCTCACACATCTCTCGATATGGCGGTCGAGTTACCACCTGTTGCTGTTAGAGCAGCTGTTCCACTAAGATTTGAGATAAGAGAAATCGAAAAGGCTATTCATGATTTAAACCCGAAGAAAGCCCCTGGTTTTGATAAGATCAGTAACAAAATGCTTTTGGAGCTACCCAGCATAGCAAAGAAAATTATTCTCTTTATTTTTAATGCTATTTTACGCCTTGAATACTACCCTCAGGAATGGAAAGTATCATTAGTTACCATGATACCTAAATCAGGAAAGGATCCTACAAAAGTTGAGTCATATAGACCTATAAGCTTATTGTCTAATATATCAAAGCTGTTTGAGAAGCTGTTAGTGTCAAAATTAACCCCAATTTTAAATGTAAATAGATGTATTCCAAACCATCAATTCGGCTTTAGAAGAGAACATAGCACAATTGAACAAACCCATCGTATAGTAAACGCCATAAGAAAAACCTTTGAAGAAAAAAAATATTGTTCCGCCCTCTTCATCGATGTTTCTCAAGCTTTTGATAAAGTCTGGCATGAAGGCTTATTACATAAATTGAAGCTAAATTTACCAGTAAACACACACAAGCTGTTAGAAAGCTACTTAGTCGGTCGAAAGTTTATTATTAAAGAAGGTGCTTTTATAAGTTCTCCTCAGCCAATTGACGCTGGAGTCCCTCAGGGAAGCATCATGGGCCCACTGTTATACCTAATATATACCTCAGACATGCCAACAAACAACCACACCCTAACTTCAACATTTGCTGATGATACAGCTTTTTTAAGCGTGCACGAAAACTGTCATGAAGCATCTCGCTACTTGCAGGATCATATATTTGAACTGGAAAAGTGGTTAAAACAATGGAGAATAAAGGTTAATGAGCAAAAATGCGTACATATAACATTCACCTTGCGTCGGGAGTCATGTTCCCCTATTAAAATCAATAATCAATTAGTGCCCCAACAATCGCATGTAAAATATCTCGGAATTCATCTAGATCGGCGTTTAACATGGAAATGCCATATAGAAGCAAAACTAACACAAATGAAACTAAAAGCAATTCAACTTAATTGGCTTATTGGAAGAAACTCTGTTCTTAGTCTCGATTGTAAACTTCTACTTTACAACTCTATCTTAAAACCAATTTGGTGCTACGGTATTCAGTTATGGGGCACTGCCTCGGCTTCTAATATCGAAAAAATTCAAAGGCGACAAAATAAACTTCTTCGAATAATCACAGCCGCTCCCTGGTATGTTAAAAACTCAAATATTCACAAGGATCTCAATGTGCCGTTAGTAAAAACTATTATTACGAACTATGCAGTAAAATATTTAAAAAGACTTGAGTCGCACCCAAATCCACTAGCTCGAAATATTTTAAATTACAGCGGCCACTCTAGATTAAGGAGAAGAGATACAGCAGGACTCATCAGACAAGAAGAGCGCTAAACATCTACATATGTGAACAGAAACCGTGAAGAGAAAAATTTTCGTCTAGCATTGGCAGGACAAAAATAAAGTATTAGTATAAGATTTGATTAATTATTGTTAGTTCATATTTAATATATGAAGATTCAATAAATAAATAATGAAAAAAAAAAAAAAAAAAAGTCTTCAATAGCGGTGAGTGTTAAGTGGCAAAAATCTCTGAAGAGATAGTGTAGTTACTATCGAAACATGACACATCAACCCGTCAATTTCAGCGTAAGTCAAGGTCAATAAATTTTAAATCATTTCATGTTGTTAAATTCCTTTTTTCAAAAAATAATTTAATGAAAATTAAATTTAATGAACTTTAGCCTGATAATATATTACAAATTTGGATTAAACCACATAACCAGTTCAATAAAATAGCCACAATACTACTAATTGTAAATCTTTATTTTTTTGTTATAAGAAACTCTGTACATAAAGCATTTCATTATATGTAAAATAATATTTAAATATACTAACAAACATTTGTAGAAATATGCTTAAAAAGTTTTTATTTAGGATTCTTGTTTTCATATGTAGTAAGTTTTACTATTTTGATTTTTGCATTAAGCATTCTTCCAAAAAAAAAACTTTTATGGTAACACTGAATGGATCAAAAAGAAAAAAAAAACATAAAAAATTACAAAAAAAAAACTTAATTATGTATTTTTAAAAGGCTAAAAATAAATAAAACTGAATAGCTACCTGCTTTTCAAGCATGTAAATATTTAGTATTTTTATTTTAGGCGCTCATCTTTTCCTTTGCTGAAAATAATGCAAATCCTCTTTTCAGCATATTTTTAAATTTAACAGCTGATTACAAGTTTAGTGAGCAAATTTTTCGTTTGTTTTTACATGCATGCAGCCTACGTCACTGCTTTCAATTTATGTAAATTTTGACAAACAGTGCTCATGTTCTGTAACTCCCGCTACGAGAAACTTTTCGATTGAAATGTAAGTAGAGAAACAAAAATGCCATAAATTAAATGAACTGCGTCTGTAACTTTTTTGGCGAGCAATAACTGTCACGTAACAGCCGTACCTAAACAAGGACGGAATGTGGAACGTTTTCTTCCGCGTAGCTTTTAATCTGATATAACATACCTAAAGAAGCGTTGTGCCACAAACAGTAGTGTTAACTTTCGTGTTTACTAAAATCCTCAAAAGGAAATAAGAAATGGAATTAAAACCACTAGTTTGAACTAAAAATAGCTAATTTGGCATTATTTATTATCGACCGAAAAAACAGGGTTGATGATGCAACAAAAATAGCAACCCTGCTTATTTTAACGCGCTGCCAAAATTGGATTTTCCAATTGCAAAGCGTTGGCGCCGCACTATTTAGGGATGTTGCATACAAAGTGTATGGGCGTGAGGATTTTTGACAGCTAGGAAACGCGGTCCGTTCTTCTTTTGGTGTGGCTGTAAGGAAATTAATCGCCAATATACTGAAAAAGAGTGTCTGTAAAATTTTTGTGAGAAAGTTCCCGCTTTGAACTGTCAAATATACTCACGAATGAAAACGGAGCAAGAAAAAATTTGAACACTAAAAACTATATTAAGAATGAAAAAGGCAATGAATAATAACACCGAAGAGGTAAGTATTTTGTTCTCGGTAGATATTTTCATTGTTTAACTATTTTGCTTTTGACATTGTTGAACAATATACAAAGCTATTTTAAAGAACAAACATTAAAGTCGTACTGTACACTTTTTGGTATAGCCGACGGTTGTATTTTCTCCACCGTCGTTGAAAATTTTAGCAAATTTTTGGTCGCCGTCAACGAAATTTTTGTTTGGCGTTCTCAACGTCTGCTATTTCTATATTATGACATTTATAACGTACTCTCTTTTGATAGTTTTCGGCATGAGTTACAGACACTTTTTTCTTAGGATTTCGGATCATAGGATTATGATCTTGGACTTCGGTGTAACACCACCGGTGGAGTTCCCGCATAGTGAAGTTTGGCGTGGATCCAGTGGACTGTTTGAGGGGTGGACACTGACACTGGTACCGGTGTCTATATATTGCTGACATTGACGATAAAAGGTTATTCACCCCTGAATAAGTGTAGGAATGCTTTGAGGGTGGTCATGGTGGCTTTCACAATAAGGCTGTGGTGGGTACCCGGACTCTGCAAGGTGGATGGCAATTAGGGGGCGGACAAACTCGAGAGAGGTAGTTCGAATCTGGACTTAGATGTAAGGGACATTACCCCCTGTCACTATTATGTCACTACCATGAGGTGATACGGGAAAAAATTCGTGATGCCGTTAACCGCTACTGGAGGGATAGAACGGATTGCAGGGTGTCGAGGGCGTTATGGCCCGGATTGGATGAAGGAGAAACTAGGGTTCTATTAGGATTGGGTAGGAGTTGTCTCTCGGCCCTTATAGGGTTCTTCATGGGGCATTTTTTTGTTAGGCCTTTTACGAGGAAATGGGACAATGCCATACTAGACATCTGCAGACTGTGCGGCAAGCCTTGTCCTACGTAGTAGCTTTCTATCTGTTTACTAACTGCCTTGAAGCTGTCAACTATTTTCTTCTTTTCTCCTCTTTTCTTCTTCCTTTATACTGAAGGGATTCACAATGGACCGCATTGGTCTCCGAGTGCAGATGCGCTCTTGGACAATAACCCTTCTTAGCCGAACCTAACCTTTCGAGAGTCGATGGACTATTTTTCATATCTTTTCGATGCGAGAAGTTCTGACCAAAGTTACAGAACATGAATACAGTATATGTAATAGACTATCAAGAAAAACTTGTACGTGTGGCTACAGTGTAAGTTAAAAATAGTATGAACAATTTCTCAACGAAAAGTAAAGGGATTTATAAAAAATATAAATCTTAAATTAAACTTACCTTAAAACAAACATACTTCTAGTTGCACTGTCAATGTAATAACAAAGTTCAGCCAACTGATTCTTGAAGAGGGGACAAAAAAAAGATATACGTGTATCGGCGTTTTAAGAGTTTACCACTGAAACTCATTTTACGGCCTATTTTAAGTTGCACCCTTGTGTAGTAATAAAACGTAGGAAGTCGTGTTATAATTACTTAGGTTTTTGGTATATACACGCAAAGAAAAAACATGGTTGTGGTAAACATATTCTAACAGCAACATATTATGATAAGATTCATGATTGTAGTCAACATATTACAATTATTATTGAATCATATTATGACCAAATATATTCGTAATATTACATCATAATATTTTTCCTTTAATCCTTATTTGTTTTTATTACATCATATTATAATTTATTGTAATCATATTATTATCATGTTAATCATAATAAGTTAAGAAGTAATCATATTAATATCATGTTAATCATAATAAGTTAAGGAGTAATCAAATTATTATCATGTTAATCATAATAATATGTAGATCAAATCTAAAACCGAAAAATATTTGTAATATATATTTTTGGTTATTTACTTACTGGCAACCTTAACGTAAAACTGTTACAGATATTTCACATCATAATATGATGCAACTATAAACATAATATTTCTAACCTATTTTTGCCGTAGGTCGCAATTATTTACAAATTATTTTATAGAATTTTCACTCTTTTTCTCTAAAACAACACAGAACAATAGTCAATATTTTTGCACCATTTTCAACCAATATAAAAATTTTTTAGCATTGATATTTTATTTTGTGACACTTTACAATTTTTTTAATGTACCTACAATTTCTTTATTTTTTAATTTCTTTAAACTTGGTTTTTTTTTTATAAATAAATAATAATTTGATAGGCATCTGTAAAACAAACGACACAACTGATGCAAAATTATTTTACAAATGGCGATAACAAAATATTATAAGAGTAAAGATATTTTGTTTGCATCTTAATATCATTAAATGAATGTGAGGAATATAATATGTTTTCAAAGATATCATTATTTAGTTGTTATAAAAATAATTATTTTTCAGTGAACCATACTTAAATTTATAATTTCGATAAACATTGACACGTTTGCAGTAACTATAATATGGTTGATATTAAATAAAAATAACAATATTTTGTGTACGACAACAATATATTGTTACAATAAACATAGTGTAGTTACTGTAATCATGCCCAACCATATTTTTTCACTGCGTGTAGTGGCTTCAGAAGTTATATTCAGAACATCACCAGCAACATTTTGTTGGTATACATTAACCAACTAACTCTTCTGGAAATTACCTTTTTTGCAATTTTTTTGTAATAAAGCAAAAAGTCACACTGATAACAAGAATGTATGTAGTTGAAATATTCTGAGAATATATTTGTCATGAAATACTTCTGTAGGTCTCCCAACACACTTAAGTCGAAAATTCAGCCAGCATGGCGATAAAATAACGCAGGAAAATTATGTTATAACAAAACCAAAACTGAAAGATGCAAATTTATTTATTTGTTTTATTTATTTACTTATTTATTTATTTTATATATTTATTTATTTAATTTGTTGGCATTTATATACAACAGGACTTAAACTCTTATAATTACAGTACAGGATAAACAATTCGTAGCAATTTCTTATGCGTCACACAATAAAAGATTTTAACATTAAACATAAAAATAAAAGAATTAAATAAATAAAGACAATTTTTAAAGATCATTGTTCATACGATGTTAAACATAATGACATTAAAAGGAATTTTTAAATACAAGAGATAACGCATTTTCAAGGACGGGATTAAAAATATGGAATACATTTTCTAAACTGCGTTGCGTTACTAGTATATTGAACAGATGTGGGTAGTGTGTTCCAAAGCCGAATACTGTGAACAAAAAAATTGCCATTAAAATACCAACTTCTTGAATCTTATCGGTATCAGGTTATTTATTCTTGACTGCGTAAAAGAAACACGTTTAAATAGATACGTCGGCTCGCCAGAATAGATAATTTTATGCAAAAAAAATTAAACATAGAATATTATATATCTCAAGATATATCTCAAAATGACGTTATATGTAGATGTTAATTTCCTGGTGCTTTTTTGGTCTTAAAATTAAAAACAAAATTAAAATATATTCTACCGTTATACTGTACATAAGTTTTGACGCTTTAAAAACACAGTCTACTTTCAAAGTAAAATTTGACTGATTTAATAAATAAAAATTTTGTAATATAGAAAATAGAAAATTTGAAATAATTCAGAAAATGTCTAATTGTTCCAAAAAATACTACATGTTATGTTACGTCTGCGACAAACATATTATACCTGAAGATAGAGTACATTTATTCAATAGCAAAGTAAAAAAATCTATAAAATGTATTAAGCATTGCTGTCAAAATTGTTACAATGGCTTAATACTTTGTTTTAAAGGTAAATCTATTTTTTTTCTTATGTACTTCTTAACACGGTAGATGTACTTTTGAATTTCTGCTTTAGGGCAACAAAATTCAATGCAATTTGGTATTCCCATGCGGTGGCTAGACCCAGGTGAGCATGCTGACTCCACCTGCTGCATTTGTCAAAATAGTGCCGTACTTAAATTAAAAAGATATAATTAACCCTTAAGATACTCTTTAAGTTTTGGCTCATTTCTGGTATTAAAGTTGCATTTTGGACTTAAGTGTGTTTGGAGACCTATAGTGCAATTTCATGATAAATATTTTCGAAGAATATTTCAACTACATCCGTTTTAAATGTGATTTTTCTCTTTTTTCACAAAATTTCCAAAAAAAACCTATTTTTAGAAAAAGAAGGTTAATGTATACCAAAAAAATTTTGCTTGTAATGTTCTAAATAAATCTTCTGAAGACACTATATACCAAAATCAAACGATTTTCCACGTTTTTTAACTACACAAGGGTGCAACTTTAAATAGGCCGTCAAATGAGATTCAGATGTAAACTTTTAAAACGCCGATACACTTATATCTTTTTTAAAACTCTCTACAAGACTAAGTTGGCAGAAATTTTTATTTTAAAAAAAAATTTTATATTCAGTGTTATAGAAAAAAATTTTTTTTAAAACTTTTTATTCATAAGATATTTCTATATTATCAAGGAAAACATAACTTAACACTTAGACAATTATATGTAGGCAATCGCAATCAAATTAAGAAGTACATACAAATTGTTGAAGTGTTTAAAATTTTAGCTTTTTATACGCATTTTGAATTGCATCTTGTAAAGATAAAACCAAGATTTCAAAGTTTTTTATATACCACGACATATTATACAAAACATGTAATTTTTTATTTTTATCCAAAAATGACCTGTAAAACTAACTCATCTTGTCAGCCGATTTATCAATTCCAGATAGGTTATGTAATCTTATAAATTACTTTTTTTCTGAAATAAAAATCATAAGAAAAAGTTTTGTTAAAATAATTATTACGTATTACAAAATCTCTTAAAACTAGCAAAAGTACAAAAAAATTTGTGTTATGGTAAAGGCTTTAATGTTATGCGACCACACAGGAGTGTCGGAAATATTAATAACATCTTTTTTCCTTATTTCAATTGACTTTTTCTTTTAAATAAACAGAAAACAAGTTAGAGTCTTATATTCTGCTCCAGAATCGTTGATATTCACCACCAAAAGTTAGAATATTTCCGTCGTGAGCTCTATACGGGATCTATAAAATAATAATTAATCTTTATAAAAACGGACGTCAATATTAAAATTGGTTTCGGCTTAGACTTGGGATGTAACGATACGCCTTTTTGCCGATACGATACCCATATTCAAAAGCAAATATCGGCGATGCCGATACCGATACGAATATTGTATTTAAATTCAAGTTAAAATTAACAAAAATCAGGTAGAGTAATTTTTTTTCAATTCCAAAGATAATAATATTTGAAATTGTTAATATCAATTATAATAAGATTTAAAAAATAAAAGTTCTATATTCGTCTGTAACGAATCATATTTACCATTCACCATTGTATTAAAAATTCCAAATCTTATATAAGGGAGCCTCATACTAGTATGACCAGGTGAAATAATGATCAGATTTGATCCATTTGTTACATTTAGTGCTTCTTATATATAAAAAATATCTGGGTCAAATTTGGTTGTCAAAGTTAACAATAGATTTAGGCGCTATTGTGGAAAAACCATTAAATCGGGAAATTAGACAAGTTAAATTTTATGGTTAACAATTGGTCGTGTTTTTTTCATATCTCTGGCATTTGTGGACCGATCTGGTAAACAATTTCGAACTAATATATAACAACCTAGCCCCAATTATATGGGGAAACCCCATTTCGACAGACAAATCTGTCGGAAGAATGAGCGGGAATCGTTGAATTAACTCCGCTTCTCATATGGAGCCAGAATATATATGTATACTTATATCATAATTGTTGAAAAATACAATGACGAATATAAAATCTTTTGCAGAAATAGTAGATTTCACAAATCCGTTTGAACCAGACCTGCAGTGGAAAAGTAGTCTCTCAGGGGGTTTACCGCGTATTTCGATTCGAAAGAAATAATTTACGAGTTCGATCAATTTGTACTGTGTATTACGATTTTCGTACAATATGTTTCGAATGAACGGAAATTTTTTATACACTATCGAAAACAAAAATCATTTTCGAAACGGCAGCTCTCTTTTACGAACAATAAAAAGCCCTTTCGAAAGTGGAACTCTGTTTTACGAAAACACGAGTCTTTTATGTAAAAAGCGTTAGGAAATTGTTCGAAAGCTATTTGGTTAGTGACAAAGTGAAAGAAAAATATAAAAGTTAAGTTTTTAAATGTTTCATGATAAACAAAAGTGTAAAACAATCAAATTTAATCTTATAATGTTAGATTTGATATAAAAATTGTATACTAATGTTATTGTTGAAATTTTTTTAATATTTGTGGTCTTGAAATTTTCAAGGAATACTTAAAAAAAAAATAAAATGACATATACAAATAAGAAGCATTATAAAGAAATGGTTAACATTTTCTTTAGAATCTTCAAACCACAGGGAAATACAACCTGTTTTTATTAAAAACAACCATTATAATATTTTTCACACATTAAATAATATTTAATATTTCTTTTGTTTTGGGATATTTTCATCCATTTTGGTATTTTAATAGCAGTGCTACCAACTTTTAATCAAATTTCCCATTGGTTTATAAATACGACTCTGTCATCGTTTCGAACGAGTTAAGGCCCAACCATAATGTGCTTAAGTTGGCATCAGCAAATGTGCGAATACATGTAAGTCATATGAGGCAAACCATATTGAACTTAAGGAAACGTTTTTTTAAGTTTTATGAAATTGTCATTTGCTTAAGCAAAGTGCGAAATTGATCGCACATTCCGTACGGAATCAAATGTTTTTTTATTTTGTTTTGGTTTTTTTAATACATTTGAGAGACTTTTTGTAAATTTTTGACCGTAGGTTAAGCTAGGCTATGCATATTATGGTTGGGCCTTTAGGCAGTACGGTTTAACCTTCGAATCGAAAATTGCTTTCGAAAAACTTCACTTTTTGAATCGAAATACGCGGTAGCCTCCCAGGTTCCTCATCATCTCATTTTAAAACTTAAATCTTTCTGTCCCATTTCCCCGTAAGAATGCTGATCTGCGACTCTAGTAATATTACGATATCTAAGGTTCTTTCAATTCTTCTTCATTGACAATTATTAAAAACAAGTAAGAGAAATGTCTTAATAATTTCATACAGTGACCCTCAAAAGGGAATCACTAAAGGAATTGTTAACGGGCAAACCAGTCCACATCTGCAAGGAAATCGGGTGATCACCGGCATAACTCTAGTAAGGATCCCACACAAATGAGAAGGTACGACGTGTATAATAGAAGAAATGAGCACAAATTCATGATTTCTCACTCCTTCAGTAATAGACACCTCACGGTTGTGACAGGTGAAGCTAGGGACAAAACGGTCCTGGCACTAGCATCGGTATACTTACCACACGAGGCTGCCGACCCAGCTAGTGTTAAAGTGATTGCGTTGGTGGTGCACTCAAACAGATGGGGCTCGAGGCTGATACTGGTTTGTGACGTCAATATACACCATACCCAATGAGGAAGTACCGACATCAACAAAAGAGGCGAGTTTATGTTTGATTTTATTATTGCCAGCAATCTTTATATCTTCAATAAAGGGAATACGGCAACGTTCAGTTCTTAGGATAGGGAGGCGGTAATAGGTATAACATTGACAAATCATAGGGACTTAGTAGATGATTGGAGGTGACTTTGGGATTTTCCTTCTCTGACCATAGTCACTGTTCTTTAGTCTAATCTTTGAAAAGTCAAATAGGTGTCCATGTAGGAATCCAATGTGGACGAATTGTGATTCTTTTTCGAGATTAGTGAATCGTAACCTTAGAGTTACACTCGATTGCAGGTCGACTCCGGCCGGTGTGGAGTAATTGTTAGGCACATTCACGAAAATTATGACTAGAAGCTATGAGCTATCTTATCGGCTGAACTTTCGGAACAGCCGCTTTTTTCCATTCTTAATAAAAATAATCTATATATAAATAGGCAGTTAAGAACACATTGGTACTCTGTTTGCCAACCGATTTGAACAAAAAGTACACCATATAAGAGGTATTTAAGTACAGTTGTGCACAATATATATTTCATTAAAATCTGTGGGGTAAAAAGGGTAAAAATAAGTGATCCAAAAAACAAATTTAACGCCCTATTTAACGATTAAGAACATCAACGTTCGCATAGAAAATTATATTTAAAACAAACACAAAATTCTAAAATTTGTTTTTATTTTAAATGTAATTTTCTATGCGAACGTTAACGTTCGAAATCGAGGAACAGGCTGTGATACTTATCGTTGTGCTTTAGAAAATAAGAGGACTTTTTGGTACTAAACGGGTATAACCTGTATTTTACAACTTTTTTTGTCACCCCATTTAAACCAACAAACATAGAAATTAAGATTATACCAAATTCGTAACTTATCTAAAAATATAAATATGAATTTGGTACTTTTCCGAAATTCGAACGTTTTAGGTGTGAAAATCGTACCTATATTTGGCACTTTTTTACAACATATTTTTCTTTACGTATTGACACATTCGTATTAAATTATGGAGTTCCACAACAATATTGAACTTTTTGGTAATTTTATGCGGAGAAAAAATTATCAAAAAGAGGAAATACGGGATATAAATTTATTTTTCTTTTCCGTGCTGCATGTGGTAATTTTTGAATTTTCTATAATATTGCACGTAGAAACATAAAATTATAGGAGTGAATGAGAACCTACAAGAAGAAAAAGTTGGCACTTTTTTACTCTTTAACTGATACTTTTTGAATTTTCATTTAAATTGGACCTAGAAACATAAAATTAAACATGCAGAGTGATTGAGAAACTTTATCTAGAGAAGACTTTTTTGCCCTTTTTGGTTTTTTAACTGGTAATTTCTGATTTTTTTTATATTATTGTAATGTAAGTGGAAGAAAACATATAGACTGGAGGCTGGTCCCTCGCCAAACCGACCCACTAAGATGAATAAAAAACAAATGCTCGAAATTTGTTAATTAGTTTTTACTTATATGTATGATTTCTTCATATTCGCATAAATAATTATGGTCGAATTTCGACCAGTGGGCAAACACTAGTTTATTAAAAATTCAATTTAATGAAATTAAGCCTGATTAAAATATTAAAATTTTTTGTTAAAACCCACAAACAGTTTGATAAAACAACCGCAATACTAATTAGCGGAGTTCAGTGTTTGGTTAAAATGGTCTTGAGAAAGAGCAAATGCAAAATATCATAGCGTTTTTGTTAAGTCCAACAACAAAATACACAGAGTTTCCGTTAGATTTCATAAAAAAGCTACTCAATTTTGCATTTGCTCTGTCGCAAGACCATTTGCACCAAACACTGAACTCCGCTATTGTTAAACAGCTAAGCCACAAGCTCTATGTTTACATTTGTCCTTCAAGTTGTGCTGATAATAAGTTCAACGGGGAAAAGAAAGTAAAAAGAGAAAAAAACCCCAAA
Source organism: Pollenia amentaria (assembly GCA_943735925.1). Classification (NCBI taxonomy): domain Eukaryota; kingdom Metazoa; phylum Arthropoda; class Insecta; order Diptera; family Polleniidae; genus Pollenia; species Pollenia amentaria. The sequence goes on along the minus strand of OX031008.1, from coordinate 47,697,375 downwards.
ATATACTTTGGACTTCAAGAAGAACTCTAGACAAAAAGTATGAAAAACAGAAGTAACGAATAACATGTAATTCAATTATGTAGATAATCATTCACAACAAATTTCGATCTACCAAGTAAAAAAATACCATTTGGTTTAAACATTGATATTGGACTATTGACTGCCAGCCGTCTTCAATAGCGGTGAGTGTTAAGTGGCAAAAATCTCTGAAGAGATAGTGTAGTTACTATCGAAACATGACGCATCAACCCGTCAATTTCAGCGTAAGTCAAGGTTGAGAAATTATCAATAAATTTTAATTCATTTGATGTTGTTAAATTCCTTTTTTCATAAAATAATTTAATGAAAATTAAATTTAATGAACTTTAGCCTGATAAAATATTACAAATTTGGATTAAACCACATAACCAGTTCAATAAAATAGCCACAATATGTAAAATAATATTTAAATATACTAACAAACATTTGTAGAAATATGCTTAAAAAGTTTTTATTTAGGATTCTTGTTTTCATATGTAGTAAGTTTTACTATTTTGATTTTTGCATTAAGCATTCTTCCAAAAAAAAAACTTTTATGGTAACACTGAATGGATCAAAAAGAAAAAAAAAACATAAAAAATTATAAAAAAAAAACTTAATTATGTATTTTTAAAAGGCTAAAAATAAATAAAAATGAATAGCTAACTGTTTTTCAAGCATGTAAATATTTAGTATTTTTATTTTAGGCGCTCATCTTTTCCTTTGCTGAAAATAATGCAAATCCTCTTTTCAGCATATTTTTAAATTTAACAGCTGATTACAAGTTTAGTGAGCAAATTTTTCGTTTGTTTTTACATGCATGCAGCCTACTTCACTGCTTTCAATTTATGTAAATTTTGACAAACAGTGCTCATGTTCTGTAACTACCGCTACGAGAAACTTTTCGATTGAAATGTAAGTAGAGAAACAAAAATGCCATAAATTAAATGAACTGCGTCTGTAACTTTTTTGGCGAGCAATAACTGTCACGTAACAGCCGTACCTAAACAAGGACGGAATGTGGAACGTTTTCTTCCGCGTAGCTTTTAATCTGATATAACATACCGAAAGAAGCGTTGTGCCACAAACAGTAGTGTTAACTTTCGTGTTTACTAAAATCCTCAAAAGGAAATAAGAAATGGAATTAAAACCACTAGTTTGAACTAAAAATAGCTAATTTGGCATTATTTATTATCGACCGAAAAACAGGGTTGATGATGCAACAAAAATAGCAACCCTGCTTATTTTAACGCGCTGCCAAAATTGGATTTTCCAATTGCAAAGCGTTGGCGCCGCACTATTTAGGGATGTTGCATACAAAGTGTATGGGCGTGAGGATTTTTGACAGCTAGGAAACGCGGTCCGTTCTTCTTTTGGTGTGGCTGTAAGGAAATTAATCGCCAATATACTGAAAAAGAGTGTCTGTAAAATTTTTGTGAGAAAGTTCCCGCTTTGAACTGTCAAATATACTCACGAATGAAAACGGAGCAAGAAAAAATTTGAACACTAAAAACTATATTAAGAATGAAAAAGGCAATGAATAATAACACGGAAGAGGTAAGTATTTTGTTCTCGGTAGGTATTTTCATTGTTTAACTATTTTGCTTTTGACATTTTTGAACAATATACAAAGCTATTTTAAAGAACAAACATTAAAGTCGGACTGTACACTTTTTGGTATAGCCGACGGTTGTATTTTCTCCACCGTCGTTGAAAATTTTAGCAAATTTTTGGTCGCCGTCAACGAAATTTTTGTTTGGCGTTCTCAACGTCTGCTATTTCTATATTATGACATTTATAACGTACTCTCTTTTGATAGTTTTCGGCATGAGTTACAGACACTTTTTTCTTAGGATTTCGGATCATAGGATTATGATCTTGGACTTCGGTGTAACACCACCGGTGGAGTTCCCGCATAGTGAAGTTTGGCGTGGATCCAGTGGACTGTTTGAGGGGTGGACACTGACACTGGTACCGGTGTCTATATATTGCTGACATTGACGATAAAAGGTTATTCACCCCTGAATAAGTGTAGGAATGCTTTGAGGGTGGTCATGGTGGCTTTCACAATAAGGCTGTGGTGGGTACCCGGACTCTGCAAGGTGGATGGCAATTAGGGGGCGGACAAACTCGAGAGAGGTAGTTCGAATCTGGACTTAGATGTAAGGGACATTACCCCCTGTCACTATTATGTCACTACCATGAGGTGATACGGGAAAAAATTCGTGATGCCGTTAACCGCTACTGGAGGGATAGAACGGATTGCAGGGTGTCGAGGGCGTTATGGCCCGGATTGGATGAAGGAGAAACTAGGGTTCTATTAGAATTGGGTAGGAGTTGTCTCTCGGCCCTTATAGGGTTCTTCATGGGGCATTTTTTTGTTAGGGCTTTTACGAGGAAATGGGACAATGCCATACTAGACATCTGAAGACTGTGCGGGAAGCCTTGTCCTACGTAGTAGCTTTCTATCTGTTTACTAACTGACTTAAACCTGTCAACTAGTTTCTTCTTTTCTCCTCTTTTTCTTCTTCCTTTATACTGAAGGGATTCACAGTGGACCGCATTGGTCTCCGAGTGGAGATGCGCTCTTGGACACATAACCCTTCTTAGCCGAACCTAACCTTTCGAGAGTCGATGGACTATTTTGTTTCACATCTTTTCGATGCGAGAAGTTCTGACCAAAGTTACAGAACATGAGTACAGTATATGTAATAGACTATCAAGTACGTGTGGCTACAGTGTAAGTTAAAAAATAGTATGAAAAATTTTTCAGGAAAAGTAAAGGGATTTATAAAAAATGTAAATCTTAAATTAAACTTACCTAAATACAAACTTACTTCTAGTTGCACTATCAATGTAATAACAAAGTTCAGCCAACTGATTCTTGAAGAGGGGACAAAAAAAGATATACGTGTATCGGCGTTTTAAGAGTTTACATCTGAACCTCATTTTACGGCCTATTTCAAGATGCACCCTTGTGTAGTAAAAAAACGTAGGAAGTCGTGTTATAATTACTTAGGTTTTTGGTATATACACGCAAAGAAAAACATGGTTGTGGTAAACTTATTCTTAGAGCAACATATTACGATAAGATTCATGATTGTAGTCAACATATTACGATTATTATTGAATAATATTATGACTCAATAATAATGTTACTATGATTATGATGTTAATCATAGTAATATGTAGATCAAATCTAAAACCGAAAAATATTTGTAATATATATTTTTGCTTATTTACTTACTGGCAACCTTAACGTAAAACTGTTACAGATATTTCACATCATAATATGATGCAACCTTAAGCATAATATTTCTAACCTATTTTTGTCGTAGGTCGCAATTATTTATTAATTATTTTATAGAATTTTCACACTTTTTCTCTAAAATAACACAGAACAGTGGTCAATATTTTTGCACCATTTTCAAACAATATCAAAATTTTTTTAGCATTGATATTTTATTTTGTGACACTTTACAATTTTTATTAATGTACCTACAATTTCTTAAAACTTGGTTTTTTTATAAATAACAAATAATTCGATATGCATATGTAAAACAAACGACACAGCTGATGCTAAATTATTTTACAAATGGCGATAACAAAATATTATTAGAGTAAAGATATTTTGTTTGCATCTTAAACATATTATGGCTATTTAATATCATTAAATGATTGTGAGGAATATAATATGTTTTCAAAGATATCATTATTTAGTTGTTATAAAAATAATTATTTTTCAGTGAACCATACTTAAATTTATAATTGCGATAAACATTGACATGTTTACAGTAGCTATAATATTGTTGATATTAAATGAAAATAACAATATTTTGTGTACGACAACAATTTATTGTTACGATAAACATAGTGTAGTTGCCGTAATCATGCCGAACCATATTTTTTCACTGCGAGTAGTGGCTTCAGAAGTTTTATTCAGAACATCACCAGCAAACATTTTGTTGGTATGCATTAACCAACTAACTCTTCTGGAAATGGCCTTTTTTGTAATTTTGTTGTAATAAAGCAAAAAATCACACTGATAACAAGAATGTATGTAGTTGAAATATTCTGAGAATATATTTGTCATGAAATACTTCTGTAGGTCTCCCAACACACTTAAGTCGAAAATTCAGCCAGCATGGCGATAAAATAACGCAGGAAAATTTTGTTATAACAAAACCAAAACTGAAAGAAGCAAATTTATTTATTTGTTTTATTTATTTATTTTATACATATATTTATTTATTTAATTTTTTGGCATTTATATACAACAGGACTTAAACTCTTTTAATTGCAGTACAGGATTAACAATTCGTAGCAATTTCATATGCGTCACACAATAAAAGATTTTAACATTAAACATAAAAATAAAAGAATTAAATAAATAAAGACAATTTTTAAAGATCATTGTTCATACGATGTTAAACATAATGACATTAAAAGGCATTTTTAAATACAAGAGATAACACATTTTCAAGGACGGGATTAAAAATATGGAATACATTTTCTAAACTGCGTTGCGTTACTAGTATATTGAACAAATGTTGGTTGTGTGTTCCAAAGACGAATACTGTGAACAAAAAACTGCCATACCAACTTCTTGAATATTATCGGTATCAGGTTATTTCTTCTTGACTGCGTAAAAGAAACACGTTTAAATAGATACGTCGGCAAAAAAATTATGCAAAAAAATTAAACATAGAATATTTAAAATGTCGGAAGAACGCAAGCCATTGAGTTTAGTTTAATAGGGTGTAACATGAGAGAAACGTCCTAAGTTGCAGATATATCTCAAAATGACGTTATATGTAGATGTTAATGGTGCTTTTTTGTTCTTAAAATTAAAAACAAAAGTAAAATATATTCTACCGTTATACTGTACATAAGGTTTGACGCTTTAAAAACGCAGTCTACATTCAAAGTAAAATTTGACTGATTAAATAAATAAAAATTTTGTAATATAGAAAATAGAAAATTTGAAATGATTTAGAAAATGTCTAATTGTTCAAAAAAATACGACATGTTATGTTACGTCTGCGACAAACATATTATACCGGAAGATTAGAGTAAATTTATTCAATAGCAAAGTAGAAAAAAATCTATAAAATGTATTAAGTATTGCTGTCAAAATTGTTACAATGTAATACTTTGTTTTAAAGGTAAATCAATTTTTGTTCTTATATACTTCTTAACGCGGTAGATGTACTTTTGAATTTCTGCTTAAGGGCAACAAAATTCAATGCAATTTGGTATTCCCATGCGGTGGCTAGACCCAGAAGATGCAGGTGAGCATGTTGACTCCACCTGCTGCATTTGTCAAAATAGTGCCGTACTTAAATTAAAAAGATATAATTAACCTTTAAGCTACCCTTTAAGTTTTGGCTTATTTCTGGTATTAAAGTTGCATTTTGGACTTAAGTGTGTTTTGAGACCTATAGTGTAATTTCATGATAAATATTTTCGCAGAATATTGCAACTACATACATCCCTGTTGGAAATGTGATTTTTCTCTTTTTTTCAAAAAATTTCCAAAAAAACCCATTTTTAGAAAAAGAAGGTTAATGTATGTATACCAAAAAAAAGTTGCTTGTAAAGACACTATATACCAAAATCACACGATTTTCCACGTTTTTTACTACACAAGGGTGCAACTTTAAATAGGCCGTAAAATGAGATTCAGATGTAAGCTTTTAAGACGCCGATACACGTATATCTTTTTTAAACCTCTCTGCAAGAATAAGTCTGCGTTCATACGGCTCATGTTTTATTGACATGATTGCTACTTTATAGGTGAACTTTTCCAAATTATAAAGAAGTTATTCCAGCATCTCAAGATAAGCATATGATTATTGAAAGTAAAAAACTTTCAGACGTTATAGATCGAGTTTCCGTTGTTGTATCTGATAAAGTAAAATCTATCAAATTCGAGGTGAGGGGAAAAGAAACAAGTACACATATGCATGTACTGTCAGTACGCTTTTCTTTCTCATTCGCTTTTTTTCTTCTTTCTTATTCGTTTTTAAAATCTATACAAAAAAAAAACATGTCGTCAACATGACATGAATCATTTGAACACCAATTCATGTGCAAAGAAGAAAAAGAAAGAATCATGCCAATAAGAGCCGTATGAACGCAGACTTAGTTGGCTGAAAATTTTTATTTTGAAAAAAAAATTAATTTTGTTGTACAGTGTTATTGAAAAAACATTTTTTTTTTTTTACATTTTATTTAAAGTAAGATATATCTATATTATCAAGGAAAACATAACTTAACACTTAGGCAATTATATGTAGGTTATCTCAATCAAATTAGGAAGTACATACAAATTGTTGAAGTGTTTAAAATTTTAGCTTTTTATACGCATTTTGAATTGCAACTTGAAAAGATAAAACCAAGATTTCAAAATTTTTTAAATACCACGACATATTATACAAAACATGTAATTTTTTATTTTTATCCAAAAATGACCTGTAAAACTCACTCATCTTGTCAGCCGATATATCAATTCCAGATAGGTTATGTAATCTTATAAATTCTTGTTTTTCCTGAAATGAAAATCATAGCAAAAAATTTTGTTAAAATAATTATTACGTATTACAAAATCTCATAAAACTAGCAAAGGTACAAGAAAATTTGTGTTATGGTAAAGGCTTTAATGTTATGCGACCACACAAGAGTGTCGGAAATATTAATAACATAATTTTTTCTTATTTCAGTTGACTTTTTCTTTTAAATAAACAGAAAACAAGTTAGAGTCTTATATTCTGCACCAGAATCGTTGATACCCTCCACCAAAAGTTAGAATATTTCCGTCGTGAGCTCTATACGGGATCTATAAAATAATAATTAATCTTTATAAAAACGGACGTCAATATTAAAATTGGTTTCGGCTTAGACTTGGGATGTAACGATACGCCTTTTTGCCGATACGATACCCATATTCAAAAGCAAATATCGGCGATGCCGATACCGATACGAATATTGTATTTAAATTCAAGTTAAAATTAACAAAAATCAAGTAGAGTAATTTTTTACAATTCCAAAGATAATAATATTTGAAATTGTTAATATCAATTATAATAAGATTTAAAAAATAAAAGTTCTATATTCGTCTGTGACGAATCATATTTACCATTCACCATTGTATTAAAAATTCCAAATCTTATATAAGGGAGCCTTATACTAGTATGACCAGGTGAAATAATGATCAGATTTGATCCATTTGTTATATTTAGTGCTTCTTATATATAAAAAATATCTGGGTCAAATTTGGTTGTCAAAGTTAACAATAGATTTAGGCGCTATTGTGGCAAAACCATTAAATCGGGAAATTAGCACCGTCAGCCTGTAGGCTTGTCTATTCATTTTTATATAATAGGCAACAATTTGTACAAATGGATGGTAGAAGATCTGGAACAATGTTTATAAATAGGGGTGTACCTCAAGGCTCCATTTTGGGGCCGTTATTTTTCACAATGTATATCAATGATTTAGTGAATGTCTTATCATGCTGCCAGGCTAATATATATGCAGATGATGTACACATAATTTCCTTTCTTGAAAATGGCATGGCGGTAGAAGAATACCTAAATTCTATAAACGGAGATATAATGAGTATTTCGCAATGGTCAATGGAAAACAAAATGAATCTGAACCCATTAAAAACGTGTGCCATGATGTTTGGTAACATTCACTTAAATGGGATGAATCTCTTGATGGATAACACTGTTATTGAGTTTGTATCAAACCACAGGGTGTTTGGAATTAGCTTAGATGATAAGCTTACTTTTATTTTTCAAACAGCTAAAGTCTTATCAAGAACGTGTTTTTCTTTGAAACGTTTATATAGTGTAGGTTTTCATTTTCCGTTAAAAATACGGAAATTGATAGCAAAATCATTATTGATGCCGAGCATTTTGTATGGATTAGAGATTTATTCGAGTGGAAGTTCTGGAAATTTTGAGAAAATAAGGAAGTGTTTTCATCGTATTATAAGGTTTGTTTACGGTTTAAATGTGAGAACTCCCATTACTTCATTTGTAGTTGATTTCTTAGGCATGAGCTTTGACAGCTTTGTTAAATTGCGATTACTCTTGTTCTTCTTTAACCTTTATGTCAACAGCAGAAAAGTTATACTTACGTCAACAGTATGCATACCCGGGTATGCAAGCGCATTTTATATGGGAATTCACATGTTTTGTTGTTTTTTTGTTTTATTTGTATTTTTTTTTTGTGTTTCTCCCACTTTGATTTGTTTTAGTGCAGGAATGCTAAAAATAGCGGTAGTTTTAGCAGACTTATAAAACCCTATATATTATGAAATAAACTTGCAATATTACTTTATTTTAATTTTTTCATATACATACCCGGGTATGGTAGGGATGAAAAAAAGCCGATGTACATGGTCTGGTTTGTCCAATTTTGTTCAAACCTTAGAATTAGTTAGAAAACACTTCTAGTGGGTATATCATGAAATTTAAAAGCGATATGAAAGCCACTTTCAGAGATACAGCGTTATTAATATTCAAAACATACCCGGGTATGCAGTTGTTGACGTAAGGGATAGGAATTAAAAAATGACCACATCCATGGTCTGCTTAGTCCAATTTTATTCAAACATCAGAATATGTTAGAAAACACTGCAAGTGAGGATATCATGAAATTTCAGAGCGATATAAAAGTCACTTTCAGACATACAGCGTTTTTAAAATTCAAAACATACCCAGGTATGTAGCTGTTGACATAAAGGTTAAAATAATGAAATATGGTGAGCCTGAATACCTTATGAGACTTTTCGCGTTTTCCCATTCTTCCAGAACTGCAGCTTTAATAAGTCCAAGAATAAATACACTCTTTATGCACAGATCATTTGTTGTCAGAATTTGTAGGTTGTGGAACACCATAATACCGTATGATGAGAGAAATTTCTCAGTAAGTTTGACAAAATTTAAGAATATTATTTTGAAAAATATTTAAAATAATGCGCTATAATTGTTACTGACTATTTGCTGATATTATTTAGAATAAACATTAGGTGCATTTAAGGTAAAGGTAAAATAAGGTAAAATGTAATAGGTATAAGAACTAAATAATCTAAGTTAAGATTTAATTTTCTTACTCGAGTTTTTAATATGTAATCGTTTTTGGCCTATGTAGGCTTTTTGATTATTAATGAATAAATGAAAATAAAATAAAATAAAATAAAATAAATAAAATAAATCTTATGGTTAACAATTGGTCGTGTTTTTTTCATATCTCTGGCATTTATGGACCGATCTGGTAAACAATTTCGAACTAATATATAACAACCTAGCCCCAATTATATGGGGAAACCCCATTGCGACAGACAAATCTGTCGGAAGAATGAGCGGGCATCGGTGAATTAACTCCGCTTCTCATATGGAGCCAGAATATATATTGTTACGTTACTGCCTGTTCAATAACGTTTTTGGTTTATTTCCTTTATAATAAACCTCTTGAGTTCTTTTATTGCAACTTTAATAAAATAAATAAAACACTTTACTTTATAGCTGTACTATAAACTATTCACGCCACTTTATTTAGAACTTAGTCAATTTTACCACTTATAATTATGATGTACACACTTAAATAATTGTACTAATACTGAATCTCGATGTCAACCTGCGCGAGTATTTATACTCTGTTCGCTGACATCTAGATGTCTCTAGAGCATTCGACTCGTCGAAATGTCTGTAACATTTTCGACATTTCTGGGGGAATCGAGATTTTATTATCTTACAGCTAATATCATTATGCATTAACACTGTGGCTGAATTTAAATTGATTTATACATCAATAAACTAAAGCATACTTTATGGGTTAAAAATAATTAAAATTAGTTATCTATAACAATCATTTGTACTAGAAAACTCTGTACAGTGGGTTTACATTAGAAATATGCGAAACTAAATCTATAACATTTTAAACTAATAAAATTACTAATAAGCTAAACTTATTCTTAACTAAAGTTACTTTCGTAACACTGCCCCCCACTTAAGCCTGTTCGTCCCTAAGAGGCTCAGGATCACCTCTTCATAAGGGGCTAATCGTTCCAAATGAACAACTTTCATTTTTGCCCTTGGACTTTTGTGTTTCTGTATTCGATATACAACGTCATTTAATTTCTTTATCACCTTATATGGACCATCCCAATGTGTCTGTAGTTTGGGAGATAATCCTTTCTTTCGTTGGGGATTAAAAAGCAAAACCAACTGGCCCTCCTTATATCCTTCCGAATTTGCCGCTCGATCGTACCTAGCTTTCATCTTGTCACTAGACAGCTTAATACGGTTTCGTACAAATTCATGAAGCTCATTAAGATTTTCTTGTTCTTGTAAGGTGAAGCCTTCATTGTTTTCACCCGTTGGTATAGGCTTAACGCCAAACTCTAGATCTCCTGGTAGTCTGAGCTCTGTTCCAAATACAATTTTGGCGGGTGTACGAGAGGTGGAGTCGTGAACCGCTGATCTATACGCTAACAGGAATTTTGAAATGTGCTCATCCCAGTCTTTTTGTTGTGTGCTAACTACTTTTCGCAAATGTTCCTCTAATGTACGGTTAAATCTTTCAACCATGCCGTCAGATTGCGGATGCAATGGGGTTGTTCTTGTTTTCTTTATTCCGTACAATTCACACATTTCTTTAAATATAGCAGATTCAAAATTTCTGCCCTGGTCAGAATGCAATTCCAATGGAACGCCATAGCGGCACACCCAATTGTTCACAAAGACGTCTACAACCGTCCTAGCTTCTTGGTTTGGGATGGCATATACCTCCGGCCATTTACTTTTTTTTTTTTTTTTTTTGTTTATTTATTTAGCATTTTTTTTTGCTATTAAAATTATACAATACATTTTATAATATTACATCTATGGATTTAATACATTAGAAATTTTGTTTGACATAGGTTATTACATTACGTTTGAATGCATACAAATTATTTTCATTTTTTAATTCATCTGGAATTCCATTGAATAGTATAAGACCTTTGTGGAATAAGATATTTTGTTGAAAATTTGTTCTACTAAAATTAAGTCTAAAATCGTTCACATTTCGCAAAAAGTAGGGTTGTACATTAGCTACACAAGTCAGCTGCTTGCGCATATATTCCGGTAACATTCCATTTTTTATTTTAAATATAAAAATTAAGACGTTCATAACAAGCCTTTGATTGACCGAAAGCCATTGTAATTGTCTTAACATTTCATTGATATGGGTTAATCTATGGCAACGTAAAATACATCTCATACCCTTATTTTGCAGCTTCTGAAGTCTTTGCTTCATTTGTTGTGCACCAAGAAACAACAATGTTGAACAATATTCAAAATGAGGTTTTATGGTTGTGTTGTATATTCTTATGGATGTAGTTACGGATACTTTATTGCGTATTCTTCTCAAAAGGGAAATTTTTTTAGAAATTTTTTTGCAAATATAGTCAAAATGTGCATCAAATCAAATTTAAGGTATTTATCAATAATGACTCCAAGATATTTTATTTCTTCAACTTGCTCTATTTGTGTACCTCCAATAATAACTGCTTCCTCGGTATTTCCATTTATCATCATCGATTTCGTTTTATTTATATTAAGCTTTAACTTATTCATCTTTATATAATTTTCAACTACCAATAGTTCCAAATTTAGGCTACGAACACTTTCTTCTGGATTATTTCCGCTAATATATATGAGAGCATCATCCGCAAACATACAAACTTTTGCTTTTTTTAAACACTTTTCCAAATCGTTAATATATATAAGAAACAGTAGTGTCCCCAACACGGCCCCCTGTGGGACTCCAATGTTTACATTACTAATAGATGATACGAATTCTCCGCATTTAGTTCTTTGGGTTCTATTTTCCAAATAGCTTTTAAACCACTTCAATTCCAGATTTTTTACTCCATATTTTTGTAACTTTATCAACAATATCTCCCTATTGATTGTTTCAAACGCTCTTTTTAAGTCCAAAAAAACAGCTATTACGCATTTTTTATTTTCTACCTCAGTTTTCCATTGTGTTACTACAAGATTAAGCAGAGATTCGCAACAATGATGATGTCTAAATCCAGATTGGGTTTCGTTCAGTAAATTGTTAATCTCGAAATATTGATTTAGTTGACTATGCACTACTTTTTCCAATTTTTGCTATTTTTTACTTTTTGAATCGGTATTACACAGGATTCCTTTAAACACTCTGGAAACGTTCCTGAATCTAGTGATGAAACAATTAGTCAATGCAAATGTGGCCCAATAATATCAAAGTTATCCAGTAACATCTTAACTGTAAAAAATTTGTGATCTTTTTTATTATTCATTGTTTTCATCAGCTTTTTTAATATATTCATATCAATTATAGTAAATTTAAAGTTTAAACATGGATTTTCATCTATAATATTTTCATAGTTAACGAAGGGTATGCCATCAGCAATTTGTATGACACTGGTTACAAAAAATAAATTTAATTCATTCGCAATTTGTTGTTCATCGGATATACTTTTTCCATTCAATTGTATTTCTTGGATTTTTGAAGTATCCTTTCTGAGTACAAGAGATTTAATAGCTTTCCACATGCTTTTTTGATCCAGATAATTATTAATTTTATTGTTAATGAAATTATTTTTTGCCTTTGAAAGTTCTGATCTATATTTATTTCTAAAGAATTTATAATGGTTCCAATGCGTTTCGCCGTTAAACCAAACAGCTGTTTGATACAAATATATCTTCGTTTCTTTCATATTTCTTAAGTTGCTATTAAACCATTGGTTTTGGATATGACTTTTTATTCTTTTGGTGGTTATCATTGGAGCTAGTGCAATATTTAAGCTATTAATCAACACATCCGCTAGTTCGTTGCAATTATTTTTAGAATAAGCCGTATTAAGTTCTCCACTAATTAGATTATTGCGAAAATTTTGATTGTTAAAGTGTAAAGTCTTTACCATCCTTCTATCATCTGACTCTACTTTTTTATTTGTATGTATCATAATTTCTATGGATTCATGATCACTTATTTCCATTTGGAAATTTGTTTTTGCGGTAATGTCTACAATATTGGTTACGACATAATCAATCAAAGTAGCTGTAGTGCTAGTGATTCGTGTAGGTTGTGCCACAATTTGTTTTAAATAATTTTCATTTATTATTTCTTCTAATCTTTTTTATGTAAATCATTGTCATACCAATTGATATTGAAATCGCCAATTATTAAATAATGGTCACTTGATTCTATTTTTTCAGTTTCTTCTTCAAAAAAATTTAAAAACTCCCTTTCAGGTGATTTTTGTTTGTCCGGTGATCTGTAAACGCCAATCATGTAATATTTTAGATTTTTATTTTCAATTTCTACTTTTAACCACCAAATCATTCTGTCGATTGCAATAGATTCAACCAACTTAAATTTCCAATTATTTCTTATATAAAAACAAACACCTCCTGTATGCGTTGATGAACTGTTACATCTCAAAACATTATAATTCTTTAGCACTATTTCTCCATCATCAATATCATTTGTTAAATGTGTTTTCGACAGACAAATAAAATCGTAGTTTTCAACCAAACATAAAACTTCCACTTGATTAAAATTTTTTCGCAGACCTCCAACGTTTAAGTATAAACCTTTAATTGAACTTAATTGCTAATAACCAACCCGCTCCGCCTCCAATTTATTTTTCCGCTGCAAAATACGACATTCGCTATTTCTGCTATCATGATTAATATCTATATCCTTCAAATTTAGTCTTTCTTTTGCGTTCACACAGTTAATACATCTCAAAACATCATTTCTGCATTCCTTGTAAGAGTGACCAATTTCACTACATTTAGCACAAACTTGGACTTCGCTTTTACAGTGTTTACTTGTATGGTTGAAACCCCAACACTTGAAACATCTTAATACATGACAACTCTCATAAACCGGACACCTGTCCCACTCAATATTTAATTTGGTCTTTCTTTTAATCTGTTCAAAACCATCCCCATCCGTTTCAATTATGGCATTAAAAATATTAGGACTTTTAGGCGATCTATATACTTTTACACAATCTAAATGTTTACACTGAATTTCATTTTGATTTCTAATTGCCTCAACAATAGTATATTTTCCAATTATTCTTGAATGCCCACAATCAAAATTTTAGGGTTTTTCATTTTTGGTAGTTGTATATCATACTCATTACCCGTCTTTTCTTTTATTTCTTTTGACAATATATTTCTTTCCTCAGTATTTTGACATTTTATAGCTACAACTCCATCATTTCTCTTAGTTAATCCATTAACATGTACACTTATAGATGAAGGTTTAATTTTCTCTTTAATATCTTTTTCCGTTACAATACTCTCTTGTTTATTTTTAGGCCTCAGAATTACTGGCATATTTGTTGTTTTCTTCAATTGGTTTGCATAGGTTTCTTTATTTATTAGTGCATTTTTTACTTTCAACTCGTTAACAATTTCGGTCTTTTCTTCTTCTACACGTTCTTTTATAAACTCGCTAGTTTTTTTTGCTTCAGAAATAATTTTATTTTCATTTTCTTTAACAAATGAAATTAAATACTTATAATTTTCATTGGCCATCTTCAAATAATCGATACACATATCGCAAAAGAATTTTATTTTTTTGTGTTTTAGCATCTGATCACAATCGTGTGCTGAAAGACCGATACATTTTTTATGAAAAAATTTTCCACAAAATCCACTGCACTGAATTGTCCCATCTCGTGAGCTATGATTACACACACTGCAGCTTAAATCCATGATCCGCATTCAACATCATATGCCACTCGATCCAAAATAATATAAAGAATGATTTTTCAGTATAATTATTTGTTTTTTTTTTTTTTTATGTAAAAAATCCACTTTTATTATGAGCTTAGAAAAACACGTCTGATCGCTATCGCTACTCGTTAACTTAAGTAATCAATGACTACTAGCACATATTTGTTGCCGGCATTACTAACAGGAAAAGGCCCAGCTATATCCTGGTATGAATGGTACTGTTGTAGCGGCCCACGACTTCTTCTTACTGGACCTTTGGCCATGCATTGTGCGCAATTGGTTATCCATTCAGTTACGGCTTGTTGACAGCCAACCCAACCGTGCTGAACCGTTGTTTTAATTTTTCTAAGGTCTTTGTCACACCAAGATGACCACCACTTGGACCGTTATGAAATTCCCTCAGAACTTCTTTTACTTTCACTGACGGCACTACTATAAGGTTTTTAACTGATTTTCCATCGGTGCTTTCCCACGTACGGTATAAGCAGCCATTTACTTCTTGAAGGCTGTTCCACAGAGCCCAGTATGCTTTCATCAATGGACTTTCTGGCGTAATTTCGTTTCGAGTGGGTCTTCTGCCCTCTTCCTTGGCTTTCAGAATTTTTGCTAAAATTGGGTCATTTTTCAGCGCCATTGACCAGTCTTCATGGGACTCTATCTGCAATAGACGAACATCACAGAAGTTTTCTTTTCCTTCAGCCCTTACACAATGCTTGCATTCCAGCTTACAGGGTCGCCTAGACAGAGCATCCGCATTGCCATGTTTTCCACCTTTTCTATGTTCAATGGTAAAATCGTTGCTTTGAAGGCGCTTAATCCAACGCGCTATCTGGCCTTCCTGATTTTTGAATTGTAGCAACCACCTGAGTGCAGAATGGTCTGTTCTTAAATCAAAATGTTGACCATACAAGTATTTGTGGAAATGCTTTATGCACTCTAGTACTGCCAGAAGTTCTCGCCAAGTTACGCAGTAATTTCTCTCAGGCTTCGAAAATATTCGACAGTAATAGCCTACAACTTTCTCTACACCATTGACCACTTGGGACAGCACACCTCCGATTCCAAATCCGCTTGCATCGGTAGCCAGTACAAATTTCTTTCCCGCGATTGGGTAAGCCACAATTGGTGCTGTGCACAATAATTCTTTAAGCTTCTGAAATGCTTGTTCCTGTGCTTCACCCCAGTTATATGCCTGCGCCTTTTTGGTCAATTCATGAAAACTGGCAGCAATATTGGCAAAATTCGGTACAAAACGCCTGTAGTATCTACATAAGCCTAGAAAACGGCGTAACTCATGTAGATTTTGAGGGCGATGCCACTCCACGACTGCTCGTATTTTCTCTTCGTCTGTTGAAATGCCGTCAGATGTTACACCATGCCCTAGGTATTTTACTTCCTTCTGGAACAGTGAGCATTTCTTAACACTTAACTTGAGTCCGGCTGTAGATATACGTTTTAACACCTCTTCGAGATTTTTCAGGTGCTCATCAAATGTTTTTCCTATGACAATTATGTCATCAAGGTGCACCAAACATGTCTTTCGGTGGAGACCTTTCAACACCTGTTCCATCAAACGCTCGAATGTAGCTGGAGCATTACAGAGCCCAAATAGCATTACAATAAACTGCCATAAGCCATCACTTGCACTAAAAGCAGTTTTCTCTTTATCCTTGCCTGCGATTACTACTTGCCAATAACTTGTTTGGTATTTTGTTTAAGCTTTGATATCGTTGCAAAAGACTTTTTGAGTGTTTGAAGGTAGTTCTCATTCCCTCTGTAGTCTTGTTTGCTGATAGCTTTGGCTTTTCTAAAATTATTTAGGAGAACGTTTCCTGATGATCTGGCCTAAGCAACCAGTGAAATGCGCATAGGAAGAGCTTATCCTCCAACAATAAATTTCAGTATTTTTTATCAATTCATAAAAAAAGGGAATTAAGCACAACAAACAAAATATTTTAATAAATAATAGTATTCCCAAAAACAACTTTGATAAAAAAATTTTGCAAGTGCACGTGCATAAAAAATTTAACTGCCAAATTGTTTTTATTTTGATTTCTTGCGAAAACAATAAAAGCACTTTGTTTTTGTTTTTAATATGTTTTTTCTTTACCCACTTACAACTACAATTAATGTTGGGAGAATTTCAAATAATTGTAGTGGGAAATGTAAGAAAAGATAAAAAACTCATCACTGATTTATTGTTTGGTATTTTGTTTAAGCTTTGATATCGTTGCAAAAAAGACTTTTTGAGTGTTTGTAGATAATTCTCATTCCCTCTTTAGTCTTGTTTGCTGATAGCTTTGGCTTTTCTAAAATTATTTAGAGAACGTTTCCTGGTGATCTGGCCTAAGCAACCAGTAAAATGCGCATCCTCCAACAATAAATTACAGTATTTTTTATCTAATTATAAAAAAGGAAATTAAGCACAACAAACAAAATCTTTTAATAAATAATAGTATTCCCAAAAACAACTTTGATAATAAATTATTTTTCTGGTTTTTGTATTTTTCGACCAAACTTTACCGAACTCTACCGAGAACTTCGTAAAAAAAATATTCTTCTACCTTTTTTCTATTTACCCATCTCCCGTTGTGAAAAAAGTTGAACAGTAACTTACGTCAAAAGTAATAATCAGAGATGGATGAACTAAAAAGTTAACCCAGTCGCTATCGTAACAGGCTCGCAAACATCGATACAACATGGTATGGAACGTGGGCGCAAAAACAAAAACGAAAAATACAGACATTGCCGGGTGAAGTTACATAGTAACACGGAGTCATGAAAAATAAGCGGCAATTCTCCAAAAACATATATGAAAACAAAGCAGAGGTATCCTATATTCACGTGTGGCTTCGACCCACTCATGCTAGCCGGAATCTACACAAATGGTTAGAAATACGACACCTGAGATAAGAAACCGATCATTCCACTATATATCATCGCCGTCTACCTCAGAAGAAAATCTAAGTCGAAAACAGATCCTAACCATGAAAAATGCCTATACTTTTGCCATTCAAACTCCCCACCTCATATAAAGAATTTCCAAGGGCTTTCAAAACTGTACACCTCACATAAGATGATGCTAACTAAGAATTACAATTCCTTGCTTTGTTGCTAAGCTTTAAAATTTCTTTTATACACAACTTGCCCCTCCTTAAAGTTTACTTCCCTGGCGCGCAGGTTGTAGTTCCTTGACGATCGTTCATGAGCCTTTCCGAAATTCCTGTAGACCTTATCACGAATCAGATGTAACTTGTCTGAGAAATTCTGATGTTCTATGTCGGTATCCTTAATGGATCCGAGTTTCCTAATTACATGGTATGAGCTACCATGCTGTGCCATGTTCATTCCAAAAACAGTATAATAGGGTGCCATTCCGATTGCACTGTGAAAAGTACTCCTTAAAGCAAATTCAATATCACTAATGTCGATGCCATTTCCGTTGGTCTTCATCAATAAACGACCTGATCATTTGCAAAACCAATCGGCTGACCCTTTCAGCTGCATTTGATTGGGGGTGCATACCGCGTAGTTCGAATACACCTAATTCCATACTTCCCGCAAAAAGATTCAAAAATATTGGATTAAAACTGCTGCCTATTGTCAGAATTAATAAACTCAGGCACACCAATTACATAAAACACACGTTTCTCAAAAAACTTAACAACATTATTTGCAGTAGCAGATCTCATTTGTTCGAGCAATACAAATTTGCTAAAATGGTCTAAGCAGACGAACAGGAACGTATTTCCGTCTTTCGTTCGTGGGTATTGACCCATAAAATCAATATAAAGTCTTTGAAAGGTCTTTCCCTTATCCATTGGCTGCCCATTACTGGTCTTCTTAACTCATTAGTGGTCTTGTTCACGTTGCAAACTTCACATTAGCCATAGTGTGGACATCACTTACCATACCAGGCCAGTAATACTTCTCCCTTAGCCGATATAGAGTTTTAGAACCCAGATTTTTCAAGCATTTTCCTCGTCGATAAGACCACCAGTCTCGAATTTTATACGCTTATATATATAATTATCCGATACACACAAGTCGGGAAATTTCTCTTTCTAACTTAAAATATTATCCGGAAGCTTTAGGTATTCTCCGGACTCGAAAAAAGGGCCCGACAAATCTACGTCTAAGAATCGACTGTTCTCTTAAATTTCTTCCATGTATGTCCGAGAGAGAGTATCAGGTACAATATTCTGTGAGCCTTTCCGGTGTTGGATATCAAAATCGAAGCCTTGAAGCTTAAGGCTCTATCTAGCAAGGCGACCAGAAAGCTCCTTCTGGCTCATGAGCCACTTCAAACTGGAATGATTATTGATAATGGTAAACGGAAGTCCCTCGATGTATGGCCGGAATCGCTTGACACTTAGCACTGCTGCATAGCACTCTAGTTCCGTGACGCTAAAGTTTCGCTGAGCTTTATTAAGCTTAGCGGACATATAGGCTATATGATGCTCATTATGCTCAACATCGACCTGAAACTACACCCCACCAACACCCTGCGTAGAAGCATCGCATTTGATTAAAAATCTTCGCTTAAAATCGGGGTTAACGAGTAAAGGGGCATGAGCAAGACATTCCTTTAACAGCTCAAAAGACGCTAAAGATTCCTTAAACATTGTAAATCTTCGAATATTCTCCTTTGTAAGACAATCGTGAAGCGGTCAAGCCAAAGTAGCATAGTCCCAAATAAAGCGGCGATACCATCCACACATTCCCAAGAATCGCCTAAGTTGCCTAGGAGTTTTCGGAATCGGAAACTGTTTTATAGCCTCCACTTTAGCATCATCTGTACAAATACACCCATTAACAACAACAAAACCTAAATACCGAACTTCCCTATAACAAAATTTAGTCTTCCCAATGTTGATTGTAAGACCCGCAAAACCCAAACGTGCAGCGACATACTCCAGTAGACAGATATGGTCCGAAAAGTTGGCAGAAACCACTAGAAGATCATCGAAATAAGCAAAGACGTTTTCCCGCAAGGCAGCGGGAACAACCTTGTCCATTAGCCTGCACATTCTCTGGGCGGCATTGCAGAGTCCAAACGGCATTACGGTATACTGGTGTAATGGATGCCCACGCATCCTTTAAATCTATGGCAGATATATATTTCGTTTCCTGAACCTACTTAAAATCCATTCTATGTGGGGAAGCGGATAAGCGTCCTTAATTGTCCGCGCATTAATTTTTCGGGCATCAAGACAAAACCTATTTATATCGCCTTTTCTAACCAGTGTAACCGGTGAACTCCAACTACTATTACTAGGCTCTATAACACCTAAAGAGAGCATGCGGTCCAATTCTTTATAAAGCAACTCCTGAATAGTGCCTGTTTTATGGGAATATCCAAATTTGTTTAAAAATTTTTGCAAGTGCACGTGCATAAAAAATTGAACTGGCTAATTGTATTTATTTTGATTTTTTGCGAAAACAATAAAAGCACTTTGTTTTTGTTTTTAATATGTTTTTTCTTTACCCACTTACAACTACAATTAATGTTGGGAGAATTCCAAATAATTGTAGTGGGAAATGTAAGAAAAGATTCCCTCTGTAGTCTTGTTTGCTGATAGCTTTGGCTTTTCTAAAATTATTTAGGAGAACGTTTCCTGATGATCTGGCCTAAGCAACCAGTGAAATGCGCATAGGAAGAGCTTATCCTCCAACAATAAATTTCAGTATTTTTTATCAATTCATAAAAAAAGGGAATTAAGCACAACAAACAAAATATTTTAATAAATAATAGTATTCCCAAAAACAACTTTGATAAAAAAATTTTGCAAGTGCACGTGCATAAAAAATTTAACTGCCAAATTGTTTTTATTTTGATTTCTTGCGAAAACAATAAAAGCACTTTGTTTTTGTTTTTAATATGTTTTTTCTTTACCCACTTACAACTACAATTAATGTTGGGAGAATTTCAAATAATTGTAGTGGGAAATGTAAGAAAAGATAAAAAACTCATCACTGATTTATTGTTTGGTATTTTGTTTAAGCTTTGATATCGTTGCAAAAAAGACTTTTTGAGTGTTTGTAGATAATTCTCATTCCCTCTTTAGTCTTGTTTGCTGATAGCTTTGGCTTTTCTAAAATTATTTAGAGAACGTTTCCTGGTGATCTGGCCTAAGCAACCAGTAAAATGCGCATCCTCCAACAATAAATTACAGTATTTTTTATCTAATTATAAAAAAGGAAATTAAGCACAACAAACAAAATCTTTTAATAAATAATAGTATTCCCAAAAACAACTTTGATAATAAATTATTTTTCTGGTTTTTGTATTTTTCGACCAAACTTTACCGAACTCTACCGAGAACTTCGTAAAAAAAATATTCTTCTACCTTTTTTCTATTTACCCATCTCCCGTTGTGAAAAAAGTTGAACAGTAACTTACGTCAAAAGTAATAATCAGAGATGGATGAACTAAAAAGTTAACCCAGTCGCTATCGTAACAGGCTCGCAAACATCGATACAACATGGTATGGAACGTGGGCGCAAAAACAAAAACGAAAAATACAGACATTGCCGGGTGAAGTTACATAGTAACACGGAGTCATGAAAAATAAGCGGCAATTCTCCAAAAACATATATGAAAACAAAGCAGAGGTATCCTATATTCACGTGTGGCTTCGACCCACTCATGCTAGCCGGAATCTACACAAATGGTTAGAAATACGACACCTGAGATAAGAAACCGATCATTCCACTATATATCATCGCCGTCTACCTCAGAAGAAAATCTAAGTCGAAAACAGATCCTAACCATGAAAAATGCCTATACTTTTGCCATTCAAACTCCCCACCTCATATAAAGAATTTCCAAGGGCTTTCAAAACTGTACACCTCACATAAGATGATGCTAACTAAGAATTACAATTCCTTGCTTTGTTGCTAAGCTTTAAAATTTCTTTTATACACAACTTGCCCCTCCTTAAAGTTTACTTCCCTGGCGCGCAGGTTGTAGTTCCTTGACGATCGTTCATGAGCCTTTCCGAAATTCCTGTAGACCTTATCACGAATCAGATGTAACTTGTCTGAGAAATTCTGATGTTCTATGTCGGTATCCTTAATGGATCCGAGTTTCCTAATTACATGGTATGAGCTACCATGCTGTGCCATGTTCATTCCAAAAACAGTATAATAGGGTGCCATTCCGATTGCACTGTGAAAAGTACTCCTTAAAGCAAATTCAATATCACTAATGTCGATGCCATTTCCGTTGGTCTTCATCAATAAACGACCTGATCATTTGCAAAACCAATCGGCTGACCCTTTCAGCTGCATTTGATTGGGGGTGCATACCGCGTAGTTCGAATACACCTAATTCCATACTTCCCGCAAAAAGATTCAAAAATATTGGATTAAAACTGCTGCCTATTGTCAGAATTAATAAACTCAGGCACACCAATTACATAAAACACACGTTTCTCAAAAAACTTAACAACATTATTTGCAGTAGCAGATCTCATTTGTTCGAGCAATACAAATTTGCTAAAATGGTCTAAGCAGACGAACAGGAACGTATTTCCGTCTTTCGTTCGTGGGTATTGACCCATAAAATCAATATAAAGTCTTTGAAAGGTCTTTCCCTTATCCATTGGCTGCCCATTACTGGTCTTCTTAACTCATTAGTGGTCTTGTTCACGTTGCAAACTTCACATTAGCCATAGTGTGGACATCACTTACCATACCAGGCCAGTAATACTTCTCCCTTAGCCGATATAGAGTTTTAGAACCCAGATTTTTCAAGCATTTTCCTCGTCGATAAGACCACCAGTCTCGAATTTTATACGCTTATATATATAATTATCCGATACACACAAGTCGGGAAATTTCTCTTTCTAACTTAAAATATTATCCGGAAGCTTTAGGTATTCTCCGGACTCGAAAAAAGGGCCCGACAAATCTACGTCTAAGAATCGACTGTTCTCTTAAATTTCTTCCATGTATGTCCGAGAGAGAGTATCAGGTACAATATTCTGTGAGCCTTTCCGGTGTTGGATATCAAAATCGAAGCCTTGAAGCTTAAGGCTCTATCTAGCAAGGCGACCAGAAAGCTCCTTCTGGCTCATGAGCCACTTCAAACTGGAATGATTATTGATAATGGTAAACGGAAGTCCCTCGATGTATGGCCGGAATCGCTTGACACTTAGCACTGCTGCATAGCACTCTAGTTCCGTGACGCTAAAGTTTCGCTGAGCTTTATTAAGCTTAGCGGACATATAGGCTATATGATGCTCATTATGCTCAACATCGACCTGAAACTACACCCCACCAACACCCTGCGTAGAAGCATCGCATTTGATTAAAAATCTTCGCTTAAAATCGGGGTTAACGAGTAAAGGGGCATGAGCAAGACATTCCTTTAACAGCTCAAAAGACGCTAAAGATTCCTTAAACATTGTAAATCTTCGAATATTCTCCTTTGTAAGACAATCGTGAAGCGGTCAAGCCAAAGTAGCATAGTCCCAAATAAAGCGGCGATACCATCCACACATTCCCAAGAATCGCCTAAGTTGCCTAGGAGTTTTCGGAATCGGAAACTGTTTTATAGCCTCCACTTTAGCATCATCTGTACAAATACACCCATTAACAACAACAAAACCTAAATACCGAACTTCCCTATAACAAAATTTAGTCTTCCCAATGTTGATTGTAAGACCCGCAAAACCCAAACGTGCAGCGACATACTCCAGTAGACAGATATGGTCCGAAAAGTTGGCAGAAACCACTAGAAGATCATCGAAATAAGCAAAGACGTTTTCCCGCAAGGCAGCGGGAACAACCTTGTCCATTAGCCTGCACATTCTCTGGGCGGCATTGCAGAGTCCAAACGGCATTACGGTATACTGGTGTAATGGATGCCCACGCATCCTTTAAATCTATGGCAGATATATATTTCGTTTCCTGAACCTACTTAAAATCCATTCTATGTGGGGAAGCGGATAAGCGTCCTTAATTGTCCGCGCATTAATTTTTCGGGCATCAAGACAAAACCTATTTATATCGCCTTTTCTAACCAGTGTAACCGGTGAACTCCAACTACTATTACTAGGCTCTATAACACCTAAAGAGAGCATGCGGTCCAATTCTTTATAAAGCAACTCCTGAATAGTGCCTGTTTTATGGGAATATCCAAATTTGTTTAAAAATTTTTGCAAGTGCACGTGCATAAAAAATTGAACTGGCTAATTGTATTTATTTTGATTTTTTGCGAAAACAATAAAAGCACTTTGTTTTTGTTTTTAATATGTTTTTTCTTTACCCACTTACAACTACAATTAATGTTGGGAGAATTCCAAATAATTGTAGTGGGAAATGTAAGAAAAGATTCCCTCTGTAGTCTTGTTTGCTGATAGCTTTGGCATTTCTAAAATTATTTAGGTGAACGTTTCTTGATGATCTGGCCTAAGCAACCAGTGAAATGCGCATAGGAACAGCTTATCCTCCAACAATAAATTTCAGTATTTTGTATAAATTAATAAAAAAAAGGAATTAGCACAACAAACAAAATCTTTTAATAAATAATAGTTTTCTCAAAAACAACTTTGATAATAAATTTTTGCAAGTGCACGTGCATAAAAAACTGAACTGGCAAATTGTTTTTATTTTGATTTCTTACGAAAACAATAAAAGCACTTTGTTTTTGTTTTTAATATGTTTTTTCTTTACACATTAATTGTATGTAGTTGTAAGTGGGTAAAGAAAAAACATATTAAAAACAAAAACAAAGTGCTTTTATTGTTTTCGCAAGAAATCAAAATAAAAACAATTGGCCAGTTCAGTTTTTTATGCACGTGCACTTTATTATCAAAGTCTTTTTTGGGAATACTATTATTTATTAAAAGATTTTGTTTGTTGTGCTTAATTCCATTTTTTTATTAATTTATACAAAATACTGAAATTTATTGTTGGAGGATAAGCTGTTCCTATGCGCATTTCACTAGTTGCTTAGGCCAGATCATCAAGAAACGTTCACCTAAATAATTTTAGAAATGCCAAAGCTATCAGCAAACAAGACTACAGAGGGAATCTTTTCTAACATTTCCCACTACAATTATTTGGAATTCTCCCAACATTAATTTTAGTTGTAAGTGGGTAAAGAAAAAACATATTAAAAACAAAAACAAACTGCTTTTATTGTTTTCGCAAAAAATCAAAATAAAAACAATTAGCCAGTTCAATTTTTTATGCACGTGCACTTGCAAAAATTTTTTATCAAAGTTGTTTTTGGGAATACTATTATTTATTAAAAGACTTTGTTTGTTGTGCTTAATTCGCTTTTTTATTAATTGATAAAAAATACTGAAAATTATTGTTGGAGGATAAGCAACCAGTGAAATGCGCATAGGAACAGCTTATCCTCCAACAATAAATTTCAGTATTTTGTATAAATTAATAAAAAAATGGAATTAAGCACAACAAACAAAATCTTTTAATAAATAATAGTATTCCCAAAAAAGACTTTGATAATAAATTTTTGCAAGTGCACGTGCATAAAAAACTGAACTGGCCAATTTATTTTGATTTCTTGCGAAAACAATAAAAGCACTTTGTTTTTGTTTTTAATATGCTTTTTCTTTACCCACTTACAACTACATACAATTAATGTGAAATGCGCATAGGAACAGCTTATCCTCCAACAATAAATTTCAGTATTTTGTATAAATTAATAAAAAAAAAGGAATTAGCACAACAAACAAAATCTTTTAATAAATAATAGTTTTCTCAAAAACAACTTTGATAATAAATTTTTGCAAGTGCACGTGCATAAAAAACTGAACTGGCAAATTGTTTTTATTTTGATTTCTTACGAAAACAATAAAAGCACTTTGTTTTTGTTTTTAATATGTTTTTTCTTTACACATTAATTGTATGTAGTTGTAAGTGGGTAAAAAAAAAACATATTAAAAACAAAAACAAAGTGCTTTTATTGTTTTCGCAAGAAATCAAAATAAAAACAATTGGCCAGTTCAGTTTTTTATGCACGTGCACTTGCAAAAATTTATTATCAAAGTTGTTTTTGAGAAAACTATTATTTATTAAAAGATTTTGTTTGTTGTGCTAATTCCTTTTTTTTATTAATTTATACAAAATACTGAAATTTATTGTTGGAGGATAAGCTGTTCCTATGCGCATTTCACATTAATTGTATGTAGTTGTAAGTGGGTAAAGAAAAAGCATATTAAAAACAAAAACAAAGTGCTTTTATTGTTTTCGCAAGAAATCAAAATAAATTGGCCAGTTCAGTTTTTTATGCACGTGCACTTGCAAAAATTTATTAAAATTATTTAGGTGAACGTTTCTTGATGATCTGGCCTAAGCAACCAGTGAAATGCGCATAGGAACAGCTTATCCTCCAACAATAAATTTCAGTATTTTGTATAAATTAATAAAAAAAATGGAATTAAGCACAACAAACAAAATCTTTTAATAAATAATAGTATTCCCAAAAAAGACTTTGATAATAAATTTTTGCAAGTGCACGTGCATAAAAAACTGAACTGGCCAATTTATTTTGATTTCTTGCGAAAACAATTAAAGCACTTTGTTTTTGTTTTTAATATGCTTTTTCTTTACCCACTTACAACTACATACAATTAATGTGTAAAGAAAAAACATATTAAAAACAAAAACAAAGTGCTTTTATTGTTTTCGCAAGAAATCAAAATAAAAACAATTTGCCAGTTCAGTGTTTTATGCACGTTCACTTGCAAAAATTTATTATCAAAGTTGTTTTTGAGAAAACTATTATTTATTAAAAGATTTTGTTTGTTGTGCTAATTCCTTTTTTTTTATTAATTGATAAAAAAAAATACTGAAATTTATTGTTGGAGGATAAGCTGTTCCTATGCGAATTTCACTGGTTGCTTATCCTCCAACAATAAATTTCAGTATTTTTTATCAATTAATAAAAAAGGGAATTAAGCACAACAAACAAAGTCTTTTAATAAATAATGGTATTCCCAAAAACAGCTTTGATAAAAAATTTTTGCAAGTGCACGTGCATAAAAAATTGAACTGGCTAATTGTTTTTATTTTGATTTTTTGCGAAAACAATAAAAGCACTTTGTTTTTGTTTATAATATGTCTATTCTTTACCCACTTACAACTACAATTAATGTTGGGAGAATTCCAAATAATTGCAGTGGGAAATGTAAGAAAAGATAAAAAACTCATCACTGATTTATTGTTTGGTATTTTGTTTAAACTTTGGCATCGTTGCAAAAGACTTTTTGAGTGTTTGAAGGTAATTCTCATTCCCTCTGTAGTCTTGTTTGCTGATAGCTTTGGCTTTTCTAAAATTATTTAGGAGAACGTTTCCTGATGATCTGGCCTAAGCAACCAGTGAAATGCGCATAGGAAGAGCTTATCCTCCAACAATAAATTTCAGTATTTTTATCAATTAATAAAAAAAGGGAATTAAGCACAACAAACAAAATCTTTTAATAAATAATAGTATTCCCAAAAACAACTTCGATAATAAATTTTTGCAAGTGCACGTTCATAAAAAACTGAACTGGCAAATTGTTTTTATTATGATTTCTTGCGAAAACAATAAGAGCACTTTGTTTTTAATATGTGTTTTCTTTACCCACTTACAACTACAATTAATGTTGGGAGAATTTCAAATAATTGTAGTGGGAAATATAAGAAAAGAAAAAAAACTAATCACTGATTTATTGTTTGGTAGTTTGTTTAAGTTTTGATATCGTTGCAAAAAAGACTTTTTGAGTGTTTGTAGGTAATTCTCATTCCCTCTGTAGTCTTGTTTGCTGATAGCTTTGGCTTTTCTACAATTGTTTAGGAGAACGTTTCCTGATGATCTGGCCTTAGCAACCAGTGAAATGCGCATAGGAACAGCTTATCCTCCAACAATAAATTTCAGTATTTTTTTATCAATTAATAAAAAAGCACAACAAACAAAATCTTTTAATAAATAATAGTATTCCCAAAAACAACTTTGATAATAAATTCTTTTTCTGGTTTTTGTATTTTTCGACCAAACTTTACCGAACTCTACCGAGAACTTCGTAAAAAAAATATTCTTCTACCTTTTTTCTATTTTCCCATCTCCCGTTGTGAAAGAAGTTGAACAGTAACTTACGTCAAAAGTAATAATCAGAGATGGATCAACTAAAAAGTTAACCCAGTCGCTATCGTAACATGCTCGCAAACGTCGATACCTAACATTGTATGGAACGTGGGCGCAAAAACAAAAACGAAAAATACAGACATTGCCGGGTGAAGTTACATAATAACACGGAATCATGAAAAATAAACGGCAATTCTCCAAAACCATATATGAAAACAAAGCAGAGGTATCCTATATTCACGTGTGGCTTCGACCCACTCATGCTAGCCGGAATCTACACAAATGGTTAAAAATACGACACATGAGATAAGAAACCGATCATTCCACTATATATCATCGCCGTCTACCTCAGAAGAAAATCTAAGTCGAAAACAGATCCTGACCATAAAAAATGCCTATACTGTTGCCATTCAAACTCCCCAGCTCATATAAAGAATTTCACAGGGCTTTCAAAACTGTACACCTCACATGAGATGCTGCTAACTTAGAATTACAATTCCTTGCTTTGTTGCTAAGCTTAAAATTTCTTTTATACACAACTTGCCCCTCCTTAAAGTTTACTTCCCTGGCGCGCAGGTTGTAGTTCCTTGACGATCGTTCATGAGCCATTCCGAAATTCCTGTAGACCTTATCACGAATCAGTTGTAACTTGTCTGAGAAATTCTGAAGTTCCATGTCGGTATCCTTAATGGATCCGAGTTTCCTAATTACATGGTATGAGCTACCATGCAGTGCCATGTTCATTCCAAAAACAGTATAATAGGGTGCCATTCCGATTGCACTGTGGAAAGTACTCCTTAAAGCAAATTCAATATCACTAATGTGGATCCCAATTCCGTTGGTCTTCATCAATAAACGACCTGATCATTTGCAAAACCAATCGGCTGACCCTTTCAGCTGCATTTGATTGGGGTGCATACCGCGTAGTTCGAATACACCTAATTCCATACTTCCCGCAAAAAGATTCAAAAATATTGGATTAAAACTGCTGCCTATTGTCAGAATTAATAAGCTCAGGCACACCAATTACATAAAACACACGTTTCTCAAAAAACTTAACAACATTATTTGCAGTAGCAGATCTCATTTGTTCGAGCAATACAAATTGCTAAAATGGTCTAAGCAGACGAACAGGAACGTATTTCCGTCTTTCGTTCGTGGGTATTGACCCATAAAATCAATATAAAGTCTTTGAAAGGTCTTTCCGTTATCCATTGGCTGTCCATTACTGGTATTCTAAACTCATTAGTGGTCTTGTTCACGTTGCAAACTTCACATTAGCCATAGTGTGGACATCACTTGCCATACCAGGCCAGTAATACTTCTCCCTTAGCCGAGATAGAGTTTTATGAATACCTCCATGTCCTGACGATGGAGAAGAATGCAAAGCGGCAACTATGCCTTGTCGCAGTTCTTTAGGAACCCAGATTTTTCAAGCATTGTCCTCGTCGATAAGATCACCAGTCTCGAATTTTGTACGCTTATATATATAATTATCCGATACACACAAGTCGTGAAATTTCTCTTTCTTCGGACTCGAAAAAAGAGCCCGACAAATCTACGTCTAAGAATCGACTGTTCTCTTAAATTTCTTCCATGTATGTCCGAGAGAGAGTATCAGGTACAATATTCTGTGAGCCTTTCCGGTGTTGGATATCAAACTCGAAGCCTTGAAGCTTAAGGCTCCATCTAGCAAGGCGACTAGAAAGCTCCTTTTGGCTCATGAGCCACTTCAAACTGGAATGATTATTGATAATGGTAAACGGAAGTCCCTCGATGTATGGCCGGAATCGCTTGACACTTAGCACTGCTGCATAGCACTCTTGTTCCGTGACGCTATAGTTTCGCTGAGCTTTATTAAGCTTAGCGGACATATAGGCTATATGATGCTCATTACCCTCAACATCGACCTGAAACTACACCCCACCAACACCCTGCGTAGAAGCATCGCATTTGATTAAAAATCTTCGCTTAAAATCGGGGTTAACGAGTAAAGGGGCATGAGCAAGACATTCCTTTAACAGCTCAAAAGACGCTAAAGATTCCTTAAACATTGTAAATCTTCGAATATTCTCCTTTGTAAGACAATCGTGAAGCGGTCAAGCCAAAGTAGCATAGTCCCAAATAAAGCGGCGATACCATCCACACATTCCCAAGAATCGCCTAAGTTGCCTAGGAGTTTTCGGAATCGGAAACTGTTTTATAGCCTCCACTTTAGCATCATCTGTACAAATACACCCATTAACAACAACAAAACCTAAATACCGAACTTCCCTATAACAAAATTTAGTCTTCCCAATGTTGATTGTAAGACCCGCAAAACCCAAACGTGCAGCGACATACTCCAGTAGACAGATATGGTCCGAAAAGTTGGCAGAAACCACTAGAAGATCATCGAAATAAGCAAAGACGTTTTCCCGCAAGGCAGCGGGAACAACCTTGTCCATTAGCCTGCACATTCTCTGGGCGGCATTGCAGAGTCCAAACGGCATTACGGTATACTGGTGTAATGGATGCCCACGCATCCTTTAAATCTATGGCAGATATATATTTCGTTTCCTGAACCTACTTAAAATCCATTCTATGTGGGGAAGCGGATAAGCGTCCTTAATTGTCCGCGCATTAATTTTTCGGGCATCAAGACAAAACCTATTTATATCGCCTTTTCTAACCAGTGTAACCGGTGAACTCCAACTACTATTACTAGGCTCTATAACACCTAAAGAGAGCATGCGGTCCAATTCTTTATAAAGCAACTCCTGAATAGCTGGAGACACTGGATGGTGCCTGTTTTATAGGACTATCCAAATTTGTCACCTCAATGATATGCTGTTCCAAAGCTGTTCTACCAAGACCTGAGATTGCTAAAGAAGGAACCTTAGATTTCACACATTCTAATTGTAAATAATTTTAGAAAAGCCAAAGCTATCAGCAAACAAGACTACAGAGGAAATGAGAATTACCTACATTCAAAACGTCTTGTTTGCAACGATATCAAAGCTTAAACAAAATACCAAGCAATAAAGCAGTGATGAGCTTATATTTTCTTACAATCCCAAAAACAACTTTGATAATAACATTTTTGCAAGTGCACGTGCATAAAAACTGAACTGGCAAATTGTTTTTAATTTGATTTCTTGCGAAAACAATAAAAGCACTTTGTTTTTAATATGTTTTTTCTTTACCCACTTACAACTACAATTAATGTTGGGAGAATTCCAAATAATTGCAGTGGGAAATGTAAGAAAAGATAAAAAAAACTCATCACTGATTTATTGTGTGGTATTTTGTTTAAGTTTTGATATCATTGCAAAAGACTTTTTGAGTGTTTGTAGGTAATTCTCATTCCCTCTGTAGTCTTGTTTTGCTGATAGCTTTGGCTTTTCTAAAATTGTTTAGGAGAACGTTTCCTGATGATCTGGCCTTAGCAACCAGTGAAATGCGCATAGGAACAGCTTATCCTCCAACAATAAATTTCAGTATTTTTTATCAATTAATAGAAAAAGGGAATTAAGCACAACAAACAAAATCTTTTAATAAATAATAGTATTCCCAAAAACAACTTTGATAATAAATTTTTGCAAGTGCACGTGCATAAAAAATTGAACTGGCAAATTGTTTTTATATTGATTTCTTGCGAAAACAATAAAAGCACTTTATTTTTGTTTTTAATATGTTTTTTCTTTACCCACTTACAACTACAATTCATGTTGGAAGAATTCCAAATAATTGTAGTGGGAAATGTAAGAAAAGATAAAAAACTCATCACTGATTTATTGTTTGGTATTTTGTTTAAGCTTTGATATCGTTGCAAATAAGACTTTTTGAGTGTTTGTAGGTAATTCTCATTCCCTCTGTAGTCTTGTTTGCTGATAGCTTTGGCTTTTCTAAAATTATTTAGAGAACGTTTCCTGGTGATCTGGCCTAAGCAACCAGTGAAATGCGCATAGGAACAGCTTATCCTCCAACAATAAATTACAGTATTTTTTATCAATTCATAAAAAAAAGGGAATTAGGCACAACAAACAAAATCTTTTAATAAATAATAGTATTCCAAAAAAAAACTTGATAATAAATTCTTTTTCTGGTTTTTGTATTTTCGACCAAACTTTACCGAAGTCTACCGAGAACTTCGTAAAAAAAACCTTCTTCTACCTTTTTTCTATTTTCCCATCTCCCGTTGTGAAAGAAGTTGAATAGTAACTGGCGTCAAAAGTAATAATCAGAGATGGATGAACTAAAAAGTTAACCCAGTCACTATCGTAACAGGCTCTCAAACGTCGATACCTAACATGGTATGGAACGTGGGCGCAAAAACACAAACAAAAAATACAGACATTGCCGGGTAAAGTTACATAGTAACATGGAGTCATGAAAAATAAACGGCAATTCTCCAAAAACATATATGAAAACAAAGCAGAGGTATCCTATATTCAAGAGTGGCTTCGACCCACTC
The DNA here is from genome assembly GCA_943735925.1 of Pollenia amentaria. Taxonomy (NCBI): domain Eukaryota; kingdom Metazoa; phylum Arthropoda; class Insecta; order Diptera; family Polleniidae; genus Pollenia; species Pollenia amentaria. Next base: position 47,664,998 of record OX031008.1, on the reverse strand, counting down.
ATGCTAGCCGGAATCTACACAAATGGTTAGAAATACGACACCTGAGATAAGAAACCGATCATTCCTCTATATATCATCGCCGTCTACCTCAGAAGAACATCTAAGTCAAAAACAGATCCTGACCATGAAAAATGCCTATACTTTTGCCATTCAAACTCCCCAGCTCATATAAAGAATTTCCAAGGGCTTTGAAAACTGTACACCTCACATGAGATGCTGCTAACTTAGAATTACAATTCCTTGCTTTGTTGCTAAGCTTAAAATTTCTTTTATACACAACTTGCCCCTCCTTTAAGTTTACTTCCCAGGCGCGCAGGTTGTAGTTCCTTGACGATCGTTCATTACCCTTTCCGAAATTCCTGAAGACCTTATCACGAATCAGTTGTAACTTGTCTGAGAAATTCTGAAGTTCCATGTCGGTATCCTTAATGGATCCGAGTTTCCTAATTACATGGTATGAGCTACCATGCTGTGCCATGTTCATTCCAAAAACAGTATAATAGGGTGTCATTCCGATTGCACTGTGAAAAGTACTCCTTAAAGCAAATTCAATATCACTAATGTCGATGCCAATTCCGTTGGTCTTCATCAATAAACGACCTGATCATTTGCAAAACCAATCGGCTGACCCTTTCAGCTGCATTTTATTGGGGGTGCATACCGCGTAGTTCGAATACACCTAATTCCATACTTCACGCAAAAAGATTCAAAAATATTGGATTAAAACTGCTGCCTATTGTCAGAATTAATAAACTCAGGAACACCAAATACATGAAACACACGTTTCTCTTAAAACTTAACAACATTATTTGCAGTGGCAGATCTCATTGGTTCAAGCAATACAAATTTGCTAAAATGGTCTAAGCAGACGAACAGGAACGTATTTCCGTCTTTCGTTCGTGGGTATTGACCCATAAAATCAATATAAAGTCTTTGAAAGGTCTTTCCGTTATCCATTGGCTGTCCATTACTGGTATTCTAAACTCATTAGTGGTCTTGTTCACGTTGCAAACTTCACATTAGCCATAGTGTGGACATCACTTGCCATACCAGGCCAGTAATACTTCTCCCTTAGCCGAGATAGAGTTTTATGAATACCTCCATGTCCTGACGATGGAGAAGAATGCAAAGCGGCAACTATGCCTTGTCGCAGTTCTTTAGGAACCCAGATTTTTCAAGCATTGTCCTCGTCGACAAGTTCACCAGTCTCGAATTTTGTACGCTTACATATATAATTATCCGATACACACCAGTCGGGAAATTTCTCTTTCTGACTTAAAATATTATCCGGAAGCTTTAGATATTCTTCGGACTCGAAATAAGGGCCCGACAAATCTACGTCTAAGAATCGACTGTTCTCTTAAATTTCTTCCATGTATGTTCGAGAGAGTATCAGGTACAATATTCTGTGAGCCTTTCCGGTGTTGGATATCAAACTCGAAGCCTTGAAGCTTAAGGCTCCATCTAGCAAGGCGACCAGAAAGCTCCTTCTGGCTCATGAGCCACTTCAAACTGGAATGATTATTGATAATGGTAAACGGAAGTCCCTCGATGTATGGCCGGAATCGCTTGACACTTAGCACTGCTGCATATCACTCTAGTTCCGTGACGCTATAGTTTCGCTGAGCTTTATTAAGCTTAGCGGACATATAGGCTATATGATGCTCATTACCCTCAACATCGACCTGAAACTACACCCCACCAACACCCTGCGTAGAAGCATCGCATTTGATGAAAAATCTTCACTTAAAATCGGGGTTAACGAGTAAAGGGGCATGAGTAGGACATTCCTTTAACAGCTCAAAAGACGCTAAAGATTCCTTGAACATTGTAAATCTTCGAATATTCTCCTTTGTAAGGCAATCGTGAAGCGGTCAAGTCACAGTAGCATAGTCCCAAATAAGGCGGCTATACCATCCACACATTCCCAAGAAACGCCTAAGTTGACTAGGAGTTTTCGGAATCGTAAACTCTTTTATAGCCTCCACTTTACCATCATCTGTACAAATACACCTATTAACAACAACAAAACCTAAATACCGAACTTCCCTATAACAAAATTTACTCTTCTCAATGTTGATTGTAAGACCCGCAAAACCCAAATGTGCAGCGACATACTCCAGTAGACAGATATGGTCCGAAAAGTTGGCAGAAACTACTAGAAGATCATCGAAATAAGCAAAGACGTTTTCCCGCAAGGCAGCGAGAACAACCTTGTCCATTGGCCTGCACATTCTCTGGGCGGCATTGCAGAGTCCAAACGGCATTACAATATACTGGTGTAATGGCCGCCCAGGAACTGTAAATGCAGTCTTTTCCCTCGACTTTTCCTCTAGTGGAATCTGCCAAAACGCATCCTTTAAATCTATGGCAGATATATATTTCGTTTCCTGCAACCTACTTAAAATCCCTTCTAGGTGGGGAAGCGGATAAGCGTCCTTGATTGTCCGCGCATTAATTTTTCGGGCATCAAGACAAAACCTATTTATATCGCCTTTTCTAACGAGTGTAACCGGTGAACTCCAACTACTATTACTAGGCTCTATAACACCTAAAGAGAGCATGCGGTCCAATTCTTTATAAAGCAACTCCTGAATAGCTGGAGACACTGGATGGTGCCTGTTTTATAGGACTATCCAAATTTGTCACCTCAATGATATGCTGTTCCAAAGCTGTTCTACCAAGACCTGAGATTGCTAAAGAAGGAACCTTAGATTTCACACATTCTAATTGTAAATAATTTTAGAAAAGCCAAAGCTATCAGCAAACAAGACTACAGAGGAAATGAGAATTACCTACATTCAAAACGTCTTGTTTGCAACGATATCAAAGCTTAAACAAAATACCAAGCAATAAAGCAGTGATGAGCTTATATTTTCTTACAATCCCAAAAACAACTTTGATAATAACATTTTTGCAAGTGCACGTGCATAAAAACTAAACTGGCAAATTGTTTTTAATTTGATTTCTTGCGAAAACAATAAAAGCACTTTGTTTTTAATATGTTTTTTCTTTACCCACTTACAACTACAATTAATGTTGGGAGAATTCCAAATAATTGCAGTGGGAAATGTAAGAAAAGATAAAAAACTCATCACTGATTTATTGTGTGGTATTTTGTTTAAGTTTTGATATCATTGCAAAAGACTTTTTGAGTGTTTGTAGGTAATTCTCATTCCCTCTGTAGTCTTGTTTTGCTGATAGCTTTGGCTTTTCTAAAATTGTTTAGGAGAACGTTTCCTGATGATCTGGCCTTAGCAACCAGTGAAATGCGCATAGGAACAGCTTATCCTCCAACAATAAATTTCAGTATTTTTTATCAATTAATAGAAAAAGGGAATTAAGCACAACAAACAAAATCTTTTAATAAATAATAGTATTCCCAAAAACAACTTTGATAATAAATTTTTGCAAGTGCACGTGCATAAAAAATTGAACTGGCAAATTGTTTTTATATTGATTTCTTGCGAAAACAATAAAAGCACTTTATTTTTGTTTTTAATATGTTTTTTCTTTACCCACTTACAACTACAATTCATGTTGGAAGAATTCCAAATAATTGTAGTGGGAAATGTAAGAAAAGATAAAAAACTCATCACTGATTTATTGTTTGGTATTTTGTTTAAGCTTTGATATCGTTGCAAATAAGACTTTTTGAGTGTTTGTAGGTAATTCTCATTCCCTCTGTAGTCTTGTTTGCTGATAGCTTTGGCTTTTCTAAAATTATTTAGAGAACGTTTCCTGGTGATCTGGCCTAAGCAACCAGTGAAATGCGCATAGGAACAGCTTATCCTCCAACAATAAATTACAGTATTTTTTATCAATTCATAAAAAAAAAAAGGGAATTAGGCACAACAAACAAAATCTTTTAATAAATAATAGTATTCCAAAAAAAAAACTTGATAATAAATTCTTTTTCTGGTTTTTGTATTTTCGACCAAACTTTACCGAAGTCTACCGAGAACTTCGTAAAAAAAACCTTCTTCTACCTTTTTTCTATTTTCCCATCTCCCGTTGTGAAAGAAGTTGAATAGTAACTGGCGTCAAAAGTAATAATCAGAGATGGATGAACTAAAAAGTTAACCCAGTCACTATCGTAACAGGCTCTCAAACGTCGATACCTAACATGGTATGGAACGTGGGCGCAAAAACACAAACAAAAAATACAGACATTGCCGGGTAAAGTTACATAGTAACATGGAGTCATGAAAAATAAACGGCAATTCTCCAAAAACATATATGAAAACAAAGCAGAGGTATCCTATATTCAAGAGTGGCTTCGACCCACTCATGCTAGCCGGAATCTACACAAATGGTTAGAAATACGACACCTGAGATAAGAAACCGATCATTCCTCTATATATCATCGCCGTCTACCTCAGAAGAAAATCTAAGTCAAAAACAGATCCTGACCATGAAAAATGCCTATACTTTTGCCATTCAAACTCCCCAGCTCATATAAAGAATTTCCAAGGGCTTTGAAAACTGTACACCTCACATGAGATGCTGCTAACTTAGAATTACAATTCCTTGCTTTGTTGCTAAGCTTAAAATTTCTTTTATACACAACTTGCCCCTCCTTTAAGTTTACTTCCCAGGCGCGCAGGTTGTAGTTCCTTGACGATCGTTCATTACCCTTTCCGAAATTCCTGAAGACCTTATCACGAATCAGTTGTAACTTGTCTGAGAAATTCTGAAGTTCCATGTCGGTATCCTTAATGGATCCGAGTTTCCTAATTACATGGTATGAGCTACCATGCTGTGCCATGTTCATTCCAAAAACAGTATAATAGGGTGTCATTCCGATTGCACTGTGAAAAGTACTCCTTAAAGCAAATTCAATATCACTAATGTCGATGCCAATTCCGTTGGTCTTCATCAATAAACGACCTGATCATTTGCAAAACCAATCGGCTGACCCTTTCAGCTGCATTTTATTGGGGGTGCATACCGCGTAGTTCGAATACACCTAATTCCATACTTCACGCAAAAAGATTCAAAAATATTGGATTAAAACTGCTGCCTATTGTCAGAATTAATAAACTCAGGAACACCAAATACATGAAACACACGTTTCTCTTAAAACTTAACAACATTATTTGCAGTGGCAGATCTCATTGGTTCAAGCAATACAAATTTGCTAAAATGGTCTAAGCAGACGAACAGGAACGTATTTCCGTCTTTCGTTCGTGGGTATTGACCCATAAAATCAATATAAAGTCTTTGAAAGGTCTTTCCGTTATCCATTGGCTGTCCATTACTGGTATTCTAAACTCATTAGTGGTCTTGTTCACGTTGCAAACTTCACATTAGCCATAGTGTGGACATCACTTGCCATACCAGGCCAGTAATACTTCTCCCTTAGCCGAGATAGAGTTTTATGAATACCTCCATGTCCTGACGATGGAGAAGAATGCAAAGCGGCAACTATGCCTTGTCGCAGTTCTTTAGGAACCCAGATTTTTCAAGCATTGTCCTCGTCGACAAGTTCACCAGTCTCGAATTTTGTACGCTTACATATATAATTATCCGATACACACCAGTCGGGAAATTTCTCTTTCTGACTTAAAATATTATCCGGAAGCTTTAGGTATTCTTCGGACTCGAAATAAGGGCCCGACAAATCTACGTCTAAGAATCGACTGTTCTCTTAAATTTCTTCCATGTATGTTCGAGAGAGTATCAGGTACAATATTCTGTGAGCCTTTCCGGTGTTGGATATCAAACTCGAAGCCTTGAAGCTTAAGGCTCCATCTAGCAAGGCGACCAGAAAGCTCCTTCTGGCTCATGAGCCACTTCAAACTGGAATGATTATTGATAATGGTAAACGGAAGTCCCTCGATGTATGGCCGGAATCGCTTGACACTTAGCACTGCTGCATAGCACTCTTGTTCCGTGACGCTATAGTTTCGCTGAGCTTTATTAAGCTTAGCGGACATATAGGCTATATGATGCTCATTACCCTCAACATCGACCTGAAACTACACCCCACCAACACCCTGCGTAGAAGCATCGCATTTGATGAAAAATCTTCGCTTAAAATCGGGGTTAACGAGTAAAGGGGCATGAGTAGGACATTCCTTTAACAGCTCAAAAGACGCTAAAGATTCCTTGAACATTGTAAATCTTCGAATATTCTCCTTTGTAAGGCAATCGTGAAGCGGTCAAGTCACAGTAGCATAGTCCCAAATAAGGCGGCTACACCATCCACACATTCCCAAGAATCGCCTAAGTTGCCTAGGAGTTTTCGGAATCGGAAACACTTTTATAGCCTCCACTTTAACATCATCTGTACAAATACACCTATTAACAACAACAAAACCTAAATACCGAACTTCCCTATAACAAAATTTACTCTTCTCAATGTTGATTGTAAGACCCGCAAAACCCAAACGTGCAGCGACATACTCCAGTAGACAGATATGGTCCGAAAAGTTGGCAGAAACCACTAGAAGATCATCGAAATAAGCAAAGACGTTTTCCGGCAAGGCAGCGAGAACAACCTTGTCCATTAGCCTGCACATTCTCTGGGCGGCATTGCAGAGTCCAAACGGCATTACAATATACTGGTGTAATGGCCGCCCAGGAACTGTAAATGCAGTCTTTTCCCTCGACTTTTCCTCTAGTGGAATCTGCCAAAACGCATCCTTTAAATCTATGGCAGATATATATTTCGTTTCCTGCAATCTACTTAAAATCCCTTCTAGGTGGGGAAGCGGATAAGCGTCCTTGATTGTCAGCGCATTAATTTTTCGGGCATCAAGACAAAACCTATTTATATCGCCTTTTCTAACGAGTGTAACCGGTGAACTCCAACTACTATTACTAGGCTCTATAACACCTAAAGAGAGCATGCGGTCCAATTCTTTATAAAGCAACTCCTGAATAGCTGGAGACACTGGATAGTGCCTGTTTTATGGGACTATCCAAATTTGTCACCTCAATGATATGCTGTTCCAAAGCTGTTCTACCAAGACCTGAGATGGCTAAAGAAGGAACCTTAGATTTCACACATTCTAATTGTTTTGCCTGTTCGACTGTAAGACGGTGCTGATTTTTATTGTCGTTGATATTAATTATCTCGGAAACATTTTGTGAATTGTAAGAAAAGATTGCTTTGATATCGTTGCAAAAAAGACTTTTTGGGTGATTGTAGGTAATTCTCATTTTCTCTGTAGTCTTGTTTGCTGATAGCTTTGGCTTTTCTAAAATTATTTAGGAGAACGTTTCCTGATGATCTGGCCTAAGCAACCAGTGAAATGCGCATAGGAACAGCTTATCCTCCAACAATAAATTTCAGTATTTTTTATAAATTAATAAAAAAAAGGGAATTAAGCACAACAAACAAAATCTTTTAATAAATAATAGTATTCCCAAAGAAGACTTTGATAATAAATTTTTGCAAGTGCACGTGCATAAAAAACTGAACTGGCAAATTGTTTTTATTTTGATTTCTTGCGAAAACAATAAAAGCACTTTGTTTTTGTTTTTAATATGTTTTTTCTTTACCCACTTACAACTACAATTAATGTTGGGAGAGTTCCAAATAATTGTAGTGGGAAATGTAAGAAAAGATAAAAAACTCATCACTGATTTATTGTTTGGTATTTTGTTTAAGCTTTGATATCGTTGCAAAAAAGACTTTTTGGATGTTTGTAGGTAATTCTCATTCGCTCTGTAGTCTTGTTTGCCGATAGCTTTGGCTTTTCTAAAATTATTTAGAGAACGTTTCCTGGTTACCTGGCCTAAGCAACTAGTGAAATGCGCATAGGAACAGCTTATCCTCCAACAATAAATTACAGTATTTTTTATCAATTATTAAAAAAAAGGGAATTAAGCACAACAAACAAAATCTTTTAATAAATAATAGTATTCCCAAAAACAACTTTGATAAGAAATTCTTTATCTGGTTTTTGTATTTTTCGACCAAACTTTAACGAACTCTACCGAGAACTTCGTAAAAAAAAATCTTCTTCTACCTTTTTTCTATTTTCCCATCTTCCGTTGCGAAAGAAGTTGAACAGTAACTTGTAAAAAGTAATAATCAGAGATGGATGAACTAAAAAACTATCGTAACAGTCGCTATCGTAACAGGCTTGCAAACGTCGATACCTAACATGGTATGGAACGTGGGCGCAAAAACAAAAACGAAAAATACAGACATTGCTGGGTGAAGTTACATAGTAACACGGAGTCATGAAAAATAAACGGTAATTCTCCAAAAACATATATGAAAACAAAGCAGAGGTATCCTATATTCACGTGTGGCTTCGACCCACTCATGCTAGCCGGAATCTACACAAATGGTAAGAAATACGACACCTGAGATAAGAAACCGATCATTCAACTATATATCATCGCCGTTACCTCAGAAGAAAATCTAAGTCGAAAACAGATCCTGACCATGAAAAATGCCTATACTTTTGCCTTTCAACCCCCCCAGCTCATATAAAGAATTTCCAAGGGCTTTCAAAACTGTACACCTCACATGAGATGCTGCTAACTTAGAATTACAATTCCTTGCTTTGTTGCTAAGCTTAAAATTTATTTTATACACAACTTGCCCCTCCTTAAAGTTTACTTCCCTGGCGCGCAGGTTGTAGTTCCTTGACGATCGTTCATGAGCCTTTCCGAAATTCCTGTAGACGAATCAGTTGTAACTTGTCTGAGAAATTCAGAAGTTCCATGTCGGTATCCTTAATGGATCCGAGTTTCTTAATTACATGGTATGAGCTACCATGCTGTGCCATGTTCATTCCAAAAACAGTATAATAGGGTGCCATTCCGATTGCACTGTGAAAAGTACTCCTTAAAGCAAATTCAATATCACTAATGTCGATCGCAATTCCGTTGGTCTTCATCAATAAACGACCTGATCATTTGCAAAACCAATCGGTTGACCCTTTCAGCTGCATATGATTGGGGTGCATACCGCGTAGTTCGAATACACCTAATTCCATACTTTACGCAAAAAGATTCAAATATATTGGATTGAAACTGCTGCCTATTGTCAGAATTAATAAACTCAGGCACACCAAATACATGAAACACACGTTTCTCTAAAAACTTAACAACATTATTTGCAGTGGCAGATCTCATTGGTTCGAGCAATACAAATTTGATAAAATGGTCTAAGCAGACGAACAGTATTTCCGTCTTTCGTTCGTGGGTATTGACCCATAAAATCAATATAAAGTATTTAAAAGGTCTTTCCGTTATCCATTGGCTGCCCATTACTGGTCTTCTAAACTAATTAGTGGTCTTGTTCACGTTGCAAACTTCACATCGCTTGCCATACCAGGCCAGTAATACTTCTCCCTTAGCCGAGATAGAGTTTTATGAATACCTCCATGTCCTGACGATGGAGAAGAATGCAAAGCGGCAACTAGGCCTTGTCGCAGTTCTTTAGGAACCCAGATTTTTCAAGCATTGTCCCCGTCGATAAGATCACCAGTCTCGAATTTTGTACGCTTATATATATAATTATCCCATACACACAAGTCGGGAAATTTTTCTTTCTGACTTAAAATATTATCCGGAAGCTTTAGGTATTCTTCGGACTCGAAAAAAGGGCCCGACAAATCTACGTCTAAGAATCGACTGTTCTCTTAAATTTCTTCCATGTATGTCCGAGAGAGAGTATCAGGTACAATATTCTGTGAGCCTTTCCGGTGTTGGATATCAAACTCGAAGCCTTGAAGCTTAAGGCTCCATCTAGCAAGGCGACCAGAAAGCTCCTTTTGGCTCATGAGCCACTTCAAACTGGAATGATTATTGATAATGGTAAACGGAAATCCCTCGATGTATGGCCGGAATCGCTTGACACTTAGCACTGCTGCATAGCACTCTAGTTCCGTGACGCTAAAGTTTCGCTAAGCTTTATTAAGCGTAATGTCCGCCCACGCATCCTTTAAATCTATGGCAGATATATATTTCGTTTCCTGCAACCTACTTAAAATCCCTTCTATGTGGGGAAGCGGATAAGCGTCCTTGATTGTCCGCGCATTAATTTTTCGGGCATCAAGACAAAACCTATTTATATCGCCTTTTCTAACAAGTGCAACCGGTAAACTCCAACTACTATTACTAGGCTCTATAACACCTAAAGAGAGCATGCGATCCAATTCTTTATAAAGCAACTCCTGAATAGCTGGAGACACTGGATAGTGCCTGTTTTATGGGAATATCCAAATTTGTCACCGCAATTATATGCTGTTCCAAAGCTGTTCTACCAAGACCTAAGATGGCTAAAGAAGGAAACTTAGATTTCACACATTCTAATTGTTTGGCCTGTTCGACTGTAAGACAGTGCTGATTTTTATTGTCGTTAATATTAATTATCTCGGAAACATTTTGTGAATTGTAAGAAAAGATAAACTCATCACTGTTTTATTGCTTGGTATTTTGTTTAAGCTTTGATATCGCTGCAAAAGACTTTTTGAGTGTTTGTAGGTAATTCGCATTCCCTCTGTAGTTTTGTTTGCTGATAGCTTTGGCTTTTCTAAAATTGTTTAGGAGAACGTTTCCTGATGATCTGGCCTAAGCAACCAGTGAAATGCGCATAGGAACAGCTTATCCTCCAACAATAAATTTCAGTATTTTTTATAAATTAATAAAAAAAGGGAATTAAGCACAACAAACCAAATCTTTTAATAAATAATAGTATTCCCAAAAAAGACTTTGATAATAAATTTTTGCAAGTGCACGTGCATAAAAAACTGAACTGGCAAATTGGTTTTTATTATGATTTCTTGCGATAACAATAAAAGCACTTTGTTTTTGTTTATAATATGTTTATTCTTTACCCACTTACAACTAAAATTAATGTTGGAAGAATTTCAAATAATTGTAGTGGGAAATGTTAGAAAAGATAAAAAACTCATCACTGATTTATTGTTTGGTATTTTGTTTAAGTTTTGATATCGTTGCAAAAAAGACGTTTTGAGTGTTTGTAGGTAATTCTCATTCCCTCTGTAGTCTTGTTTGCTGATAGCTTTTGCTTTTCTAAAATTGTTTAGGAGAACGTTTCCTGATGATCTGGCCTTAGCAACCAGTGAAATGCGCATAGGAACAGCTTATCCTCCAACAATAAATTTCAGTATTTTTTATCAATTAATAAAAAAAGGGAATTAAGCACAACACACAAAATCTTTTAATAAATAATATTATTTCCAAAAACAACTTTGATAATAAATTTTTGCAACTACACGTGCATAAAAAATTGAACTAGCAAATTGTTTTTATTTTGATTTCTTGCGAAAACAATAAAAGCACTTTGTTTTTGTTTTTAATATGTTTTTTCTTTACCCACTTACAACTACAATTAATGTTGGGAGAGTTCCAAATAATTGTAGTGGGAAATGTAAGAAAAGATAAAAAACTCATCACTGATTTATTGTTTGGTATTTTGTTTAAGCTTTGATATCGTTGCAAAAAAGACTTTTTGGGTGTTTGTAGGTAATTCTCATTCGCTCTGTAGTCTTGTTTGCTGATAGCTTTGGCTTTTCTAAAATTATTGAGAGAACGTTTCCTGGTTACCTGGCCTAAGCAACCAGTGAAATGCGCATAGGAACAGCTTATCCTCCAACAATAAATTACAGTATTTTTTATCAATTATTAAAAAAAGGGAATTAAGCACAACAAACAAAATCTTTTAATAAATAATAGTATTCCCAAAAACAACTTTGACAATAAATTCTTTATCTGGTTTTTGTATTTTTCGACCAAACTTTAACGAACTCTACCGAGAACTTCGTAAAAAAAATCTTCTTCTACCTTTTTTCTATTTTCCTATCTTCCGTTGTGAAAGAAGTTGAACAGTAACTGACGTCAAAAGAATAATCAGAGATGGATGAACTAAAAAACTATCGTAACAGTCGCTATCGTAACAGGGTCGCAAGCGTCGATACCTAACATGGTATGGAACGTGGGCGCAAAAACAAAAACGAAAAATACAGACATTGCTGGGTGAAGTTACATAGTAACACGGAGTCATGAAAAATAAACGGTAATTCTCCAAAAACATATATGAAAACAAAGCAGAGGTATCCTATATTCACGTGTGGCTTCGACCCACTCATGCTAGCCGGAATCTACACAAATGGTTAGAAAGACACCTGAGATAAGAAACCGATCATTCCACTATATATCATCGCCGTCTACCTCAGAAGAAAATCGAAGTCGAAAACAGATCCTGACCATGAAAAATGCCTATACTTTTGCCTTTCAAACCCCCCAGCTCATATAAAGAATTTCCAAGGGCTTTCAAAACTGTACACCTCACATGAGATGCTGCTAACTTAGAATTACAATTCCTTGCTTTGTTGCTAAGCTTAAAATTTATTTTATACACAACTTGCCCCTCCTTAAAGTTTACTTCCCTGGCGCGCAGGTTGTAGTTCCTTGACGATCGTTCATGAGCCTTTCCGAAATTCCAGTAGACGAATCAGTTGTAACTTGTCTGAGAAATTCTGAAGTTCCATGTCGGTATCCTTAATGGATCCGAGTTTCCTAATTACATGGTATGAGCTACCATGCTGTGCCATGTTCATTCCAAAAACAGTATAATAGGGTGCCATTCCGATTGCACTGTGAAAAGTACTCCTTAAAGCAAATTCAATATCACTAATGTCGATCCCAATTCCGTTGGTCTTCATCAATAAACGACCTGATCATTTGCAAAACCAATCGGTTGACCCTTTCAGCTGCATTTGATTGGGGTGCATACCGCGTAGTTCGAATATACCTAATTCCATACTTCACGCAAAAAGATTCAAATATATTGGATTGAAACTGCTGCCTGTAGTCAGAATTAATAAACTCAGGCACACCAAATACATAAAACACACATTTCTCTAAAAACTTAACAACATTATTTGCAGTGGCAGATCTCATTGGTTCGAGCAATACAAATTTGCTAAAA